>OY101447.1:60943788-61558562 GCA_956483635.1 Panzeria rudis
ACTATAGCAGTAAGTCTCTTTAAATTCGTTATTAATATTCCCATATCAGCAGGACGTGGGCTACTCTTAGAATAAGGAGCCCCAATACAAGGTAATTATTAATTATCCTATATCTGCACAAGAATGGGGTAGCGAAGCACACCGGGTGGGGCTAGTAGTAAATAATAGGGATGTAACGATACGCCTTTTTGCCGATACGATACCGATACTTAAAAACAAATATCGGCGATACCGATTCCGATACGCATATTGAAATTAAATTCAAGGAGTCATTTTTTATTATACAAAATTACAGTGTAAGATATTATTAATATTTAACGTTGATAGTAACCCATTAAAAAATGTAAAGTCATTTTTAAGGAACTACGGCCCCTATTATGATTTACAACTCAACTTGGTTGAGTTTTCAATGTTACAACCCAACTCAACCATTTTTTTGTTTGTTTTTATATTATGATTCACAACTAAATTTAGTTGTCTTCGAAATAAATTTCGAAAAAAAAGGTTCTTTTTTATACTATCTGCCAAAATAGCCATCACAAAATGTTTTAAATATATTTAGTTTCAGCCTTACTATTTTTTCTTGAGATATTTTGTTTTATGGTTATGGCAACAAGATTGGCGCCTAAAATCACCATTTTAAAAGTAACCAAAAGTAACACAATGGTCGAAATAAAAATCAAAACACAACTGGCAAAAAACAAATGGCTTAATTTAAGAAAGTTGTAATCCATAATAAGAATTTTACAAGTACGAATCAACTACCAATTTAGTTGTGAATCATATGTCCATGTCACAGAGTTCTATTCCTTTCGGAAACGGAATTCAATCCACTCCAAGATGTCCAGCCCTAGCCAGAGCATGCGCCACGTAGCAGCGCCGCCAACAGTCTGGACACACCTGACAAATTTGCGTATTTTAGTTTCCTTTTTTAGACACCAGGTGCTGCAAAAATGGCGTAGATTGAATTCCGTTTCCGAACGGAATTGAACTCTGGGGCATGGCGATAATAGGAGCTTACACTGTCATTGCTTCCAACGAATTTATATTAAAAATAGGTAAATTTATTTAAGTTATACAAAAATTTGTAATTCCTTTATAATTAAAATAATTAAATAACTTAATAGTTAAATAATTAAATAACTTAATAATTAAATAACTTAATAATTAAATAACTTAATAGCTTAATTATTAAAACTCTTCTAAAAGTTTATATTTATTCACTTAAATTAACATGAAAACAATGTTTTGCGTTTAAATTCACATAAAAATAAAGAATTTGCGAAAATGGTTAATTGTTGTTTCCTAGAGGAAAATATCATTATAGAACGGCAAAAAAGAATTTTTTCTTAAAATCGCTTTCAATTCGGTGATCGATAGTTAATCGAAGAGACTTCTTGCAATGACAAGAATGTGTAAAAATCATTAGAAACAACGAATTGAATTTGAATTCATGGTGAAATTAACAAAAACTAAATAATTTGTTAAAAAATGCTTTGAAAATTTTCAAAATTATAGTCGTAGCGACAGTAAAATATCGCCGATACCGAAGTATCGGCAAATCTGAAGTATCGCTGATATATCGGTATCGGTGATATCCCTACTAAATACCCCACAGTTGATGCTTAAATAGAATATTTTAGTCAACTCTTTAGTAGCAAAACAAAAAGAAGAATTAAATTCAAAGAGACAATTTGTGTTCACACGGAGTTGAAATAAAAATCTCAAAATGTTCAATTTTAGAAACTTAAAAGCAACTTTTGAGTACATATTTCAACAATGATGTGTAGTAAAATTATACAAATATGTCCTGATGGAAAATTATATTTTAATCTTTTTTTCGCTAAAAACATTAGCCTTATTTTAATGTGAAAAATTTTTATTTTATCTTTTTTCCTATTAATAGGTACATGTATACTTTCTTTCTTCAAAGCCATTTGCTATCGATCATATATTTCATTATTCACCATTTCTGTGATCTTCAATACACTTATGCATATATTATTCATTTTGACGTTAAACATTTGTTTAAATTCATGTTTCAATTAATATGGGCTAAAAGGAATATTTCTTTTCATTATTTTCTATGAAATTTTTTCAAAAATCTTTAATATAATTTTATAAAAATTTTAATTGTTTTAATTTTCTTGGGTATAAATTTAGCAACATGGCAAATTATATGTTAAAATATTTGATTTTCAATGATGAAAAAAAGTAACAAAGAAAAGACATAAATGAGCAGGGTATAGTAAGATAGACAAGCCTAAATTAAAATATATAATTTTAACAATCTGGCCTTATTCCCTTCATATAAACTAAAAATTTTCTTAATCGGACTAAAATGGCGGAATCAAACATTAGAAAAATTCAAACGAATTGATTTACCTCTGCTCTTAATGAAATCGGTTAAAACACAGACATAATAGTGTGTACATTAGAGTAGCAATGAACAAACAAAAAATCCCATGCGGTTTCGGCAGCTTGCCGACGACGTCACGGCTAAATGCTAGTATTAAATATATCTAATATAATTTATAGAGAAATTGGAAAAACTCGACGGGCGTTTTTTTTTTCTTAAGCGGTTATCTTAGAATTTCGTATTTTTCAAAATTTTGCAATTTTTTCACTCTCACTTCAAAGTCTTTACTAAAATGTTGACTAATATTTTTGTTGTTGAAAATTTTGGTTATGCTATTACCGGAGATATTGACGAAATAGCGAACAAAGTTGAGGACGTAAACCAAAATTTTAAAATTCAAAGCCAAATTATCTTTGAAAATATTAAAGATATATTAATGAAATAAACTGTACACCAAATCTTTCAAAAACTATGAGGCCGACAATATGTTTCATGCCCGAGGTAGTCAACTTGTACACCCTATAGCTGAATGTGTGTTTCAACAGGGTGGTCCAAATTTCAACATTCTTAAAGTTTTAGGTCCTCCTCTATGACTTTTACTTGCATCGTTTTGTAATCGGATCGGAAGCTTCAAAGATACAGATTTATTACTCTTTTTTTTCAAATTGGAACCACTGTGCATTTTCGCCTGCTACTTTCGGCGTTATGCAATCGGTAGGGCCCTTTCGGCTTCATGCCATTGGGAGGCCACATTCGGTCGGTCGCCTTCGGCCGGCCACGCTCGGTCGCTATGTCAGAGACCCCTCATCTTTATCGCCCTTCGACACCCTCCGCCTAGTCATCAGAACGGGCGCTATAACCCACCAAAAATAATAGTTATATTTGCTATAAAAACAAAAATTTCACCTACATCTAGATGGAAAAAGAATATATGTAGCTCGTCAACAAAGAACAACTATCGCCTGGTGTTTACCCGAGGCACCTTCATTTAGCAAGGGAACCATCCATAAGAAAAAGAGAAACCTGGTCCAAGAATTCCAAAAAACTTCGACATGAATCTCCCCAAAATCCCAGAAGCTTTTAAGATTCCCAAAAACTAGGAAGAAAATCTCCCCAAAAAGGCCAGAACTTCCACGGAAAACAACGGCGGGAATTTAATCTTCGCGCCTGCCTGTTACCTTCGTTTAGAATTACCGTTACACGTATTTCTTAAGCTGTTTCTAGACTATTATACAAGTTATTCGACTTCTGCACAAAATGCTACCCTGATATAATGTGTTGTTATTGCTTTTTAAAACTTTCCATAAACTCATTAGATCAGACTTTTTTTATAATAATCATAGAATAATCATATCGTACCGCAGCACTTCGAGGTTAAATACCTAGGAATTCACCTTGATCGTCGTCTAACATGGAAGACGCACAAAGATTCAAAGCTGACCCAAATGAAATTGAAAGCAGTTCAACTTAATTGGCTTATAAGAAGAAATTCAATACTTAGTCTAGATTGTAAACTTCTTCTATACAACACAATACTTAAACCAATTTGGTGCTATGGTATTCAGTTATGGGGCACTGGCTTTGCATCAAATATAGAGAAAATTTATTTGATTACAGCGGCACCTTGGTATGTCAGAAACCAGCGCATCCATAAAGATCTTGGTGTTCCAGTAGTAAAAACTGTGTTTTCAAAACATGCACACAGAAAAATTTCCATGTAAAATCGTCGAAAACCAGGTTAATTTACCATTTTTCGGTAGTGATTTTGCCTCATATGTGTTTCATGTTAAATCACCATGATTTACAATAATCTTGAAACAAAGTTTTTCCTTTTAAATTAACTATATTTCATTTTGATTTAATATTCCAGTACAGTTAAATCAAAATGTAGTTAATACTGAAATAATACGAAAAATCATATTGAATCAAAGTAATTTCGAGTTGAAACAACGTGAACTTGATATTGGAACAACACGAAGAATCATGTTGAATTAAAGTTATATCAAGCTGAAACAACATTACTTTAATGTAGCTGTTTTATTAATTATTTTAGTCATCACAAAACTTTGCGTTGTAGCTGACTGCCCCAGCCAAGATTTGAACTCGTGCCACCTGCACGATAGTCCACGCGCTAGCCACTGCAGCCACAACAGCTTCAAACTTTTCTTTACTGATACACTAAATAAATATCATCGCATGTAAAATGCATTTCATTTTAATTCAACATGATTTAAATGATTATTTAACATAAAACTTATTTGAAATTAAAGTTATAGTCATGTCGATTGAAAATGAAACTTAACGTTTATAACACAATAGTTTTAACGGTGATTTAAGGTTATTTTAATATTTTTCCGTTTAAAATTAATATGAAACAATGGTATAATTAAACCAGCATCAGAAAATTTTCGCTGGTAACTCGTTTTTTGTCGTCTACATAGACGACACATGTAAGAATAAACAACAACAAGTCACACAACTAAGAACAGTGAATTGTAGCAATGAACAAAGCAAATAAACACTAACACACTCAAACGACAAATTATTTTTTGTAAATTTAATATGATTTCCAATCAAAATTGCGGCATGTGGATTTTACATTCCTTTTTTTCTGTGTGTGTGTGACAACATATATAAAAAAAAACTCGAATCGCAGCCGAAACCCTTAGCCCTCAGCATCATTACACAGAAAAAAATAGACAAGAATTATATTCAATAAAACCATGTTATTAAAAAAAAATATGAATTTCAATAACATTTATCTTTAACATAATAAAATATTTCGTTCTAAGTATTTCTTTTCCATGCCGGTTATTTCTTTTCTTTTTATACATAAGTACTTAAAACAAGTTGTATCCCATAAAAAAATAAATGGGATATGGCTCAGCTAGAGAGTGTATGCTTTACGTCCGGAAAGCCCGGGTTCGTATTCCAGCCATGTCAACATTTTTTTTATTTTATATATATATTTTTATTTTGAAATAATTTTGTTATCAATATAGGGGAATTCTTTATCACAGGAAATTTGAAAAAAAAATTATTGAATACCGGGATTTTTGTTATCAAAAACGAAACTTATTTTTTTCTGTGTAATTTTACTGGACATATTTGGCTGAGAAAGACACTCTGCTCTCAGCCGACCACCAGAGACGCAATACATCTAAAGAAGAAACCGTTAAACCTAATATTTCGTATAGTAGTGACTGAACTAATTATCAACAATATTAGTTTTAAGATTTGAATACTTATTGTTAGTTCATTTTACAATTGAAGATTCAATAAAAAAATTCAAAAGTTAAAAAAAGAAAGACTAAAATATGTAGGAATGTAGAAGCTTGCCGCACAAGATTATTGAGCGAAAATCTTGATAAGTTACTGTTTCTCAACAAAAATATGTAGATAAAAATACAAATAGAACATGAAACGTTCAAATAGAAGAAAAATATGTCTTTGAATATACAAATTTTTTTTATTTTTGGGTTTGATTTCGTGCGTGTTGTATCGTGTTCTTGTTCGTGTCGTGTTGAAAAATGTCGACACGCGCACATCTCTAGTACATACTCAATTTTGCAATTTTTCTGTGGATGAAGTAAAGGTACACAGTTTTCCATTTGAGCCTTCAGCTAACGATTTTCTTCTTCTGTTTTCAATAATAACAGATTCACCCTTATCGTGGTTGCCATATTCATGTACAAAGTAAGACATTTTTTAAAACCCCTAACTTTCGACATAAATCCTAAATAATAAACTTGGTAAACTTTTTACTTTCGTAGTTTTTACATTTTATAGGATTAGGAAAAGAGCTGGCTTTAATAATTTCTAGTATTTTTTCTAAATATGTATAGGATTAAAAAGAAAGTTCTGTTTTAAAAGCTTATATAGACATTTACTTCAACACCTAAATGTATGCTTTAAAATTTTTTATTTAGTTTTTTTTTCAACTGTATCTTGTTAACTAAAAAAATCCTGTGAAATAAAAACTGTGATATTCTCAATTGTATGCTATTTAAAATTCCTGCTAGTGCTAATGAATTCTGTTTGTTGTGAGATACTTGACACAAGCTGCAAAACAACAAACTACGAAAAAAGTACAAAAATAATTTGCCAAGATTTTCTTTCTTCAAATATCATGTCACCAAAAAAACAGCATAAATCTATATACAAGTTATGCTTACCAAAGAAAAGAAAAAACACCTCCGAATATATGTATATACTTCTGAAATGTATATTTACTAAGACCCTGAGAAGTGCAAAATAACAGAAAAAAAAGAAAACAAAATTAAGGTCAAACTGAGAGAAAAAAAAATTGCACAAAAGGAACAGAACTTAATTTTGTACAATGTTCGTCTGCCACTTCTAACCAGCCCATTTTTGATAACCACAACAAGATTTTTTGATACCTTTTTATTACTTCAGAGAAAGAAAGAAAGTAATGCGGCGTTGCAAAAAATACCATAGAGCGGCTAAAATAAAAATAATACAAAACTGAATTAATAAACTCAAGCTGAATTTTCTAGAACGTACAAACAATTTTACAAAACATCAAGAATTATAAAGTGCAAATAACGGGAATATGAGAATTTTACTGGGAAAAATTGCTTGCCTTGAAACTGAATAAAATTTGAAAGCAAAAAAATGGGCATAAAACCAGCTGCAGAAGCTCAAACTAATTAAATGTTCATTGTAACACAAACTCTGTTAATGGCGTTTTCTTTTCTAGAAAATATGTAACATTTTTTTTATTTTTTATCAAAAAAATCGTAATTTAGCATTCTTTTAGAGAAAAAATTTACGTTCGTAAGGAATCATACAATAGTTTCTAATAAATTCACTTCCTCGAAAAATTATTATATTGCAAATTTTTATTAAAAAGTGCAAACAATGCAACATTTTTTTTTGTAGAAAAGAAAACGCCATAAGTCATTCTCGAATTCGCCAATTCAAATTATTATTATTAAGAAAGGAATACAGGAAAATGTGTTGCCAACACTGATTCAGAAAGTATTATCATGTTTTCGAAGCCCGCAGAACCCCCCATCTGCTTTTATGTGTTTGTTTTTTCCAACGTTTGTGGTGACCGTCAGTTGTTAAGATTAAATATTTAGTGATAATAAATGCTAGAAGTACTATTTCTTTTTTTAAATTTTTACAACATTAATCAAATCAACTGCTTTCGTACTAAAGCCCTTATGACACTACATTTTTCTTGCATTGTTTTGCTATTGAATTGAAAGGAAGAAATAGCAAATGATAGAAAGAAACAACTATACAACATGTAAACAAAACGTAATGTTTTCTTTAAGTGCTGCCTACTTTTTATTTATAATAAAACGCCAACATTAAAAACCGTTGAAAAGAGGCGCTAAATCGCTGAATTCTTGAATACACCCCTAACTTGGCAACACTTTAATGTTGCAAGCTTTAAACTTTTTTAACTTGAAGTTGACGTTTCAGTTAATAATGTTTACATATTTTTGACAGGCACTCATTTTGTATCGATGACATTAGTAAAAGCTTTGACAATTTGGTATTTATCTTAATGTAGCTAAACTCTTTGCACCTGGTAAAATTTCCTATCATATTATATATGCACTATTTTCCAAAACTTAACAAATTAAAAAAAAAATGTAGTGTCGTAACCCGCGTGACCACAGCAGACGAAAATAATGGTGTCTATTCGGGAATACGCGTCGACTAAGTGAATAATACATGGCAAACAAAAACAAAACTGCATAAATTGTTTTTGTTTATCATACAAAATTTACCGGTCTTAAAAGAGAGAGAGATACGCGTTAAAATTCTCACGTTTATTTGATTTTAGAAATGTATAGAAAACAGAAACAATTTGTGAAACTTTGTTTTTGTTGTCATGTAATTTTTCACTACTTCGACGCGTTTTCCCGAATAGACACCAATATCTCTACTGAACAATTGGCAATCGTTGCTCGGATAATAGGTTCGAAAACGACTATTGCTAGTGAAACGAAAAAGAACTCATAGTGTACTTCAGCCGTCGCTCAGTTTGTGGCAGCAAATCTTTCGATTTCGAAGGTTTGCTTTGATATTAATAGCGAATCTAGCAATATCTGAAACGAACAACTTTAACGATATCACTAAATATTCACTAAAAATAGTCCTAGTTACTCGATTATAATATTGCTAAGCATTCATTTGTAATAGTTTGGTAATAGTTCGAGAGCATAGCTTCTGCAACTTCCCCCTTAATTTTGAGTTCTTTCTTTTGTTTTGCTTCTTTTTTTCAAAGCAATTTTGCTTTTAAAAATTTATGTTTGTTAAAAGAAGACCGCAATATTATTTATAAAGATTTGTTTGAGGAGATAGCGATGATAACGTTTCTTAACTAATTTACTCAAAATTTAGTTCGCCATTTCTTCGCAAAAACTTTGTCATTGCGAATGTTCACTTTTTTTTAAATTTTCGTACATTTAGCGAATATTTTTGTTTAGCTAATTCTTCATAGTGGTGAACGTTCACCTATGTTTTAAATTTTCGAATATTTAGCGAACATTTTTCATTCGCTAAATGTTCAAAATACAATAAAAAATTATACATTTATGAAATTTATTTGACATGCTGTCATAATTTTATTTTAAATGAAAAAAAGAAAGTAGATTCATATTGAATAAAAAATTATTTGCTGGGTTTTGCATAATTTTCAAAGCCTACTTTGCTTATTTTTGAAAATCATTTACATATTTGTGAATTCTCAAATGGTTTTTGAAAGTCTGTACATAAGATAAAAGGTTTGTAAGTGTTCAAAATTGTGTTTGAAATGTTGCATATAGACAATGCTTAAACACCAGCAAATAAATTTCATTTAAAATAAAAAATTATATTATCAGCCATGTCACAGAATACCATTCCAATCGGAAGTGGTTTCAATTCCGTAAGTTGCTTCTTCAGAAAACGAAAAACGAATTTTATTTTTTCGTAATCAAACCACTTTTAAATTTCAAAGTGGAATTGAAAAACACTTTTCTACAGACTTCATTTGCAATAAATATTAAAAAACTTGCATACTTTTAGGAGCGTCAAATAAATATTTGGTCATGAGCTTTCCATGTTAATAAAAAGCTTAATGTGAGTTTTGCATCTAAAAACAGAAGTAAACAAACGCCTCAATGTATAAAAACTTTATCATTGTTAAAACGAAATACAAAATAAACGGAATCTAAAGCACCAAAAATGTACTTTTTCGGAATGACAACTGCGGAATGAAAACCAATCCGAACGGAATCTGTGACATGGCTGTATGACTTAATTTTAATTAGAGTAGGAAGTAACACGACTGTGGTCTTAGGTGGGAATCGAAACCATAACCTTCACTAGCTTTAAGATATTTCTTACAAATGCCACAAACTACTTCTAATTTTTTAAAATCCCAATTATAAGAAATCTATGTGGCTTAATATAGATATAACTATGCATATTGCATTACCTACCGAAAGAAAGTGGAAGTAATTGTAGAGAAATGATTTTTGAATTACTTAATTAGAGCATAAAAAAATTTGTTGGACCAAAAATATTTAAAAATTTTATTGAAAAATTTAAAAAGTTTCACCAAAAATAATAAATGATTAAATAACTCTTTATATGCACTGCTTTTTCCCTCCACTTTAAGCTTTTCCCATGTTCTTTCCACTTTAAGCCAAGAAGATTATAACTTTAGTAGCATTAAACCTTTAAGAAAAGCGTACAACAACATCTATACAAGAACTTGCATATAAACTGGTTAGTTGATTTTTTATTTTTTTATATTTACTGTAAGAATGGATAAAATTGCAATATTTTGTTCTTGCTGCAAAACTGGAAAGTGAAGGCAGCAGCAGCAATAGTAAAAAAGAAAGAAATTAAATTACAAGCAGAATATTTACACAAAGAAAGCAATGAAGTACAAAAAGAAAGCAACAAAAAGAAAATCATTTACTTTTTTGTATCAAGCCCAATCTTTTGAAAACGGAGTGCAAAACCAGTCCCAATAAAAAAGGCAATAAAGTGTTAAGGAATCGTTTTTTCTTCTCTTTAATTTAAAGTGACATGTAACAGTAGCCAAAATGATGGAAAGAGGGGAAAAAATAGTAGCACAGTGGAAACCAGTGTATTGAGTGTTACATTTGCTTTCACGGTTGTTCTGGCAATGGCTTTTGCGAAAAAAGTACACTACAACAAGTGAGTATGGGACTTGGAAGCACTTTATATCTACTCTCTAAAAACAAAAAAAAAATCTTTTAAAAATCGTAGGAAGAAATTAAAAGCTATTACGATTTTTTTAATTTTGACTTAACATGGCTTACATGGAAAAGTAAAAAATGTGTGTATTTTAAAATAAATCTTTACAAAGACTTATACATGGGCAAAGAGCAGCCTAACTCTTATCTTAAATAATTACCAATTTTAATCAAATCGATCGACAATGTTAAAATGTATGTCTATCTAAAGAATTTTTCGCACCAAAATACGACCTTCCTAATACATTCTTCCAAAATATAACAACAAACAGTGTGATAGAATCATTTTTTTTATAGCAAATCGGAAATTTCTAAACGAATAACGCTTTCTATATGTATCATTCCTGTCTTTTTGTTGCTTTTAATTTTTTTTACCGTCCTGAAACTATAGATAAATTATATATAAAAATTTTGTTGCCTTTACGCTCAATACATTTTCTTACAACTTTAATATTTTTTCCGAACTCTCACTATATTTTGAATTTGAAAACAGTTCAGTTTTAACATAAACTTCTTATTTTATTTATACAATAAAACTTTTCAATTAAATTAAAAAACTGTGGATAACACTTAATACATACTTTGGATTGATGAAACCTTTGTCAATATAATAATATTTAACAAAGTTTCCAAAACGTTTAAATATTTAGAAATTCAAACTTATGCTGTTATTTTAGTGTATGTTGCTAATTCAATTTCAATAATTAAACTGAACAACGAAGCATACTAAAAAAGCGTAACGCTCAATACACAAAACTGCCGACAACAACAATTTATTAAAAAAATATATAATTCCTATTATTTTGCAAATTCTTGAGAGAAGCAAATGCAAATATTTGCTCGATTCACAAACTTTTGTATGTGTTGTAGATCAGAAAAATGTTGTTGGTAATTTCCACATAAACATGTTTCTAAACAAATGTTGGGAAATTACCACAAACATTTATACGATCTACAACGCATACAACAGGTTGTGAATTGGCCAATTATAAACCCGTTATAAATTCACACTCGTTTTTGGAAACATTCATACTTTTTTAATGCTAGAAATCAACAGCATGCTTTTCGCACACGTCATTTTGTATGAAGAGAGTATACACAGTATTTTCGTTCTTTGATTTTAACACATATTGGACAGTCTTACACAAAAAAACCTTATGTATATTTATTTACAATATTTTAAATCATGCTAAAGCAGTTTTCATTTTCAAATTATTCGTTATTTTATGAAATATTTTATTGTACTTTCTACGGATGAGAATAAAAAATATAAGAATTGCAATCACATTCAAGAGAGCTAACTATCAAGTGGTAATAAGCAAGATACACATAAGCACTGATGATGGTAGTGCATCGGCTTCCGAAAACAGCGTTTTATGTTCTACTGTAAACGATGAAAACTAAATTGAAGTAGATTTTTGATTGTTCCTTGGACATGTTTTTTATTTTCACCTCTCACGACTTGGGAACATATTGTACCACTCCCATTTTCAACAGTCGTATGACAAGTACGTGGAAGACATTTGGGATAAAATATTCCGCGGGGAAAGTAGTGTATCTCCCCAGACAAGCGAACGTGCGACTAAATACGAACATACATACATATAATAAAAGTGTGTAAAACTGAAAATTTTTTGTTTTTATTTCGTATCATAAATATCTTGCTCTAAATCAATGACACACTTTTGGTTGATTTTTATTGCACAATTTATTTTGAAAACAAATTCATTCTTAACATTTTTATATTAATAAAAGGTGTGTTTCTATTAAAAAAAGTCTCTTGAACAATATCTTGAACATGTTCTACTGTGCGTGTCAAGCATGTTAAAATGAACACAAATATTCTGTATCAAAATTATTCAAAAAAGCAGCAATAGTAAACTTGATTTGTTTATTTTTTTGAAGTTTTGTTTTTTTTTCTGACGTTATAACATACATTTACCGTTATGTTGACCGATTATTTAACGGTTAACGGCTGTTGTTAAGTCTTGTTGTGTGTCGTCTCAGAATCTCTTTGTGGTATTTTTTTTCTGTTTGGTGTCCAGAAGAAGAGAAAAACATATTTTAGTTTACATTAAATAACTGGTTGATTACAATGGAGTTATGGGGTAGATATATCTGTTTCTTGTTATTATTCAAATATAGAACGTTTTGTTAATAATACGAGTATAAAACAACGAGAGTTTTTAAGATTATGTGTTGGTAAATTCCATTAAATTAATTTTCATTTATGAATTTCAGTATTTGTCATTTGAAATGTTGAATTTTTTATGTGTTTGAATCAGGGATGGGATATGAGATTTTAAAATTGTACCAACTGTTGTCTAAAATTGTCCTTTTTTCGACCTAATTGTACCAAAACAGATTTTTGAAACCAGAAACATGTATTAAGTATAGCAAATATATCACTTTTCTATACATACGAAAGTATATTGGCATTCCCAAAGGAAATTCCACTTTTTGGTCACGTGCGACATCAAGCAATTAAGCTTGTATTTCAGAACCATATACATATTTGGATTTTGACTGACTTACTTACACAAATATATAAAGAAGTAAAAAAAAACTTGCGTTTTCTTAAAAAAAACATAATTTCTTGGTGTCGCACGTGACAAAAAGTGGACTTTCCTATGAAAATGCTCATGTAGTGCTATCTTATCTGACCGCTTTAAATAATATTTTTTTTTTAAGTCGAACTTTGTTCCCAATACTTCGCAAAATTTAAAAATGGAAAAATTATTAATTGTAATAAATAAACCATAGTATATTTAAAGTTTGATTTGTACCAAAAATTGTACAATTGTACCAATTTTGCCATCCCTGGTTTGAATTTACTCTGTGAAGTTTCTTACACCTGCACATTACTGTGAATCGTCGATGTATGAACGATTATACATATACAAAAAAAATTTTTCGCCAAACATACCACATACACATCTTTTAGCCCTCTACTACTGATGTTAGAATATTTGCTTCAATATTCGCCGAATACAAATATTCAATTTGAAATTTAGCGCCACTCGATATTTCAAATTTAGGTGAACAAAATTTCCGCTTTGCGTCGATAACATTCCACTTAATGGGTTATAACTTTTTGAATTTTGTCTAAGTTTACCAATTTTATGCATAATTTGTTCGTCACTAAAATATATTTAAGTTGCAGCCCAAAAACATAAATACACGATATAAATTTCTCTAAATGGAGCAATTTAAAATAATAGTTTTTGAAAAAAACCCCTAAAAACATGCTTTTTAAAATTTTTAACGCCTGTAACTCAATACATTTCGCAATCAGTTCGGCACAATCAGTGTAAGGGGAAAATATCTATGCAATAGTGTAAAATTTATTTTATTCAGAATTTTCGCCTATTAACAGAAACACTAAAAACATCAATATGTAGTTATTACTTCTTTTTCGGAAATATTGCGAAAACATATTAGCTTAGAAAATGTTTTTTTTTATATGGTAAAAACAACTTAGGAACTCAAATATTAGTCTTATAATATCATCTTGAGTTTGTCTGAAATCAGATTTTTTATGTAAACAAATTGTGAATATTTTGGCTGCAACGAGTTACAACAACTATAAAAAAATGTTTAGTGTTGCATCATTGATGTTTCACAAATTGATAGATATAATCTAATTTTTCAGAACATTTTCAGAACAATTCAGAACATGGCCGAATATTTATTTTTTTTATATCCCACAAAAACACGAATCGAACATTAAAGTTTTAATTATTTTTTTAGTGTTCATATGAAAACGAGTTTTTGAAATAATATCCATCGGGATTTTCATTGTGAGTGTAAATTTTGGGTTTTTCGTTTTCTTTTTTTAATTTTACCAATTTAATTAATAGAAATATGAGTAGGTGCTATAGTTTTCGCCTCATTCAACGGATCCTAATATAAAATAAGATTTTTCTATTTGTTTTTAATTCTTGTGGATTAAGCGTTACATTTGATTTCACGGTTGTTCTGGGAATGAGTATTTGAAAGAAATCAGAAATTTCGGAACGGATAATGCTCTCCATATCGTTTCTGCCCTTCCGCTGCTGTTAACTTTTTTTACCACCCTAAAATTTATAGATAATTATTTATAAGAATTTTGTTAACGAATGCTCAATATATTTTCTTACGAATTTCATATTTTTTAGAACCCACTATATTTTGAATTTAAAACAATTCAGATGTATAATCTTCGATAAGTTTTAACATAAACTCCTTATTTACACACTAAAAAATTTCAATTAAATTAAAAAACTACAATACATTATTATTGATGGATGAAACTTTTTGCAATTTAAACTATTTAACAAAGTTTGCAAAACTCTTAAATATTTAGAAGTGTAACCCTACGCTGTTATTTTATTAATTAAACTGAATATTAAATCATACTAAAAACGAGTAACGCTCAATACACATAACTGCGAACTACAACAATTTCTTAAAAAAGTTATAGTTCCTATTATTTTTCAAATATTTGATGTAAAACACCATACAATTCCGATACATCAGTTTGTATGATGAGAGTATAAACAGTATTTTAGTTCTTTATTTTTAACACATAATCATCAGTGTTACACTAAAAAAGCTTATGTACCTTTATTTATATATTAAATAATATATTAAATCATGCTGGAGTAGACTTCATTTTAAAATGTATGCGTTTATTGTATGAAATACTTTCAATATTTTCAAAGCCATTAACCCATTATGAGTGAAATAGAATTTTAAGCATTTTTACGTAAAAACACCGGTATCTTAAAGACTGGACAATATAGCGGTACTCAATATGTTATTTTATAGGGAACCTTCCAACCTTTCATTTGGTGTATATTTGTAAGCTGTCATTTATTAAATATGAAAGTTATGTAACTTCTAATATTAGTTTATGTACCAGATTTGCAAAATATTTCGTAAAAATTCGTATTACACAGAATCTTTAGTAATTGACACCGTGGTGCGAAATATCATAGAAGACAAAGTCTTTGTGTCCGCTGTTTCGGTAAATAAGCGATATATCGTATTTCAAACGTTTTGACTTTTTGTGTGCTGGGTTGTCTTCAGCTTACAAACATATTTTTCCTGATGTCAGACATTGCGGCATAAGAGGTTCACTGGGTTTCTTTTGCTGTCGACACACGTGCTTTCGGTCCGAAGTAGGGCAGACAGTCTGCACAAGATGCCGAATTCGTATTCGAAGACGGTCCATATGAGTGGTTAAAATGAACCTCTTCGTCTGAGAAAATTCTAAAAACTTTGCCGAAACTCTACGAATTCTGACGAATCTTTCGAGGAATTTTCGACATGTCGCAGAAAACTTCGATCTAAAATTAGAAACTTATCAGAAATGTCGTATAAAATTCGCAAATTAAATCAAAATATTGTAGGAGTAAAGAGAAAATCTTTTTCAGCAAGCTACGAAATGTAATTTTGTGAGTGCGTGAAAATTACATTTTCAAAATCACGCACTATCACGCACGGTATTTAATTTGTAAATCACGCTCACGCTCGATTGCGTGACTATTTTTTAATTTGCTCAAGATCACGTGTGAGTCACGCGTGAATCACGCCTGACACGAAAAATTCACGACTTTTGCACATTTCTACTATTTATGTTAATACTCGTATATTTAGCAACTAAACTTCAAATATGACTAAGAAAGCGAATAAAATAACTTGCAAATATGACATTATTTTTAATCTCTCCAAATACATATTTATTTTACTTTATTTATATGTATTTTCTGTCGGCTTAAATAAAGAAATGTTTGATATTTTTTGCCAAACAAGATATTTAACAACAATTAATTTACATACATTCCTATATTATACCATTTGCCATAACTGGCAGGAGTATATACTACATACATGTATTTAGTTTTGTCATTCCGTTTTTAATTTCCACAATATTATTGTGCGTTCTCATAAAGTATACATATGTATGTATATATTCTGGTTCTTATAGATGGGGAAGTGAAATTAACGATGTCTGCTTATCCGTTTGGCTGTACGTGAAATCGACTTTTCATAGCTCCCATAAAAGTTACAGTTTTCGGTGTTGGACTGATATTTCAGGGTTTGTCTAATATTAGTATTGCAAATCAGAAAAAGTATCCTCATCTGCCATTAGATTTGAATTCATGCTTATTGGTGAAGGGTATATAGGATTCGGCTTAGCCTAATATATCACTTTAACTTGTTTTTAAATTTATTTGATTGACAGGAGAAGAAATAACTGAATAAAGGCTAAAATGGTTTGATACAAAACAAAATTTTCAAGTGTCCTTAAAGCCGTTATTTTCAGCCGTATCCTACTTATTTCGTTATGTCCCGGTTCACACATTTCAACTTTTGGTTGAGCTGGAAGAAAGAATGAGAAATGAATACAACCAGTTCTAAGGGGGTGTGTTTAGAATTTGACTACCAGCTACATATTTGTTTTTGGTATAATACCTATTCGATATTCATACATACATGTTGCTTACATATACAGATATTGAAGTAAATAAAATTTATGTATGTATAAAATAAATTTATTTAAAAAAATTATGTCATAAATACATACTACCTACAGGTATTTCTGAAGAGAAAACAAAATTTTCTATTATGCCTCCGTAATACGTGTCTGTTGAAATTTATTTTTATGGTCAACATTTTATGACAACCACTCTGCCGACATTGTCGTTGTTGCAAAAGTACATATGTACATTCATACATAAATGTTGTAGCCAGTAAAAAGAATAGGAGAAAATATCTAGGTTAAACTAGAGAAATTTATATAAATGACTATTTACTTCCGTTGAGTGGTAAATTTTTTCCATTCTTTTTTTTTACTCCTTTTTTATTTTGACTTATAACCATTTATTTATGTTTGTGTTTAGCGGAGTTTTAATGATAGTTTTTTATTTTCAAAGTAAATTGAAATAAAATATTACACTATTAAATAAAGAACATAGGAACTTAAAAATTTAATCACATTTATTTAAAATTTAATGGGCATGTAATTCAATGTTTTGTATTCTCTATAAAAGCTTCTATATCTTTAGAGCTTGCCTGCAGAATGGCGGGATTGGAACCAGAAACCTTGAGAATACCGGTCTGTCAGTGCCCGATGCTAATCGATGTCAAAGGAACTCTTTTTTTTTCTTGCCATTTCATTTAACACAAAAACAAATTCTAAAATTTGGTTTTTGTCCAAAGAAATTTAATTAGTTTGCTTGAGTTCGGTTTTAATTTAATTTTTCAATCAAATTGTATTATTATTTAGAGATAAATGTGAAGCATTTAGACAAAGAAAAATTTGACTGCACGGATGGTTTTGTTTTTGTTGTAAATGAGTAATTCCATTTAGCCGGGTGTGACCATTTTACACACATTTTTTGTTATAAATCAAGATTATAAAATTTTTTACTTAAAAAAAACCTTGCGGCTCGCAAGGACATTAAGCTTAAAGTCCTTGAATAACGGGTAGACACTGATAGAACACGATCTCTGCTCAGAATGGTCGTGAGAAAGCTGCGACGGGTGTGACTTTACAAATCTTAGTTTTAAAGAATTATCACTTTCAGTATAAATTCTGTAAAACTTTGACTATAAAGTACACAATAATTTTGGTATAGATATCTGTTCAAAGTGTTTTTAATTGTAATATGTATTTACTGTTTGACAAAAACTTATTTTTCTTATAGAAAAACTATTTTTAAAACGAGACGGGTGTGACCGACGGGTGTGACCCAGTACGAAAATTTAAAAAAATCGAAGAAATAAAATTTTATTAATATGATTAATATAAATAATATAAAGATAAACTCACAAGAAAATAATAAGACATTAAGTTATTTGCTATCCGTTCTATTATAGACAGCAGAATACTCGAGCTGAATATTTATTTTAATTTAATAAAAAGCAAAAAAAAAGTATATTCTTTGCAGAGATACCGATTTTTATTCATAATGAGAAAGGAAATAAAAGAAAATCTGAAATAAATATTAAACATACAAGAGGGAGAGCAAAATGTTTCTTGCATGATCATTTAAAAGTGACTCAAATTGATTATAAAATATTAAATAGTGTATTTTTTATTTTTTCTATAGTTGTCATTCTCTAAAAAACATCAATTGAGAGATTTTTATTAAAAATGAGAAACAATTTTTTTTCCTTGCATGTGCCGTTTTACGTGGAAACACTCAAGAACGGAACTATTTTTGGAAAATTTATAATATGAAATAGTTCTAACTAAGCCTAAAAGTATGCAATTGGATTCTTAAAACTGCCGGATACTTACACTATGCAACAAGAAAAATGCGAAGGATTACCACAAAATTATTTTTTTGATGTGTTATGGTCCCTTAAGTACAAAAACAGACGAAGTTTTAAATTCTATGGATAATTTTTTTTCTAAAATTTGGGATTTTTGAAGAGGTTGGCCCCACAGATTTTATCATAACGTGGGAAGGGATTGTCCAATTTTATTACAAAAACTACTAAACAAACTTAAAACAAAATTAACTTTTTAATAAAAATGATGATTTTACCATTTAAAATTTTTTAGAAATTAAAAAAAAAACAAAAATTTTACATAAAAAATATATTTTTCATCATTGCGGTCTGAATATTTACGTGACCGTTGAGTAAATAGAAAATAGTCCCCCCTATTTCGCAAGGCGATGGCGACGTCACATCAACACGAGATCAAAAAATTTTCACTTGTCTACTCTTTGTCGACAACAATTGAATAATATTAACATGCTGGACTAATTTCATAAGCTTCAGAAAATAGTAAGAGACTGACAATAACAGTTAATTGTTGTCGACAATGAGTAGACAGGTGACATTTGTTTAATGTCGTATTGATGTGACGTCGACGTCGCCTTTCACAATAGGGGGACTATTAAAAAAAGCTTAAAGACAATTTTATTTCAAGTTTTTTAGGTTTTTTTTCTTACTACCACTTCTTAAGTTATTCCAAATTAAAAAATAAAACATCCATAGAATTAAAAAATGCGTCTGTTTTTGTAGGAGACTATAACAGATCAAAAAATATAGTTGTCATGAAAAAAAATTTATTATGTTCCAAGGTGGCGGAACCTAACAATCATTTTAAGCATTTTAAAATATGTACTCTTGCTTAGACCCATTATTGAACGTTGACGATAGCTTAAGTTAATGGCCCATAATTATAGTCATAAAGAAAGTATACTTTAAGAGTTCTAAAGTTCAGTTTTGTTAAATATATGATTTTAGTTTATTATGGACAATAAAAAGTACACCTTACAGGCAAACTTAAAAATAACTAAGTTGTTTTTAACTAGCTTAACACCACATTAAATAATTTTTTTTCTTCTGTGTACAATTTACAATTTAATTGTTGTCTAAATAAGTGAAAATTCTCTTTTTAAATTTTTTATTCTTATTGTAAAGACTAAACATGCATGTTTAACAATACACACAAGTTATTTTTGAACATTTGCATTTGTTGCTCTATTTTTTTGTGTTCTTCTCTTTCTCTTATGTACAAAACAAGGCAAGTCTAATAGGTACAACCATTAGAGCAAATGATCCTCAGCAGTTTTTATCACGACTGTCAAACTCGATTTGTGTGTATATGGAGTTTGACAAGTTGATTAAAATGAAGTATAGCTGCATTGGTTATGCGTGTATCTATATTGTGAGCGTTGGTGCAAAGTCAGCTAGTCAGAGATGCCACTTGGCTTTTAATTCAACTTTTTGTATGCAAACGTTTTCCGCATTTGACTTGTCACCGATTTTAAGCTAGTTCAATTTAAAACACACTTTGCTTTTGACTATAATGGATAAATAAATAATAAAATGTTTTAAATTTTAAGTTATTTCTATAATAAACCAACGTTATTGTTTGACTATGATTATGGGCCAATAACTTTAAGCTAAATAGTAGTTCAAGGTGACGCCTTAAGTTTGTAATCGAATTTACTTTGTTGCTTGCCTTTAAAGTACGTGTTAAAAAAAGTTACTTACTAAAGTGGGGAATAAAGTGACATTTAACTATTTTTCTTTATCACAACTTCCTTGTACTTATAATCAGGGATGTGAAAAAATTTACCCCCAAACAAAACAACGCTCAAATGTAGTACTTTTTACAATTATCTTTTAGCCCCTTTTTAATTTTTGTTCAATATAAGCAAATTTTTTTATTTTTAAGAAATATTTCTTCATTTATTATAGCAATAGCAACGGGCCTGAGAAAATATGCAAGCAATATTTCTTGTTCAACTGATTTTCTTAAAATTTTGCTCTATATTTCAGTGCTTTTTTAATTTATTTATTTCTTCTTATTGTAGTCTTATTAAGTTCCTTAATCACAAAATCCATTTTTAATTATAAATGCAATTTATTGCTCTGTCTTCCTTTAAAGACACTGTAAACGACTGGTTAGTTTTTGGTTATTGTATATACATATATTTTGCTAAAATGTGATGACGGAAGCTTAGCCATTTATTTATGTATCAATTTTATCTTTTTTCTTCTTTTTGTTATCTTTGTTACCGTTTTAGTGTTATGAATATTAAGTTTATTCAAACTATTTTGCTTAAATTGTTTAACCTTGACATTTTTATATAGACAATTTCCATTAAGTGTATTTAAATTTTTATATAAAACGTTTAGTTTGGAAATATAAATTCGAAGCTAAAAGCCGAATTCTAGCCTTGAAAGACGAGCTTAAAATCTTCAAGAAAAACTTATATTTAAGTATTAAAGGGACATTGTTAAAATTTTTCTTTTGATAAAGCAAAATAATTTGTGTTTTGAGAAGCACAAAGCCAGCTGAGTATTCACAGAGAAGGTAAAAACCATCTCTTCGCTTTCTTCTTCACGGCAGCTACGGTGGAGTGCATTGTAGAAAATGCCTACTTGTGTCTGCGAAAGCCCACTGTCCCGTCAACACAGTGACAAGCCTCGAAATGTCCTTATGATTTCTGCTGCTATTCTTGTAAGAGCTTTGCTGTTGTCGGGAGTTATTTCCTGGAGAAAAAAACTTCAGATTATTTTCATTATAAGAAGGACATATCCTTACCCATATTACAAGCAAGTGACTACTTCTATCTATCTATCTTCAGCTTTTCGAAGATAGTGTTTGAAAACATTGCTACTAATAAATGGTGCCAAACGGGTTGGCTGTCGATACAGCACTGAAGGTATAAAGAGCATAACCAGCCCTGGCCAGCTCATTGGAAAGGATGTGGCTATAAAGGATGGCAGATAAGATTAAGGCCAGTCGGACGACCTAACCTGAATAAGACATCCTTGCATTATCTAGCTAAAATTGAAAAAGTAATGTGTGGCCTTAAAGAAAGAAGTGCCGCCTGGCTAGCAACAAAAAAGCCGATTCTCACGAATCCTCCTGTCAGTAAAAATATAGTTTAACGATCGTTTACTTATTTATTTACTAACACCTTTTAGGGTATAAATTGTAACATATTTTCAGGCGAGTTGCTTAAGAACGTAAACTAGAAGCTAAAAATATGTAGTCTATTTATAGGGTTTCTTTTCTATTTTCTCTTCCAATTTCAATCATCCATCAACCTGTTGTTTTCAATCACCATTTTGTTTTACTAAAATAGTTTTTAATCTGTTGAAACATTTTTTGAGCTCTGTGTATTTAAGGTTTTTTTGCAATTTGCCCGACAGCTGTCAACAGTTTTTATTTTCATACAGACCTAAATATGTATGTATATATTTTTGCACTTTTAACTAGAAAAAAAGATGCTTAAAATAAAAAATTCTTAATATGTATAAATAACAGAAAAATTATGTTATATAGACGCTCTTCAAACGACTTTTATTGCTTGATAATATTCAAACCATATTGTGTCATGTGAGAATATTAAAAAAGTCACAAATGTTTTATTAAAAAACAAATAACGAGAAACTGGAGATATTTTGATGATGACTGAAAAGTAGGTGGCGCCCATAAGAAATACAACAACATTTAATGGTAGTTGAAGCATCAGCATCATCTTCATCATCCTTTTCATCATCCAAGCATCAAAAGATAAAGAACAGTTTATATAACAATCCATGTTTAACAACGAAATCTGAAAAAAACTTAATTCAGAAATATTAGTAGCAACAACAGCAGTAGTAGTACTTTGTACTAGAAATAGTCGTGTTAGTATCTATAGTAATACAACGCAAACGATGACATTGATTGATGATGATTAACAATGTAGCAACTTTTATTGCTTTAAATTTATTTTCAAGCTATTTTATTATAGAAAATATAAAATAAATACTTTTTCTTTTAAAAGAAGTAAGAACAATATATAGCAACAGAAATGAAGCAAAACGAGTATAATTTTAATATAAAATGGAATTTTTCTACATAATTTCTTGCAAGAAAAGGACATGCAAAGATGTCGTTTATAGTTGATTTTTAATATGATGGAGTATCTCAAACTTTCAATTGTTTGCTGAAATCATTTTTAAAACAATTAAATTATTTTAAATCTTTGGCATTTTAAATTAAGCGTCTAAAAGTATGCTATAATATTTTTGTTCCATAAAATAACAAAATTACAAAACTGAATGATTTTAGGCAAATTGGGTGATATTTTCCATTCGCTTAATACAGAGTGGATGATGAAACGTTCGATATAACTTTTTCAGCTCCATTTATTTTAGTTTTGTCTTAATTTGTTAAAAATTTTAAACTTGGGATGGTGAGACAAACATGTATTTGGATTCTTCATCCCTATCATGCATCCGAATAAATAATGTCCATTCAAAATTAGTTTCAGCGCTCTTTTGACGGTACCGCTCCCAGCACAAGGACTATAGTGAGACTGATAAACTCTATTACCGAGCGTGTCCCAATTTCTCAAAGGCCTTACAATCGAAATCCCAGCTCGGGCGCAATAAGCAATTGCATCACGCTAAGCGTTTCGACAATAAATTTATCTGTGGCTATCAGTCAGTCGACAGTCACTGCAGACAAATCTGCACAAAGATTTCAACTGATTTCGCTATGAGGGTCAAATGACAATTAAAGAAAGACCTAGGGTAAGTGGAAAAAGCTCAAAGAAATTTATTTCAAGCAACTTAAAATTTCGGACAATCTAAATCGTAAGTTTCGGTCTCCAGACAGGAACTTTATAAATCAAAACCATGAAATTGCACGATTTGAAACAATTGATTATTGCGATCTCAATTTGACTCTGCAGGCAGTTATGAATTTTTTTGGTTAAGATATCGGAAATGTGTATCCTAAAAGAGAAGCCATTTAAATTCAATTATTTTTGAAACCCGTTAAACAAATAAAATAAAATTTCCTTTCAAATGAAATAAATATATTTGCGGTCTCAAGCCTTAACCGCTTAAGTAGTTTTAATTTTTTTTTCGGGAGCAGTTTAAAGTCTAAAGAAATCGCTTCCCATCAGGCGTTGGTTGATTTTTCTTTAAAAAAGTTGCAAACAGGATAAATTTATAGCAAGTAGATGTACTCACGGATGGATTGACACGATCTCTTAACAAAGTCAACTTTGTCATGACTTGACTTAAGCGGTTATTTATAAAAATTTGCAGAAAAAAGTTTTATGAGTTCTTTTTAGCCGACTTCAAATATAGGAGAAAGGTTATCAATTCGTCATGCATTTTTTATGTATGATCCCTCAAAACTCCGACATTTGTAGACCGATTTCGGATCTTGTTCCTTTATTTAAAAGGATGTGCTTCCAGATTGGTCTCGTTGAAAAGTGGGCGGGGCCATGCCCGTACGAAATAAACAGATTCCTATGAAACATTGCACACACATATAACATAATGGTTAGAAAAGTGGGCAGTGCCACGCCCATGAGAAGTAATTATATATTTCAACTACTTTTACTTAACCGATTCTTATGAAACATTGCACACAATTATTTCTCGTGAAAGTACAACATCGCGATCAAAATTATTAGCAGTGTCACGCCTATTTCGTATTCGGGGCTTTTTCTAAGAATGATATGAAGAAAATAATCAGACACCCTGAATGAAAGGAAAAAAGATTGATAACCATTAGTGACGTGAATTGTAGAATATCATTCAATTTTGTTTACTTTTAATATGTCTGCAATTAAAAGCAACATCTTTTAATCCATAAAGTATGCTATTTATAATAGAAAATTAAGCAACTTAAGGTATGCAATAATAAAACTATTTAAGTGCGCCTTTAAGTATGCAGGGCTATTAATTTTGTCTTGAGCTGCGTTTTTGTACAAAATATTTGCACAAGTATTAAACACATATCAATGTTCTTGTAAACATCCATCAAACTAAAAACATTTATAAAATGAAAATTAAAAAGAGAAGAAAAAATGTTCAGTGCACATAGTACACTTCAGTGAATCGTTTTATTCTAAACTAATAAAACAAAACCAAACATGTCTTGTCTTGTTTACATTACAAATTCATTTAAAAATTTTTCCACCTTACCAAATTGCTTAATGAAATGTATATTTTCTAATATTTACTGTATATGTTGTTTCTTTTATGTTTTTTATTGTGCAGCTCATTAAATTATCTTTGTGCTTGCATATGATAGTTACAAACAGCCCGAAAATATGCTGTAAATAAATGCAAGTTGCAGAAGCAGTTAGCCAAACAACATACATTTGCAATTATATAAAATTTAACTCAATTAATTTTATATCTTGGCTCCTTTATATAATAGAAATAATTTATATTCACTCAAATGCACACAGATAATGGTAAGAAAGACATGAAAATATATGATACTATATTATGTTTTTAATTTATAACAGATGCAAGATTACAGCGAACTTAATTATCAGCGTTTGGCCAGGGTTAATGAAAGGAAGTGAAGTTAATGAAATGAAAAACATTATTTATTTAAAATGTAAAAAATGAACATAAGATTTAATTTTAAAGCATACTTTAAACACTATCTTAAGCTAGTTGAATGACCCTTAATTTGTTATTCGATATCATCAATATCAATTGTTCGTTTGAGACCTTAACTATAACTACCCAGTAAAGAATTTTCATGTTTTTTGAAGCACTAAAGAAATAAAGCGCTTTAAAATATGAGCTTGTTCAGAAGCTGATTTCATAGCGTCACAACAATGCAGGTTTTGAAGCGAGAAAAGTATTTGCTTTTTACTTATACAAAAGCTTCGTACACGAGCTATACAAAAAAGCTGATTTTATAGCAGGGTTTTAAGCGAGAATGAAGAGAAAGTTTATTTGAGTTTCTTGGTGCCGTTTTGCAACAGTGTTTTTGGTCGAGTGATTGGTACGTGGGACTGCAAACCTGAAGATTCTTAGTTCGATAATAGTTGAAGTTAAAATAACAAAAATTGAGTAAAAATATGAAATTAATAAAAATAAATAAAGAAAAGAAATAAGAAAAATTCTAAATGGCGTTAACGACGCCAATCCACTTCGAACCATTTTTTTCGTATATTTTCAGTTCTAGTGCTGAAAATGTTGATGATTTTCAGCGCTTCAAAAGCGCTTTTGTGAGCAAAAATGTAGTACTCCAATCAGGGAACTCGCCATACAAAAATCAGCAGCGATATCAGCAGGTTTGTCAGCGCTACTTTTATTCCATAATAGTAGAAACCTGCTTTATTGGAAGCAACTTTTTTACTGGGTAATAACTTCACTCTACCAACTGGACACAGGAGTTAATAGACCAATTTTTACCAAAAAAAAAAAAATAATAAGTAATACTGTCATCGAGACATTCCCCTCGAACTTGTCACTCCTCGAGCAGCAAAAACTACTGAACAGTGGTAATTAAATGTTCTTTATTTAATTCACACGAAAAACAAAACAGCAATACAGAGTACAAAATGTCGAAATGAGAGGAATATATATTTTTTGAAAGAAATAGAAACTTATCTTTAATAAATTTCTGTCTAATTTAACTACTAAATAAATTTTCCCAAATATTTTTTCAAACTGTTCTTAATATAAAAACTAAAGCATATTTTTATGATCATCAAAAAACATTGCATACTTTTATGAATAGCATTAATATCAATATTTATTAAAACATTCAATCTGCATAAACAACAAAAACAAGTAATACATAATTCTACAAAGTGACAGTTTAATAGAATTTCACTCAATATTTCATATCAATTTACATACCAGCATTTTTTGCCAAGACAAAAGATAAATAAGTAAATAAATATAACAAAAAAATAAAAAATAAAATAAAATAAAGCAAAATAGCATAGTAAAATTAATATTACATTTTGTGATTGATTATAAAGTAAGTTTTGCGCAAAAAATATATGAAATATTAAAGAACCAAAAAAGTGCAATTTTCCGATATCTTTTGACATTGTGGCACATAACAACCAATATTATTTGTAGTCTGGGTTTTGTTGTGTTTTCGGTGTTGCATTTAAGCAAAAAACAAGCGAATGATAAATAACAGCAAAATAAATAAATCTCTATGAGTTCCTGTAAAAATCTAATACAGGTTTAAAAAAGGAGCAGGAGCTAAAACTTGTGAAAATATTTTCCTTAAAAAAGTCATTATTATTCTGCCAATAGGGAATAAAAAACAACACAGACAATTGAATTTTTAATTGAGTTAACAATAAGTTTGAGCACCAAAAAGTAGAAAAAAATACTTGGTGTATACGATTGGAAGTTGAATAAACTTTTTACTTCTTTACTTTTTTTTAATACAAGACAACATGTACAAATTGAATTTACCTTTCACAAGTATGGAATAGAAGTAAAAAAGAAGAAAAGTTAGAATAAACAGACTTTTATTGATAGACATGTAGACAACATGATAGTAGAAGTATTACCATGTCTGAAAAGTAATCAATACTCGATGAGGAAAGATGTGGCAAATGCACAAAAACTTAAACACGAAAAAAAGGAAGCAAAAAAAAATTATTAAGATTTTAAATTATTTTCATTGTTGTATTAAAGTTACGAGTAGAATTTATTAAATCTTACAAATTAAAATTGTTAAATTTTAAAATAAAGTTTGAATGAAGAAAATATTGAATTTTTTTTAGCATACTTTTGGGTAAAACAGTAAATTTTCTACTCTGCATATGGATCTGTTCACATATTACGTCACGCTCTTAGAGTGAGGGGAGTGGCTTAATGATTTGTAATTCATGCAGAAAGTTTTTTAAGAAGTGTTACGGAATTGGTGGAAATGGCGTTACGTAATATGTAACCAGTCCTTAAGACGAAGCGCTTGCATTGACAAAGACAAATGGAGTCAAATAGGACTCAATCCAGCGCAGACCGAAGTGCTACGTCGCTGAAAACTTAATGCTTCCATCAGCCGCCTTATTCCGTAATTCGCTAAAGCTAAAGCTAAATCTCGATCGCTAAAATGCTGAACAAATACAAAATCAAAAATTTTTGGCGATGATATAATACGAGAAAATTTCGGTGGATTCAATGTTTAAGACATTCCAAAATTTAGCAATACACGTTGCAAAATTGTATTCGTACCCAAAAATTTAAAAATCGACTTTATAGATTTTTAGCGATAGAGATTAGCGAGCTACAGAATAGGGGGCAGGTCATTTCTCACCCGTAGACGGATTTGCTGGTGAATGCAATGGGCACGAATGTATACTTCTACTCTGTAAAACATACAAAGACCAAGTGAGTATCGCAATGAAATACTAGGGCATGGAAGTAAATTACAGCATTCGATATCAGTCGAAACCTTCGTTTATATTTTAGTTTCGTTCATTTCGTCCAGTTGGGAGGCGCAATGCATATCTTCCGGGTCAGCGTTTCTACCCAGAGGGATCGACGATCTAAGCCATATAATAGATTTGGAACTATTGTATATTACGTATGGTGGAAGCCCATGATTACTGCCATAAAATGTTGAATAGAAACAACTGTAAGGGGCAAAATACACCATCAAAATGCTTAACAAGCGTGGTAATAGTATGTGTGGAATTTTGTTAGTATTAGTGACACCGACGACGCTTGATGGAAAATCTACTTAGTTTTGATTTTTCGTCAAGCACACGTACACGAATCTGACATCAAGCATTTTGATGGTGTATTTTGCTCTTAAGGAAAATTCTTTCTTTGTGGTCTTTTCCAAAATGGACGCTGTTGATTGGAAGGTTTTGAGGTCGGAGTATATGATCCAGTCCCTGCTTGAACGATTTCGTTTTGAGATAGTTTAGCAAGCAAACAAGAATGGTCTTATTATTACATACACCTATGGCGACCATAATTTTTAAATCAAAATACAGAACAACGGAAAATTTTATTAAAAATTTGTAAATGTCTTTTTTACTATTTTCTGGTGCTTGCGTCCTTATAGCTGCAGTAAGATATGGCAGGGTTATTGCATACGTACATATATGAAAAGGAACTTTATTCTAAGACTGCCATTCGATCAATATTTCAGTATAAATAGAAAGAATTCCAGGGAGTCGCTCTGGAGTTTCATAGTATTCATCACCATCCAAATGAATTTTATATGGTAATCCACCAAATCATGCATAAAAACACAGAATTCGGTACAAAAGTGTTTAAGATAAACATCAGTACCTGCCTTTCGGCATAAACTGACGGTGCTGTGTGAAATCCAGTGTTCAGCATCGCCCCTGAGTTAACCTCGAAGGCAGTTGTTTGACTTGCAAGGAACATATGGGCTATTATTTCTTGTACATGGACCGCCCTCCATGTATAAACACATTGCTAGAGTGTTTATGCTATCTAATTTCGTACAACATCAGCAGCTTCTGCGAGGCAGGCGAATTCTACCAAGGGATTAGCAAGCTAGTAGTCTTATCACAAAGCCAGCCAACATCTTTATTTGAGTTCCGCAGCACCCGACCACAAAGCTATACTTGATGCAGCTTCTATTGCATTACCAACATCATCTACCAGCGATTTTATTTCAACCACAGCCACCACCTGAACTCCCGAAGGAGACCTCACAAGCAACCGGTCACAGAATCATTCTTCTCGTTGAGGGGTAAGAGGAAGTTCGCTATCATATTTATTCCGTTTAGGAATAGAATATGCCTAATTGCTGAACACTATCCCCCATATTCATAAACGATTATTAAAGCTAACGTATGCATTAAACTCTTTTTTCACAAACAAAATTCGTACATTAAACAACATTAACTTTAACAAATTTTTAAAATGGCAGTTCACCTGATGGGCTACCAGTTCTCATGATTCCAGTGTATGATACGCAGCAAAACTTCTGCTTCGGCGGAAGAAGGTTTGTAAGCGAGTGGGGCTGCTTGTTTCCCGATGTCCCACTTGGGAACTTTGTTTTATGAACTGAAATTGATTATTAGGCTAAGGTTCGTAACGTTATATTCAAAAAGAATTGGTTACGAACCTTCGCCTAATAATTAATTTGGATTTATAAAACAAATACGTTCGAAGTAATCATATTAATACACAATTAGCTACTGGCTTGAGCTTTTCACATGTTTACATGTTCAGATATACTTAAGTATAAAATCAAACCAAAAAGGTTTGTCTTGAGTAGAACAAAAATCAGAAAAATGCGAATGAAGAAATAAATAAACCGATGGCAACGCTGGGAAAGTGAAGTTAATGTCAGCTGGAAAGTGATTTAATTCTTGTATTCAATTTTCAAATACACGTGAGCACTGACGATGGAAGTGTAGCGGCTTCCGAAAGTGGAGCTACTCTGTTCTGCTGTGTACGTTGAAAAATTAAGTTGATGTTAATTTGTCCCTTGTTCCTTGGAATATTAATCATACCCAATTCTTTCTGAATATAACGTTACGAACCTTAGCCTAATAATCAATTTGGATTCATAAAGCAAATACGTTCGAAATAATCATATTAATCTTACACTCTAATTTTGTATAATAAATAAATTATTCTACTTGAGCTTTTTTAATTTTAAATTGCACTCAAATTCAATAAGCGTATCGGTATCGCCGATATTTCTTTTTGTGTATCAGTATCGTATCGGCAGAAAGGCGTATCGTTACATCCCTACTTAAAACCCTTAATATTGTGGTGTATTTATATGCTTTGTATGTGAGAAGAGTCAATAGCTCTCTATTAGGTAGAATAGAAATTTCTAAAGGTTAAAATCATTAAACTCAAGTTTATTCATTAAAAATCTTAAGTCATTAAAAATAACGGTTGAATATCGTTAAACAAATAAAAATGTAAATCAATATAAAAACAAAGATGACATACAAAAGAAGCTCATAAAAAATTTAAAGACAATCGAATTGTTATCAATACAAATATGTATGTAGATCATTAGCATATCTTGTCTTTGTTTTGACTTCCCTCTTTCTTTAAGAGTGTCTTGAAGTTTTTTTTTTATAAAAGTATTAGATAAATGATGTAATAATTTTTATTTATCTGACTTGTAAAGCCCATCGTGAACACCATATGCTTTACCATTGTTTGTGGTATTTTCGTCATGATCAGGGCTCGGACTTTCATGCAACTAAAAATTGGTTTTAAGCGCTTAGCAAATGCACCTAAAAATGAAAAATATCTGCAAGAATATTCATTTACCTACGAATAAATATTTTTTTATTATTATTAGAGAAAAAAAAAACATAAAACAAACATAATTGAGTCTATTATTTAATGCAACCGAACTTTAGTTGCGTCGCCGGTTGGCAACTGAAAATTAATGGTTGCCAGAAAGGCAGTAAATATAGTAACTAAGATTGACACCTCTCAGTTGCCAGTTGCCATCAGTAGTAGTATCATTTTTCACTGGCAACCAAACTGCCTCTCGATTGCCATCCATAATCGGCCTCTAAATATTTTTTTTTTTTCAAAAATTGAGAAATATGCATTAAACATATTTTTGTAACTCCAAAAATATGCATTTATTGCCAAAATATGCACTTACCACCAAACTATGCAAAAATATGCAACTACAAGTCGATGCCAGACTACTTAAAATTTGATGAATCGCGTAGATAATTATTTAATACCTCTTTATCTATCACCACAAAAAACATGCATTTGCATGAAAGTCCGAGCCCTGGTCATTATTAATAAAGTTTATTTTGAAAAGAAATTGATTATTTACCACAAATTGTGTAGCAACTTTTTCCTCTTCTCTATGAATACAATGTGTTATTTTTCTTTTTCTGATTTTTATTGTTGGGTTTAGTTCAAGCTCTTAAGCTTGGCTTAGTTAAAGCGGTTCATTGAACTTTTGCCACTTTTAGTAATGTAATGTTGTTGGCTTAGTGCTTGGAATATTTAATTAGTTTAGATTTTTTCTCTCTATTTTTAAGTAGCGGCTGTATATTGATTTTATTAGTTATTAAAGGTAAGTTTTCTTTCTATTTTGTTAAACTTTGAATATGAAAGTAAAAAGCTTCAATTATTTATTTATTTATTTGCTTAAATTAGTTAAAATATATTTTTTGCCAGCTAAAGGTGTTACAAATTATGTTAAAGTCTTTTAGGTAATAATTATATTATATTATACATTTTACAAAAACAAAAGCAAAATATATTTCTCTTGTCTTCCGAGTGTTTGGTTGTAAAAATTAGTTTTCCTTTCTTTTGCAATACTGAGGGAAAGCCAAATTTATTAGTTTTTTAAGCGCTAAAAATTTGTTTATGCACAAATTTTTGGTTCTGTACATGGCTTTAGATCTACCCAGCAAAAACTGTTGTCATTTTTTGTAATCGGTAGTACTTTATTAATGAGTTACAAAGTAATGAGTGGTACTTATTTATCTTATTATTATGCTCCAAATTAGAGCTACTACTTAGTTTTTAATAAAATTAGTATGTATTTTTATCATTATCTGAAAGTAGCTACAATTTGTTGATATATGTTAATAAAATAAGTAGACAACCACATTTTAAGCCAACATGTGTGTATATATCAAAAGTAATTTTTGTAGTTTAAGCTTATAAGTCAACAATAGCTGAGTGGGTAAAGTTCTTATCTTCAAATCTGAATGAGCACAGGTTCGTATCCCAGATGGGTCAAAAATAAAATATAAAACAATTTAATAAATATAAAAGTAGACAAACACTTTTTAAGTCAACATGTGTTTGTATATGACTACTAGTTTTTGTCGCTTAAACTTAAACAATAGCTGAGTGGGTAAAGTTCTTATCTTCAAATCCGAATGAGCACAGGTTCGTATCCCAGATGGGTCAAAAATAAAAAATAAAACAATTTAATAAATATAAAAGTAGACAAACACTTTTTAAGTCAACATGTGTTTGTATATGAAAACTAGTTTTTGTCGCTTAAACTTAAACAATAGTTGAGTGGGTAAAGTTCTTATCTTCAAATCTGAATGAGCCAGGTTCGTATCCCAGATGGGTCAAAAATAAAAAATAAAACAATTTAATAAATAAAATAGAATGTGTGTAAAATTTCTTTTTAATTTCAATTACTTTATTTTACTACTTATTTTTTAGCTTCAAGTAATCCAAGTAGTAACTAGTTAATTGCTGTGAAAATGTAAATAAATTTGTAAGGGGTACCGCTTATTTTTTGGACTTCTTAAATAAAAATAAGTAGCTATCGGGTCAAATTGTAAGTAGTACGACTTAAACCCTCATATACGTTTTTGCCTACCAGTAAGCAAAGTTTTTGCTGGGTAATGACCACAATCAGGAAGTTCATAATATAAAATATTAATAGTAAAAATCATTGAAAATACAAATTTTGAAAGTTCAGTTTCTTAATTATTTTTTACGAATTTTCAATTCGACATCGATATGCAACCAAATTTGTTTATTGAGGTGAAACTATACATACTGAAAGGCAAAACACGGGCTTTCACCGTGCATATTATCGCTATTATCATGAAGCAACAATAAGTAAAAATTCAAAAATTAGTCAAATTTAGTAAAAGCAGCTGAAAATATAGTACAAGAAACAGAATGGTTAGCTTTTATCCGCATTAACAGTCCAAAAATTATTTTTTGAATAAAGCTAATTTTATGGATCTTCTAAGCGATATTTGAAAAAAAATGGTTTTGCCGTTTTGAGGTTATCATCCCTTTCCATCGGGGATTTTTAAAATGTTTAACTCAATGTTATTATATAATACATGAAATATGTCTGTGCATACAGTGAAACCTCTCATAACCGGACACTCATAGTCGCAGTATTTTTGTGCTGTTATGGAGAGGTGTCCGCTTATGAGAGAGGAACACATTTATTATATAAAATATTTTATTTTATAATGTTAAATATTATTAAAACAGTGGAGAACTATTTTATTGTGACTCAAAAATGTCGCTTAACGAACCAGTCAATGTACATTTTGTTTATTTCAGAGCCTCCCGATCTAACAAATATCTTCTTTTAATGAACATATCTTCTAATATGTTAAAATTGTGGTAATGTCGGAATTAAGAAATTTTATGGGTATTAACAGAAATATTAATCATAGTTGAAAAAAAGATGAACTACATAAAAATTTAATAAAACCCTGGTGTATTTCAACGCTTCTATCCGCTTATGGAAGGTATTTTGAGCACAATTTTCTAAAATTTAGTGTCCACGTCCTGTTCATAGAGTGTCCGGTAAGGGAATACATTTTGTATAAAAAAAACTAATGAAAATCTCGGTTCTAAAAAGTTTCTCCGGTTAAGGGAGGTGTCCTTTTATGGGAGGTGTCCGTTACGAGAGGTTTCATTGTACATATATCGAAGTAAACTTCTTTGTAACTATATTTCACCGTGACAAATCTGAATTTCTTGTTTGTGTTTTATCTTTTTTCAACTTAAAGCTCTTCGCCCATAACAAAACACCCGCTAAATAAGCACATATATCCACCTGACATTCAAACGAAACTATCTCTTCTTTTATTATTAGTTAATACTTTTATCATTGTGTAACTTTGTTGAAAGAGGAAAATATTTAACAAACAATTTTAAGCAGGCCTCTAAAAATCTTTTGTTCACCATCAGTATGCTTTCCTAAAAATAATAAGAGCTCACCCCCATGAGTATGCTACATTTTTTTATACACATATGCTGTTAATCTTATGTAGGTGTAGCTAGATAGTTGTATTGGAGTGTGTGTGTGTGTGAAAGTAGGCTGTTTGTGACAATAATTTTTCTTTATTAATTATTAACAAGAATTTTGATTAACAACATTTTTGTTGTGTTGTGGCTGTGCGTTGTTAGCAAAGAGTAAAAGCTTTAAATTTGTGAACGAGTTAATCTACCACATGTGCACACAAACAATTTTATGCAAAAAAATGAAAGATGAGTAATACAAAGAGTTTGCGTCACAAAAAAGTGGTATATTGTTTGATCATGTTTTCGGTTGAATATCAAACAATATATCGGTTTGTTGTTGACACTGGCCTGTCATCAATGATGGCTTTCAAATCACTCTGCGTGTGTGTGTGTGTGCAAATGTGTCTGCAGTCTTATATGTAATTGATTACTTTATTTAATATTTATGAAAATAATTTCTCTACAACAGAAAATAACGCAGGAAAAAGTGGAGAGAATTAATTGTGTTAAGTGATTAAAAATAAATCCGCTTGTAGTCACGTTAACTTTATCAACATTTACAAAAACTGTCTGCCAGAGACCAAAAGTTTTAAATTAATTATTAAATGTTTGATGATTATAAAGAATATATGAAATGTAAAAGCTTAAATGTTAAAGCAGCTATTATTTTTGGGGCGGGTTTGTGTTTGTAAAAATACTAAGGGTCTACTACCTTGCAACCTTGGAAAATTAATATAATTGTAATTAAAATTAAACTGGTATATTCGTGTTCAAGAATAAATGGCAAAGCACAGTTTATGGAGCCTAAACAAATACTTAAAAGAAGGCAATTTTTTTCAGGTACAGAATTCAATGTCATATACTTGGGTCTTGCTAAAATCTCAAGCAGACAGCATGCTTTGTACTAATGCGATATTGATATGCCAAATTAGCCTTACCAAGCATTTCTAGTAAATGGTTTGAGGACTCAACATCGTGAATGCAAAAGCTCGTTGCTGCATCTTATACGCCGGCAGACCACCATCGTTGCGAAGGCCGGTAACCACAAGCCGGTTCGTAGGACCATAAACAAGTTACAAATCGTTTATTACTATTGTCATCTGTATCGACGGTAACAAAACCGAGTTTCTGAATTACAGACAGCAAGCATAAATTATACTAATTTTTCGGGCCATTAACGTCATGGCGGTTAGTTAAAGCATCGCAGATGCTGAGAAACTAGATTTATTGCACTGTCTTTATTGCTGATAACCATAAATCGTTTCTATCATAAACAATTGGTCAGTTGCAATTGCTTATTGCCTTTTGTTGTCTTTATTATTTCCTCATCATCTATTATATCTTTTCTATTTTGGTTCCATTGAAACATAAAAAGTCTAAATCAATACTAAAAGACAGAATTTCACGAAAAAGCAATTATTGTTTTATTAGAAATTTGACTTCAAACTGCGCTTCTTATCTCTCATATTCGTATGATTTAACCGTCAGGAAATAATTTATTTTTAGAGATGAGATCTGGTGTAACTTCTCACTCACTAAACTGAAAAAGTAAAAATAATAATGAATGAGTTTTTAAGAAAATGTGCTGGGCAAAACGTGCGTAAAATATTTTTAAGATATACTTGGTAGATTAGAATATACAGGTCTTTAATGATGAAGCTTTTGAATGCTATATTTTTTCTGTTCAAAATCTTATAAATACATGTATTTTTGGAAGGGCTACATATATAATAAAATCGGGTCAATAATATAACTATCTATAACCCTTATTCTGTAACTATCTGTCGACGTCGCGTCAAGACAATATCAAAAATAGGACTCTTTTGTACTCGTTGTCAACAACAATTGACTACCGGTGACAGTCTATTACTGTCCTCTAAGGCCTAGAAAATAGCAAGAGTCAATTGCTGTCGACAACGAGTACGTAAGTGTCTTATTTTTGATATTGTCTTGACGTGACGTTGACAAATAGTTATGGAATAAGAAGGACTATTTTAATGTGTTTTTATAATCCTATATATATATATATCCTATATATATATATATATATATATATATATATATATATATATATATATATATATATATATATATATATATATATATATATATATAAATTTATATAAATATGAAAACTCTTGACATTCGCTTTAGTCGTGTGTAAGAAATACGCAATGCAGTACAGATTTTTTATACGTGTCATTTCTGTTAGTCCAGAACTTTTTTGCTCCAAATTTATTTTTCTTTTGCACGAAACTTTGTTGCATGTATTATGTAGATTGCAAATCATAAAAAAATCGTCTACATATTTCCACTTTTTTTGTTTATTGAAGTTTTTTTTAGTTGAACCTAGCTTTGAATAAAATACCTTATTGCAGCTATATCGATGTTTGGAGTGGGAAAAGTCATCCAATCGATTTTGTATACCTCTATATAGTTTCATAATGCTAAATTATACACAAAAATATTTTCTTTACATATTTTTAGCCATCTAAAACAGCTGGAATTTGGAATAATTTTATAAATTGCATTTCAAGTTGGTTTTTTAACCAACAACGACTTTGCTTACTGGTAGACAAACAAGTATATGAAAATTTAAATTGTAACCATATACTTATAATTTGACTCGATAACTGCTTATTTTTGTTTGAGAAATTAAAAAAAATTAAATAATTATTATTTGACTTACTTGAAGCTAAAAATTAAGCAGTCCAACGAAGTAAAATATTTTTAAGTTATGAATTTTAGTCGAACTGTATTGGTCAAATTTTTCTTTGTTGTCTACATGCTTCACAGTTATCTCTAAATAAAAATATAATTTATTTGAAATATTAAATTAAAACCGAGCTCAAGTCAAAATAACTAAATTTCTTTGGATATAAACCCCTACGGTTCGGCTAAAACTCCTCACTTAATTGTTAAACTCTAAAGGCACCTACACTGAAAGGAAAACCTTCATGTATATAATGATTTTTTACGTTACAGCAATGATTTTGTCATTGTTTTTCAACCAACGTAACGTTTCATTCCTGTTATGAAAATTGCTTCATTAATTATAAAAACTTCATAATTAAAATGAAACTTTTCGTTCGCACCACCTTTTTTATTTATTTAATCCTATCAGAGACTTAATTTAATATTTTTAACACTTGAAAATTACTTACTTTAATTTTACTTCCTATAAATGAATTTGTAAATGTTTGTCTTGAACCCTTGATCTCATGTTTGTTAGCCAACACCTCTACTGCTTCAGCCATGTCACCATTGAAAATCAATAGTACAAAATCAATATAAAAGAAAAAGAAAATTATACGATAAAAAAACTCATTTCCAATATCTGTATTTGAACTTGAGTCACAATTTTATTTTTTACTTTTTCATTTCCCGAATGAAAAAATTTCATATTATTAATGACAACACAAAATGTGCCTGAAAAAAGTTTCATATCGTTTATGTAATTTTTCGTTGCTGATATGCAATGTTTCATGCTATTAATGACATTTTTCGTTGTATTAATGTAAGGGGTTAACGTAATGACTTCATTCCCATTACGAACCGTTTTCCTTTCAGTGTAGCAAATGGATGTAAATGTTCAAATAAACTGAACAAACAAACATTCACACACTAGTAACCCCATTTTGGCGTTCTCAACTCAACTCAGTTTGGTACTCTGAGAGTATATTATTTCCTGCTTTTCTGTCAAACTTGATGTTTTACATTTGTAACTAAAACATTTGTGCTTTAAAATACTAAAAAAATGTGGTAACGTGAAAGTTGGTTTGACTCTCAGACGACCAAACTGAGTTGAGTTGAGAACGGCAATAGGGGCATTAATTGAAAAATATACACTATTTTTGTTTGTATTTTTTTTTTTGTTTATGACCCAGCTGGGATATGAACCTGTGCTCTTTGAGATTTGAAGACGAGTACTTTACTTACTCAGTTATTGGTCACTAATACCTTTAAGCGCCAAGAGTATGTTTTGATAAACCAACAAATGTTAACTTAAAAATTGTTTGTCTACTTATTTTATTAGCATGCAGCTAAAATTATAACTAATAACGTTTTGGGATAGTCATATTATTAGTTCTAATGATACTAATAACGATACTAGTCAAAAATGGATAAATATATATTTAAAATCAAAATAATAAATTTAAATAATTTTTTACAAATTGACAACAAATTCTTAGCTCTAATAATAATAAGTAGGAAGTGGCTCAGTTGGTAGAGTACATGCCTCGAAATATGAGGGCTGTGTGTTCGTACCCCGGTTGAGCCATTGTTTTTTTAAGACTATAAATAAAAACACTAGTAAGTGCACTAGACTACAATAACTAGTATTTCAACTAGCATATAACTATATACAAATGAACTAGTTGGGCACCTACGACAACCTAACATTAAAATCGATGATTCGATATATAAAAAAGGACAAATTGGTAGACTAGTCTGAAGTAAAAAGCAACTGGTATATATCTAACCATATACTAGTAATTTTGTCTGCAGGGTAATACATGACAACAGATTATAACTACGTTCTTTCAGATAATAAATCAAATAAATTCGTACTTATTTTATTCATTACCAAGTAGTAGCTTTAATTTGGAGCATAGTAATAAGATAAATAAGTACCACTTATTACTTGGTAACCCATTAATAAATTACTACCGATTACAAAAGTGCCAAAAGATTTTGCTGGGTTAATATGAAAAAAATTTAATAACTTAGTTTAATAAACGCCACTAAAAATCGTGGAGATCCGACAGAAAACAAGAAAGTTCTAATCCATTAAGTGAAAAAATCCGATTTTATTTTCCATAGAATTAAAGCAATTTTGTATGAAAAAAATTAGTGTTTAACTTAATGGCTTATAACTTTCTCATTTTTCGTTGGAGTTTGTGAGTACATGCCACATGTTGCATCACAAAAGTAGTCTTAGGGCAAAGGCAAAAAAATTATAAAATATTTTTTCCATCTTAATGGAGCAAATTAAAATGTGATAATATATGAGGAAAACGTCTAAAAAGTCACCGTTTCAAATTTAAAGGCCTAGAACTCAACCCACTTTTATCCGATCGATATTATCATTATATTGGCTAAAAGAGGATAGATAATTCTATGCAGCAATGCCAAATTTATTTTATTCTGATTATTAGTTGAAGTCGAAAGAAGCAATAGAAGCTGGAATTTTTTAACGTTTTAGTGCCAACCGTAACCTTGATCTAAATTGAGCGAAATTTGTTAGCGCTGTAAGGTTCAGTATATTAAATGCATGCATAACATTTTCAAGAGTTGGTTCAGCTTTTCTGTCCTTTATAAAACTTTTTGATATCAGGATATATAGGGAGGACTCGAATCATTGCTCTGACATGCTGCAAATTTTTTATATTTTTATCACATGAATATAAATTAGTGTTCCAAATTTTATGGTTGAGCAATACCTCCTATTTATGGCCGCTCGATATATAAAATGACGACACTGTGCGACATAATTTTTAAATTATTAATATTATACCATTAAAACTTATCAAAACCATTTTTTTTAACTAGGACTTTCTAAAAACATTTTAAAACAATCGTGCCAAACGTTACAAACTCCTGTTTACTCACGTCGAACTTTTTTATACGCATTTTTGTACTTTTCTTTCAAAATTTAACCATTGTAATTATGACAAAGAATTTTCTTATATTAGAGACGTTTCCATATGTGTTTTATCACACAGTTACATGACAACATCTCAACGCTCATTTATAGTTTTTAAAGACATACATTTTGAAAAAAAAATCAACCAGAAATATGTCGAAAATATTAAATAATTTAAGTTTTATGACAGAAAATTAACGCAAAATGTATTTCAAAATAAAAACATAAAAATAAAGATATTTACGTACATACAGTGGGTGGCAATTATTTTTTAACCTTATGTTACATATTTAAAAAAAATGTTTTGTAATTTCTTTTTACTACTTTTTTTCACATCAACTGTACTTTAAAATGTGGGCAAAAGGACTAGAGTTACGATCTGCGAAAACAGAAAAAAACCAACAACAAAATAAGTGATGGTTTTAATGCTGTTTTGAAGCAAAAAGCTATTTGTGATAAAATTCAATTAATAAATCTACAGTTTCAAAAAGTTTCAAAAAGTTTCAAGTACTGTAAAAAACCGAAAATTTTTGAGGAAGATCACTTAAAACTACGTTAGTTTTGGAACTGTTGGTTGCAGAGTATATGAATCACACTAAAATCCTGCTAAAACCCACCGAATGAACATATAATTGAATAGAACCGGCCGAAGCGAAAGAGACTGGACTAGAAATATGTGACTATATAGAAATGTTTACATAGAATTGTCATCTACTGTATATATATTTACATAATGATAGCATAAATATGTAGTCAGATTTAGCGAATATTCGACGAATTAAGCTTTACCAGTGAATACTGCACTCTTTCATTTAATATTTTCTTGTTTAATGTCATGTAAGAATGCATAACACAGCGTCTTCACGAGACATTAACATTGAGATAACATGAGAAAAAACGTCAGCAGAATATTAAAAACAAATTGTCGATTTTTTTCTTAATATCATACAAGGGGTAAACATAATTTCACTTTTCCTATAAGATTTCATTTTATGCGAATGCTCATCGAGTTAACATATACTACTTTTGCACAATTAACTATTTTATTTTTCATTTTTCACACCAAATTTAATTTATAAATCAATTAAACACATATACTCATTTCTTTAGCACAGACTTTTTTTTTATCAAAAACATGGTTTTTAATTTATTTTAATAAACACTCACACATGCACACCAATTTATTTTCATGTACGTGTGTTTTTTGATCGTTGTTATAAAATTTCTTATAACAACGCTTTCATAAAAATTCTTACAACATTAAAATAACACTAATTTGACGTCTACACGTAACATAATTATCCCTGCGATTTAATTTGACCATCTCATCTTACATATTATGTTAAGTGAAGACCTCAAGTAAGAATAAACACATTACAAAATAATGTTTTTCTCAAATATTTGCCCATCGTGACAATATCTTAGGAAAAGTTGTTAGTTCTAGAATTTACTTTACAAAAAGTCGTAAATTGTTGATGTTTGTTTTTCGCATACATTCATGATTTGAGGTTTTCTTGTTATTTTATTTTTAATAATAAATTTCAACAAATATTTAATATAATTTTTTCTCTTTCTCTTGTTTCTTTGCAGGTAAGTCTTTTTTGGAATGACGTGTGTTGGCGTTTTTTAAGTTGTTTACGGTTGAAAAAAAAAACCTGAAACAATTTATTAAAATGTTATGGATTCATTATACACCAGAGAACGATATACGTAAATATAAAATGTATTTCTTCACATATATTTATAATAACAACAGCTCAACAAATGTTACTGAGAAAAGTAAAAAAAATATATGCATGTATCCTATAAAACACGATTTGAAATTTATGAATCAAATTCATTAGGAAATAGTGATTAATATTTTGAAACTCTAAAAAAGTAGTTTAAAAACCCATTTTTTTTCAATCCCATTTCTTAGAATTTTAGCATTTGTGCTTTGTGGCCAAGGTGTTTGCGACAGCAATATTTTTAAAATCCGACGGATAGTAAAAGCCAATGATACTCAAGAACATATTGATTAAAAATTAAAATTAGTTTCAATTAATTTCGTAATTAAATCAATACTCTTACAAAACAATAAAAAATTTCTAATTAATATGATTATTTCGAACGTATTTGTTTGTGAATCCAAATTGATTATTAGGCTAAGGTTCGTAACGTTGTATTCAGAAAGAACTGTGCATGATTAATATTCCAAGAAACACGGAAAATTTAACATCAACTTAATTTTTCAACGTACACAACAGAACAGAGTAGCGCCGATTTCGGAAGCCGCTATACTTCCATCGCCACTGTTTACGTGTATTTTGCTGATCACCACTTGTCAGATGGCTCTGTTGAATATGATTTCAGTTCTTATATATACAACTTTTTCGTGAAATTTTATATATTTTTGTTTAAATGATGAAACAGAACTAAGTCTGCAACTTCAGGCAAAAACGCTACCAAGTATACAGGCCCAAAGCTAATTTCGTATGAAAAATTTATGAAATTTTATTAAAACACGGCAACATTGTTAAGAGAATGAGTGGCTAAAACTGAGAGCTTGAGAAAAAACATTCTCAAAATAAAGTAGATTCTATTCCATGACTGCTGTTTACGGCGTATGATTAATGACAATTTGTAAGGAAAAACTCGTCTAGCCCCAGTTCTGTTTCATCGTTAACGGTTATATTTATTTATTGTATCTTAAATAAAATTGATTAACAATAAGTAATCAAATCTTAACTCTAAAAATGATTAGTTTTTAAGTCCAGCCAATGCCAGACAAAAATATTTTTTCTTTTAGCGGTTGGTTCTTTGGTTGTCTACGTCTCTCGTGTTCGGCTGAGAGCAAGAGTGTCCCTCCTTCTCAGCCGAGTGTGGCCTCTAAAGTTAATGATGTTTCGGGCTAGGGGATTTGGGTGCAAACACAGAAAATACTATCTTAACCAATGGCACATCTAGATCTTTATGAATTCACTTGTTTCTGACATACCATGGGACTGCTGTAATCGTACGGAGTATTTTATTTTGTCGACTTTGATTTCTTTCTACATTTGATTCCGAGGCAGTGCCTCATAATTGGATTCCGTAGGTCCATATTGGTTTTAGAATGGAGTTGTATAGAAGAAGTTTACAATCTAGGCTTTGAGTAGAGTACCTTCCAATGAGCCAATTCATTTGAGTTGCTTTTAATTTCATTTGGGTCACCTTTGCATTTATATGGGACTCCAATGTTAGACAACGATCAAGGTGAAAACCGAGATATTTTACTTCAGTGTGTTGAGGTATAGTTTGGTTATTTATTTGTATATGTGGGTGAAAATTGAATACGAGAATTAAATCACTTGAGTTGATATTAACCTGCACTTTCCCAGTGCTGCCATTGGCTTATTTTTTTTTTTCATTCCCATTTTTCTGATTTTTTGTTCTTCTTAGGACAAACTTCTTTTAAATTTAAAAATCTATGGATACGTTTCTCTTTTAATTTTTTTCTAAAATGTGGGATTTTTCAAGAGGCTGCTACAAAAACACTAAAAAACTTGGAATAAAATTACCTATAAGCCATTCAAACATAATTTTTGTTTATATAGAACTCAATGGTTTCGGAATTATTCATACCGCAATGATAAAAAATACATCTTTTTTATTTTGCAAAATTGGAAAATTTTAATTTATTTAAATATATGAAAAATCGAAAATTGCAAAAACTTACCATTTTTATTAACAAATCTTAAAACAAATTTCAGGGCATTCAGTTCAGGCTAAGGCGTGTCGCACGCCCACGAAAGTTTAAGCAAATGGTCTTTTGCTGTATTGACAAAAAAAATTTCTTCTAAAAATTTGTAGTTGGTTAATTATCCAACAGCTTTTGCCTTACAAATTTTTATTTAAATCTTTACATATTTATATCGAAAAAGTTTCAAAATGATAATCTACTTTACAAGTTTCGTTAAAGTTTTTCGTTCCCTAGAACTGAAAGCTGTTTCTTTAAGTTATTTGGCCCGCTGAACGCGAATCTGCGCTCCATTTTTCTATCGGCTTTGTTTTTCGAGATATACCGTTATGTTAAAATTGAAGGCACTTGTACGACATATATGAGCATAACTGGAGAAAGACTCGTCCTATTCAGTAAAAAAGAAAAATCTAATTTGACAACAAAATTATCTTTTAGATGAGCTAACATTGTTTCTAAATCTTCCCATTAGTTTCAGAGACATCGTAAAAAATTGAGCCTAAAAATTTTAAATTTCATAAAAGATTTGAGACTTGAAGAAACTAAAATTTTTTACGATCACGCCAATGATCCACCGTAGCGCCTAAATTACTTATCCGATTTTGATGAGTGAGGAATCAATCGATAGGAACGTCAGCGATCAAAAATTAAAAAAGCGTCAAAACCTATCGTGATGGGTTTCATATTAAAGAACATAAAAATACCTTTCTAACAATGTATAGCAAATTGAAAACGGCGGACATGGAACAATATAAAATATGGGTCAGGTTCGATTTATACTTTTTATCAAAAAAAAAAAAATCATTGCATTTGTTTGACCCTGTGTATGTTTATTAAAAAAGCGAATACAATTTGTCTAAAATATAACCTATTTTAGGTATTTGAAATTCTTAGTTAACTAAAAAATGCGTTATTATATTCTATGTTATTTTTGTACAACTTTTCCTTACATTTAAATTGTATTTTTAAATCCATTAAATATTGTTTATTATTATGTTCTTTTTATTTTTGTATATTCTCCAAATGAAAAAGCTCATTCATTTAACTTAATTTTCTTTATTATTTTCTAAAATAAACACTTACTTTAGCATCAAACACACTTGTATAAGTTCTTTTAAATATACTTCTGTTTACTTAAATACACACAAAGTGCAAATTTTGGTACTTGTAGGGCAGGCAGTCGCACTTTGTGAGAAGTAGTAGTAAATTTGAAGGAGGATATAAAAGAAAAACAAGGTTGCTGAATTAATTGGAAAAGAATGCTAGAAACCAGATTAATTTTCTAGCTCAACCTAAAATATGTTAGTTAAGTGAGAATTCTTTTCTTTGAGCCTCAATTGGTATAACACGTAGCTCTGCTTGTATGAGGGTCGACGTACAATCAGCCAAAATTCGTTATAAAACTCACAGTAAGTTGTAATTCAATGTCGAAATTCTAGATACCCTAGATTGAACTCCGCTTTTTTGTGTAACCTGCGCAGTTTTGAAAAAAGTGAAAAAGAGCTTCCAAAGAAGTCAATGAAATACCGAGATTGTGTTCCGGAAGTTGTGCCAATAGGCTTGTTATTGCAAAAAGTTCTCTTGTGTAGTTCTTGTTCATGGGATTTGAAATCATATTCACAATGTTCTAAAAAAATAATTGTTTAGAAATGCTACAAGCAGGGCTGCCAGATAAATTTGCCGGAAAATCGTAAATTTGACGATAAAAAAGAAAATAATCGTCATTTCAATTCATTTAGATATTGACAGCTTTCTCAAAAAACAATCAAACTAAATTTCGAAAAGCTCTTAAAAATCTCGAAAATCTTATGCTTTTCGCTATATGCTCGAATTTTGAGGAGCAACGAGTCAAACGAGCCTCAGGCTCATTCAGCGCATCGAAGTACTTGTAGATACACTCTAAAACACTTTTGTTGAAAATTAGGTCGATAATAGTCGGCAACACTTTACAAATTATTATCGACCTAAAATTACACACGCATTATTTTTGAACAAAATGGTTTTACTAAATAAAAGCGATTGGCTGCGTGCAGGTTTGAACCGCGACCTCCTGACTGATCGTCTGACGTATCTACTATTCAGCCATAGCCGTATTATACTTTATGTTACATTTTTTCCACTTGGACTAAATATGTTTAATTTGAAAGGTTTTTCTTTAATAAAATAACTACAAAATCGATGTAATTTTAGACAAGGAGAAATTTTCAACACAAATTTTGTCAATATATGATCGTAAATTTGAAGTAATGTTTTAGAGTGTAGGTGGGTCTGGTGTAATATACGCCCAACTTTTTTTTATATATTGTAGGTAGTCTACTATCAATGGACTTCAAATACAAGACGTGATACATATACGAGGGCATGCCAATAAGTGCGTGACTTTTTGAATTTTCCACCTTTTTAACTAAAAGGGCAATATTGCTCCTATCAACTGACTGATACCTATTGAAAGGAGCAGTTTTGCCCTTTCAGTTAAAAGGCGGAAAATAAAAACACTCACAGACTTATAAATACGCCCTAGCCTATGTATGACCTCTTCATACACATATAACATGAGGAAAATCCAAATGTATCGTTGACATAATATTTCTTAAAAGAAAATTGCTATATTTTTAGCACTGCATAAAAACGTCACAATGAAAAAATCGTCAAATCGTCACATTACTATTTTTGGAACATAAAATCGTCAAAATGACCATAAATCGTCAAATCTGGCAGCCGTGGCTACAAATGTTATTTGATCCAGAGTGTTAATATACATTGTAATGTATATTGTATGAAAATCATCAACAACTTTGATAGTAGGTGAGAGATTAAATGTTATTGATAGCGAGTTTTGCGAAAGCAGATTACTTTTCCTTGTTGATACTTTCGAATTAGTTAAAGTGTACTTTCTTAAAAATAATTTCCAATATTTTTCACTGTGTTATAAACATTTTTTTAATTTTTCAAAAGTATATTTAGCTTTCTCGGCAATACATTTGAATATTTTCGTTCCACACAACTCAGGTAAATTTGCCATCGTTTCTAATTTTATTTTATTTTTGTATATATTCATTTCGTAAGTTTTATTTTTAGTCAATTTTAGCATGAGTAACTTATAAATTAAATGAAAATATACAATATTTTTTACTGCTGTTGCTTATTGTAAAATTCTTTTTGCGAAAAAGGCGAGAAATAATAATAACAAAACCAAAAAAAAAAATATCTATTTTTAATTTGGCCAAAGAAAAATACTTTCATTATACAGACAGGCTTAAGAGTACAAAAATACAAATCAGATGGCTAGTATGTTTAAAAGATGACTGATATTTTTCATTTAGATAAAATTTAATGAATAATTATTTCGCTTTAGTGTGAAATTAATAATGTATGTATGTTTACATTTGTCATCATAAATCAAATATGCTTTAGATACCCACATAATTATAGTTAATCTTTAATAGATGAAATCAAAGATGCGACTTATGTTATGGAAAATATTTCAATCCAAAATACTCTCTAGATCAGATGATTAGAACCACTTAAATTTCTGTTGTTATTAGGCCATATATTTTTAAATTTTTTGTCGACAAGTAAAATTGTATTACAAACGGAAAGGGAATTTTTTATGATTAAAAAAATAACCTTAACGACATTAAGTTTAATGCAACAGTAGCTTAAAGGCCCTGTCCAAAAAAATTACAAAAATAATAAAATTTTTTCGGTTCGTATGATTTTTGCAAGTAGTCGCATTTGTTTTATACATTAAACTACATATTTGTAGAAGAAAAATATTAGTTTCTTATAAACATTAGTGCAAAATGAGCAAAAAAAAAAGTATTTTAAGCATAGCGAAAAGAGCTAAATCGAAGTTTGTGGCTCGCAAGTATATTCCTATTCACAAAACTGTGCTGGGATACTTAAAAGATATTGAAAACTATGAAAAGAATTACAAAGGGAGGATTCGAATCGCTTTAACTTCAAGCGAAAAAAGAAAAGCCTTGCGAATTGCGTGAAACTCCTCTCTTTCAGCACAAAAAGTCAGGTCTTAAGCTGGTATCCAGGCAAGTATCTCAACGGTAAAAAGAGCGATTGTAAGCTGTGAATACGTTGTGTTTTATATAAATACTTTGCTTCCTGTCTTGCATACGACTTTTTTTTGTAGAGAATACAGTTTCGAAAAATATTGTTCACAGCGTAGAGTCAATCGTTTTTGTGATAGAGCGCGGACACTGGAAAAAGTCAACTAAAGAAATTTATTGACCTAAATTCGTTAACTGCTTGCAAAAATACATTGACTCAATAATAAAGGGACCAAGGACCCAAGTGGGCCAGTTTTTAGAAATCGTCAGCCTGTTCAACCTAATATACTCATACGTATTTTCAATAGAAATATTCATTGAAATTCAATGTAAAATGGCACATTGAAAGCACTCATTACTGAACCAGTTCATTGATTTAAGGATCTAGTACGTTAGGTCAAGGTTAATGAAAAAATTGTTGAAACAATGAATATTTTCCTTGAATTTATGTACATTTTTGGTTCAGTGGAGAATGTATAAGGGTGCGGCATATTCGCTGTCGTGGGACGACGACTCCCCTTAATGAAAATAAAAAAAATTAAACCCCCTAATGCCGGCTATAGTAGGCTATAGAAGAAAAAAAAAATACAAATTATATTCTTTTTAGCAAGGACAATTATGTCATCAAAGAGTTGTTCTAGTTTTCAATAAATATTGCTCAGCTCTTCCCACGCTGTGTGATATTTCAAAATCGGTTCATTATACGTAATGCCGCTAAATTGACTTCAAGAGATAAAGCGAGAAATTCACAGAAATTATGGGTTATATGTATTACACTATTGAGTCAGTTTTGCAAATCGGCAAGACAGCCGCATATACAACATTTCAGGTGTAAAAATGATCTTTCGGAGTCCTTAATTTCTAATAGAAATGTTTTTCAGCTCTAGAAAATATTTAATATTAGAAATACAGCGCTATTTTTGAAAACTACAGATATAAATCTACTTGAACTTGAACATTTTTTTCAATCTGATTTAAAAATAATATAATTGTCATGTGGTAACAAATTCCTTTTATCAATATCATTCAGTTTTTTTTCTTTTTATTGAAATAATGATTTCTTTTTAAATAAACATTTTATATATCAAATAAAAAACTCACTTTATACTTTTGAGTACATTTTTCCTCCTCGTCTATTTTATTCGGTATACACATGGCTGTGTAATAAAAAGTTATATGTATGTATGTATTATTAAAAAAGAAAAAAATTTATATATACAATAATAGCTGTGTTCTAACACAAATTAATACATCTACGATATTGTACTACTTTTAATTCAAAAGCGTTCGAGTGCACATAAAAACAGTAAAAGTAATAACGAGTGGATATTTTTTTGTAGTTAAATATACAAATTATTTATTTATCTATTTTTATTTATTTTTGTTGCTGTTCAGTTACTCCAATCGCTAATCTACGTTTGGCGATATATTTGTGCAGTTGGAAGTAGAGATGGGCGCGTGCCGACATTTTTCAACACGACACGAACACGAATCCCGGATGTCCAACACGTACGAAACACGCATGCCCAAAATTTTCAAAACACGAACACGACACAACACGCACGAAATCAAATTCAAAAACTGAAAAACAACATTTTTTATATTCAAAGACACATTTTTCTTCTATTTTCTTCACGTTCTATTCGTATTTTTATTTACATATTTTTGTTGAGAAACAGTAACTTATCAAGATTTTCGCTCAATAGTCTTGTGCGGCAAGCTTCTGCATTTATACATATTTTAATCTGAAAATCGTTTTGTGGTTTTTCGTGTCAAGTTTGCTCAACACGACACGAACACGAACGAAATCAGAATTTCTGTCACGAACACTTCGTGTTGAGTCGTGCGTGTTCCTGTCACGAAAAAAACACGACACGCGCCAATTTACACGGCTTCCGTGTTACAGTTATACAAATTATGTCTAATTTAAAAATATGTATAAGAAAATATAAAATATATAAATCAAAATACATACAAAACTTATTAAAATTTTTTATACAAAAAAACAAACAGTTTTTTCGTTTTTAGGTTAAAATAGTTGGTACTATTTAAATATTTCAGTTCATTCGAATACATAAAATAGAAATCGAAGCAATACATGATTTAAGCTGTTTGTGATGCCTTCTCGATTTCGTATGATTTCCGAATTTTTGCTCTAAAACCATTTCCACCAGATTTACTTCATAACTTTTGCTGGAATTCGTTGCGTAAATTTGTCTTTTGAAACACAATTAAATTAGACGAACTAAAAGTTATACTCCAAGTCTCTGCCTTGCTATGGATATTTTTATATTCCATGGAAGATCCAGGGTGCTCGGTGGCTGATTGGCAACGATGCTAGCCTGTCAGTACAGAGGTCGTGCGTTCGATCTCCGTCATATAGACCCTCCGTGTTTTCCGCCGACTAGCTAAATCGCTTCGCGGGTTTTGTTTGTGTGTTGTTGTGAGTGTTGTAGTTGTACTAGAAATATCACATTAATATCACAGAATATATTTAAGTTAAATTATAAAAAAGTTATACCAATACTCACTGCGGCAAAAGTTATGATTATTTGCAAAAAAAAAACCAAAAATCGACATCAAGTCTTGAAATTGATTAACAGTCGCTTAAACTCTAAAAAGGCCAGAAATTTGGAATAAATCACTCCTATCGCGAATATGTTGAAAATTCTCATAAAATCGCAATATTGGAAACAATACATAAACTAAAATTTATTCAAATCGCTAAAACTGTAAGATAAGTCAATAACTCGGGAAAAAGTGTAAAACATTATGAAAATTGCAACAGCTTGTTAAAATTTTAAGTCCCTAAATAAAAATGAATAAAGAAAGCCAAAAACTTTGGAAAAATTACATCTTTCTCGAAAATAACAGAAATTTGCGAAAAATTGCAAAATTTTAAACAAGCCATAATTTTTATTAAAAATCCATAAAAATCGAAGGAATGCTAAAAATTCGGTAAAGAACGCGAAAATGGCGAAAATTCGCTAACAGCGGCATAATAGCAAAGTCTAATATTGTTTAAGATTCGCGAAAACTCTTAAGAAGCAGGATACTTGCACAAATTAGCTTTTATCGCGAACATTGCAAAAATCGCGAGAAGTTGCATAATCGGAAACAATCCTTAAAATTAATTAGAATTCGCCAAAACTGTTAAAAAATAAACTCGGAAAGAACGCAAATAAAACGCAACTTCGCGAAAATTTTCTAAACGTGTTGAAGAAAATTGTATAAATCCAAAAAATAGCGAAAATTTGCAAAAAAAAAAAAATTGCAAACATCGCAGAAATTGCAATGTCTAGTAAACGTTTTTGTTTAATTTTGATGTCGTAATAAAATCACATCACTACAATGGACATTTTTGATATTTTCGAATTAAAAACAAAAAATTGAATTTCAGTTTTTCGTCGTTCGACGGCTTAAGAAAAAGAAAGAAACCTATCGCAAATTCATTATGCGCGACAACTTTCGTCCAACGTGCTGATTTAGTGTATTTTCATATACACAAATGTGTTTTATTTCCTACGACGAATATTCGTAACGAAAAATTCGCCAGAAACAAAAAACAACACTTGTCGTCTATGCATGCTTTTATAAATTTAAAAAATAAAATAAAAAAATTCTTTCTGCTCTTCATATATTTTTCAAAAGTGATCTTTATCGTCGTCATCATCATCATAATATTGAATGTAGTTTTTGAACATTATTTATCAGAGGGTGACAAAATTTAATAAGATTTAATTAAACTCAATCAAAGTGAATGAATGAATGAATGGATAAATAATGACTAGTCATATAGAGAGTCCAACAAGCAAAAAATCCCAATGATACTCGAACACATACTGAGCGAAAGAGATAAAACGATGGTCTACTTAAAAGACAGACATAAACATCTTAATGAAAAAAATACAAAGCGGACTCATGAAAGATACAAGACAAATACGATTGAAGTTTTATATAATTTTAAGTTGTAAAATTAATACCGACCTTCTATGCAATTTATTTATTTATTTTGATGAGGTTAAGGGGCCTCCATTTAATTTTTCATTGTATGACAGACAGATTTTATAATTTAATTTAGAATTGTTATACTTTTTTTCAATACAATACGAGTAGAATATCATCTTCATGTTTATGTGCTTGACTAGAGTGTGCCTTTATTTTTCTCACATTTGTGAAAATGTATTTATGTATATTTTTTTTAATAGAAGAGGAAATGGAAAATAATTGAAATGATGAGCTAATTTAAAACAATACAATAAACACTTATAACGACAAATGAGGGTAATATTTGTAAAATTAAGTAAGAGCACTATATTTCAGTATGCTAATTATTAAAGGTGGTTTCATACTATCTGTGCTTTACGTCTCATTTGTCAAATTTCCCGATGCAAAAGCTATACACGCCGTGTGAACCTTTTGAAGCACTGTCATCTGAAATTTACAGAACCAAAGTCAGGTGACAAAATTTTCAATTAGAGCGTGTTCCATTTTCATTTAACATCAGCTGTTTTGAATTAAGAAGTATGTATTGGCGTCACTTAGAGGTTATGTCAGATGTGATTATACATGTACGTGTGAAAGCAAAAATTAAAAATCGTCTGTAAATGGACAATTTTGACAGACACGCAAAGTTACATGTGGGTCGTAAAACTGACAAGTCAGTTGTAAAACACAGATAGTCTAAAACCACCTTCATCTGCAAAGTTATGAAACAAAGGAAATATATTTTTTAAATTAATTTTTATCTTCGCGCAATCCAAAAATGGGAGGTTGCTGATTTTATACCGAATTTCAAAAATCTAGGATACTATTCTAACTATTTTTACGATGATGTATGGAGGTACGTATGTTTGTGTGTGAGCCTTTTTAATTATATATATCACTAAAAAATTTTGAACGGCTTAACTAACTAAAACAAACATTTCGCCATTCATTCTTCGATTCGACTTTTGGTAGATTTACATTGTAAGAAAACTGGGCGGTGCCACGACTATTTTTCAACTGCTTCGTAACCTATTAAGGACGTGTTACAATGCAATATAATGATAAGCAAACTTTCCACACACATTGAGTTATTATGATGAGAAAAGTGGATAGCGCCACGCCCATATTTTTGCTTGATAGATATTTTTTAAGCTTTTCTTAATTTTATTTTAATTCATGGTTTAGAAAATCTCAATCAAAATCTCGTTCGGCAATCTACATAAAAAAAATTTATAATGTTCTTTTCAACATAATTTTGGAGAATAGAAAATTTTAGTTACATTAAAAAACAGGCATTCAAAAAATATATATACAAAAACAAATCGATTTATTCAAACCGTTCATATAGAAAAAATTTAAAAAATTTGATTGAAGGCTGAAATTAAGCCAGCTTATTTTTCCCAAAAACTTATATCACTTTTTATAAGAATATTCTCCCTTTACTTATAAAAACAGATACTCAGTCAATCATACATGTAAATGTCCCCATGGACGAAAGCGTACGTATTTGGAATTAAAATTAAATCACATCCGTTTCATATTTAAAAACACAGATACAAAAGTTATGCAACATACAAAACCAAACACACTCACAATAACACATAAAGCGAGGGATTGTTAATAAATAATGAAAATCTCCCCTATCCAAATTGTCATCATCATTACCCATACATAAACGCTGATTACTTAATTTAATATATCCCTCATTCAATATGAATCGAACAAGTGAAAATATATTATGTGCATATTATGATTGTCTGTATGGTTTTACGTAGCATTTGGGGGTGCCAAATAAATTTCCCAGCTCTCAGTAATACATTTACCTCAAACAGCTTTTGCGAATTTTCATATTCATACATACTAGAGGGCGAGTTTAAGAATAAAAAAATTCAATTATGTCAATCACCGCCACAGTAACAATTATGGTGGACTTGATCCCTACATACGTTCATAGATTTTGCACAGCTTTAAATGATTTTTTAAAGATTAAAACTGTGATTCTTTTGGCTCTTTTATCAGAGTTCTCCCATGCTTTTTCTTATCGTGCTTTGCTTTATAAAGCTGTTAATTAAATAAACTTTTAATTTAATTCTTTTAAAGAAACGTTTGTTGAGATTTGTATTTTGTGAGATGACTGCAATACCAAAATCACAGCAATTATCATAGAGCAGAGCGAAAGATTACGAATATGAAGATGAAAAGCAGTGCAGTACTAATAATAGTGCAGGGTAATAATATCAACAAACACAGGGCAGCACTGATTGTGTTATACGAGATTTGAAAACTAATTCTGATACATGCGTCAGTTAAGTTTATCAGAGAAAAAAAATCTAAAATTTTATTTTCAGACAAGAATTTGAAGAAATTAACTTTTAAATTCAATAAAATAGTTTGTCTGATTAAAAAATTTTTCATTTTGAGCTCTTATTTACACTACAATGCAACAACAAAAATCAGTTACATTTTCCGTAAATGTGCTGCTTGATTTTACAGAAATCATTCATAGGACCGCTTCAGCAAAAAAAATTTGTCTGAATTTATAAAATCTTTTTACTAATTATGATAAAACATTTTTAGACAATTATATTATCTGATTCAGTTAATGATTTTGTTTGATTTTGGCCAGCAAAAACTTTTGACATTTTTGTAATTGGTAGTACTCTTTTAATGGGCTTATTTGTCTTATGACTATGCTCCAAATTAGAACTACTACTTAGTTATTAATAAAATTGCTACGTATTTATCTCAAAATCTAAAAGGAGTTATGATGTGTTGTTGTGTATTAACAAAATAAGTAGAAAAGCACTGAAGTCAACATGTGTCTGTATATAAAAACTAATTTATGTCGCTTAAAAAACTATTAAGTTAACAATAGCTGAGTGAGCAAAGTTCTTGTCTTCAAACCTGAAAGAGTACAGGTTCGTATCCCAGCTGGGTAAAAAAATGTATATATAATGAGAAAGAAGTGCGAAAAAATATAAATAAAATATACATAAAAATGATGTATGAGCGGAAGGAATATTGTATGAATATTTTGTTAATGCGAATACAGATACCAATATATCTTAAGCTTTTTTTTTTTCTTAAAAAAACGTAAAAAAATTGCAAAAATATTTTAAAAATATTACCCATAAACCGATATTAAATCGAAGTATATCCCAATTAATTATTTTAATCTTGTTTAAAAAATTTCTTTCTGTTTTAGAAAAATGTTTTTAACTTATAATTTAAATTAATTTTGTTTTATTTTTTGTTTGACAAATGATATTCGTTTAACATTTTAAAATTTGACATAAATACGTCATTTATCATGAGCATATTTAAAACGAATATTTTTCTGTTTTTGTTTTAAATAAATTTTAAATGATGTTTAACAAATGAGTGTGTAATTAAAACATTAAATTAAATTAGATATAATGTTAACAACTACTAAAAACTTTGCTAAAAAGTAAATTGTTTTAATTTCTCAAATTAACATTTTGTGTGCACATTCGTTCTACTTGTGGAAGAGGCGCTATAGTCGATTTCGGTTTCTGAATAAAATTGTCAATCGGTGGAATATCGCTATTCGATATTAATTGTGCAAGACTTTGCGCCGAAGGGCGAAAATTTCTCTGCAATGAAAAGTGTTATCATACACTCATAAAAAAGTGTATCTTCACATTGATGACGCCCAGTCATAAAAATTCTGACATCAATGCAATGACAAATCGAGCTCTTAGAATAAAAAGGTTCCATGTAAAATAAAGTAAATCACAGTTCTAACTTCCAAAAATAAGCTTTTTAAATCAAATCTCCGAATTAAAACCAATTTTCGCTAGTACTTTAATTTTAAGATAGTATATGGAACACAAAATGTTAGTTGGAACCCTTTTATTCGAAATGTCATTAACACAACGAAAACGTGCATTAATCTGATGACAAACTTCATTATAGAATTTGACATAGTTTAAGTATCATTTATGTTATGAAGGAAATTACATAAATACGATGCTATTTATTATACATTATTAAAGTGTAAAATATGTAGAAAAGAAAAAGTAAACCATGTTATGACGTTTGTAATTTGTACATTAATACAAATTTTATTGTTATATTTATATATATATTTTTTTTGCTTAAAAACATTTTTAAAAAGTTAAAAAACGTGACTCTGCATTGATGTACACTCATCATCATTACTATGACAGAGCTAGTATAGAAATGTGTTAATGTGGCCAGATTGTTGGCGGCGCTGGCATGCCGGCGTATGCTCCGGCTCACCGTCTTGGAGGGGATCTTGCCAACCAACCTGGTAGCGACAGCTATTTACAAAAATTTCATGCCAGCTGTTTCGCCGGTGGAATGCGAACAAAAGGAATTTGTTATTAAAGGAAGCCGAAAACACGTCTGGGTTACTCCATGCACAAACAAAACATTGAAGCATCATATTGATGAGACTTTGTCATCATATGCATGTCACATCCATAATGTTTATGTTAACTTTATGCTGACGATGTTTTGGATGGTGACATAGCTGAAATTGTAGAGGCGTTAGTTTATACATGTGTGATGAAGTGAGGAGCCTGGGACCAACATTAGAAGAAACAATAAAACAACAAAAAGTAAAACTAAAATAGAAACAAGTATAAGTAAGAAAATATAAATATGTGCAATTATTTCATTTATTCCATTGATGACAGCTGATCTAAAGTTTCACATCGCAATGGTGAAGAGTGTCATTGTGTCAAAAATGAAGACTCCTGACATAACATTGATGTCAAATTACATCAGCGCTGTGACGGTTTGTCTATCAGCGACATCGTATTGATGACATTTTGTCGTTAAATTGATGTCAATTAGTTATTTCCCTGATGTCGATGTGTCATTGCATTGATGATAGATGTGCCATCATTGACATTGATGACCAGCCGATGTAAAAGTTGACATCGTAATGATGAAAAGTGTCATGGGGTCAAAAACGGAGACTTTACATATCAGTGATGTCAAATTACATCAGCGTTATGACGGATTTTCTATTAGTGTACGCATTTTCGGTTTTTCTACATCATTAGGCCAATACCACTACTGTTCGTTATTTTCTTTTAAGTTTAAGTCAAGTTGCTATTGAGTTCATCACTATCATTTTGTAACACGAAAATCTCCATTCTGAAAGCATTGAAATTCAGTAAGACTCGTTCGGTATCAACCATCGCCCCAAAAGAAATTCATTGGCCTTAACAGGGTGCTCTAAATTCGTTTAAGTTTCGTTTCTCATCTGATTTTTTGGTTGCACTTTTCTTGATGTGCTCCTCTTTCTTTTTCTTCATTGACGAATTCAACCAAATGATGACATTTGTCTGTCTGTGTGTCTGTCTACTTATCGTCTTTGTAAAACATTGTTTAACAACTTGAATTTTTTATATATTTTCTGTACCTAAATTTTTACTAAACACATGAATGAGTGCTTTGTTTTATATATTTTTTTTAATATCTGTTTATTTAAAACAGTTTTTGAACGCATTAAGTTAATGATTTAAATGATTTTAATGTGCATAAAAAGCAAATTAACAAACAAAAATATGCAACAAATTAAAATAAAGACAACTTTACTAACATGTTGCCAATTTATAAAATGTAGTAAATTTAAGGTATTTTGTGAATGAGACACTAGAATGCTAAAAATAATGAATATTTTTATGTTTTGTAAAAGTGATTTATTTTATTTTAATTTAGTTTTTGTTGAACAAATAAAAAACTACAAAAACTAGATTTATAAAAAATTAAACTTTTGACATCCAATAAAATGTTCGTAATAAACAGAAAATCAATCAAAACGGCAGAAGACTATCAACAAAATAATTAATACTCTTAAGTTGCAATACAATTTTAGAATGATGCTTATGTTTCGTTAGGTGTATCACAGAAATCGAATTAGGTCAAGAGTAAAAATTAAATAATTCTGGCAAAAAAACGACTTCAATAGAAACAACCAAACCCTTCATGGCCATTCATATGGAAATTTTTGACAATCGGTCCATATATTTTTTAAATTTTTTTTGAGAATTATTGAATTACAATTAATTTTATATGTTAGTTTTTTCCAACTATTAGTAGGCAGCCGGTGTAGTAGGCAAGTAAGAAAATAAAAATTACATGCTGTCACAGTGAAAATACTCGTGAACAACGATTTTTTGGGACTTCACGGACAAACAAATTTTTCACTCCGTTTTTTCCGCACCGATTTTAAATTTTTAAACGGTGTTGAATGGAGGACTTAAGCTTTCCGTGTATATTTAAATGATTTTATTTTGACTTATATTTCATAGAAATATCATCAAAAGAAAAATTTATTTTTTTATCCGATTTTATGTAAAATCATACATGCATTTGACATTTTTTCTGTGGAAAACCAATTTATTGTCTCAAAATCATAAAAGAGCCATTTAAGGTAGATTAAGCTACTATTTTTACTTTTTTATTGTGAAACGGTTTTTTTGTGTAAAAATAAAAACAAATATGTTTCTGTTAATAAAATCATGTTTTATTTCGTTAATAAAATCAGATACAATCAAAAGTCAAAATTTTTTTTGATATATATAATGAAATAAATGGTGTTTAAAAAGTGAGTAATTGTGACCCAACCCTCATGTCCGTGTAGCTAAAATCTACCCATGTTTCCCCGGTCTAAAAACAAATTTAGGGCCTAATTTTCTATATCCCCAGTGATAAACACCTCACTCGCACGTCACATTATAGGGTGAACGCAAAACAAAAATAAGTAAATTTTGTAAAACACTACGACATTGTGTTGGATTGCTACATTTATTACTTGAATTCCCAATACTCACATAGAACTTTGAATTAATATCAATACTTTTCATTAAATATCAATATTATTTATTATATCATGATTATTTTGCAGTTACAATTGCGAATTTTATTATTTACAGGTAATTTCTTTATTACATTTAGCAATTTTTCGCTAACTTGCAATTTTTTTGCGTTTTTTCTGAACTTTTTATTTTTAACGGCTTTTGCGATTTCTAATATATTTTACGGGTAGTTTCCGATTTTGCAACTTCTCGCGAAATGTTGCAAAGTTCACGATAAAATCGACTTTTTGCATGTTTTCAGCTTCCTAACAGTTTTGCCGATTTTTAAACAATATTAGACTTTATCAATCCTGCTGTTAGTGAGTTCTAGCGATTTTTAAACAATATTATAGCTTGTTCAAAATTTTGTAACTTCTCGCGAATTTTCGCAAAGTTCGCGATAAAAGCGACTTTTGGCAAGTTTACAACTTCCTAACAGTTTTGCCGATTGTTAGCAGTACTAGACTTTTTTTTGTATTTTTTTTTGGAATTTTCGTAATTTTCGCGATTTTTATCACATTTTTTGCATTTCTTACAGTTTTAGCGATGTTTAATCAATATTATGACTTGTTTAAAATTTTGCAACTTTTTGCGAATTTTAGCAAAGTTCGCCGATTTTTAAACAATATTAGACCTTGTTATCATCCCGTTCTTAGAAAGTTTTTGTGAATTTTCGCGATTTTTACCGATTTTTTTGCATTCCTTACAGTTTTCCGATTTTTAATCAATATTAGTTATGGCTTGTTTAAAATTTTGCAACTTTTCTCGAAACATTTAAACACAAACGTTTGAATAAAACTTGTGCTTGATTTGGCATATAGAGTGGGTTATTTTTCACTGAAACGTTTTATAAAATTTGTTTTTCATATATTAATTTAAAAAAATAACGTAACAATCAGGTGTTCAACACTAGCAATCACCTGCCATTGTAAAGTGCTTACCAAAATAGCAATTCAACAAATTCTATGTGAAGTGAGGCGTAGGGATATAGAAAATAAGGCTCTTAGACACACACTTGCGTGTTAAAATGAAAACCTATAATAATTTTTTCTGTGTGCTCACAAAATAAATGATAAAATATGTATAACTGCTAAACTACTATTTGATTTGTGTTTATGTTTTGTGACCAATTTCGTTTGTTTATGTTTTTTTATTGTGTTTCACGTTTGGCTATTTATGGTCAGATTTCCTGATTCTTAGGATGCAAATAAAACCAATTTATTTCATCTTTTTTCTCAACGTTTCGTCAGCTTTTTTCCGACGTCTTCAGGAGAATTTTTATTTTTAAATTCTGGCAACAAATTACAAGTTTTTTATTATTTTTGGTCATATTTTTGTAATATTAATTTTTATGTTTGACTTACGATCTTCAGTTACATTCTTGAATAAATTATAAAACTGGACAGCACGAACAATTAATTGTATAATTTAAATAATAAAAATTAATGTAAAATATCACAGGCAAACTTAAAACTAATATCACAGAACTTCACTTGTCAAGTTATTGCAATTGAATATTGCAGTTTGGTGTTGTCTTTGTCTTCTTTTGTATTGATCGATTTTTTAATACGTTGCTGTATTCGTAGGCTTTCTAGTGTATATCTTTTATTCGCTCTCTTTTCTCTATCTAATATTTTGACCCCCTTAAAATCTATTTTATGTCCCGTTTCTTTCACATGTTGGGCTAGAGCTGTTGTCTCTTTTCCTTTGTTTATGTCTGCTTCATGTTCTGATACTCTAGTTCCGAGTTTTCGTTTTGTTGTTCCCACATATACTCTATTGCATTTTATTGGAAATTTGGCACAGCAATATATGAGGGGCTATACTTGCACAATATAGTTTGGGAAAATTTGGAGAATATGTACTAACGACTCCACAGTTGGCTAAAGCTGAACGTATCGCATGCGGAAAACTTTAAAACAAGTCTTGTAACTTTCGCAAATCTCAACTGATTTTAAAAGTTCTTATATACAATTATATATATACAATAATATACAATTTATATTTTTGAGCTGGACAAATATATATAAAAAGTTTTATAATTGCTTGAAATTTGCGAAAGTTACAAAACTTCTAATGCTTTTCATATGCGATGCGTTTAGTATTAGCCCACTGTAGAGCCGTTAGTTCATATCCAGCAAATTGTTGGACACTATAGTGTGTAAATATAATTCCTCAAATTCCTCAGCTATTGATATGTAATCTTTCAAATAACTCTGTTCAGTAGCAGTTATATATTTTACCGATTATTTTGTGAGCAGCTCCATAATGCACTGGGAATGTGTGGCATGTACTATTTTTCATTGAAAGTTTGTTTAAGAAAATTTTAACTTTACCGATTTTAATAATTTAGGGCTTATTGTAATCGTTATAAGAAACACTTAAAGAAAGCAAAAAAATTTTTAGGTTCTCAAGCAAAGTGCTGCAAAAAATAATCAAAATTTTTAAAAATCCGAAAAAAATTAAAAAAGTAATTTTTTTTGATGATATTTCTCTGAAATATAAGTCAAAATAAAATCTTTTAAATATATACGGAAAGCTTAAGTCCTCTATTCGACACCGGCTAAAAATTTGAAGTCGCTGCAGAAAAATTGCAGTGAAAAATTTGTTTGTCCGTGAAGTCCCAAGAAATCGTTTTTTATCGATAGCTTTCGATTTTGAGGGTGTATTGCAATTTTTAAAATGAGAAAAGTACCTACTCAACTAGACCTACAAGCCTAACTAAGTCGTTTTTCACGAGTAAAAAAACCATGCTAGTTTGCAACAGCGTGTTTATTATTTTTTATGGAGTTCGTGTTTTAATTTTTATATTGTATTCACATGATTTGAAGTAGTGCTGGCAAAGTATTGAATAGTGGGTACCGAGTATATGTTCTTATTTTAGGATACTCAATACCAAAAAGTAGTTATTTAATATATTCGCTGCTGTGTTCTTATAGCCAAATCGACTTTCAAATTGGTGGGGAAAATAAAACTCTGTTTAAAAGTAAACTTTTTCTAATCGCTGAAATTATCGAGTAAGTATTGAGTACGCAAATGAAAAGTATTGAGTAATTAAAAGTAGCAGAAATTGCCAGCTCTAATTTGAAGTTTAACATAATGGTTAGTATGAATAAAAAAACTATTTGCTTTTTACTTAAAAATTTGTTTTAAAATCCAAAATTCTTAGTTTTATATTCAATAATTTCCAGAATTTTGTGTTTTAAACCAAATTTTTAAGTAAACAACAAATACTCTTTTTTTCAATTCATACTGCCCAATATCTCTAGTTTTGCTATGAGATTTTTAGGTAATGGTTCCCTGATGATTTGCATTAGTGCCCACCCATAATCAATTTAAATGTATTTTAATAAAACTTCAATATTTTACTGAATAAGTAAAATATTAATTTTGGAAGAAAGCACGTTACAAAATATAATTAATTGTAATTATGAATTTAGTTGCACTAAAACCCAAAGGCCCGATCATAGTTGCAGCTTTTATTGAAACTGTTCTTACATATAAAAGAAATAGTATTTCAAATTATAACATTTTAATCTCTCTAATACCACAAATTCATGCTAATCATTCTATTTGATATATTGTGTTAGGTAAATCTAAGTAAAATATATTATTGCTGTTTTTGCCAACATTGTATTTCTGATGGATATGGCAGTTTTCTTGTCCGTTTCATAACATGATATATTACATGGTCAAATATATTTTCGCCGCTAATTTTGCATCTAAGGTTTTTCTCTACAAAATTTAAATTTTTTTCTACGCTTGTAAATTTTAAAATCTTTTAATTAATTAATCTTGATCATGGTGGCAATTGAAATAATTGAACAGACGACAAGAAAAAAGTTAATCTAATGCGCCATTAATTTTAAAATTATTTGTTTTGAAAAATCATAAATTTATGAATTTACATCGATTTTATTTTTTCTGTTCTTTATCAGATTTCGTGCATGTCTGTCTCATTAGTAATGGTTAAAATATGGGACATAATGTATGGCCCCAACTACCTCGTTTACGCAAAATGACATTAAATATTTTTAATTGAATTGGTTTTCTTTTTAATGATTTTTCCTTTTTTTTGAGTTTTTGTGAAAAATAAATTATTGAAAATATTATAAAATGAAAGTATAGCATATAGATGAAAGAAAGAAATTTTAAGCATTATGGCATCTAATTAGAAGATGCTCAGAAATATAAACAGGTGTATCAGACGACTGCTGGCAGAAATATTTTTATGAATTTTCATGTACATATTTTTCATTTGTTTATGTTTAATTTAATAAATTTTCAAGTAAACACTTTTTGTGGACAGAATTTAACGAATTTCTTGGTATTGAATCCCTGAATTGTTATTGTTGCATGACAGGATATTTTAAACCGATTTGAATTCGATAAGCTATGTAGGTCTCCGAATGTAGAACGATGTATAATCAATTTATAGGGCTCCAAAGCAAAATATTATCCTTCATGAGAGTGCAAATAAATTTATAAAAATGACAAAATAAAATAACAGTTTTTCCTAATTGCCAAAGATATATTGAATACCAGACAATAACCAAGAATATGTCTTCCGCATACCTACACAGAAAAAAATAGACAAGAATCAGGTATGTGATGGAAATCGATTCCGAAAGCGAAGCAATTTTGAAAGGTGTTTTTTAATAATATTTCTTTATTAAAAACAATTTTATCACATATATTATAAAAATATTTCTTTCTAACAAAAGAGTTGCATCACAAAAATTATAAAAAATTTTATGAAAAGTGCTTTAAAAGGGGCTTTCAAAAGTGCTTCGTTTTCAAAATCGATTTCCATCACATAACTGAATATGAGTTTCAACAACATTTGTCATTAACTTAATACAATATTTCGTTGTATGTATATCTTTCGCATGCCGGTTATTTCTTTTCGTTTCATACATAAGTACTTAAAACAAGGTTTATCTCATAAAAAAATAACTGGAATTATGGCTCGGTTGTAAAGGGCATGCTTTACGTCCGTGAAGCCCGGGTTCGTATCCCAAGCATGTCAACATTTAATTTTTATTTATACATTTTTTCTTTTTAAACAATTTTGTTATCAATATAGCGGAATTCTTTATCACAGGAAATTTGAAAACAAATTTATTGAATACCGGGATATTTGTTAAAAACGAAACTTATTTTTTTCTGTGTATGTACTGCTTCAACCCTAAATTTGAAAAAAAATTTCCAGCTCATTTCAGTTCAGTAAATCAACATGGAAAATCATAGAAAATCAAATGTTGACTTTTCAATATCAGACTTCATCAGCGAAGATGGTTTTTTCGCGATCTGACGTACTGTATTGTCCTGTGTTGCCATGTTGCAAAGTTTGAAAGACAACCTTTGTGTACGCTTATACAGTAACCTTATATTTTAGGAACTATATTTATAAAAGCATTTTTGTTTAAATGGTCTATAAGTTTTACAAATGTCTGCCTAAATAAATCCTTTTACCCTTCTAGCTTGTGATTTGGCATAACAACCTAACGAACATTTTTTGCTGACATGTATTATGTAAAAAAAATCTAAAATCTTAGCACGCAATCAATCAAGAATAAATTGTTAGCCAATGATATATGACGGCTTAAGTAATAAAATATCATTGGCTAAACTATTGTCATTAGTTAATTAATGACCGTAAATTTGGGTCTTAATATCCTGTAAGGCATTTAACGGAATTGTTTGCACATTTTTTTTTTGTAATAGTTCTCATTTACATATTTTTTGTGGATATTTTGTTTTTCTTGATGAGCCGCCTTAAGCAGCGAAAGGCAGGGAACAAGAAAAGCTGAGAAGTCTTTTTTATTTATTGTTTCGTCAGATTTTACGTCGACTTTTCGTCGGTAATATTTTCAGAATTTCTTTTCACATGATTTTCGGCAAGCTTTCTGACAGAAATAGGACACGAATTTGACAACGTCTGGAGGCGTTCTGACCGAATTAAACAAAAACTCTTCACTGGGAGTATTCATCAGCATACATATCAAATGTTGATGTGGTTGAAAATCGTGTTTTAGCACATTAACAAAAAAATAAATAAAAAAAAACAAACCGCAAAAACAAGCTTAAAAAAGGTAAAATGGTTTCACACAACCAACCAACCAACAACCGAAAAAATAAAGAAAAAAAAACGCTAAAACAGTTTTACAGTTTTTAGTTTATTTATATACGAGTACCATTCTCCTCATTTTTATTGTTTTTTTTTACCGTTTCCGTTAGAAACATTTCTCATCAGATTCCTGTACTAACCTCTGGGGAAATCAACGACGTTACACTAAACAGCAGAGATTCTAATGTCATCTTTAAGAGCTTAAATTTGTAGAAAATTGCAGGTCGTAAAACTTTCCTTTCTTTTTCCTATATAAACTTACATGGGCACCACATCATGTATGTTGTATAATAGTATCTCTTAAAAGAAATCAACATATCCTGGATTTAATGTCAAAAGTTTTCGTATGTGTGAGATTCATTTGCTTTTTTTTCACAAGCTTCCTTGAAAAACAAAAAGGAATGAATTTTTCACGAGTAAAGTCTAACATTTAAGGAGTTGGTATCATGGCTTCTGTACAATTTTCTTTTATTTTATTTTTTTGTTTTATTTTTTCTCTTCTTACACTTATTTGACACTTGATGAAAAATAGCACTAAATCGCTAGAAACGAAATAAGATACAAACAAGCCAACAAAATTTGTAGCATATTTTTTAAGGACATATGGCAGAGTATTTGAGATGAATTTCAAGTAAAACTTTTTGATATCTACAACATTTTCAACGTTCATCAACACACTATCACCCCGTTAATAAAATTCATAGGATTTAACAAACAATCTTCGCGCCATAATAAAAAAATAAATGGAAAATTTTTTTTAGGGTTGATGTTGCCTACCATAAAAAGGGGTTTTTGATAATGTGCTGAAATGTTGGACAGAAAAATAAACAAGCCAAAATTATACTTGCCTTTAATAACTATACACACTTTCGCAGATAAAAATATGTAGATTAAAAATATGTATACGTATCTTTATGACCAAATGATTAATAATAGAAACAAAGACATTTATTTGTTGTAGTGGGACAGACTAGTCTTGGGTGGGAATCGAACACACAACTTTCGCAAATAAGTTATATAACATTTATAATAATAAGGCTCAAAACACTTGATTACTACACAAAAAATAGTGAAATTTTCGTACGTGGATTCCACCTAATATGTAGGTAATCATCTATACACTGAACGAATTTTGTTTCATAAATACAATGAAATACTTTTCTTAGAGTTTTTTCACAATTCTAATAAAATAATTCACATTTCTATAAAATTTCGCGAATATTGTAAAAGATTTTCATTGAAAATGCTTCAATTACTTTCATAGTTTCGTTAGAAAATTTCATTGGATTTATGACAACAACATTTTGACATTTAATGGAAGTTTTGATAAATATATTATAATCGATAGTTAAAATTGTTAAAATTAATACCATGGAAAATTGAGAAAAAAACTAAAAATGTTATGACCTTCGATTTCATAATTTTAGTGAAATGTATTTCATTGTTTGGATGAAAAATTTCATTGCATTTATGAAAGACCGATCAATCATAACTCACATATATATTTTCTAAAAAAAAAACACTCTTATTTTTTTCAACATTTGGAAACCAAAAGCAAACAATAAAAATAATTTTCATGTTTGTTGTTTTTGTACTCTTTCTTCTTATTATTATTGTCTTGATGGTGCTGTTGGCTGAAATAATTAAGCGGTCATCAACATTACAGTTATTTTCTGTATTTGTATATGGAATTATCAATAATAAAAAATATGTAGTCAATAAACGAGATAAGCTGATACTAAGTAATGCAACAATTTCATTAAAACAATGAAATAGTTTTATTACAATAATGACAGAATATCAGTAAGATAACGACAGAATTTCATTAAAATAATGACATGATGTCATTAACATAATAAAACAGTTTCATTAAAACGAGGAACTAAATTCACCAAAATAATAAAATATGGTCATTAACTTAGCGAAATTATTACGTTGGATAAATTAAATTATGTCATATATTTTTTATATATATTCATATATTTAAGTTTTCATTAAAATAATTTTAACCAAACTTTTTTCATTACTCCAACGAAGCGTGACGTTGGTTAGGATTTCATAAAGTTTTCATTGGATTAATGTCAAAATTCACAGAATCTATGAACAAAATTCTTGCAGTGTATAATCAGTGTCATATTTCAACTTCTCTATTTTTGTACTATATTGAAGAATAATGCTGGGTGGTATGTTTTTACATCTAGGAGAAAAACGTCTTAAGTGAAAAAGAAGTACCTAAGGTTTCTTTTACGCTAATTTTTATCCCACAAATTGCGATATATCACACAATCTTTACAGACTCTAGTTATAAGCGCAGAAAGAGTAAAACAGAAGTGTTGATTCCGTATACGCGAAATTTTAATAGTTATTCGGATTCTAACTCTTCTTTATCGTTATAACTTCTTCTCCGTCATCTCACGTCAAAGATCTGTTTAGGCTATATGTACCATCTTTATTGAATACACTGAAAAGAAAAATCAATCCATCCGTACTTAATTTAATCCCAAGCGGTGTCAAAAGTACGGTAATTACGGTTCTTCTGAAATCAAGTACAAAAAGATTGATTAAGTCATAATATTCAAGTGCAAAATACTTAATTTTAGCATGATTAGCCTTTGTTTATGTAAAAAAAATTTTATTTTAAGTACGACTATGTTTATAAACTTTATACACAGTCGTACTCGTACTGTGTTGGTGTTTCTTTGCTTGATGATAGCCACAAATCACTGTTGTGCTCTTTTTGTTGTTTATTTTCATTGCTCGGGCATAACCGACAAGTTGCTGGCAAACATCGTATTATATGTAGATTCAAGCCCGCTGTATACTTGAATCATTCCGCCACGTACTTGACAATCCTAACTGCGTACCTACTTTATAATCAATCCCGCCGCGTACTTGAGTCAAGTCCGAGTCAAGCTAACTTTTACTTATTTAATCCTGGAACAGAACAAACTTGAGAATTTATATTTTTACTGCTTATATAAATTTTATATTTGTATTTACTTGTTTTAATTTAAAAGTAATTTTTGGTTATTCCAGTATTGAACTTAGCTCATTATGTTTGTAAACCAACGCCTTACTTAGACCACTCAGCTAATTCAGTATAGAAAGAACGCCAGCTAAAATCCAGTATAAACAGGCAGCATTTAATACGACGTTTTTAGGCTAAAAGTCGGCACTGAATGAACAAACAGAATAACCAACAACAAGACAACAACATAAGCACAACATGCGACTGAAGCTATCAACAAGCAAACAAATACGAACACACTACGACTGTGTAAAAAGTTTATAGTAATAGTAGTACATAAAATAAGAATTTTTGTACATAATTTAAGAATGCTCATGGTAAGTAGAAAATACTTGAATTTAGTAGGCGTTTTTCTTTCCGTGTAAAAGAGAGAACACTGAAGGGGGCCGAAACCGCTCTGTTTTCAATCTAAATTTGACGTGGTATGACGGAAAATCTTTCAAATTCAAACAAATCCCGTCAGAAGAAAAATATGCACCCGTCAGAAAAAAATAAAGTTTTGAAATGCCATAATATCAGGTTGTACGAATACGCGAAGATAACATGAACCTGGCTTAGGCCGTGAACGATTTTTTCTACTGCCTGGTGGACTCCATTCTGTGGTTTATTGTATTATATTATCCGGAGACTTCTTAAGAGTGGGTGTGATACTCCGTGGAATATTATTGGTTTAATGATGATTTTTAGTAGCCTCCCTTACGGCTGTTTTCATAGGTTGCTACATTCCAAGAATTTATTAGCTTTTGGTATCGTTTGTCTTTTTTATATCATTGTATAATTAACAGAAGTACTCTTAACCACTCGGGATTTAATGATTTCCTTTTATATTTTTCCCAATAAAATTAAGTTCTTTTAGGATTCTTTTACTTTTTATTTTGGCAGATTTGTTACTTTTCTCATTGTTATTTAATCAGAAAATGTGTTTTGAATTTATAATCGTTTTCTTACATCGTAGTGTCTATTTTACTCCATATATCCTCATGTTTATATGCAAATTATCATTGTAAATTCTATGTGAGTGTAATGAATGTCAGAATTGTTTTATATATATTTTGCATACATACATACATATATATTTTTATATCTTGTCTCATTCATTCTTAAAACCTTTTGTGTCAAACTGGGAAAAATAAAAAGAAATCTTATTGACATTTAATAACATTTTAACGCAACATCACGTCTTTTAATTTTAATGGCAAATTGTAGCATATATTTTGGCATGAAAGTCATTTATCTAGGCGTGCATTTTGTCTTTGACTCGAAATTATAATTAATTGATATTGAAACGATACATCATGTAGCTCTAGTGCTAAATAGGAGAATATATAAAGTTTGGCGTGTCTCAATAATAGTTGAGCCAATCATTAATCATAACATTAAATGCTTAATTGAATTAAATTTGCAATATTTTGGTAAAAAGATATAAGGGAAATTGTTGCTCTGGAGTTTTTTTTAAAGCTACAGATGTTCTTTTAATATATTGTGATTTTTGTAAACAGGCGTACATTTAAGGAAATATGAAGTTGTGTTTATTTAGACATTTATAATTATTATTATTGAATTCACTTTGATTTAAAATAAACGAAATACATAAATATTTATTTATTTGTTGTGGATTAGTTACTCACTGCCTGCTTTTCGTTGGGTGCTAATCCCAACTTATCAGCAGATCTTTAACCATAATTTTTAAAAAGGTTTCAAACTCGTATGCTAATAGACAAACTCTCAAACAAGAAATTGGAATTACAAGTGCATGTCCCTGCAAAAATTATTGGACCACGTGGTCCATTTTAGTTGAAATGGAGTAGTTACAACATGGTCCTATGTAATGCAGTCATGGACCATGTCATTTGCAAACAAGAGTTTGTAGTTAAGCGACAAGTGTTCGCGTTTTAACGATTGCAAATAACATAACCAATCGTTAAAACACGAACACTTTAGTGCTCCATCAAGTAGTGACATGGACTAGTTTCATAACTAGCCTCATGTAGGTGCTCCATGGAGTAGTTACATAGGGTTAGTTTTTAGGGTAGCTCGATGTAATGCAAAGCTGGGCAACATAGTCCAGTCCTAGGACATCGCAATGTTAAATGGACCATATTTATTGCATGCATTTGCACCACTTTGTAACTACTCCTGGTCCCTAGTGGAGTACTCTATATATGCGTGCATAGAGTAGTCACATTTTTTGCAGTAGCTAACCCAGCAAAAAATAAATATATTTTTGAAACATAAATTCTTAAGCATATCTAGAGTAAATTGTAAATACCCACCAAAAACTTTGAGCCTTCTTAAAAATGTTCTTACATTGTCACAGCAACCCTGCAAAAACTTTTGGCATTTTTGTAATCGGCAGTATTCTTTTAATGGGCTGTAAAGTAGTGAGTGGTGCTTATTTTTCTTATTACTATATTCCAAATTACAACTGCTACTTATTAATTAATAAAATTAGTACGTATTTATCTCATTACCTCAAAGTAGTTACAATTTGTGGTTATTTTCTTGATAAAATAATTCTTGCAAAGAAAAAAAACCGACTACAAAATGGGCGTGGCACTGCCCACATTTTTCATCTTAATGTTGTACTTTGTAGAGAAGTAATTGTGTGTGCGAAGTTTTATAAGAATCAGTTAAGTGAAATAGTTAAAATAAATATTTACTTTTCATGGTCGTAGCGCTGCCCATTTTTCTAGCCTTAATATTGTATTGTAACGATAAATGCATGTGTAGGAAAAGTTTCATAAGAATCGGCTTAGTAGAAGTTGTTGAAAAATAATATTTACTTTGGATGGGCGTGGCACTGCCCACTTTTTTAATCATGATGTGGTAATTATGATGTAAGTGTTAGAAGATTAATGTGTGTGTAAAGTTTTATAAGAACCCTACGGTAAATGGAACTGACACAAAACAAGTAACGTGACCGGTCACCAGGTGGTAGGGACCAGTCCGAGTTCTAACACTTCCTATGAAGCGGACCAGCCACTTTTACATGGGGATGGCGTAGGATGGGGCTAATTGATACTTTGTATGCACCTTGTAAATATTATTCCAAAATTCAGCTGTAATTATCGATTAATCTATTTTTTTATTGTTACAAATCCAAGTAGAAGAAACTGTATTTTATTTTTAATCGGTGTCTTTGATGGGATTCGAACCGACAATCTCCGGCATGACAGGGTAGTACAATACTCACTCGACCACATGTGCACTTATATTTTAATGTTATAAATACCAGTTAAGCTGGAGTTAATAACTGAATATAGTTACGGAGCAGGTTTCTGAGTGGCATGGCAGTCTCAATGAAGAGAGACAATTAATATTATATAGATACTATGTGATAGGCCTCAGATCCAGGTGCATCGAATTTGTTCAGTGCGTTTACTACAATACTAGCCGGAGTACCAACTAGATTGACTGAAAATGGTTAATATGTAACCATTTACACAATATGTCTTTTTTCACCATTCACTACTCCTTATTTTTGGTACCAGTCTTATTTTCTCAAGACATAGGACGAGTACTTTTGGATCATTTGTCACCAAATTTTCCGCAGGAAATCGTTTGAGCAGTAGGTGAAAAGGAATGTGTTTACTTTTATGGGCGTTACCTTGCCCACTTTTCAAAGGATCCAATCTGGAAGCACATCCTTTTAAATAAAGAAAACAATTTTTAAATCGGTTTATAAATCGCGAAGTTTTGTGGGAATACACAAAAAAATACATGACGAATTGATAACCTATCACCTTTTTCTAAGTCGGTTATTTTTGAAAGAATATTAAGTTATATGAAAAATAATTTTTTGCGCTTAAACTACAAGAATAGCTGAGTAAGTAAAGTTCTTGTCTTCAAATTTCTAAGAGCAGAGGTTCGTATCCCAGCTGAGTAAAACAACTACAAAAACTAAGCGTGAAAAGATATAAATAAATATAGACTGTATAAAAATTATGTTTTATTTTATTTTTTTTATTTGACTGCTTATTTTTTAACTTCAAGTAAGGCAATTATTAACTATTTAATTTTTGTCACAATGTAAGTTTATTTGTAAGGGGTACCCTTTATAGTTGGAACTTTCCAAACCTCAAACAAAAATAAGTAGTTATCGAGTCAAATTACAATTAGTTACGATTTAAATCCTCATATACTTTGTTGGCTACCAGTAAGGTATTAACTGACATTATTATTTTGAGTCGCACTATACATCATTGTTAGCATTTTCAAACATTTCATTAAAAATGCTATTAAATATCAAAAACTAATAAAATTCCTTGTATTGAACGTATAAATAATTTATTTTAAAGCTTAGTCTTCTTAATCAAAATAAACGTAGTATTTTTGTGAAACAAAATACACAACCATAAATGTTAACCCCATTAATTTATATAAATAAAACAAGAAATAAAATTTGTTCAAAAGAAGAGCAATAATTAGATTCCTTGCACAGATGATGAAATGAAAGGATGTGGTGAAAGACCTGAAAATAATCATTATTCGTATGTGAAAAACTTAAATAAAAGTATAAACAAAGAATAAATGATTAATTAATATCCTACTGACACGTAGCAATTACAGTGGAATATGTACTAAAATAAAACAAAAGGATGGTTTGCCAATAAACACATTCACATTTATTATTGGCTCCTTGCGGAAAAGTTGTATTTGTAGAGTATTTCGAGTGGGCGAAGCACAATATAAATATATGATATCGAGTGTCTGTTGAACTGCAATAGTGAGAACATTAAAATTTTGTGTCAATGTTACCAATATTCATAGTCAAAGCAGATAAAAGTCGATATTGAAAAAGTGGGTGTTACATAAATAATGTATCCTTAAGTTCAATTGGAAAAAAATTCTTTGTTGGAATATTTTTTTTTGTCTTCAAAACTGTCTTAAAAATTCTTATCAATATTGGCCCTTAACTTTCTACTTTGCACTTTCTTTGTTCTTTGCCAACCAACCTTCCTCCTTCAGTCTTCTCAATTACCCATGTTTCTTTCGAAATCATTATTAAACAAACGTGTGTGTTTTACCATTAATGATTAAAGTTCAAAGGAATATAAGTAATTTTAAATCCTTACATTCAAGAGAGCAAACAATATAACATTAATAAAGTGGCCAATAATAAAATATTAAGATGAAATGATGGCTGGAAATAAAAATACAAAATAAAACTTCTAAAACTGAAATGTTTGCCCTGCCAAAACAAGACAAAAAAAAACTATGTAATAGAGAAAATGAGCAAAAGAAGGACAAACGTGTAAAAGGAATAAAAACAACAGAACAAGGACCTTTATACATTTAGAAACGTGTCGAGAGTGAAAATTAAACAACAATATCAAGGATTAACTTTATTGAATGAAACTTTTGACGGCATTAAACCAATACAAACTTATACATTTTCTTTAATTCTAAGTATGTATAAATGTATGTGCTTATGAATTTCTTAAGTGTGTTTGGTTGTGTATAAATATTTTAACATGTTGTTGGCATAAAAATTAATTACATTCACGCACTAACAGCCAAGTAAAAACGTACGATAAAAATTGCACACACATTTCATAAAATAAATTACGAGAAAAATTTATAAAAATAATCTTTTAATGTAGAAGCCAAGAATATTAAAAGAATCTTAACCTTAGGATGGTAACAATTGTGCCCCAAATACCTCAGGCGAACAATCACGCACCACTATTTCAAAACGTATTAGTTGTCTCACTCTGATATTTCACGTATTCTTTTGCAGTTTTAGCAGTAGCCGTTGATCATCAAGAGCAACATGACGATTTTCGGAGATACAGGGCGTTTCATCACCCAATGGATTAAAGAAAAAAAAAAAATACAAAGTCGAAATTTTTTGCGCGAAATATAAAATGACCTCTTGCCCTGAAGATCGTAGCGAAATTTGTTTAGATTGTGTCGAAACCATTTTGTGTTTTATATTGTTACGAAAACTCTGTTCAAATACTGTTTGATCTCAAGAAGAATGTTCCTTTTGTCTACTTAATTGATAATAATAATATTTGCGACCGGGCACCCCTGTTACTATTTATGCATGTTTTAAATGTGATACCATCCTAAGGCTAAAATTATATTTGTTGTGTGCGATACCCACAATTCACTAAAATTGAGAATGATCTTAATAACTTATAATTAAATTGTACTAGCCCCACTCAGTGTGCTTCACTACCCCATTGTTGTGAAGATATAAGAAAATTAATACATAATTATTGTGTACCCCAGTGTCCTCCCTCCTTTGCCATCAGGACTTTGTTTTAAGTTCTGCAGATATGGGATAATTACAAATTACTTTGTATGGGCACTGTAGGTCTCCACCTCCTCCTATACCACTAGGTTTTTGTTGAAAAGCGCAATTTGTTCTCAGTTTAAGCTACAACAAATTTAGGGAATCTCGCTTTTGTGGTTCTTCAGATGTAAGAAAATTTATAAAAAATTTATAATTAGCTTGTATGGGGGTGCCCGTCTCCCCCTCCTATACCAGTAAGATTTTGTTGGAACTCTCACTTTGTTCTAAGAGTTACCCAGATCAAATTTAGAGAGCCTCACTATTGTAGTTCTGCAAATATAGGAAAATTAATAATTACTTTGTATGGGGGTACTCGTCTCCCCTCTCCTGTACTTGTAAGTTTTTTTTGAAGCTTTTACTTCGTTCTAAGAGTTACCCACACCAAATATAAAGAGCCTGGTACTCTTAAGTTGAGAACTTGCCAGTAAGCAGCAGAAGCTTTGAGGCTTTTCACAAAAAGAGTATCATGCAATTTTTTTTATCAATAGACAGCCCACTTCCTTTAGATAATTCTATGCATCTTAAAAGGTCAGTTTGCGAAAGTGTTGGAGAGGTAAGATGCTTACATTTCATATGTCAAATGTTTCCATTTTATTAGGTTCCTCATAAAGAAACTTACTAATAAAAAAAGTAATTACATACAAAGTTTATTGAATAAAAACTGTCATAAAATCAATAATAACTAAGCACGCTATACGTCTTCAAGTGGCTCGAAAGGCCATATTTCTTTATAGGCCCTTTATAATAATTTACCAATGCACAAGAACTTTACTTAGCAATTTTTATACTCATATACATATTTATGTACAATAGTTTACATTTACCGCTATTTCATCATAATTTCCTCTTCTATTTTTCCTTGCTTCCATTTTCATTTCCGGCCATTATAATATGAAATAAATGCTGCAAAAATCACTACATTGTGGTTGGTGTTGAAAGCTATATTCATTAATCTAGTTCTTATGAAAAAAAGGTAAAGAATGGATGTTAAATAAGATTTAATAAACTTTGATCTTTTTTGAAAGAAACTAAGAAAAACTAAAGAAAGAAAATTGAGTTTAATGGCAAAGTATGAAGATTGAACGAATGAAATTTATAGGAAAGGCCTTAAGTACTTAAAAACAAAGCTGAAAATTTATTAATGGAATATGTATTTCAAGTCTTAGAGATTAATGTGAAAATAAATTAAATAAAAAAAACTAAGTAAAAGCAGAAAATTATTATAAGTTAGAAAAATAATATCAAAATGGTTTTATATATTTCACAATTTTTCGGACTATGCTTATTGGTGTTTCTATGGACTTGCGTTTGTTGCAAATAATATATTTCGGAAAATTGAAAAAAAAATTACGGTGCATTTGCCCAGGTCTTTAAGTGTTAGTAAAAGATAACTTAAGCTAAAGCCACAATTATTGTGAACTTCAATTATTTTTATTATCACAATTGCGCTGAAAACATGGTAGTACCAACGCGAAACTCGTTTGCTACTTTAAAGCGACTGTTTAAACTATTTTAGACACACAAAGCTTGATAAGAAAATATTTAATCCTGCTATGCCCAAAAATTGTTTTAAATTTTCTTTTACTTAAATACTTCCAAAAACTATAGCAACTTAATTACGTTACCATAGTTTTAATGAAATATGATCGGTCACTTTTACTTACCGACAACATCCCAACTTTAGCTATTGATTAGTTATACACTCATAGAAAAATGAATCATCGCTTTGATGATAGGGCTATCATCGGAATTCTGATATCAATGGTATGACAAATGTCATCAATAGAAAGAAAAGAGACATCAATCTGATGACAAACTTCATCATAGAATTTTGTCATAGTTTAAGCGTCATCAATGCTATGATTAGAATAACATCAATGCGATGTCACTTATTATACATTATTAAAAGGTAAAATATTTATAATCAAAATAAGTAAACAATGTTATAATGTTAGTAATTTGTTTTGTAATACAAATGTTATTGCTTTATTTTTTTATTTTTGTGTCTAAACGCATTTTGAAAAAGTTAAAAAACATGACACTCGGGTATGTTCTACATTTCATGTGGAATTAAAATGTACGGAATTATCAAATCATTCTTGATATAAATATTAATTTGCAACAACAATGCTTTGATACTTCCGCACATTTTAATTCCATATGAAATACAGAATATACCCGATTGCATTGATGTACACTTACCATCATTATTATGACATAGTTAATAATAAAATATACAAGTCTTTTTAAAAATTAAACCAGTACAACATATAAGCACAGAAAAAACATTTCAGGCACTTAGTCATCATATTGATGACACTTAGTTTTCATATTGATGACACTTAGTTTTCATATTGATGACACTTAGGCATCATATTGATGACACACAGTCATCATATGTATATCGCAACAATAATATTTATATTGACTTTGTGCTGCCGATGCTTTGGATGTTGAGGCGGGGATCAAAACCAACATTAGAAGAAAAAATAAAATAACAAAAAGTAAAACTAAAATAGAAGCAAGTAAAAGTAAGAAAATAGAAATATGTTAAGTGTTTCAATCGTTCCATTGATGACAGCTGATGTAAACGTTGACATCACAATGATCTAAAGTGTCATTGGATAAAAAACGAAGACACTTCCTAATTTTCTACAAAAGTGTTTTAAAGTATATTAGAAGCGCTAAGTTGTTAACAGTTGTCTCTTTTTGATGTAACAAGTATTCCAGTGTTGTCCAAAATTAGTAAATTATACTAAAACAAACAAAGTTAAATTGATTTAAGTGTTTATCGAAAAATCGGTATTTTTGAGCAAAAATCGGCACTTTGATATTTTTTAAGTAAAAAATTCCTTACGGTAAATGGAACTGACACAAAACAAGTCACGTAACCGGTCCCCAGGTGGCAGGGACCAGTCCGAGTTATAACACTTCCTATGAAGCGGACCAGCCACTTTTACATGGGGATGGCCTAGGATGGGGTTAATTGATACTTTGTATGCACCTTGTAACTTGTCTCTGAACTAACTTATGAAGTCCCAATCGGTGTAGAATAATATAGATTATATATAAATATTATTCCAAAATTCAGCTTTAATTATCGATTAATTTATTTTTTTATTGTTACAAATCCAAGTATAAATTGTGTTTTAATTTTAAGCGGTGTCTCTGATAGGATTCGAACCGGAAACCTCCGGCATGACAGGCTAGTACACTATCCACTCGACTACAGGGGAACTTGTATTTCAATGTTATAAATACCAGTTAAGCTCTAATTGAAGGAATTAATATTATATAGATACTATGTGATAGGCCTTAGATCCAGGTGCATCGAATTTGTTCAGTGCCGTTTACTACAATACTAGCCGGCGTCCCAAATAAATTGACTGAAAATGGTTAATATGTCACCATTTACACAATATGTCTTTTTTTCACCATTCACTACTCCTTATTGTTGGTAACAGTCTCATTTTCTCAAGTCATAGAACGAGTACTTTTGGATCATTTGTCACCGAATTTTCCGCAGGGTTAAGCGACAATTGGTAAATAAATCTAAAAAAAAAAATATGACAAGCCTGAGCAAGTCTCTTTTGTTTTCCCCTTGATAATATTAAGTAACAAGAAATTCTATGGAAAAAACAAAAACTGAACAACAAGACTTTTTTTTGCATTAACACGAATGCAACTTCAAAGCAAAAATTTAAAAAGTTGCAGAACCAAAGTTGACTTTTATAAGCGAGGACTATGCAAATTTAAAATACTATAAAAAAATTTATTTTTGTGTTGCAAAAAAGTAACCTAAATAGAAAAAAAGTTCACAAGTACACATTGGAATAAAAAGTAACCAATTTTTGTTAAAAGTAACCAAAACGGCAGCCCTGTCATTTTACAACTTGGCGTTAGTTAAAGGTAGGATTTTGTCGGGCGGATAAACAGTTTATCATTATTACAACTTTACATTAATCTGATAAGTAGGATGCACTTGCTTGAACTTATCGCCCCCTTGAGATTAAACTAGTTTTAATGACGATAAACTGTGTATCCGTAAGACAAAATCCTACCTTAAATAACGCCAAGTTGTAATAATGGCCTTAAGTAGGTTTTGCATTTTTAAACAAATTTTTAATACAATTAGCGGGCACATAAACAAAGCAAAAACTCTTGTAATTTTTGTAATGGGTAGTACTTTAATGGGTTACAAAGTAATGAGTGGTACTTATTTATCTCATTACTATGCTTCAAATTAGAAATTAGAACTAATACTGACTTCTTAATAAATTTAGTACGTTTTTTTCTCATCTGAAAGTAGTTATAATTTCTTGTTATTTATAATAAATTATGTAGACAACCACTTTTTAAGTGAAGATGTGTTTGTATATGAAAACTAATTTTTGTCGCTTAAACTTACAAGTCAACAATAGCTGAGTGGGTAAAGTTCTTGACTTCCAATCTGAACGAGCACAGGTTCGTATACTAACTGGGTAAAAAATAAATAAATAAATAAATGAAAAATATATAAAAAAATATACGTATGTGTGTAAATTAATTTTTTTTAATTTGAATTTGTTTATCGGACTATTTATTTTTTAGCTTCAAGTAAGACAATTAATAACTAGTGACAATGTAAATACATTTGCAAGGTATTATTTTTTGGACTTCTCAAACAAAAATAAGTAGTTATCGAGTCAAATTGTAAGTAGTTACGACTTAAATCCTCATATACTTTTTTGCGTACCAGTAAGCAAATTTTTTGCTGGGAAGTTTTTGAAAGCACCCAATCTCTTGAATTTTTTTTAGAACTTCATCGTTTTACTAATGTTTTCTGTGGAACATTTTAAAAATATCTCTTTTTTCTTCCCTTGTGCCGTCTATTTGAAATTGCTGATTTCACCTCCAAATTATACCAGATTTTAAGATATAGCCAAACAGTGCCATGTAAGTAAGAGGAAAAAAATATAACAGAATTACAATAAAAGAAATGTTCCGTTGTCGTATAAGTCACGAAAAACTGTTTTTTCTCACTTGGTGTGGGTTCACCCTTAGTGTGGCGCTATGACGGTGTCAGTATAATAACGGGCTTTAGTAATTTTTGGTATAATTGTAAATTTTTTTCGTTCTCAGTAACTTTTTTAACGTATATTGTGCAGGTTTTGGTTGCAAAATTGCTTAATTAATAAAAAAAAAATGAAATTATTATTTTGCTGTAATTGATATCAATTTTTTTTATCAACCCACTTCAAAATATTTAATTAGTGAAAAAACAGTTTAATATTGAGGGGAGAATTCTTTTGATTACTTACTTGTTTTTTTATTGGTTGTTGACTTTTGTCAAGTTCAAAACAAATAAAAAACTTAACATTTCAATTAAGACAAATAATAAAAACCGTTATTTAATTATTTTCCTGTTTCATTGAAATGTTCAAGATAATTTCTTATCAAACTTGTTCTCTATCTCTACTTCTCTGCATCTTTTGTTTTACACACCTTGCAGTTAAATAGAAATTCTTTATTACTTTGATGAATAATATGATCTTTAGCAGATACAATTATTTTAGTTGTCAATATTTGTTAAATGAAAATAAACACACTATTTTTGGCAAGTTTCAGATGGAAACAAAATTGGCATGTTTTACCTTGGAAAGAAATATTTTACCCTCTCAAAAATAGCAACCTATCCTAAACTAATGAGTTCCTCTTTTTTTAATTGTTTATTGAAAATACAAATATGAATGACAATTACTTAAGTGGTGTTGCATTCATGTGTTATATTTATCTTGTTTTTTGATTTGTTTGTTCTACAATTAACTTGAATATTTATTGAGGCAGATAACAATGACTTTGGTTTATTGGTTTTCTTATTTGTTTAAGTTTTAATAGAGAAATTGTGTGTTGTTTTACAAATTCTAAAAAAAATATGGTTTTATAATAAGACATACCTAACTACTGTTGGATTTTTATATATATATAAATAAAGTAAATTATTTACTCTTAAGCGACTGCTAGACACACCAATGTTCAGCTTCAATATATGCGCTTATGTGCGTTTGTTTACAATACCCTGCAGATAACGCAACTAGCCTATACACGAATGTAATGTATACTCCATAGAGGAGTAGACTAGTCTAAAGGTTACCCAAATATATGGAGAAATCTTGGCCGATTTAACATTACGATGTTCTAGGGCTGGACTATATAACACAGCTTTGCATTACGCCGGAATAGTCTCAAAACTAATCGTATGTCACTACTTGATAGAGCTCTCAAGTGTTAATATTTTAATTGAATCATTAAAAATGTTTCAATTAATTTTTTAATTGGCTCTCATAAATTTTCTTACTAATATTTTAATAGAATCGTTGAAAATATAGCAATTAATTTTTTGAATTGTTTCTTTAAAAAAATTTTGATCATGTTACCGTGCGGCTAAATGAAAGTTTGTATTGCATTCGCCACGTACTGCCTAAAAAGTATACCATGTAGATATGTCACTTATATCTAGCCTAGAGTCCCACTTATCGCTGTGGGTGTTAATTCGATTGTTTGTTTTCGGTTTTCAGGTAATGCTAATATAATTGCTATGCTATTATAAAGACCGTTGGCTGAAAGTTACTTTCATTATAAACTTACTTCTGTAAGTGGTTTAAAAAACTTATAATTTTTCAGTATCCTGTAGGCTTCTCTTAAGGAACCCTTGTTAATTTTACTTGGAAAATGAAGGTGGACTTATTTTTTCTTGCCTTTAGGCCGGTGAAACTAAACTTTGTTAAAGTTATCTGGGGACCCCAACTTTTGATATTTATCTTATGACAAATAAAAGTTTATTTGTCAATTTAGTTTTTGTATAGCGAAAGTAATTGAAATAGTTAATTTTGTTTGGTTTTAAAGTTAAAGTTTTGTAGGCACGTAGAATTTTTGCTCACGACTGTGAAAGGAGGATTGCAAAAACTCATCCCGTTTGCCGACGAGCTTTATCTCAGACAGCTCGCGCCGATCACAATCTGGCACTTTATTCGACCGCACGTTGAGCTGTAACAATCAGTATAATATTCTTTTAACTGTAGTCATGCCTTGTTCGTATATATTCCTACTTCTTAAGGTGGTGTTGATTGTATCCAAATTTCATTTGAGAAAATTGAGGGTGCTATCAGAGAATAAAGTAAAATGGTTTTTAATTACTAAAATTGTTAAAACAAACAAAAAATTGTTCAATTTTGCACCTATCACTAAAATGATGATACCAATTATCGGTATTGCAAAACTTGCAAAAGAGGATTTTTTTCTAATTAATGGTAATTGTAGATTTTATTAAATAAATAATTAATAAAGTATATATAATAAAACAATTGTTTAATTAAATTAACCAAAAAATTTATTTACTAAATATTAATATATTAATTAAATGAATTATCTTACATAATTGAAAATAATGTAACATGTATGACACGTATGATCAATTTTGCTTTTAGAGGAATAATTTCTATGCAAACAAAAATATTCGCCATCGCAGGTGAATGTTATAAGCGAACTCCAGTGTGTTTAGAAAAATTTTAGAAAAATGTTTCATCAGTATGTACCTCATAGTCTTACTTTAATTGGCAGCAAGTATTCAATCAAGTAACTGTTTAAATCAATAAAGTAATTGATTGAACTAATTAATATATTAATAAAATATTCAATAAAAATCAATTAATAATTAATAGTGTTTTTTCGTTTTTTTTCTTTTATAATTAAGAAATTAGTTGAATCAATTAACAACATAATTAAATTTCCAGACTATACCAAACAATAGCATTAATTGAAAAAAACCGATGACAATTTTTTCTGTGGTTGGTTGGCTGAAGTAGTTAGCGCGTTGACTGCAAAGTATTTGTGCCGGCCGGGTTCGATAACTGTGCCAGGCAAGTCATCATCAACATCAAACATTTTTCTGATGCGCAGTAGTGCAATAGCAGAGTTGTAACAAGAATTAAGCTTTCTACCTCTATCTCACTTCACCATATATTCGCTCTACTCTATCCCTTTTCCAAAGAAGATAGCACATTGATTAATTAATTAATTAACCGGTTGGCGTTAACTGCCTGAGTGTGTTACTTCTCTTTAAAAATAATTCAATACGGGATTTTGTATTATTTCAAAATATACCGCGTTTTCAGTAGAAGGAAATATTCTGAAAAGCTGTTGTGTAATGTGCTTAATATCAGTTATCATTTTGAGTTGCGCCTCGTTTCAATAAAGCAAAGTGTACAGAATTTAGAAACATAAAGATAAAAGGAAAAAAGTGTTAAGGTCACATTGCATTTGACACGTCATGCTTGCTCTAGACTGCAATTTCTAATGAACCGATAGAAAATTATAGGTATTTCATCTGTATTTCTAATTAAAATTTTCCTTTGTAAATGAATGGCATTGCTTTTGTATTGATTAAAAACAAAATGTAATTTTTTGTTTATTGAAAAATACTTTAACACATAACGATTTCTTTTAATTTAAATAGTTTTTGTTTATGCAATAATATTTTATTAAGTTTTTTTCTTCTTTTCTTCGTGTTTTGGTGCATTATTGTTAAAATAGTGTGGAATTATTTTTATAATTTGGCTAATGGCCAAAATAGTTTCTACTCTCTTAATAAATTATAAAATAAATTTTCTTTTAGTACTTAAGACAATTAGCAGGTTTTGTTTTTCTATCTAACCAACCAATTCAGGCATTCAAAAGCATCTTCAATGCACAGTGGGATTGTTTAAAAAAAAAGCAGGTTATTTTAAACAGTTGGTCCGAGTGGCAATACATTTTACACAGGCTTAGAAGAGAGAGAGAGGGAGAAACTTCAAGCACAGCTTAGATGTGGCTCCTCTAACCATATTGTCAAATAACAACCTGAAAATGTAAGATTTGTTATTGCTTGCCTTTGTTTTCTTTACGTATAATTTTTAGATGTAAGAATTAGAAACATTTGTTTTAAGCGTACTAGCTGTTTGCAAATAGCTGATTCATTTCCAAAATTTTCTGAATATTGCACTACTGTCCTTGGCAAAACTTTCAAGTAGAATGTACTTGCCATAGATGCGAAAAATATATACTCGTATATATATATTTTTACTTTTTTTCGATACTTAAATGAAATTAAACAAGTATGAAATAGCAATTTTATTATAAACAGCCAAATTTCTTTTTTAACTTTGTATTCCTAATAATTCGTATTTTATACATGCATTTTTTTCATTATGTTCTTTTTTCTTGTTCAAATAAAAAGATGAATTTTTCAAGGTATTTGTTCTATAATGAGATAATCTTAACCGCGTGATAAACACCTGAGAATTTTTTGCTTTTCTCTTCACTATATAAAATATTTTGTAAAAGAAATCCAAACATATTTTTAATGATTTTCATTTGAAATTAAAAATAAAGAAGATTATTAACACAGATTTATGTGTAGGATTTTAATAAAATGAATGTTCATTTGAAAATAATTAAAATATACACTTGATCTACTTATTATCTGAAACATTTATTAAAAACGAAGCAAATAATAAGTTAAATACGAGGGCAATTGTACAACAATTTCATTTTATGCATATATTTTTATTGGACAATTTTGAGGAGTAATGTTTTTGGATGTTCGATTTAAATTTACTTATTTCGTCCCTTCTATGTCCAGCTATCTAATATGGAAATTTGTACTTGTTAGAAGAGGGCAAAGGCTTGTCAATTGTGAACTCAAAGTAAGCGTATTGCTAAAACTGCAAGTTATCAATCGTCTATGGAAATTTCAGCATTTTGAAACTAGACGTATCGTTCAAATTTTAGGGTGCTGTTGGCTGAATAGTTAGCGCGTTTGACGACAAACCCTGAGGTCTTGAGTTCAAGACTAGTTTCAGGCAAGCCAACAACATCATGCATTTTTCTCATGTGCATTGTAGTGCTTTTGTGTTGGTTGTTGTTGGACTGTTAGCGCGTTTGACTACAAACCCTGAGGTCTTGAGTTCAAAACTAGTTTCAGGCAAGCCAACAACATCATGCATTTTTCTCATGTGCATTGTTGTGCTTTTGTGTTGGTTGTTGTTGGACTGTTGAAGTGATGAAGGCATAGCACTGATCACCTTGGCAGTACCGGCATTGATTAATACTAACATATCGTAATGCACTTCACAGCACCCTCCTTCGTCGTTATTGTAGCAGACCGTCGACGAAGTAAAAGAACTAATAAAATGGCTACACAGCATAAAAACAACTCAATGCCTCTACATGACACCAGAGGGGCTTGCAAGACTGATCTACAAAAAAAAAAAACAGCAATAGCAGGGTTGTAAACGAATTTAGCTTTCTATCTCTCTCCCACTTCTCCACCTGTTCTCTTTACACTATCCCTTTCCCAAAGAAGGTAACACATTAATTAATTAACTGGTAGGCATTAATTGCCTGATTGTCTTACTTCTCTTAAAAAAATAAAAAATTAGCACCAATATAACGAATCTAAAAAAGGAATATTGCTTGTTGGAGAGTTGGACATAGTAGGGAGATATGACAGTAGCCGTAATATCCTTTCCATGGAGTTTATTAGAAATGGGAATATCTTATTTTACGGACTACGTTTACTTGTAATGTATTGTAAGACTTACTGGCCAAATGTTTCCTAATTTCTATCTTTGGGAGCAATAGTATTTATTTCGTTTTTGATTTTTTTATGAACTTTTTTTAAAAATAAAACTTAATTTCGCATACAAAAGAATTCTTGTTCCCCTTAACTCAAACAAAATAATTAAGATATAACGTAATTAAATGCATTGATTATCTGAGACCCATCAGAGTTCCCAAACGGACAGTTCTCAAAATTAAGGCACTTGAATGCCTCTTTGAAAATTAAAACATCTGAAGCTTTAAAATATAGTTTGACCACTTTATTCCCTGTCACTATTTCCACTTTTCGTATGCCACAATTTGTGGGCGGCCTCGTATTCGCGTTGAGAGTCTGACATTTTTAAAAATGATACTAACATTAATATTTTTGTTCGCTTGTAAATAGACTCATAATTCTTAAAATTCTTCTAAAAGTTCTTTTTGTGTCTCATAGTTATAAATTTCTAATTTTATAGGGATTTATCTTAAGCAAACATGATCATAAATTTTTCTTTCCTCATTACAATATTATTTCTCTAGCCTATTTTTAATTTCTTCCTATTAATCATAAATATTTATTAAGAGTTAAATAAAAAAACAAGGTAATTAAATTCGCAAAAAAAGCTTAATCATGAAATTTTCTAGCAAATGAATGCCTTTGTTAAAGGTATTTTGTTTATGTGAACACTTGCAATTCTCCTTTATTTATTCTCTTGCAACCGCATTGTTTTGGGCCACACTTGCTACAATCATAATTGTCATAAATAATGACAACTGTTGGCATAATGTCCCATAAAATCAACATTCATATTAGAAAAACTAAGAAACAAAAACATGAATTTATATGATTAAATAGTGCAAAGCAATAGAAAAAAAGCATAATGGCAAAATAAACATTTAGAAAAACAAAAAACTTTTAGTGCAATTTCGAATACAATTTGCAAAAAAAAAACAAATACTTTCATTGACGCCAGGCTGTACTAATACGTTTCGAAATGCTTTTTGTGTAGACTTTAAATAGATAAAACTTATACATACATACAATACATACGTATATGTACATATGTATGTATAAATTGCAAGTGCAGCAGTCAAATACAAGTGCTTGAAGTTGTACATATGTTAAACTTTCGTGCATATTTTGTTATGCGTTTTATTCCCTTTAGTATTTTTAATAATACACTAACAACTTTGGACTTTCCAAAATAAAATAAATACAAAATATATAGTAAAGTTTATAAATCGAAAGCAAATTCACTGAAAAGGGATATTTTATGATTTATTGTGTATTTCTTAATAGCTAACATTATCCTTCAAACTTAATTTTCTTTTCCATATTATTTTTCGAAAATGCTGAATTTCGTCTAATAATTGCTACATGTTTAGCAAAAGAAGAAATGAAAAATATTGGCCCACAGAACAGTATGTACCCAGCAAAAACTTTGCTTACTGGTAGGCAAAAGAGTATACGAGGATTTAAATCGTAACTACTTTAAATTTGACTCGATAACTACATATTTTTGTTTTAGAAGTTCAAAAAATAAGGGGTACCCCTTACAAATGTACTTATATTGTCATGGCAATCAACGAGTTATTATTTGACTTACTTGAAGCTATAAAATAAGTAGACAAATAAACAAAATAAAATAAAACTTTTTTTATTGACACTAATTATTTATATATTTTCTCACACCTTTTTTGGATCCAGCTGGGATACGAACCCACGATTGCAGATTTGAAGACAAATACTTTAAGTGCCAATACGTTTTTTTCATATACAAATATATGTTAACTTAAAATTATGATTAATTACTTTCAGATAGTGAAATAAATACGTACTTATTACATAGTAATACGATAAATAAGTACCACTTATTAGTTTGTAACGCATTAAAAAAGGACTACCGATTACAAAAATGTCAAAAGTTTTTGCTGGGTATGTATCCGAATTTAGTATAAATCCATAGGCCCCTATTAGTTAATATATAGATTTTTCTTATTATTGCATGTTTTTAGGTTTTAGGTGGTAAAGATTTGTTACGGATTAAATAATTTATGCTAAAAATTTTGAAAAAAGAGTTAAAAAGGGGGGTGGGGGATTAAAACTCCGAAAATAGCGGTACGCAATATGTGAATAGCCCCTAATTTGTACATACGTACGTTATTAAGGCTTCATTACTCATACGTAACGTTGATGTAGTTGCATGTTGCTGATCGTTTCTGCCACATTGAAAAACTATGAGACAGAAACGATCAGAAACATGCAACTACATCAACGTTACGTATGAGTAATGGAGCCTTTAGATATATATATTTACACATTTAAAAATTTAGGTAAGATTTGAAACAAAACAAAATTTGCCGACTTTATGAATAAGTTTGCAACATAAATCCTACTCTATTGCAAACCTTAATCTTTTTAGACTATGTTGGCAAAATTTTTTTTGATATAAATTGTTTTAGTTCTCGATTAAAACAAAGAATTTTATACCTGCGTTTTTAAAATTGTTTACACAAATTTAATTCCTTTTAAAAGTGTTTACACATCATTAGAACTAATACAAAACGCTAAAAACATAACACATATTTTTATTAGCAGCCGATAACAATACTACCAGCGTTTATAACAGTTTGTATCCTAGTTGGAACAGATACAATCAAATTGCGTACAAACTCGATTTCTAGGACGTTCCAAAAGTTTTGCATTTCATGGGTTGCTACATCTCGTTTTCGGGCATTTTGTAAACTTTTCTTCCATTTTATTAATGCATACATATTTATTTATTATAATGTTAAGATTGCAGCTCTGGAATTGCCAAGTCGGAAGAATAACTTGCCCAACTCTGTTTTAAAAAGTTTTTCGTAATAATAATTCATTGCATAGAGCATTATCGTGCTACAGAATCAAATTTTCATAAGGAAAGAATCTGTAAATTAATATCATGATCATATAAAATATGGGTTGGAGTGTTTTATTGATACCAGATCTGCAAATTCTTTCTATGAGACAAATCCCAAGACATCACCAAGGCACCGCACAAAAGGTTCAAACGTTGTACGTCTTTATGCTTCGATTCTTTCACTCAAAATATTCTGTACTTAAAATTAACTGAAATTGCAAAAGAAAATGAATTAAAACTCAATTAAAAACCGGTCTACTTATTTTCCATTTAAGTTTTAACAAAAAGTTTATTCAACTTTAAATGTTAAAAAGTTAACAGATTAAAAAATTAATGATTCCTTATTTGTTGGGATCAATTTAACTGTCAAAAGAACTAATAGCAGCTTCCGTAAAAATAAAAAAAGTTTCCTTGTTTCTGCTATTTTTACTGTTAAATAATCAACCCCAAGTTCCGTAAAAATAATTGATTTTTGCTTTATTTTTAAATGTTAGAGGCTTATTGTTTTATTATTTTATTAAATTTATTTTGTTACTCACTGTTTGTTATGTTAACTTCTACTGGGAATCGAACAAAGCTCGTTCAGATTTGAAATCCAACGTACCAACCAACCAGCCAAAACATAATATGTAAATTAGCTGCACGAAGACAACATAAACTAACTCAATTTTATGCATTTAACATTATAAGCGTAGTATGCAGCTCTCACTGAAATTCACGTTTGGAGTTTTGCATTTATTTCTACACGGAAAAAGAATCCTGTAGAATTCGATACACAATTTTGTTTGCATACACACAAATTTATATATTTTTTAATTTACAACACATAAAAACACTAAAAATTAATTACAATGTACGAAAAATTAGAATTGTCAAAAATTCCGTGACCAAACAATTGTCTGAACATTAATTTTTGTTTCAGTTGACGGAAAAAATTCTCCATTTATTGTTATAACATGCCTGTAATAGACAATAAATGCCAAAATTCCGTGTACTTTTCTTTTGGAACTGCGTACAAGTAAACGAAAATTTATTTAAGAAATTTACCAACCTGAATTTTAGCTTGTTTTTTTTACACATACTTCTTATGGCAGCCTGAATTTCAGGCAGAGCTGCATACTACGCTATAAACTTAAAAAAAAACACAAGCATGGTCTTGGCTGAAATTGAACATATGAGCTCTCGTTTAATAGTATAACGTACTAACCACTACACCACTGCTTTTAAAAGTGTATTTATATATGTACATGTTTTCAATTGCAATTTCAGCTAATTTTACGTACAGAATATTTTGAGTATTTGTGTGTGTTATTTCTATGCGTGTACTTTTTTGGTAGTTATTGCATAAACAACGGACAATATTAAAAGCAACAGAAAATCCTTATTAATGTGTACTTAGTTTTTCTTATTGAATCAGTTAAAAATAGGATTGCTTAAAAGTTTAAATATTTACTCTTTTAAAAACGATTGCAAGGAATACTTCTTGAACAAAACACATTCCGTTACTGTCATAATATTGTGAGTGCTAAAAAGATGGACAAAAGTATTCCCAATTGACCCTTTAAATTTGTAATAGGACCCACCCGTCCATTATACACTGTGAGAAACTCCGTTGGCTTGTGGACATACTCCAATGCAAACCCTTAACTGATATTTTTATTTTGTCGAGATTTATCTTTTATTTTTCTTACGATGTATGGGCATATATCAAAGCTTCTCGCAATTGTAAATTCACTAACATCTTTTCCAATAATATTTTTTGTCTTTACTATAGCAACTATAGGTTGCTACTAGGGTTTTGAGTTAATATTTTAACACTTGAAGATTTTCCATATTGGTCATCACATATTTTCGACCAGTTCTGACCCTATCTATTTATTTTACTGCATTATAGACAGTTTTTAAACATACCACATACCTTTTTCCCCAATTCCCATGCTTTTGTACGCATTTTAAAATTGGCAACATTCAGATTACGCTTTGCAATAGAGAAGCTTTTTTGGTCCAAATTTATTCATAAAGTCGGCAAAGTTTGTTATATTTCAAAGCTTACTTAAATTTGTAAATGTTTAAGTACGTGTATAGGACTGTATATAATTATGTGAATACAATTTTAACGGTTATGGCTCTTAAAATACTAAACCGATTTTAATGAAATATTTATTGTGCACATCTGTAAATAAATACATAATGCTGTCACTCCTAGATGACGATCAATGACTTGACTGTAAACTACCAACATTGTTCGAGTGGTCTAAGCGGTAAAGAACTCTGGTTAATAGACCGGAAGGTCTCGAAACATGTGTGTTCAACTTTTCGTGCAGTAAAATGTTTCATGCTTCACATTTTTCGCTAAATAAAAATATAATTTAAATAATTAAAATTTCTTTGGATTTAATTAAGTTATTGTTAAATTCTATATATTCAGATTTTTTTGTACATTGTTGCCTACTTTTAGGTTCTTAAGCAAAAAGGGACGTATGGACAGCATTATATTAGAATAGTTTGCGGAAAATTTCTCCCTTAAATACGCTATTTAGGATGCAGTTGAGGCGCCAACATGCCCAAAATTATGTTTAAACATTAAGGACGGAAATGTATCTTCTAAATAAAGTGAAATTTTTAGATATTTAAAAATTTTCCAGTGATTTAATTTAAAGCTCTTTGTCTTTGTAGTAAACACTCGATGTATATTATAGCAAAATATTATAAAAAATTTTTCTTTAATGGCTGATAAGAATACTAAAAACATAAAATATTTTACAATAGGTATAAAAAAATTAAAATCTAATATTCTTTAACAAACTTATTGCCTATTAAAGGTTTTAAATAACTTGAAAAGCTACACTGTTTAGTGCTGCTCTTGATTTTTAACTACTCTCTTGTAAGATAATATACTAAATGATATAAAGTAATTACGAGCTTATGTTTATGTACTTGCAAACTAAAGATTTGCCCACTTCTGTGAATAAAGTTTTTTTACGTATTTATTTGTCCCATAGCTTTAAAGACAAATTTTCCATTTGCTAGAAATACAATAAGGAAAATGCATGTCACGTTTTGTTTGCCTTAAAACCTACTATTTCATTTAACAACTTAATAAACTAAAATATCGTTAAGCAAAATAAATAAAATAAATTGAAATGGAAGAAAAGAAAGAAAAAAAATTTCATTAAGAAATTGTCTTAAAGAACAAACTGCACAAGATGTAGCTGAAGAAGACATTTGGCAAGTAAAATAGAGTTTTTCTAAAGCTAATGTTACAACATGTGCTGTGAAATAGAAAAAAGTGGTACGTGTTGCTTCAGAAAATTCTAATTCTGAACATTTTGTTTTGCCAATACACATTATTTACATTTTATTGTAAACTGCCATGATATTTGTCACGTTATGGAATTTTTAATTTTATTATAATTTTTTTTCTTGCAGTCATCGTACAGTGGAAAAAAGAGCAAATGTGTATGTAAATATTCGTTTACGTATTTAATACGTTTTTTATTTTGTATGTGAGTAGAAAATGTCAATTTCATCATATATACATACATATTTTTTATGCGTAAATTGAAATGTTTAAGACGTGAGCGAACGTACAAACAAATTCTCTAGTCACTTTTTTTTGTTAAATATTTTCGTTTCATTATTATTATTTTTATATCTGTAGTCTGTCGTATTTGTTCTTTATGACCACCTTGTAAATTCAGACTGCAGACGTGCGAATGATGTGAGAATCATGATATGAGCCATATGTTTTATCTGCTGTCTGTGGTACAAATTCATATAGCAACAGCAACGCTAACAAAAAAATGGCAGTTGTAGACTTATAAATATTTGTCAAAAACAAAACAAACAAAAAAAATTTTTATTTAATACGAGATTAATACAACAAATGTAATTAAACATTAACATGTCGTCTTTTTTCTTCTTTACTACTGCTCTGGCTATTTTTCATATTCAGTTTTTATAAAAAAGTTTCATTTGTTGCGGGTTAAGCATGTATATATAAATCTTTATTAATATAAGTTCTTTGTTGTGTTTGGTATAAATTTCGAAGCCTACTTACTACGGTTATTCTATTGAGATTTTCTTTTGTAAATTCTCATATGATTTTTGAAAATATGTGCATAAGATAAAAGGCTTGAAACTTTTCAAAAGTATGGTTGAAGTCTACTGATAAAGCACCAATGAAATACAGGCATATAGACTGCTTAACCCGCGATAAATGAAACTTTTTTAGAATAAAATTGGGAGAATATCTCAAATAATAAATTTAATAAATTCAGTTTTTATTCTTGATAAATATTTTTCCGTAAACATTAATTATTTTTGTTTATTTTTCTTTCTCTTTCTAGGTAAGTTTAAAAAACTCTAAGTTTAAAATTATGGGTAAAGTATAAATTTTATATGTACATTTTTGTTGAAACCATATTATTTTTTAAAACAACAATTTGAATTTATCCCAAAATATATCGAAAATGCCTTAAGAAAAAAAATTCACCTCCAATTCGTTAGGATTACCTCGGATGAAAGGCTTTAAGTTGCACTGTGAGATATTGTGGTCATAATTCCCACTTGGCATTTGGAAGATTGTTTTACCAAAAATCACCAAACTGAGTCTTACGACTCCATAGATGATCAAAAAGTGATTAATCGAATATGATTTTCGCAAATGCTTAAAAAGAGACTTGTGCGCAATCATAAATTGATCATGCAGATGATCGAAATGTGACTGTATTTCTTTTTACTCAAAAATGAGTTGCAGATGAGTCGTAAATGATCAGAACCGCTATTCATAAGAGACTCTCTCAGAAGAGTCGCGGGTAGGGTACCATTTTCTCCAGAAAGAACAGTCATACTCGACTCGAAAACGAGCGCATAAACTAATTTTTGATCGCGCAGAGGAGTCGAAAAAGACTCGAATATGATCAATAATTTCATAAAATGCTAACAGGGTAGGGGACATAATGGAAGCAAAATAACTTTAAAATATTTGCCACTATTCTTTTTATTGCATTTATATTTTATGTTACACTGTATAAAAAGGTTTTCAACGAAGTCAATAAGATCCTGAAGTTATGATCCGAAAGTGGTGCAAATCCTGATCATTTCTAATGAGCAGGGCTCGGGTTTTCATGCAAATGCATGTGTTTTGTGGTGATAAATAAAGAGGTATTGAATAATTATCTATGCGAATCATAAAATTTTAAGTAGTTTGGCATCGATTTGTAGTTGCATATTTTTGCATGTTTTTTTGTAATAAGTGCATATTTTGGCAATAAATTCATATTTTTGGAGTAATGGAATTTTTTTAATGCATTTTTCTCAATTTTTATTTAAAAAAAAATTTAATAGGCCGATTATGGATGGCAACTGAATGAGCCTCAGTTGGGTTGTCAGTTGCTGAAAATGATACACTGATGGCTACTGATTTCAGTTCCTATTTATTGCTTTTCAAGCATCCATTAATTTTCAGTTGCCGTCTGGAACGCAACTCAAGTTCGGTTGTATTAAATAACAGACCCAATTATGATTGTTTTAAATTTTTTCTCTTAAAATAATAAAAACTAAAAAACATATTTTCATATTATTTGAATTTTGGTACTTTCTTCGTAGATAAATGCATATTTTTCATATTTAGGTGCATTTGTTAAGCGCTTATAATTAATTGTTAGTTGCATGAAAGTCCGAGCCCTGCTAATGATGTTTACATAGAGTTGTCATTGCAATAAGTTCTCTTTTTTGATGTCCATTCATTAGATCCGAAGAATACGTGCAAAGGAGCTAATTTTTCGCTACTTCTATAGAATGCTATAAATGAAAATGTATCTTCTCAAAGTGATTTTAATGCTGTTATTGAAAGAAAATATGTATTTGTTAATATTACTTGCAATCGTAAATTAAACGGAAAGAATAAATACATTTAAATCAATATATTTTTTGAATTTACATTAATTGGAAATTAATTTTTATTGAAGATACAATAAATAAAAATAACCGAAAAAAACATTAATTCAAATAAGAACTTAAGCCGAAATAACAACTTTTAAATTGAAACCAATTCAGTTCAAAAAATTGAGTGTAAATCACTTTGGAATGAGACAGTTTAGCAAAAAATGATTTGAGACTCTATTTGTGGAGCGTTCAAATTTCTACAAAAATATGCAATAGCCATGTAGATAGGATCAATAATTCGTGAGATAGAACACTTAAAAAATAATAAATAAAAATTGTATGGGAAATAAATATTATTTGTAGGGGAAATATAAATATGTGATGAGCGACCTCTAAATATTAAAATTAAGAGCTCCGCTTTTAACAGGCGTCTTTTCTCAACCCTCGGAAGGTATTTCACAGCGGGAAACAAAAGTTAGATTTTTTGAGCCGCTCTAATGTATACATGTATATTATTAAAATTTAAAAATAGCAAAACGAAAATCCCTTTACATTGTTACTGAGCAAAAAAACGGATTTTGCATATTTTATTTAGTAAATAAAACCATGATGCCGCCATACCTTAAAGTACACTTTAAAAATAATACAAAACTTTTAATGGAGTTACAGAACAACAGCTTTAGTGGAAACATCAACGACTGTATGCAATTGAGTAAAAGAAATGGTATAATTGTATTTGCAAAATTGAATTTGTTCCAGTATTTTTTCTTCATACTTTTGCAAAAATATTGTCAATATTGAGAGGAAAATAACAACAAAACAAAAAAATGTTTAAGAAACATGTTGCAATATTCCTTTTAAAGTTACGTTCGATGTTTTTCTCCAATCCAGAATCCACAAAAAAAAACTGAAACGTGCCGAATCACTTACTTTTAAGTTAAAAACAAACTTTTCTTTGCTATAAAAAAAGTAAAAAAAAAACTTGGAAGAAAGAAAAAAATCGCAATACAAATTTGTTTTTAATTTCGTCCTTTTTTTAAGTGACAAGTAAATATAAACTCACACCATTTCTCTTTTCGTGTATTTGCCAAGGAACTAACTTTGCAAATGTATCAAAAATTTAGCACTTGAAATCAATTTTACTATCCTTTTTTTCCTACATTGCTGTATCCTTGATAAAATGTTAATGTAATGTAAATATTGCCATACTGGCTTATTCGTTTGATGGTTATCGATCGTAGCGATTTATTAAGATTGCCTGCCTTACTCACTTTATATTGTCATGTTAATCCATCATTTTATTGACAAAGACAGATTATATGTATGTATATATTTTGTTGTAAATGGGGAAATCTTGATGCTTACGAGGCTTTAAAGAGCAATCGATTTTGTATAATTGTCTTACAGTATACAGAAAAATTAAATCGTAGTCTATTGGGCAGCAAGCTGATAAAGCGTCCTAAGAACGCTAACAGATTTTGATCGCTATTTACTATATGGCGAAAAAGAGCCATTTCCGTGTGCTTTGGAAACATCATTTCATATGTGCAAAATCAGCTTTCATCATTTCATGCCTTTACGTAATATGAAAACTTAATTTTCTTTCGAATCTAAATTGATTATTAGGCTAAGGTTCGTAACGTTTAATTCAGAAAGAATTTGGCATGATTAATCTTCCAAGGAACAAGGGAAAAATAAACACCAACTTAATTTTTAAAAAATCGTGTTTTTTATGGAATACTGCATTGCTGATGGATGGTATGAATGGTAAAGTTTAATGCACCTTAAAAAGATCTTTCAAGCGATGTAATATTTTTATATGTTGTCTTGGGAGAAAATACGAAAATATGCAAAAATCTACTCAAATATACCTTTTTTAGACACGGTCCAGCTCACGGGCGGTCATCGCTAGACCCCTCAAACATTTTAGCAATCCTCATTAAAAGATCGGTCCTTAATTTGAGAGGGATAACAAAAACACATTTTTCATCTTCATATAAGTCGACTGGGTTTAATGTACATACAAACAAGGCTTCTTAAAATTCTGTAAATGCATTTGAAAGTTCCTCTTTAATTCAATCCATAAAATTATTTATCTTTCTTTAAAAAATACCAAATTCTTTGCGTTCTGACATTCAGACTGTCAGTCACTTGTAAAAATTAATTTATATTGATGATGTATGTTCTCGTTTTTACAACTTCCCATGCTACAAATGATGTATGTATGTTAATGTGCCCATTCCCCGTGTCAGTGCTCAAAATGGCCAGGAAGAGTAGTAGCATGTATGTATCGTGTTTTATGTACAAGTTTCAATTTTCGTTGCTTACACTTGTCATGTATATTGTACGTATATGCATCCTTGGTACTCAATTCTTTTGTAAAGGATATAGCAATAACAATTTGCGTAAAAGAATTGCAAGAAATACATACATGTATATTTCATTTTCATGTATTTTTTGTATTATTTTTGTTTATACCGTTTGACATATTTGGTTTTTTTTACAACATTGGAAACTTAACTACAAACGACGACGTTGGAAAACCTCTAAAGTCAATAAACGAAAATTGAATTTTCTTCTCGTTTTCTTTTCTTTCGGTTGGTTGATACTATTTTCTTTTTTATACATATATTTCTTTCAATTTGATGTTGTTGTTTTCAGTTTTTCTTTTCTAATTCAACAAAATGTTAAAAATAGAAAAAAAATGCATAAAAATTGTTTAAAAGAAATTCCAACATGTTGTATTAGTTCTTACATATTTTATTAGGCAAACATATTCTATATTTCCTTCGAGTATGTGAACGAACGTCTCTTTTTCTTTTTATGTTTTTTATTTATTTTTTGTTTCCTTTGATATATTCCGTTTTATTTAAAATGTTTAAGTGGAGTTGCAAAATAAATTATATATACATGTTTAAAATGATTGCGTCTCTGTTTGCTTGAGAAAGTGTAAATTTCACACATGTTCTTTTTTAAATTTATTTAAATTATTTAACACAAATATTGACTTAATATTGTAGTGTGCCTGAAAATATGCCATAAATATATGATGGCATTGCATTTTGAGATTAGAAACCGCGTGTAAGTTATTTGCTTGTCAAATTTATTTTGTATGCAAAGCTAAGGATTACATGTTACGATAGCAGTCCTTGAATTTTCCGAGCTAACAAACAATTTGGAATTTCTTGATATCGTGTGTAGTGAAAAGCATTACAGTAAAAATTCCGTATTTTTGGCGAATGCTGGAATAATCGCATAATATTATTTAGTTTTCTAGTTTGGAGATGACTTGGCTGAGGTGGTAAAGACATCAGTTTATAGAAATGCGAAGAATTGTAAGAACATAAGTTCAAGACAAAAAAAAAATCATTTAAGGACTTGCAAATTATGAGCCCTAACCACTATTAATTCGCATAGCAAGCATTTTTTACAAATCAACATTTAGAAATACATATTTTAAAAAACTATTGACTGAAAGTTAATTTCTTTGAAAGATATTTGTATTATTTTTAATGCATAAAAAGATTTTTGTACATGTTAGGATAAATGTTTTAAAATCACCAACTTAAAAAAAATTAAGCGTTTTGTTCTCTGGCATCTCTGCTTGTATTCTCTGGTATCTCTCTGCTTGTATTACAACGGTACATTTTCATTATGTATTTGCTTATTAGAACGTTTATACGGACGACTTATTTGCAAATAAAAACGTAGTGCTGCGAAGTATGAATTTTTATTGTAAGTTACTAATTCGCGAAAACAATTGCTGATTAACGCACTATTTGCAAATAAGAAGTTTGAGATGCCACCTTTACACATGTTTGTTAATAAAAAATAATAAATAGATAAATATATTAATAAATAGATAAATATTCAGTGATTTAATACATATATGACAATAAAAAAGTATTTGGCAGGATTTTACGTTTTTATTTGCAAACAAGCCCTGCGTATACACGTAGTATATGATTTAATTTTTCGTGTAACTTTAAGGTCCAAATTTACTGTCATTAGTTAATTATTAGTAAACTAAAATGATAACTATGTTGGCATCACAGCTCATTGCGAAAACAATTTGTTGCTGTTAGTGCTCACATTTATTTTCAATTGCCTTTACAACTACAATTTAGAGTTGGAAAAAACCAACAGATTGTCGTAATCAAGTAAAGAAAATAAAAAAAAACATGATTGATCATGGAGCTCATGTTTTAACTTTGATATTATAAACTTCTTATTCGTATGATTAGAAGTATAAAATAATATCTTTAGTTTTTCTATGAGATTTTTGGGTAAAGGTTCCCTGAAAATTTGCATTAGCCCCAATGAAATGCGCATAGGAACTAGAGAATACCTTTCCATAATCAATTTCAATGTATTTTAATAAAACTTTAATATTTTACTTAAAAAGTAAAATATTAATATGGGAAAATGCACGTTACATAATAAAATTTAATGTAATTTAATAGTTCCCTAAAAACTTTTTAAATGACAAATATTGTTTAACTAAAACTCCATATTCACAGAGTATTGTTTAGCTAAAATTTTAATATGGGTAAAAAGATTGGTAACCCTATCGAAATATCTATTTATGTGTCAACAAGCGAAAATAAAGAAATAAAGAATGTTTTACATCTTAAGGCGGCAATTTAAACATTTTTAAGCACACAAAGCTAGTGGAGAAATATTATTTTTTTCGCTTCTAAAAGTATGCCTATATGCATATAATAATTTTCAAAGCATAAGTATACAGGTTCAATAAATATAACAAAAAGCTAGATAATGCTTGTGCTGGACGTAGCTTATGTACAAAATTATCAGCTGACATGCTGCCACCTGTATACTTATTACACCATGTTCCAAACAATCTAACTAATTGTTAACCAATGGCATTTGAAGGTTTAACTAATGGTAAACAAAGAGGTGTGGATAAAATAGCATTGGCTAAACTATTGTCATTAGTTAATTAATGACTGTGAATTTGGCTCTTAGACGAATTTATAGACTAAACGAATTATTAGTGGTCAGATAGTTTTTTATGCATATAATAAACTTTGCTTTTACTTTGTGTTTTCAAATCATTTATCCCAAAATGTACTATAATATTTTTATAAAATTAAAGATAATAAAGAACCTTTCAGAAAATGCTACGTTTGAGCCGCAGTCAATATTATATTTTTAATATGTATGCTGTTTTTAATGTAGATTTGTCAAAAAATTTAATTTAATTTAATTATAAATTTGGGAAAACCATGTTGCAAAAATTAAATTATTTTTGATGGCTACAATTACTAATTTAATTTTTAAAAATTTTTGTGGTTAAAGTTACCAATGTAAAGTAATAACAACGAAAATAGTTATTTGACAAAAATTGCTGTATTTAAATCAAGCAAGTCACCACATGTCTATGTTTACTTTGTGTTGTCGTTATTTAACAAACTGGGTTGGCTGAGATGGTAAAGGCATATAACTAATAAAATTGGTTAGATTTACGAATATTTTATTTTGTGTGCACATATTATTAGTTGTGTGATTTCTCTTTTTTGTTTTCATCCACAAGTTTAATGTTTTTAAAATTGCAAAGTAATTTTCTTCTAAAAATATGTATGTATCATAAATAAACAGCAACACCCAAAAATATGCAGCATATTATTTGACTTGAACGTTAAGCATACTTATTCAATTTTAAGGAATTACATAAACATGAGCACTTTTTAATTAAACCTTTAAACATCCTTTTTATTAACTTTAACTTTTGTCTTATAAATAATTAAATTCAATTTTTACTCTTTCAAAATTTTTAAATGAAAATTTTTTTTATAAAAAAAAGAAACTTAATTCTGTAATCACATGTTACATGTTATTTTGTGGTTTTATAGCAGTCAGCAACATTGTCATATTCAGTTACTTACATAAACGTCATCCTCCTCAACATTTCGATCGATCACCACACTCCAAAATGACTCGTATGTATGTACTCGTATTTATTTATATAAATTTTTGTGGTTACAATGAAAACGCATACACACACAGTTTCATTTCATTATTTCTTTTACAAAAATACTTCCGCCATGATTAATGTTTAAATTACATTTTGTGGTTCAACAATACAAATGCTTTTTTTATGCGATAAAGTTGTTGAAATAAAAACTTTTTAAAAATAACTTTCAAAAATCATTTTGCACCTTTTAAAGAAAAAGCAAGAAAATTCTTATTGAAAAAATATATTTTTGTTTGTCAGAAAATAATAGAGGGCCCTGAAACCATTTTAAGATTACATCACCTACTAATCGCATTTGCTTTGCAATAAGTGCAATTTCAATTATCATTTATGAATAATTAATAATATATGTACATTTTCTTATTAATGCCGTTCGTTTTGGGCAAGAAAATCATATATTTTCTTTAAACGTAGACACCAATGTTAAATGCCAAAGAAATATATATGGTTTTTGCCTCTGAAATAGTAGAAATTAAATGCAGGTGCCTGTATAAATACTCATTGAAACTCTTTGCATTCATATTTTTAAAAAATCACAAAAAAATATTTATAAAATTATGTTTTTCAATATGATTTCAAAATCACGTAAATATTAAATTTTTTGCGAAAAAAAGATTTCTATAAATTCATTTGTATTTATCATCATGTCTCAATCTTTATGATTTGTTATTACAATTGGGAGTGTTTTTGTGTGTGTTTTTAAATAATCCATAACAAATTTGCTTAAACTATACAAATGAAAACATTGGGTGAGAGCAAAAGTAGCAAATAATTACTTTTAATACATACTCGTATTACTGCGGCTTGGTGCTAAAAGGGCCAATGTCAAAATATTCTTTTTCGAGAAAAAGTGAATTTAAGTTTAAGTTTTTTATATGAGTTCATAGTAGTATTGGCTAGCAAAACCCTTATGAAGCTGTTCTGGGTTACATTGTTTCAGCAAAATAAAAGAGAGTAAGAACAGAAACCTAATGCAATGATTATCTCAAACAGCAAAATATTGACACTGGCCTTTTTAGCACCAAGCCACAGATATATGATAGCACAAATATTTTTATTAATTAATTACTGATCCAGTCAAATTGTTTCCTGTTACAGATCGGCTTTAAAAATAGCATTTCTTAAAAAATCAATCATATCGTAGATGTAAATATGTAATTTTATTAAGGTTCATAGAAAATGTAGCTAAACGTCTTGAAAAAAAGACAGCCATACAATATATAACGCAAATGTTATTAAAATACAACGATAAAATACAAAAAATACAAAATACAAAAATGTAATACCTTTAAATAAGCTAATTTAATATATCGACAACCCTTCCCTTCTAGTCTTATGTGTTTCCTACAGCAACACCAATACAAACCAAAGAAAAAATGCTGGAGGGTTATTATGTATTTCGATTCGAAAGAAAAAATTTTCGAATCACAATGTCTTAAGGTATACAAATTCGAATGATTTGCTTTTCGAATCGAAATAACCCCCTGTATTGTTATTCTCTTTGCAAAAGCAAAATCTACAAATACAAATGAATGTTTTGTTAGTTTTTTATCTTCCCATTTCGCTAGACATTGTCGTCGATGATTTGTGTACGATCTGTCCTCTATCGGTGACGTTTTCTCATCAACAATTTAAAGGAAATCGTTGTACACGACAATCTGAGAGACAAATTCTTGGATATTGTCCTCTATTAAACACTTTGGCCAACAAGATGAGCAAGAATATAATACGTTTTCTCTTCAGTAAAATTGTTGAGTACAAGATGAGCGAAAATGTCTTAATTTTTGTCCTCAATCCAACTTTGTTGGCGACAATATGAGCGACAATTACTTAATTTTTGTCATCAATCCAACTTTGAGGACGACAATATAAACAATAACGTATTACGTTTTGTCTTCAGTTTTTCTTTTAAAGCGAGGATTGTCATCCGTCATCTTTCCCCGGACAGTGTCCAAATTTTCAGAGCGTCCGGGGTAGTCCTCCTTCTTTTTTAAAAAGTGTCCGATGTTGTCCTACTTTCTACACTTTTCTCCAGTTATTTTTATTAAACTAAACTTACTTTTTATTGCACATTTATGGTTTTGTGCGGATAATATTTTATTTTAAAATGAAATTTATTTGCAGATGGTAAGGCATTGTCTATATGCATTTCATTGGTGCTTTACCAAATCGTCAGTAGACTTCAACCATACTTTTGAACAGTCACAAACCTGATTGATATCTTATGCATAGACTTTCAAATACCATTTGAGAATTTACAAATAAATCATTTCCAAAAATAAGTATAAGTAGGCTTTGAAATACAAAACCCAGCAAATAATTTTTTTATTCAATATGAGCCTATTTTATTTATTATTTTACTTTTAAAAGGATTGTTCTCTTTTTTGGGCCAAATGTAATTCTTTCTTGGTGTTTTTGGCCTCTTTCTCAAAATGGAAATGGCAACCCTACACTCAGGCAATTAATGCCTTCTACCTTACTAGTTAATGTGCTAATTTCTTTGGGAAAGGGATGGTGTAGAAACGGCAGCTGGCGACAATTTTAAAGGAAGCTTAATTCTTTTAGAACTCTGCTATTGTGCGTTTTGTTAATTTTAGAGTAGTGCTGCAGCTAGTATTAAGTAGGCTTATTAACTTTATTAAGCTTTATCTACAGGCATTTTATGTACATTATGTGATGTACATTAATACAGAACAGTATCAATCGCTGCCGGTACTGCTTACTGACCAGTGCTATGCTTTCATCACTTAAATAGTCCAACAAGAATTAACACAATGTCATTCTAATGCAGATCGGAGAAATTCATGATGTTGATAACTTGACTGCTGTCAAAAAGTTTTGTTCTGGTTAGATATTCACAATTATATTTAGAAAAACTGACAATTATATTGGTTTGCTTGGTAAATAGCTTCTTCAAAGTCGACTAATGGTGTTCGGCTATACATTTGAACCGTCTAGGGGCCTCCTAAGAACTTCAGGGGCCAAATTTAACAATTCCATTAAACCACTGTATAATATATGGTGGTTCAATGAAATTGTTAAATATGGCCCCTGAAGCTCCAAGGATGCCCCTAGACGGGTCAAATGTATAGTTGACCCCCATTAGTTTTCTAGTGTGAACACTTTTTCTAAACATACCTATCGCCCATCTCCATTCCTTAGAGAAGCTCCCATACATAAAAATTGCTCGACTTTGAAGTAGCTATTTACCAAGCAAACCAATATAATTACCAGTTTTTTGTATATATAATTGTGAATACCTAACCAATACACCACTTTTTGACACCCGTCATTTTTGAAAAAAAGAAATTTAAAAGAACCGGACTGCCCTATTGTTATAGTCATAGCTTGCTTTGTAGTTAACGCGCCACCAACTACATACTTCAGTCAACATCACTTAATATGACTCAGCGCCTGTACTCTTTCCCCTACCTTAAACTGGCAAAAAAAAGAATACTTATAATTTTTAATTGCTCAAATATGATTGGCTTTATGTAAATAATATTTTAATACAAATATTTTTTTAATTGAACTTTTTTAGCGAAAAAGTTGTGTTGTAAACATAACTATTTATTACTATTTTCAACTACAGGCAACAAAAACAAACATACATATCTGTCACAAAGTAGGGGCCATACACATATTAAGCCTAATTATGAATTTCCACGGTGAGTTTTTTCTCTTCGCAATAATTTGTTCATGAGAAAAAATCCTCTTATTCTAAAAAGAAGTGGAATAAGCAAATAAGCGAGAGGACAAAATCTGAATCAGCTGTTTAGTGTTTACATTTTATTCTGCATTCACGCAGGAGTTAAGTAATAGAAATTAATAAGAATTTCATATATTTCTTGATAATAAAATTGTGTGCTAAATATCTGTTTTTGTTAAAAAAAAATTAAAATAATCAGCGTACCCATTCAGAAGCTTGCGGAAAAACTTTACGCTGAGGAAGTGAAGCAAAAACTGAAACTGGGACAGTCGCGCAATGAATTAAAGCTCATGTTTGCATGGCGTAAAAACTCCAAAAAAAAAAAGATAAAAAGATAACATTCCGGTGTTTATTTAAACTTTTTGTCCTAAATAAATGCTAATAAGATTGTTTTACAACATTTTTTAATATTAATGTTAATTTAAAATTTTTTCAGTAGTACCCCTCAAAATGTTTGCGGAAAAAACTCGCTAAAACTTCTCCCTCTCCCCCATATTTAGAATACTTACTTTTTTCCTTTGGAATTTTTTCTGGGGGAAATTCGTAGTTAATAATAAGAGGAATGGGAAAAATTTTCCCGGGGAGATTTTATTTAGAATAAGGGAACAGTGAGTAGGGGAAAATTCCCGCGGAATTGGTATACATACATAATTGGGCTGATTACGTAGCGCTATTTTAGGAGCTTTTTAAAAAACTGTTAGTATAAATTATCTTATCCGTAACAAAATCTTTTTCAAATTTTAAATCTGTCCTATTATGGAAAATAACCTAGAATTATTTTGAACTCACATTAAACGTTTAATTTGTTATTAGGTTGCCCCAAACTATATAACATTTTTCCCCCGACATTTAAAATTTTAAAAGTTGAGATCTTTCGATTCATTACAGCATAGAAAATCGTCTACATATTTTTTATTTCAAACATATTTTATAGTCATTAGAATTTAATAATTGCTTGACTGGACACTTAAGCACTTGTCTTTTATGCATACAACTACTGCAGCAGCTTATGTTAAAAAAATAAAATTAATATTTTTCAAAAATAAAAATATAAACAGTATTTGAACAAGCTCTCTAGTGCCCAATGAAAAAATATGTTTTATATTGAACATGCTTTTTTTATTGAATATAATAAATTTATTACATTGCTAAATAAATTGCAGTTGGTGAAAAAAACATTACTATAAATGTAATTTTATATAAATTAGTTATACATTTTTAAAAAATGCCTAAGGGTAGGCTATAATTAAAGCGGCGAAAGTGTTTTTATTTAAAGTCAGGCTAATATAATGGGTGATTTTATAAGAACTATCGGAAAGTAAAAAAAAAAACACATAAAATTCAGAAAAATGCATGAAATATTTATTTGGATCGATAGTTGGGTCGATATAATTTAATGTTTGAAGATTATTTCATGCAAATGTTGGCCGCGGCTGCGCCTCAAATGGTCCATCCGCTTAGTCCAATTTTGGCATACTCTTTCCAACATTTCGGCCGGTATCTCACGAATAATGTTGGCAATGTTGGCTTCCAGTGCGTCAATCGAAGCGGGCTTGTCGCTATAGACATTAGCCTTAACATAGCCCCACAAAAAATAGTCTAGAGGCGTTAAATCGCACGATCTGGGCGGCCAATTGACTGGTCCCAAGCGTGAAATAAACTGTTCACCGAACTCGCCGCTCAATTGGTCCATTGTTTCGCGTGCTGTGTGGCATGTGGCACCGTCTTGTTGAAACCACATGTCATGCAAGTCAAGCTCTTCCATTTTGGGCAGAAAAAAGTTTGTTATCATCGCACGGTAGCGCTCACCATTCACAGTAACGTTGTGATTCGCATCATCTTTGAAGAAATACGGCCCAATGATGCCGCCAGCCCATAATCCGCACCAAACGGTTGTTTTTTGTGGATGCATTGGTAGCTCTTGCAATGCTTCTGGCTGCTCTTCACTCCAAATACGGCAGTTTTGCTTGTTCACGTATCCATTCAACCAGAAATGAGCCTCGTCGCTGAACACAATTCTTCGATAAAAAACTTTCTTAACAGAGCACGCATTTTGGTAATAAAATTCAATAATTTGCAAGCGTTGTTCGTTTGTAAGACGATTCATGATTAAATTATAGACCAAACTGAAGATGTTTGACAGTGACACAAGATACAAAACGTGCGTGAGCTGTCAAAACTAGTGTTGCCAAAAAGATAATAGCAAAAAAATCACTCGTTATTATAATCTGTAATTTTTAATATTAAGCCATAAACCAAATAACTTTGCTGATAAAAAGCTACTGCAACCTCTGTTGGCATAAAATCAATTGCATCATCATAGGACTAACAGCTTGATCAGATTAGGAAATATAATGTTTAAAAAATTATATTCTTTATTGTTAGTATTCCGAATGCTCTTTTCAAATTCCCTACTGGCAACAAATTTTCCTTTCAAACAATTTTAATCAAAGCATTAAAAAATCATGGGGTATTTGATAGGATAAAAAAACAAGTTAGACTTTAAACTTACATGGATATGGATTGAACATTCTAATTTCAAAATTTCATTAATTTAAAACATATTTGGAGGGGCTTATTCTAATACCCTCATTAAAAGCGTATTGCCTAAATTAAGGATGTTTTACATATAAACGTTAAAACAACATCCACTTCTATTTCACCATTTATTTATCTGATGGATTAAAATGATAATCAAAATAAAATTTAGCTTCTTTCGATAAACCTCTAGGGTTTTCTATATTACCATACAATCGCTTTTACATAAAATCTATAGATTTAATATTGAACGCAGCTTCGAAAAAAGAACAGAAACGTGTAAGCCAAAAAACAAGAATTTGCATTTTTATTAAAATTAATTGATTTGATGCAAATTTATTGCGACGTTAGTATAAAGCCAACGAAAAAAGGAATATGTATGTAAATATAAATAAAAAAAGAAAGGATACAACAAAGTGGATCATAGATGTGGGATGTTACTTTGAACATGATGAAGAAAGGGTTGAATGGATTTTCCGTTTGGATGGGGGATGGTGTGTTAGCATGAAAAAATTTTTTCAAAAATAATTGGCTTATTTTCGAAATAGTATAAAAGTTATTAAGAAATACCATAACAGTTAAGAGTCTTTCCTATTCAAACAATTTAATCGAGTTGGTTTTAATATTTCCTTATTTGCTTCTGCCTTATATTTTTTAAGTTGTTGTTAAACACTCTTTAATATTCTTTCTTTATTCTGTCCTTTGTGAAATTCAAAAATAATAATAAAAAAAGTTGTTTAAAACCCTTCCTTGAAATAATTGCTGTAAAATTATTTCTTTATATATGTACACATTCTTCTCCCTTTGTTCAAATTTATGAAAACCAACATTAGCAAGCCATTATTATCATTAACAAACTCTTTTTTTGCCTTAAAACTCATAATTTCTGTTTTTAATTTCCTGACTGAAAAAAAACAGAGCTGCAAATAGCAATTTTAGAGTATTTCATAAAAAGGCTGCGTTATTTAATTCATTCATTTACTTAAGTAATTCTGATACAGTGAGTTGTATAGACGAATTTTAAAGAACCTTTTTTTTGATTCAAATGTTAGAAATACCAAATTTATAATCGAATTTAAATTATTTGGAATTATTTTTTTAACGATATCTTATCGGTCAGAAATAAATGTGTAAATGTGACCGATATTAAAGTTTCCCCCATTTTGGCCTGATCGTACAGTATATCAGTACATGAAACTATTTGTTCTTTACGTCTGAGGTGTAGGGTATGTTCAGTAACTTTGTAGAAAATAATAGGGCAACATTTTAATCCTATGACTCTTCGTTTTATGGGTGTTCTTGGGGAAAAATCTTCTATAAAAATATTCCTTGTACATAAAAAAGCTGATGACATTTTTATAATTTAAGCGAAAGGCTTACAAGATTTTCTATGCGGAGTAAGAATTTTGCATAAGTACGAAATTAACCCTTAAACAACATCTTAAGTTTTGAATGATTTCTAACGTTCGAGTTGTGTCTCTCTAAAGACCTATAGTAGAATTTTATGGCGAGTATTTTTGTAGAACATTTCAGCTCCCTATATCGCCGCTAAAGGGTAATTTTTCCCTATTTTTTCTGAAATGCACAAAAAGACCAATAAAGCGAAGAGTAAGAAGTACATAAAAGGCCTGAACACATCTTATACCTTAAACGTAAGACTCACAAGATTTCCTATGCCGGGCTCTAATTGTGAATAGGTATGAAGTTAACCCTTAAACATAGTTTAAGTTTTCAATGATTTCAGATGTACAAGTTGAGTATGTAGCTTGGATGTCTTTGAAGATCTATATTAAAATTTTATGGCCAACAATTCTGTAGAACATTTTACCCTGAACTATTTTTTTTACGATTTGTTAGGAAAGAGCCAAAAATGACCGTTATGTGGGGGAGTTAGAGGTTTAATATGTTCCACAAAATTATTTTCCCTAATATTTTCTAAAAAGTTCATGAACATACCCTACACCTCAGATGTAAAGAACACACAGTTTCATGTACCGATATGCTGCACGATCAGACCAAAAGGGCGAAACTTTTTAGTGCAATCTAATCACAAATTAAGCTAAAATTTAGTTTTAGCGAAAAAGGATATATGGGAGGTGGTCATGTCCTTGCACCGAATGAAACAAAATTGACAACGGCGCTAAAATGCAAAGCTTTACAGACAGATACCAATTTTTGCTACATTTTGATAATCACCCTTATCGGGAATAAAATTTCACGTGAAATGTGTTCCCTTTCAATAAAATTGTGATCGCCAATTTTGTGTTGTTGTTGTGTTACTGTACTCTTGCTTGTTTTGTTCACCATTTTTTGTGAATAGGAAATATTTTACGTGAGCAAAATGTTCGCCTCTTATTCCCGATAAGGGTGAATAACTGTAGCTAAGATAGGTAGGCATGTGCTTGCACCGATTTTTCCCAAACTTCAACTTTTGCTTAGTTTAGCCCTTAAGTACCACTATAAAAATTTTCACTTTTCTACGATAACTACTATAGTTTTGCCGATTCAGTATATCGGGACAAAGCATTGTGCGGCGTCGCTTATTTCCTTATTCACTTTATTTTTTACCAAAAAAATATGGGTAAAAATTTAACTGCTATATTTGTTTGGAAAAATAAATGTAAAATGTTCAATTATATATTCTGAGGTTAACCCCAGAACCCTACCCAAGGGTGCTAAAGCAGCCAGGCTGCAAGTGCAAAACGCATATATTTGGAGAGCTTCAAATGAAATTTGGTGCCAAATGTGTCTAAAGCATATGTTATTAGCTTAGAACTAAGCATTAAATAAATATGTGACTCTTCATTTAGAACTAAGTAATAATATATGACTGTTCAAAAAACTGAGATGTAGTCGATATTGAAATTTGATTTGTTTGTCAAACATTAGAAGAGGTTTTATTTTATAATCTTTTCAACATTATTCCGTAAAACATACTGTACTTTCCTGTGTAATGAAACTTTTTCTAAGTATTTGGATTTTTTTCGCTTTCAGATTTACTTTTACTAATTTAAGTGCTACCATTTGTAAATCTCTTTTGCGGTTCTTTTATATACGTATAAATATATTTTAAGTACATATTTTACTACTACCCCAGTCATTATTTGGCATACTGAAGAAAACATTTTCCCTTTTATTTAACGCAAAATTTTCATGTTCTACTGTATTCATTTTCAGCTTTTTTTGTAACACTTGTTTTACCTTTTTCAAAGTTTGTTTGTTTGTTTTTTATTTCCGTTTTCTTTTTTAATTTTTCCTGCTCTTATTTACCTCTGACCATGCTTTAAACTTTGTTATCTCTGGTCGCTGTTTTAACTTTTCATATTTGTTGGATTATTTATTTTTATTTTCTCTATCTATGAAAATATTTTAAATAAAATTGTTTTAATTTGGTTTAAAAAAGCGGTCATAAAATAAAAGACCTTTTATAGGCTTTTAGCTGCCGGAGCATTTATAATTTATCACATTTTAATAATAAAAACAAAATATTTTTAATGAATGGTAAGTAAATAAATTTTCATTTATAGTAATCCTAAAAGTAGGCAATATATTTCTTAGCTTTGCTGAAGGCAGAGAAATTAATTTATTGCTCTTAGAATATTCTGTAATTTTGAAATGTTATAAAAGAAATTTGTTTTAATTTAAACTTTGTAAATTTAAATCAATTTTTTTAAGACCAAAAGGGAACAGTTTGTTTCAGCGAATGAAAACAGTTAGAAGCTAGTATTTTGTAATTATCCTTAAATCTGTAGTATGCTTTTGTTAAATATTTTATGAATTTTATTTTGTTAAACATAATTTTCGTTTGCCTATGTAGTTTATGAAAGAAATTGAAAAGCTTAGACCTTCATCAAACTTAAGAAGTGAAAAAAGACAGGTACAGCATACTTTGTTTTACATATCCGGCAGCTTATTTCCGAAAATAAATGCACATTTATTTTTAACTTCCATTTTTTTTTGCCAAGCATTATGATGAAAATTTAAAAATAGTATTTTAATAGTAATATGAGAAAAATGCAAATTTATCTTTATATGTATGTATCATATACACCTTCTCAAAATGTGTTTCCTTTTACCATATCCTTTTCCTGAAAGTATTCTTTTTCACACATAATTTCCTTAATTTTTTGTATTCGTTTTTCAACTGTCACAGTTTTTTGATGTCCTTGATAGTTATTAAAAAGTTTCATAACCGTTTCTCTTTCAATGTGTGTTTTTTTTAATAAAATTTCTGCCAGACCAGATTCTTGAAGTCTCATGCTATTTGTAAATTTTAAATAATGGTCGCACATATCCGTTCTAGTAGATTTTTAAACTTGTAGCTTTGAGATACTAAATGCAATTACATTGTGGCAACCCCCTAAAAGTATGCAAGCATTTCTTAGTATATTTTTTCTATTTTTTGGTAAAGTGATCAGGTTTTACATAAAATGTTTTTGTTTTGTACTTGTATAATTGTCAAAATCATTTCTAATTTATAATATTTATATAGTTTTTATTTTACATGCAACTTGTTATGAAGGAGTACATATTTATTTATATCAGTATTGAAACAGTCTGCTTTGCTAAGCTTAGGAACTTTTATGGAAAAAGAGAGGAGGGGAAAACAAGAAATATATATTTATACCAATTTTTTTAAAATACTTTTAAGTAGCTTTTTTCTGAACAATTCTCTTATTTGTGTTTGAAAAGTTTTGGCTGCCAGTCACAGACACATTTTATGAAACTTTGATAGAAGTTTTTTTCATTACAATATTGAAGAATAAAGTGACTTGTTGAAATAATGGTTTACGTGAAATAAATATAGTTTCCTTACATTGTTAGAATTTTTAAGCTTAAAATTACTAGAAATACTCTGGCCTTCTTATCGAATAATCGAGGGAAAAACGTAACTAAACCACCTACAAAAGCAATATTCATAACTTTTACAATATTTGGCACCAGATTTTTTTTGTAAAAGTTATATGCCTAATTTAAGATCTAAATATGTGAAATAGTCGACCTTGCCACCTAACTCATTGCGTACTTTAAGAGTGTAGCCTAAGAATTGATTTAATGTATGCTTAGATTCTCCTTTATGACTTTTGCATACATAAGTTTGTAATCGGAATACCAGTTTAGAAGATATTACCATTAAAAAATATGAGTACATTTTAATTGCATTTAATTCTTCGTAGTTTTCCGAAACAAAACCTAGTATTACAAATATTCGGTTACGACGCTTTAAAGATTATTTTCTCTTTCAAAACTTCATTTATCTAAGTAAAAAGAAAGAAGAAAAAAGTACAATCATCTGTACAGCGAATCTGTCTACGACACATAGTATCAAAATCATGTAAATTTTGTCATTTTAAGACATTTATACTTATTGCTTTAACGTATTTGTTTAGATGGCTGCTTGACTGGCTTGAATTGGGGCTGACTGCGTTGGCAGTCAACTTGACTGAATAAATGATAATCTGACATTTAAATATTTACTTGCGTAAAAGTCGTATGACATTTTGTGTTGTTCTAAATACGACCTCTTCTCGTTCCCCAATTCTTTGCCTTTTCTCGAACACATTTCATAAGAAACAGGGGCAAACTGCTTTGATTATGATTATGATCATTAAGGAAATTTGCATTTGTAATGTTTAAATATCTCTTCAGATACTGAACAGAAGTTTTTCTTTAACATTCACTTTTTCTACGAAAAGTTGTTCATTTTTTTTACAGCTTACAGCTTACAACTTCTACTTTTTGTTTTGTTTGCTAAACAAAGTATGTACAATAATGAGCTTTTGAGCATTTACAAAAAAAAGGTATGACAGGATAATATTTCATAAAATTAGTATTTAAGAGTTTGTAAATAAGCAAATAAATATATAATTTTCATATAATGTATAGTATTTTGAAGTACTCGTGGCTGTTTCTGTTTTAAGAATGGAAAAGAGAGGTTTTGCAATTAATTGTTCTTTGAAAAAATATATTAATGTTGGTGGTATTTAAATATAAATCTGTGGACTTTTGACAAAACAACATAAGTATAATGCTCAAAAATTTTAGAAGAACATACTTTTAATAAGGTACACACTGAAAAATTTCATAGTAAAATCGTCGAAAACAAGGTTAATTTAACATTTTGAAATAAATATGTTTCATGTTGATTTAATATTCCTGAACAGTTAAATCAAAATGAAGTTCGCAGTGAATTAATACAAAGAATCATGTTGAATCGAAGTTATTTCAAGTTGAAACAACGTGAATTTTATACTGAATAACACGAAGAATCATGTTGAATGAAAGTTATTTCAAGTTGAAACAACGTGAATTTGATACTGATATAACATGAAGAATCATGTTGAATCAAAGTTATTTTATGTTGAAACAACATGAATTTATTGTAGCTATTTTATTAATTATTTTACTTAAATGATGTGTATTTGCATAGGCATCATACAAATTCGTATCGTAGTTGGCTGCCCCATCCAAGATTCGAACTCGGGCAACTTGCTTGGTAGTCAACTACTGCAGTCACAACAGCTTCAAACTTTACTTTAGATAATAGGGCACATGTTCGTTTTTACACACGCATTAACTAAAAGTAAACAAAATCAACCAGTTTGCCACATTATAACCAGACGCGACATGAGCCGGAAGATATTGCCGTCCCAGCCGAAGTGGCCAGCGTCACAAAAGAGAAATAAGAAAGTATTAGTGTTTCCTTTGTTTTGTTTTACGCATGCATTTGTAAAATGTGCAACACTTTTAATTGGATAAAATGAAACACCAACACCCAACTAGACGGCATAAAAAGCTGATTTGGGCAATTTTCAACTGTCAAAGTTGACGTGTCTGGTTAGATGTGAGTCTGCCACGAGCATTCAAACGAGCAGGTTTTGTTGTCGCTTCTTGCTTGCTAATGATTGATATACACTAACAAAAACTTTGACTGTGATATGTGTACTGGTGATTGCTTCAGACATAATCTAAATAAATACCATCATAAGTTTCATGAACTTCATTTTAATTCAACATGATTTAACATAAAGTTTATTTGAAATTAAAGCTATAATCATGTTAATTTAAACTGAAATGTAACTTTGTTATTTTAAAAGTAAAAAATATTAAATCAAAGAGATTTAAGTTTAGATTAATAAGTTTTCGTTTAAATGTAATATGAAAGAATGGTAATTTTAAATCAGCAGCAGGAAATTTTCGTTGGTAATAAGTTCGTCGGCTATTTACATTGACACAACACGAACATGACAACAAACAACAACAAGTCACACAACAGTGCATTATAGCTATTAACAAAGCAAAAAACACCAACACACTTAAACAAGAAATTTATTTCTCATAAATTTAATATGATTTCCAATCAAATTTGCGACATGCTGAGTTTACATTGGAATTTTTTTCTGTGTGTACTGACTATAATTTTTTGTGCATGCGCCTAAAGAAGAGTGAAAAGTAAGTGATTTTGATTACATTTTTATTTTGAGTTTCTTTGTTGATCAGTCGCAAAATCAGAAAAATCTTGAACTATAATTTTGTTACTAATTATGTTAGGAATATGGCGATAGACCAAAACACGCGACCTAACAATCTGCATTTAATGTTAATAAAAATTAAAAACTTTCTTAAGTCGACTTACGTAAGTACGTTTATCAAAAGTCCGTAGATATGATTTATTTAACCCAATGTCTGTTAGAACTTCTCTTACTAGATTTACAGAGAATTAGTAGAAAAATAAAAAATATAAATTATTTTAATTATTATACAGGTCGACAAAATTAATAAATTTTAGTTTATGTTTTAATGCACTAACGCTGATTGTATGAAAGAAGATAAGGCGAGTTTTCATAAGTTGAATTCAAAAATAATGTGGAAGAAAGCAGAATATTTTGAAATACATAATTGGGGTATTCACACGGTGTCCTATCATGTCATAATGTCGTAAAATTTTAAACTAGTTTAAAATTATTTTTATTTTCTTTCATACAAAAGGTGTACTATATTAATACAATTCTTCAGGCTATGTTTATGTTACAGTCATAACTGATTATTTTCCTTTTTACTTTTTTTTCGACAAAATGTCTAATTATGTTTAAATACTCGTATATGGCGGATTTCTTTAGCAAAATTTCTACTAAAAAAGTTATATATTTGCAAAAATTTTACAAGTTCGCAAGGGATTAATAAAGTAGAAAAAATTCTCTGAAGCTGATTATATAGACCGCAAAAAAGCAATAACTCGAAAATTGGCTTACAGATAGATATAAATCGCAAAAACTTGCAAAAATGCGAATATTTAAAAAAATTCCAAAAGCGCAAAAACTGTAAATGAAGAAACTCAGTAGATTTTAAGCATCAACAAGAATCTCATGTACAAAAAAAATTTCAAAAATTCGCAAATAATTTCGTAATTAAAAAAAGCTTTAAAATTGATTAAAATCGCTAAAATTGTAAGGAATGCCAAAAACTTGGAAAAATTTGCGAAAATTACGAAAATTCGCAAAAACTTGTAAACATCGAAAAGATATCAAAGTCTGATATTGATTAAAAATCGTTAAAAGTGCCAAAAAGCAAAGAATTGGGAAACAATCACTTTTATTGCGAACATAGAGAAAATTCGCGAAAAATTGCAAAATTGCAAACAAGTCCTAAAATTACTTGAAAATAGTTAAAGATCTAAGGAATGCCAAAAACTCGCAAAAAATTGTCGGAATCACGAAAATTCGCAAAAATTTGATAACATCAAATTATTAGCAAAATATTTTAAAATACATAATATAGATTTCTAAAACAGATTATTGTGTTTAAATAATCGAAGATCCTACTTGTCGATAACAATTTCAGTTACTTATATAACATTTATTTAAGCAACTATAAAAATATATGTTATTTATATCTTAGAATCACCTCTCTGCTTCAACTAAATTTTGTCTAGCATAACAATTAGGGAGCACAAACTCTACAATACAATCAAAAAAGCAATCGTTATACTTCCTGTTACGATTAGTATAGAGCAATGGATGTGTTTGGCTTTTTGTATGTAGTAGTACTTAACCACAATAGATTATGCATTATCACATTTCCGCTACAAACCGGAAACTATTAAAAACAAGCCACCAAATAAAAACACAAGCATACTAACCCAAACGGCCATAATATTTACACACACACACACACACACATACCCACCTACAAACATAACTCAGTGTGTGTTGAAGTAAAACATAATATTTTTTCTGCTACTATCAGCAAAAATAGCAACAAGAAAATAGATAGGCAAACATTAGGAGCACGAGTATGACGGAGTAGGTATTTGTGAAAACATTTAATAGTTTAAGGCTCTTTTTACTACATTGCATTCTTATGGTTTATATATTGTTATTTTTGTATAATGCTTTGTACGTTTTTTCATGCTGTTAGATGAGTTATTAAAAAAAAATAAATGGGAAATTTTCAATGTATAAGATTTTCTCTTTGTGATACTGACGGTGGCCTCTAGTAATCTTACTTTTATTCACCAAAACACAGACATACTGCTCTTTTCCTGGGCTTTTATACCAGATTGCCTGCTCATATGAACTAAACATATAGTAAGCATCTCTAACAACAACATATTGTGGTTAATCTAATGTTGCTTTTTAGTCAAAGTGGTAGCTGTTGTTTGTATCTAGTTCCAGTCGTAGTATCCAGTAGGTATCATCATCATCTTTATAGAAAACACTCCTGGTAGTTTATTTAACTAAAATGCATGAGTACGTTCTAAGTTTGCTTGCTTGTATGTGTCTTTGTGGCAATATGTGTAGGTTTTCAGCAAAAGTGGTTACTTAAAATCATTAAATGCAATAAAACAAACTTTAGATTTTGATTTTTGGTGTGTTATGTTTTTTTTTTTGAACAACTTTGCTAAGAACAAAACATATAAAGTTACACAAGTAAGTTTATTCGTGCATGTACTAAAATTGTTCTTCCACAATCTACAGTGATTTAAACCAGCACTTAAACTAGTGAAAATGTTAGGTTTTTTTATTATAAAATTGTACTAAATATTTTCTTTGAGTGTAATAGTAGAGTAACAAATTTCAAGATGAGAAGTAGCGAAATGTAATTATTTTAGTTTTCTGGATAATTTAATCTGAGGTATTTACTTAAAATTTTATATTAAAATCGTCCAAAACAAGGATAATTGAACATTTTTGTGTATTGATTTTGCTTCATAGGTGTTTCATGGTTGAATCACCATAAATTTTTCAATAACATTCAAAGAACATATATTTCATGTTGATTTACTATTTCACTAAACTTAAATCAAAATGATGTTAATACTGAAATAATATGAATTTTCATGTTGAATCAAAGTTATTTCAAGTTGAAACAAGGTGAATTTGATACTGAAATAACAGGAAGAATCATGTTGAATCAATGTTATTTCAAGTGTAAATAACGTGTATGTGATACTGAAGCAACAATTAGAATCGTGTTGAATTAAAGTTACTTGAAATTGAAACAACGTGAATTTGATATAAAAATATTTCAAGTTGAAACAACGTAAATTTTATACTAAAATAATACGAAGAACCATGTTTAATCAAAGTTATTTCTAGTTGGAACAACGTGTATTTAATACTAAAACCGCACAAAGCATCATTTTGAATTAAAGCCGTTTCAACTTGAAACAACATGAATTTAATGTAACAATTTTTTTATTATTTTACTTGCGTGATGTGTATTAGCATAGGCATCAGAAAAATGTGTGTTGTAGTTGGATGGCACAGCCAAGATTTGAACGAGCCACAACAGCTTCAAAATATACTTTAGATATACACTGAATAAATGCCATCATAAATAGGATGAATTTGATTTTAATTCAACATGACTTAGACCCCTATTATGATTCACCACTTCACCACTGAACAAAGTAAATACCCTAGTGGGAAAAGAACCTGTCACAAGACATATCACATGACTGGTTCCCAAGGACTAGCAACCGGTTCGATTTCCGGAACTTTATATCAAAGGGACCGTTAACTTTTATATGGGGTTGTCATTGAAGGGGGTCAAATTACATAATTAAGATACTCAGTGATAGGCTATAGACCCAAACTTAAGCTCCTTGTCGTGTGATGGGTTCTTTAATACTTGTTAAATTACTGTACTTTAAACATATATTTTTGATTTGAAAAAAATCTGCTAGTACAGTGAATATATTATGGTAAAATTTTTGTTCTACTTTTGTGATATGTTGTGATCTATTTCTTTTCGCCGGTCACAACTCGGGAACACTTCGAGATATTCCCATTTTTACCAGTCATAGGACAAGTACATTCAAGACAATTGGTACAACATTTCCCGCAGGGCAAACACCAAACACTTAAACAACAAATTATTTCTCATAAATTTAATATGATTTCCAATTAAAACTGCGACATGTTGATTTTACATTGATTTTTAAATGATTAAATTTGTATGATTGTTTAATATCATATATGTTTTGAAAACAACTTTTAAACCCTGATATTAATAATAATAATAATCCATGCAAGATTTTACGAAAAAACTTTTGTATTTACTTTTTTCGTAGAATATACGAAAGTGTCGTACATATCACGAAAAAATTTAGGCAAACATTTTTTGAATTTACGAAAGTAACGAAAACCTTTCGTAAACATTTTTCTTTGCTAAAAAATATATTTGAAATAAAAAAAATTATTCAATTATTTTTTATAAATTGACATATTTTTCAGGTGTAATTTTACTTATAATTTTTAATTATTTTCGTACATTTCGTATATTTTACGAAAGAATTTCGTATGAAATATTTTCGTGCATATGCTGCATGGATTTTTTCGGTTTATGTTACACAGTAGCGCTTACGGCTCTGAAAAACTCTTCCAAGAATCAAACGATTTAGAGTCTAGTGCTTCCCACAGTTAGACATTTCATCTGCCACAATATATAAAACCAACATTTGACTAAAAGTGCATTTATCTGGCCTTTACTGAAAATTTTGTTACTTAGGTTACATCAGTTTCCCAGCCAAACAATCACTTCATAAAGTCTATCAACAAACCAGCTCAGCTTTCCTGTTTGTAACTCTGGTTAGTAAAACAATTATGTATTTGAGAAACTACTCACTCATATTTACACAATCATTAGGGTGTCATTTAAGAAAAATATTAATGCTTTTTTGGCAAGTCTTTTTGCAAATATAAATAGATTACTGCGGGTATGCTTGAACCCAACTTGACCTTTTCAACTCATAGGGATGATTCTTTCAAGGGTCTTTCCGATATTATATACTCATACCTTTTATTCAATTTGACGATGATATTAAGGAACTTTCAGATATTTATTTCAATATATGTATTTCTTCTTTATTTTGATCAATGCTAATGGGCATTTGTGTATTAGAAGTATGTGCGTGTATGCGATATTAAAACCCCGTTGTTGTTAACTGTTTGCTGTCGGCAACAGTTACCTTATAGCTAAATATAAGTCTAAATGCATAGATATTTGAAAATGTGGTTTTGTTAGTTGGTTTAACTCTTCGGTCAGTTGCTCTGCTTGTATGGATGTGCTAAATTTCATGACCTGTAACCTCTTGCTGCTGCTTTGTAAGTGTATCTCTATTCAGGATTTGAAAAGCAGTGGTTGCAGTTTTATTGTTGTATTTCATATGCACATGAGAGTGTATGCGTGTTAGTTGCCTGATTCTTTGCTATTAAGTGTTAAACTTTGTGTATGAGGTTTCGTGTAACTTGGGAGCGAAGGTACTTGTACTTTTCGCTTTAGACTTGTATCATATTGTGTTAAAGGTGAAAGTTTTGAGTTTTACAACAGAAAACATCATCGTAAATGCTTGAAAAGCATATGATTTCTAGTGTCCGACCGAACGCTCGGGTTCGGTGTCGGAGCTCGGCAAAAGCTGTGTTCGGTTGATGTTCGGCGTACGGTAAAATTTTCACCCAACACCTAACTTTGTAAAATAGTTTTTTTTTATATTTATATATCATCAAAAATACACAAAAATGTAGTCCTACAAAATATTATCAAAAAGTACTACACACCATCAATTTGTTAGTTATGTATTTATTAAATAAATAAGTCATAGCTAAAAAAAGTCAAGTTAAAATTTTTCTTTTCAATAAAAAAGTTCGGTTACGCGTTCGGTATTGCGTGAAAAAAGTGAGTTTGGTCGGACACTATTAATTTCATTTAAATTTAACATAACTATGATTTTTCAATGATTGCCCATCAAAGTATGCTATGTATTTTAGATGAGGGATTATATTAAGATTTTTCCAAAGTAATAAATAAATATGTACAGTCCACTCTTGATAATTTGAAACTCGTTAATTTGTATCTCTCGATAATTTTCAACGGTTCCCATGTCGCTGGAAAAACATTCATTATATTGAAAAAAATCCATATAATTTGGTCCCCTTGATAATTGGAATTTATTTAAATGGCATCTTAGTCGCAAACGTGCTTTGAATTATTTCGGCTATACGCCCTATAATTGGAATTATTTTAATATGCTGTGTTTAATACAAGATGCAGTTTGTTTTAGTTGTCATCGTAAGTGTCGGCGTACTATAATTTGAAGTTTGGTTTTTTCACTCTCTATAATTTAAACTAGTAGTGTGAAGGAGTTCATGTTTTTGCTTTATTTTATAATTTTAACAAAAGTCTTGTTAATTTGGAATTTTTTATATTTTGTTTTTGAGAATTTAAAGTCTTGTTAATATGAACTCTCGATTATTTGAACTTTTTCTCTGGTCCCTTTAGTTTCAAATTATCGAGAGTCGACTGTATCATAAAACATAATTAAAACAAAATAAAAAGCAAATGTCAGCTTAGAGCAGTGGTACGCACAACTCAGAATGTATTTGTATAGTTGCTTATTATTAGTATTAGTGAGGCGACAGAGCTATGAAACGCCGACCAATGGCTTAGAGAAACTCGATCATAACCTTTTTACTAATTCGAGATAAATATAATAAATACACTCTTAAAGTTAATCAACAACAAAGGGAATTAATATCAAGTGTCAAAGTAGGTGTAGGACTATTTTTATTTGTGCTTTGACAGTTCGGGTTAAAGTTTTTCTCTTCTCTTATATAGAGTTTGACTGATGGGGTGTAATCAGCTGATGATCATCTGTGATGATAAGGCTACCTGGTACTGAATTCGCCTTGATCAACAATTGTTCATTTTAAGACTTTACAATCACTCAAATTTGGGTCATATTTCCAAAAATCATTGTCACGTATATTTTAATGCATGGCTGATTCTGATTTCAAATGCCTTTTTCGTGTTCGTTGAAAATATAGTAAAATATTTCATAAAATAAATGCTTAAATTTTAAAAAGAGAACTGCTTTAGTTTGATTTAATAGATTTTAAATAAATGTAGGTTTTTTTGCAAGACTGTCCATTAAAAAAGGAAAACAAAAATACAGTTTTTCTTTCCTTTATACAAAATGGCGTGTGCGTAATGCATGCTAATGATTTTCCACATTAAGAAAATATGAATTTTTCCAAAAACGAAATTAAATTTATAACCGCCTTAGAATACTTTCACTTGCTTTGCTTCTCTTATTTCACACATCAAATTTTTGAAAAATATTAGAAATTATAATTTTATTTTTTAATTGTTGTTGTCTGCAGTCCTGTGTATTGAGCGTTACGCTCTTTTGGTTCGCTTCATTAGTCAGTTTAATTATTAAAATTGCATTAACAACATCATACACCGAAATAACAGCGTAGGTTTGTACTTCTAAATATTTAAAAGCTTTGTCAACTTTGTTAAATAGTATTATATTACAAAACGTTTCATCATTCAAGCATGGTTTGTAGCAACAAAAAAAAATTTATTGAGTGTTATACATATATTTTTAATTTAATTAAATTTTTTTAGTGAAAAACTATAAAGAACATTCACCCTTATCATGAATTCCACATGTAGTCCATTGAAATGTTACAATCTAAGGACAGAGTATTGCATTTTTGAGAGGACGCAATTTTATTTTTGGGGCATGTGTGGGGGTCAATAGAAGCTTAACCTCAAGTTTGTGGGGTCGCCACCCTTGTCCCCCGGCCGCCATCTTGGAAAGAGGGGTGAAAACACTTTTTTCACGATATCTCGGGAACTATGCGTCTTACAAAAAATTTGTGAAATCATAATTTGTAGTAAATTGTTTTGCCTACAAATATGTTTGTATAACTTTTTGCCCTAAATTAAAAATTAAAGACGTTATAAGCAAAGAAGTGAGAAAATTTTTATAAAAATTTTCTTTTTTGTTCTATTACTTTTTTTTATATATTTACAAAAAAATTACTTCAGACCAATCTTGAGATGATCTTATAAATTCTTTAATTTTTAATTTAGGGCAAAAAGTTATATAAACATATTTGTAGGCAAAACAATTTACTACAAATTATGATTTCACAAATTTCTTGTAAGACGCATAGTTTCCGAGATATCGCGAAAAAAGTGTTTTCATCCCTCTTTCCAAGATGGCGGCCGGGGGACAATGGTAGCGACCCCACAAACTTGAGGTTAAGCTTCTATCGACCCCCCAAACATGTCCCAAAAATAAAATTGCGTCCTTTAAAAATGCAAAGCTCATGTAACATTTCAATGGACTAATGTGAAAATTTCCGAATAAAATTTTTTTATTCACATGGATTTTAATTTCGTATCATGAATTCCATATGAACAAAATAAAATATCTGGTTTTGTGTGAAGTTTTTTGAAAACAAAAAAATTCAAAAACACATTTTTTCATAGTTTAAAAATGTAAACATTAGGAAATTTTCGCAACATATTTTATTCATGATACCAACTGTTCGCACGTTCGGAAATTTCCTTGTGAATTTTTATTTCGGATAAGGCTGATGATTATCTGTTTTCAAATTTCGGATTTCCTTTGAAAACATTTTGTTTCTACCGCACTGTTTGTTATTATATTTTCGAAGAATGTATTAGTAGGTTGTATTTTGCTACGAATAATTATTTGAAATTGACATAACTTTTAACATTTTCGATCGATTTTATTAAAATTATTTGAAAGAAGAGTTAGCCTACTATTCTCTCATGTGTAAATGTTTGTAATCAAAATATGTGAACACTAGTCAAAATTGAAAAAGTGGTCGTAACTTTTAATTTCGTGCTGCGATTATTATAATTTTTTTGTTTTTAGAGATTAGATTATAGTGCTTTTAAACCCTATACTAATTTTTTGTGGTATATTTTTTCGCAAAAATTACTCCTAGAACAACCGCGAAAGCAATTGTAACGTTCAATACACAAAAATGTTAAAAAATCTAAAAATATAATTTTGTTTCAGGATCCATTGAATGAGGCGAAAACTATAATATGAATCCTACCTTCTCATATTTTATTTGGTTACATTGGTAAAAAAACAACACACACAAAATATACGTTTAGAATGAGAATCACCCACATATGTATATAAATTTGTATATGTAATATCAATAAACTCTTAATTAATTTATTTGCTTTAAATATAACACCAACTTGAGCGAAAATGTTTACTTTTTTTGTATTTAATTTAATTCAATTTATTAAACAAATTTTATCTATTGTTAAATATTGGAATTAATTTTTCTTTTTTCTTTTTAACTCAAACATCTCTTATCTACAAGCTGCAAATGTCATTTTAACTGTCATTTATTACGTTTATATAAACGGATTTGTTTACATTGCTTTACACTATTTATTTTTTTTTTATTTTTTTTGCTAGTTTTTCTCTATAGAAAAAGGAACATTGTACAATCACAATCAATTGTTTTGTTTGTAATTGTAATAAATGTATTTAAACGTATGTGGCTTTGTAATTTATTTTTTTAATAAAACAAAACATTCGCAATCAGTGTTTGTAGGTGTAGGCAATGCAAAGTATAAAAATAACGATAAAAATATTTTATTTGTTTTTAATATGTAATATTTTTTATATTTTATTCATTATGAATAGTGTTAAATATCTGTGTTTGAAAATAGCCTTAAAGTATGCTTGTGTTTATTTAAGTAGTATTTTGTATGCGAAATAGCCTGGAACTGCGCTTAAGTGGAATATTAATTAATATTTATTAATACATATAATGAAAAATAAATAAATGCCTAGAAGTGTGATTAAATTAATCATTGTGCAATAGCTTTAAATACTTTTTAATAACCTTAAAGTATGCTATAATATTTGGACATTCGTAAAAGGTTTTTAAATGAAAAATATAACTTGAACCGAGTAATGTCGGTTTATTCAATTCCACATGGTTTTATCTGACTATTGATTCTAAAAAGTATGAACGTATTTACACTTTAAATTTTAAGTGAATTTGATGTGAATATAAAAGTATTCTCCTGGATTTTGGGTCTTCTATACTTATCGGTGCAATTTTCTTTTTTAACACCCGACAAAAAAGAGGGGTGTTATAAGTTTGTAGTGTGTGTCTGTGTATCAGTGTGGATGTACGAACTCTCGTACAGACCAAACGGCTGGTTAGTTTTTTCTGTTTGAAAGGTGACGATCGAGAGTGTTCTTAGCTATGGTTGAAGAAAATTGTTCCAGACGTTTAGAAGATATCACATATTTTCTAGATGTATCCTGTTGCATCTGTGTGTCTTTGACATCGTAGCTCCCAAAGGGCTAGCTCGATTTTAATTTAGTAACTTTTGTTTGATACAAAATCTTCCAACCTATGGGTAAAGAAAGTTGGTCCAGCCGTTTTGAAGTTATCATCTATTTTCTTCGGGGGTTTTTAAAATTTTTAATTTAATGTTATGCTTTCTAAAATATAATTAAGTATATATATTTATCTGTTAATTTTTTATTGTAAAAAAACATACTAGATCCAAATTATAACACTGTATACCTGCAACTCTGAAAAGCACTATTATAGCGGTTAAAGGTTCGATTCACGACAATGGCTCAGCTTTATCCAAACAAGCCAAGAAAGCCTCACTTTTTTATATAAAAATAATAATTTGCCTAGAGATATTGGGCCTGATTGTGTAAGGCGTTGGCGTAAACGCCTAAGTCGTTTCTTGTAGTAGATTAAAGAACACGGGTTGTGTGTTGCTTTAATCTATTACAAAAAACTACATAGGTGTTTACGCCAACGCCTTACACAATCAGGCCGATTATCAAGAATTTATGTTTCAAAAATATATTTGTTTGTTATGGGTTGGCTAATCGATATGTCTGGATTTCGCTGGCTGCTAATGTCGACTATTCAGTAGATCTTTAACCATGTTTGAAAAGTTTTCAAACTCTTATGCTTATAGAGAGTCTCTCAAACAAGAAATGCGAATCACAAACACAAAATTATAATTAATCTGATTATTTAGAACGTATTTGCTTGTGACTCCAAATTGATTATTAGGCCAAGATTCGTAACGTTTAATTCAGAAAAAAATTGGGCATGATTAATATTCCAAGGAACAAGGGAAAAATTAACATCAATTTAATTTTTCAACGTAACCAGTAGAAAAAAGTACCACCACTTTCGCTACACTTCCATCGTCAGTGTTCACGTGTATTTTGCTTATCACCACTTGTCAGGTGTCTTTGTTGAATGTGATTTTAATTCTTATATATACAACTTTATCGTGAAAATTGAATACGAGAATTAAATCACTTTCAAGTTGATATTAAATTTTCCCAGCATTGCCATTGTTTTATTTTTTCTTTATTCCCATATTTTTGATTTTTATTCTACTCTAGACAGACTTTTTTGGTTTGTTTTTTATAATTAAGTATGTATATATGAACAGGTAAACATGTGAAAAGCTCAAGCCAGTAGCTAATTGTTTATTAATATGATTATTTCGAACGTATTTGCTTGTGAATCCAAATTGATTATGAGGCTAATGTTCGTAACGTTTAATTCAGAAAGAATTGTACATTATTAATATTCCAATAACTCGGTAAGTCACATGTAATCAAAAATTGATTTTATTTCCTCATTCTCTTCCAATGTACGTCTGCATCCTAGAGACATTTTTGGATAAATTCTAGTATTTTGCAAGTAATTATGTCCCGTATTTATAGTAGAAAATTTCAAAAACTACAATTTAAATTTTTGTTTAAACTTAAAAGTCTATTAATTCAATATATTGTCTTTGTGGCTTATCGAGTTATTGCACTAAGCCTCTCAAGTTTTTGTTGTAGCAAGCCTCTCTAAAGGTACGTTCACGTTTGGGAAGTATTTGCCGAAAAAAACGTGACCAACAGACGAGCTAAAATTGTATTTCCTTTAAATTCAATATTTTTTCAAATATGGGTTCGCATTTATTAAAAATAATTTAAAAATAGCTTTTGCCAGAATAATTAACTTTATTTTGTGATATAAAAACCAAGTTAAATCAAACTAACCCTTAGCAAAAGTAGTGGTTGCATATTTTTGGCCAAACATTTGCCAAGTGTGAACGTAGCTTAACTTGTTGTTGAGCAGAAAAATACGAAATAAAAAGAGTTAAGCACTGTTAATGTTTATTCATAAACAAAAAATGTCAAAAGTATAATCGACAATCTTTCGAAATTTGAAAAATATCGTTGTATCGACAATAAGAATGTCGCCAATACCGATATATCGGTAAACTCGAAGTATCGCCGATATATCGGTGTCAGATGCAATCTAAATAGTAAAAATACAATTATGTTTATATGTAATACTTGTATGTACTTATTAACAACTTTTTGACTAATTATTTGAGAACTTTAAGAAGTTCATAATATTTTTGTATCATATTGACAGCATCAGAGAAAAAAACTATATTTTATGCATGTTTAAATTAAAGTGTAGTAAAGTGTTATAATGTACACACTCGTACAAACATCTACTTAAAAAAAACAATAACAAAATAAAATATACAACAACTAAATGTGTATGTATGAAGTCTAAAAAGGAAAATAATAAAAACAAAACAACAACGCAGTGCTTAAGGGTTTAACAAACAAAGCATTTAACACAATAGCAGATACTAGACACTCATATCCATCTAAAAATATCCCTGAAGGAAACCAGGGGCCGGGTGTCTCCAAGTCACTACTTTTGTCTACAAGTTTGGTGACTTTTTTGTGACATTTTCAACGAATCGTCCGTCTACACTTTTTATTTTGCCTTTAATGAGAAGATAAGTTTTTGACAGCTACAAAACGATTTTTTATTGTCTCATTTTGTTGTGTTGAAAATGAGTGTGACTGTACGCAAAACTTAAAAACTTTCATAAAAAAAATATCATTTAATTGCCTTACCTAGGTCAAAAGTTTCATATGTTTTGACTAGAATCATTAAAATGCACTAGTGAATCTCTGGAGCCAATGTCTCAGTGTGGTCCCATAAGAACCACCTAGTCTATAATAAGTAAATAGTTGCAATGTAACTGCTGGAATATCAGTGAGAAAGAAACACATGCTAAATGTCTATAGCACAGAACATTGCCTGGTGTACAATTAGTCGGTAGTACTGGGGACAAAGTCAATAGTGAAATCAGTACAGTTTTATTATCGACATTTCATTCAGGGTAATAATAGAAAGGGTAGAATATATGCTATTTTGTGTGTGTGTGTGTGTGTGTATGAGTTGGAGTACCCTGGTTGGCCAACTCGTCGTACTACTCGTACTACTCGTCTACTCATACTACTCGTCAACGACTACTTAGGAATATTCGACAATTTAACAGAAACCGTAATCAACGAATGGGTAAAAGAAAAACTATTCAAATGGTCATGCTAACTATGTGGGAGATATTGTCCGCAAACTAGTCTTGCAACGTTCAATATAAAATTTTGTGGAATTTCGTTAGAAAAAAAACACTACTCTTCGTATACTGTACTTCTTGTGGACGTTGTCGCTCAGTCTGTCACCAGTTTGAATCATTTTGATACATTCCTGTTTGCTAAAATTGAGCGAAATTAAATAATGATTAAATACTTTCTGCATTTAATACTGTCTGAGTGACGAATTCCTCAAATTATTATTGTAGAATACATGTAATAAAGAAAAAAAAGAAAAAAATTCAATGGGCACATTTCTGAGCATGTTGTCATATACATAGTCATTAATGAAAACATGGATGTCGCTCGCGTTGTCATGTGTGAACTTAGTGGCCATTTGTTTTAAAATGTCCTCACTGATCTGTTTGAGCTGTCACCAACAGGTCATCGAGGCTTTAACATTGTCATGCATCGGTCTAGCACGATGTCTGATAGACATGGCCAACCGGGGTACTCCAACTATTTCTAAGCCACTCAGACGCATGTGCACTCTTAATAGAACAACAAAAACAAAAAGAGTAACCTTAAACAAAAATGACAGCAGTGGCAGCATCATACTACACCATTTAAACAAATCATTATCATAAATGCACAAATTTGGTAGGAGTAAAAAGTATTTTCGTAATCTCAACTAAAAAAAATAAATAAGACTGTCTAACCCAATAAAAAAACGAGGAGTCTGTCTAATCATCGCTTTTGTTAACAAGTTGATTACAAGGCGTCTTGACGAGCAAATTTTTTGTTATAACAATTGTCAAACTTCATATATAAAAACATCAGAAAAATTTTAGTGCTATTTTTTATATTGATTTTGACTTTTGTCAAGACAAATAATTTGCTCGTCAAGACGCTATGTTAAATCGAGCATTCCTAGTTTGGGATTATGGCATTGGTTACACGACAATGAAAACACATTGTAAAATAGTGAAAGCCATAATCTTAAAGCAAGCAAACTTGATCGAAGCAACTCGTTAGTTCCCTGATATATTATTTTTTGATCGATAGTAAAATTAAACCGAAAATACCTACGAAGCATTCTTAATTCAATAAGTCGTAATTCACACGACTTTAAAGGCTCGACTTTGTAGGTGATACAGAAAAAATTCACGAACCGCAACAGTGAAGGATTTCGTGCTCTCACTAATAAGCATATGCATAAACGTCAAAAAATTCATGAGGAAAAAGCCGTAATGTAAATTGAATTGGCTTTTCTCTAAAAGAAAATTGCGTAAAACGTCAAGCGAAAAATTGTATGTGTGAAGAGGCACTAACTAAATTTAATTTAAAATTTATAAAATCACAGTTTTTTTTAGATTTCTGCTATTTATAATAAAAATAATTTTTAAAATTTATTGTTAATAGTCAATTACTCTTACCCAACAAATTATACACACTTTATCACACAACTGCACCTTTAATTTAATGCGCATATAAAGATAAGGGGCAAGAAAAAATGTCTGCTCTATCAAATAGAGATGATATTAAAATGAAAAAAGAAAATAAAGAGTTCAAGTATTGTCAACAGTTGGGCACACAGCAACGAACAAGAGGTGCAACTTTTATAAAAGCAGAGTGAGAGTATGTTAATTTTGTGGGTGGAGAAAAAAATGTTATAAAAAATACATGGCATAATAATATTAAATTTGTACAATAGCACATTTTTGCATACTTGCAAGCCAACAAGAATATGTTAAACTTTTAGTTATTAAAAAAGTTTTTACATGCTACACAACTACATACATGCATAGAACATGTTGCATGCAACTTATTTAAACAACAACTACTACAGCATGCAAGATAGCAGGGCAAAGAAACTTTTGTTTTATAAATATTTTACTAAATATAAAATAACTGCAAGAAAATTTTCAAAGTTCATTTGAAGCTTTTATAAAGATATTAAAACAAAAATATTTAAGTAGAAGGAATATTTAGTTTGGTATTTGTGAAATTTAAAAAAACGTCGACTCAATTCAAGTGTGCAGATCAGCAGTGTTGATATAATAAGCATATCTGCATGATTCATAATCAGGGTTCAGTATTGACTTATTATATATCCGAATCTGAAAATTTTAAGTTGTATGGCATTGATTCATAGTTCCATATTGATTTGTAGTTACATATTTTGGCAATAAATACATATTTTTACATATTTTATAATTTTTAAATATATATTTTAAAAGTTTTATTAAAATATATACATAGCAAATGTATGATGGTAAGGTATTATACCATTCCGAATAAATTTGGTCTCACCTTAAAAATAGGAGTCGGGGTAGTGCCACGGCGTCGACACGGTCCAAAATGTATCAAAACAAAGTACAATTTCATCATGATATCCATCCCTGATTCATAGCCAATGTATACGATTCACATTCATTTAAATTTCTTTTAAACTTTCTGCCTTTTGCTGTGTAGTGTTGGAATTCTTTTCTGTTTATGCCTTTTTCGCCTCAGGTTTATATTTCAGTTTAAGTTATTAAAACAATTCATTAATGTTCAGTTATTTTCTAATTTATTTTTCTTCTTATGATGACAACTTGTCCTTTTTTCCACATGAAAGTAGATTCTTCAAAGGTGTTTTCTGTGGTATTAAATAATAGAGTATCCAATTATTCAACTTTTGGATTTGTTCGAATAAAGAATTTATCCATTCTGAGAAATTTATTTTAGTATTAATTATTCGTCACTTTTAATCACAAAAATTGTCAAAAAATCAAAACTTTTTAAAATTTACAATTCGACGTTTTGCTGTTTAACTAATAAAAGAAACAATTGTAACAATCGGTAGTTAGTCAACAGTGCTTTGTACCTATCAACAATACAAAGAAACACCAATACACTTAAGCCACACACAAATTCTTTATTAAAATATTGCCGCATTTAAAAACACTAGTGTAGCCAAAGGTCGACTCAATCGACCGCATTCTAGAAATATTAAAAAATAATAATAATATACATATAATTACATATATATGCACATAAATATGTATGTACGCCAGCATTTCATTTGAATTATCTTTTAAAGAGAAAAAGAATTATACTTGATATACTCTATTTTTTGTATTTGCTTTTTATTTGTGCAAAAACAATCGAATATTTACTTGTGTGTTTTACTTGTAGTGTTAGTAAGAACTTGATAGTCGTATTACTCCTAAGGTACTGAAGTGATGTGAATAAAATTAAGATTGTCCGGTTTTATATAAAAAACCCTTTAAAAACATATAAATCTTTCCAAAATCGGTTCAGTATTACGGGCGTAAAAGGGATCTAAAAAACCTGTTTGTCTATTAATTATATAGATGCTTCTTAGACTTTAAACTTGTCATCTGGGGCCTGTTGCTCAAAACTACAAGTTACAAATCTACAAGTAAAATACACACAAAACAACAACATTTTTGAAAAATTTTATTGTTGCTTTGTGTGTATTTTACTTGTAGATTTGTGACTTGTACTTTTGAGTAACGGGCCCCTGGTAGTAAATTTCATTTACACACAAAACAAAAACAACAAACTTGCCAACCCATAATAAAAGATGTCGGAATATTAAGACACAATTTTAAAATGCTGTTGTGAATTCCCTAAATGTATTTTTAAAAGTACGTGAATGTTTTTCAACTGTTTCAATATTTTTATGTATTTCCATATCACTTTTTGTGTCCATTCACTCTCCCTCTATTCAACTGTAACCTCAATGAATGTAAAAGGAAATTGTGCTTAATGGAATGCATTCGGAAATCATCAACTCAATGTGGCGAAGAAGACAATAAATATGAATTAAAAAAAAAAAAAATACTAACTCCCTGCTTTTGTTACAAAAAAAGCTTAAAAACAATTTTTTCTTTTCGATAAGAGTGGCCATTCATAGACTGCGTGTAAAGGTATCAGTCAGTCAACCAGTAGTAATGTTTTTTTTTTATAAAAAACATTTTGCCTCCCTTTGTTGTCAGTTAATTCAGGGATATTGCCAACAGAGGCAGCCACATATTCACTACTATATGACATAAAAATGAAAATTCTCTTAAACTTGCACAACCTTGTTGTGATTATAGATACACTGCATCCAAACAAAGTTTAACCATAAATGTTGCTGCCAACTTCCTTTATATGACCTTCGATTCGTTGTGTTCATGTAGATCCTTTATAAACTGAATATGACAACGAAAATATTTAGAAAAAAAACACATCCACAACAACATCATAGCTATTATGAGTTATAGACCTGACCAAGAATAGAAAGTTGCTTTAGACATTTTTTAAAAATATTGTTCCTTTATTTAGTTACACGCAAATGCTTTCATTTTTAGTTCTAACTATAAAGTTAGATAAAACAAAAAGGAAAATGGAAAGAGAATCCTTTTCAATGTTTATAACCTAAACAACCTTTTATTCACTTACATTTCACTAATCCACATACATACAAAATAAAAACACAAACATACGACAATACTTATATCTGTTTATATGAGCGAAACCATGAAAACGGATGTGTACTGTTGCAGGATAAAAAAATACGACAGTTGAGTGCATTTTGTTATATGAGCCGAAATATAATTTTGGAATTATATAAAATGTGGGGATATCACAGGTTATATCAGATCATTTATTGGTGCCACAATTCAATAAATAATAATTCTTCCAACAAAAAGAAAAACGACTACAAAATAGGCGTCGAACTGCACTGCCTACATTTTTGATCATAATGTCGGACTTTCACAAGAACTAAGAATTTTCTTTAGAATCGGTTACGTCCTGGCAAAAATAAAATTGGTACAAGAAAGCAGCAAAATTAAATAGAAGGGCTTCGGAGATTCGCAAAAGCACACAGTGCATTCCCTCTGCCTTACGTGGTTGTAATAACGTAAGCGAATGAAGAAATTAACTGCACGCACGAGGAAGGTGGTCGGCTATTTATGTTTTTTCATGTTTTTTAAATCCGAAAAATTTTTTTTCAACTCAAACTTTTTTATAGTGCATCCTCTCTCGCTTACGTGGATAGATTCTTGCATTGAATTGTGTATGAAAATAAATGTGCCTCGGTAGCTTAGTGGTTAGTGCTCTAGCCTACCATGCGGAGATTGTGGGATCGATTCCAGATTCAGTACATGAACAAAAAGTATTTAATATAGTTTCCAATTGCGTTTGTACCACTTAGTACACAAATAAATATAAAAACAACATAAAATTATTTCAAATAAAAAATGTATCCAAGTGTAGGTGAAATTGTGATATAAAGAGCAAAATTTTTTTAATTATAGACATATAAAAAAGACATGATGCTAATGCATATAAGATGGGCAGATAGAAGCTCATACCTCCATACGTACCAAGTGGGACATCCCATACAAAAATCATGTAATACCGAAGCAGGTTAGTAAGGGAGAGTACCGAAATCTCTCCCTTACAAACCTGCTTCGGGCAGACGGACATTTTTGCTGGGGAAGAGTTGTGAAAATGAATATTTACTTTTCATGGGCGTGGCACTGCCCACTTTTATAACCGAAATTTTTATTGCCATGATAACAGAAGGTGTGTGCCAATTGTCATTACAATCGGTTTAGTAGAAGCTGTTGAAAAATAATATTTACTTTTCTAATCATGATGTATTGAAACGGAAGCTTAATAAAATAAGGAATGTGTATTTACTTTGTATGGGCGTGACCCTGCCCATTTGTTAACGAAACAACCAATCTGGAAGTACAAACTTTCAAGTAAAGAAAAAATTCGAAATCGGCTTATAAATGGCGGAGTTTTAAGGAAACACATAACAAATACATGAATTGATAACCTTTCTCTCTTTTTGGTTTCATCATATAATTTAGTTTAGTTTACGAGTATATTAAAATTTTAAATATTAAAGTTATGAATATTAGTTGAAGTGTAGTATGGTTTTTAATCCAAAGGTATTTAATTATTCAATATGAAATTTTAATTAAATTATTTTCATTGAGAAATAAATTTCTGAAGCATTAATTTCAAAAAAGCAAATTTATAACTGTCGACGTTAACACCATGATGTTTTCGGGATCAAACACGATCTCATCATCAAAATTTTGTTATTCGTTTTCACTGTATCACAACGGTGAAGTCAAGTAGTTAAACATCCAAAATTAAACCAATTTCTGTTCAAGGCTTTTCCAAACTGTTCCTCACGCTTCTAATTTCAACTCTTGATGGTTCAGAAATTCACTTCGTTTTTATCTTTGTCTAGGCTATTTATTAGATGGGTTCTTATTTGTCCTCCACCTATTTCAAAAGTTTTTGGCCCTCGTGTCTTTTTTTTTAAAGCATTAATAACAATGTGTGTGAAGATAAATATGACTAGTTAAATATGTTTTTTTTATTATCGCATGCGATATTTTTATTTTCTATGTGTATTGTACTGAATTTAGGACTTTTTCTAAAAAACGCTAACTGTTCCCAAACCCTTCTTCCTCGGCGAATCAAACCTAGTGGACATTAAGGCCAATAGTTGGGGCTACCAAACTGCATTTTTAGTTTTCCTGAATTGTACTTGTGAAATTTTTTATAAGATTTTGAATATATGACTAAGGTTAAATATGCTCAAATATGACTTCTTCAAGTATTATACCCACTGTCCCCAAACCCTTCTTCCTCGGCGAATCAAACCCAGTGGAAATTAAAGACACTGGTTGGGGCTACTGCACTGAGTTTTTAGTTTTCCTGAATTGTATTTGTGAAATTTTTTATAAGATTTTGAATATATGACTAAGTTAAATATTCTCAAACATGACTATGTCAAGTAATATGCCCACTCTGCCCAAACCCTTCTTCCTCGGCGAATCGGACCCAGTGGACATTAAAGACAATGGTTAACCTACTAAACTGCGTTTTTAGTTTTCCTAAATTGTATTTGTGAAATTTTTTATAAGATTTTGAATACATGACTAAGTTAAATATTCTCAAATATGACTTCTTCAAGTACTATGGCCACTGTGACCAAACCCTTTGTCCTCGGCGAATCAGATCCAGTGGACATTAAAGACAATGGTTTGGGCACAGTGGGCATATTACTTGAAGAAGTCATATTTGAGAATATTTAGCTTAGTCATATATTCAAAATCTTATAAAAAATTTCTCAAATACAATTCAGGAAAACTAAAAACGCAGCTTAGTAGCCTCAACCATTATCTTTAATGTCCGCTGGGTCCGATTCGCCGAGGAAGAAGGGTTTGGGCACAGTGGGCATATTAGTTAAAAAAGCCATATTTGAGAATATTTACTCTTAGTCATATATTCAAATTTCTTATAAAAAATTTCACAAATACAATTCAGGAAAACTAAAAACGCAGTGTAGTAGCCCCAACTATTATCTTTAATGCCCACTGGGTCTGATGCGCCGAGGGAGAAGGGTTTGGGCACAGTGGGCATATTACTTGAAGAAGTCATATTTGACCATATATAACCTTCGTCATATATTCAAAATCTTATAAAAATTTCACAAATACAATTCAAGAAAACTAAAAACGCAGTTCAGTAGCCGCAACCATTGTCGTTAATGTCCACTGGGTCCGATTCGCCGAGGAAGAAGAGTTTGGGAACAGTTAGCGTTTTTGTAGAAAAAGTCCTAAATTCAGTACAATACACATAGATAATGAAAAAAAACATATTTAACTAGTCATATTTATCTTCACACACATTAAATAACATGCTGTTAAAAAATATCGATTTTCTTTTACTCGTGAAAAAAGAATAAGTGAGGCTTGCAGGTTCTGTTGAGTAGATAGATCATTTCGCCATTGTAATACACCCTCAAAATCAGAAGTTATCGATAAAAAAAAAACATTTTTTGGTACTTCACGGACAAAAATAATTTTCAGTGCGTTGTTTCTCCACCGATTTTCAAGTATATAGACTTAAGCTTTCCGTGTATATTTAAAAGATGTTATTTTGATTTATATTTCAAGGAAATATCAGCGAAAGAAGAATTAAATTTTTTGTTTATTTCTCATTTTTTTTAAATTTTCCTAATATTTTTGCAGCACTTTGCTTGATTTTCTTAAAAAGCGTATCTGATAGCGATTACAATAAGTCCTAAATTATTAATCTGTTGGGAATTGGACAAATTAACATATTTTTACTCAAAGTTTCAATGTAAAGTTGTACATACAAGACATTGCCAGTGCATTTTGGAACTGCTCACAAAATGAATGGGCAAAAATATATTAATTTTTTCCCTTTTATTTTGCGAGCAGTTCCAAAATGTACTGCGAATGTGTTGCATGTAAATTTTTATATTGAAATTTTGTCTAAAAAATTTTTAATTTTGCCAATTCCCAACCGATTTTAATAATTTAAATTAATAATTAACTAATAATTAATAATAATTAATTAATAAATTTAAATTCACCCTTATGAATGAAATCTTTTTATTGTATGAACAAAGCGAATTTCTTTTAGTGTACGTTTAAATTTTATGATATTAAAAATAAACCAAATTTTTGTACTGCATTTTTCCAGCCTTTGAATACCCCTTGTAACTGCTGTTTTACAGCCATTCATTGGCTTTAACATTCAATTACATTTGCCAGCATATTTCCGTACAGATGTTAGAAGAAAAAGTAGGAAAAGGAAAAATCTCTGGCCGACCATATGGCGTTCGGTTTGTTTGATTATGTTTATGATGATAATGAATGATGTTGATGAGATTGTTTTCTTTATAACGAACAAAAAAAAAGTTCAATAAAAATAAAAAACTTTGGTTTATTATGGTTTTAACATGATGAAAAAAAAACAACAATCTAAACAAGAACTAGAAAATGCACATATATACATAATATGTATGTACTATATAAACTATTTAAATTTCCGGCATAATGTTTTAAGGATATTTCTTAGTTTATATATTGCTTTTTTATTATTTTGGGTTGCATACTTTTGTGAAACAATATGGCGGAAACATCATATTGTTAGAAAACTAGTTAAAGTAAAACCAAAAATATTTGCTAGTTCAGGGGCTTTTTCTGGTTGTAAAATATAGCAATTAAAATGACCTACAGTCGGTATACAATAATACAAGCCTAAATAATGTTTGCAAATATGTACAACAATTATTAAAATCAAATTTCAAATTGAAATAATGTATTATATGCATTTATATTTTAGTAAACTTAATTAAAACATTGTATCTCTTCTAAAAAGAAGAATCTCTGAAAATATAAACTTTTAATAACTGCTCCCTAAATGTATGCTAACCATTTTTTGTAAAAAAGACTTCATTACATACCGGAAATTTAGTATATTTTTCAATTGTTTTATTTAGTTTATTTTTCTAATAATTCTGAACTGCAGTTTCATTTAAACATTTAATAGATGTTGTATGTTGTTAGTTTTTTTATTTCCGTTTCTCTCCTACAACAATTTATCATGAGGCAGTGAATGCATGTAGTTGTATGCGTATGCTTGTAAATTGTGACGTTTGTACCTGTGATGTTTTCAACAAAGGGGGAAAAGCAATTGCTCTTATCTATATTTGTATTGTTGTGTTGTCATTGTGTTTTGTATTGTTTTGTCTGTAGAGATAAATCTTTCTTGTTAAGCGGATATCCGCTTAGTAGTGGTCTATGGGGTAAATGATTTGTATGTGCATTGTTTTTATATATTTTTTATTGTAGTTTTTTTTTATCGTTTAAGTAAATAGAATTTAGAGGATGTATAGGATTTTTAACACAATCTTAAAGTTTTGGAGAATTGGTTCTTAAATTAGTTCATGAGTAAAATTCTGAGCTGTATCAATTTATAAGAAATTGTTATTTCTTGTTTTGCCATCTCGAGCAAAAGAAATATCGAATTTTTCGAATATCGAATTTATCGAATATGAAATTCATTTATTTTTCTTATGAAGCTTTTGCGAGATATTCGGTAAAAAACGTGTTTTTTGCAGCTTTCAAGCTATGTATTTCCAAAAATCTTAAGAACTGTTCATTGGAATTATAGAAATTTTGAACTGTTGCATAGATATGTTTTTCTTCTTTTAGCTATTACATATACTGTAATTATCAGATCAAAATTCATTGAGTTGCAGCCGTTGAAATTTTAAAATTTTGCAATTTCTTACATATTTCAAAATTCACTATTTTAAGTTGCTCAATTAAGGCAAAAAAAAATATCCGAATTTTTTTAGCCTTAATAGAACGTTCCTAATTTTGTTTATTTGAACCATATTTAAAAAAAAAATTATATAAGACATGGGTAAAATAAAAAAGATACAACATATTTAGTTAAAAGATGCGTATTTGAATTTAGACAACAAATAGCTAAATTGGCAACAATGATTTAAAATAACAAACCAAAAGGCGAGGGTAAATAATGTTTAAGAAAATGAATGCCTCGCACACTGTGAGTTTTTCTACTTTTAGGTTTCCAAAAGTAAAAAAAAATATCTGCGATCTTGTTGAATTTTTGATATGTTATAGACAGCAGTACAGATTATACAAAAATATGCTGATAAAAATAAGAAAAGGAATGGTAATAAATATATCATGTAAGCAAGTATTCAGTATCAAGAGAAGCAAAGAAACAGGCTTTTTAAATTAGCAATTTTAGTGATTTTCTTATTATAGTATTGGTTGGCTTTTGAGTAATATAATATATAATCTAGCCGAAAGCTCACTGGAGTAAAAATCCACTAACAGCAAGGAAGCCGAAAATGTATGTATGTATATACAATTTTTAATGGAGTATAACTAAATTGTTTCACCAAGTTCATCTCTCATACTGCCACCAGAACATTAAGTAGAGTCTCTGATTTAAAAATAAAATAGAATTTGGTGCTTTTTTGCAATCTTTTTTTTAACACTTTTATTAGCTCCAGTTTTTACAGTATTTTTTACAATTTTAAAGAAGACCGGTCAGCTTGAAACTTTGCACACACTTTACGTTCTTATGACAATACAATTTGGTGATTATAAAAGTGGGCAGTAACACACCCATCCTAAGTAAATATTATTTTTTAACTACTTTTACTAAATTAATACGAAAGTTTGCACACACATTGAGCTCACCCTTATAATACAATTTAATGATTACAAAAGTGGGCACTGCCACGACCATGCAATATGAATATAGTTTTTCAACTACTTTTTCCTAATCGATTCTTATCAAAGTTGGAACTTTCAAAAATATCTATTATCCACCACGTATTTTTCAAAAAAAAAAAATTATGTTGGCTTTTATTGTAGGTCCTTACTACGTATATCGTGACTAACACAAATCAATTTGATTACTTTATAATTTTAAGTGCGTAATAAAAGCATTTATTTTAGTTTTTTTAACTGCATGTTTTTATTTTGTATAAATTGTGCAGACATGAACATAGCATTTAATACTTATATTTTAAGTAGATCTAACAGTCAGTATTTTAGCTAATTAAAGCTTTATGAGTTGTTTTAAGACCGTAATAAAACCATACAAATAGATCAGTAAAGAAAACCCATCCTCAAGTAATCTAGGAAAATTAATTTCAGCAAAGATATTTAATAAACAAACGGGACACAAAAGTAAAAAAGTGGCCTGTACATTTTACCAGACCCACCCTACCTGCCTCTATGTATTTCGACACGCTGAAACAGAATCTGGGGTCCCTTTGCGTCGTACAGCTTCAAAATATGGAATAATTTGCGAAAAACTGCGGTTTTTTCTCGATTTTTAACAGGTTTTCTCAAACTACTCAAACTTTAAGAGTGTATGAGCCAAACAGACTTCAGATTCGGATTCAGCACGTGGAAATAGATATAGGGTGGGTCGAGTAAAATTTACAGACAATTTTTTTACCATACATACCAATAAAAGTGGGCGGACCACGCCCATTTTTCGACAAAGCTTCACTTATGCATAGACATTCTGTATGCCAAATTTCATTTTGATATCTGCTCCGGAACGAGAGTTTTTAATTTTGCCTACCTTAAATTGCGAAAAGTCACACTGTGCATAGTTTTTTGCTAATATAACATCTGTTCTTTAATCTTTTTGTTCTCTTGCTTTTTAAATTTCTTTCATAAAAATATATTGCTTCCGTTTTGTCATCAACAATTTCTTGTCATATTTTCGAACATATTTGAAAGGAATTAAACGCCAACTAATTCCTTTTAATGTGTTATTAAGCTGTCTTTAAGAATTGCTAACAGTTTATTACATGTGTCGTTATACAAAATATATAAAATCCTACATTAAGACATATTGAATGAAATCTTAACATTTAATTTTGTACTTTAAGTAGGTTTTATTAAAATGATATTTTATAAAGATATGTAAGCGAAAATTTAAACCATTTTTTATTGCTAGCAATATAAAATAGCTGTAATTACATACATATTTGGACTAATTTCTTTTATAAAACTTTTAAACAATTGTTTTAGATAACAATTTTTCATACTGTCAAATGTATTATTGTTAACATTCTATTTAGTTTTATGACAGCAATACTTATTTGAAGCTTCCAATGAATAAAAAAAAAACGTTTTAAGAAAAGAAAATACATAATAATTTTATGAAAAATTTATAGAAAGCATGAAGAATTTTAATATGCATGCATGTATTATAATCTATTATTCAAAAGATTACTTGCATTTAAAATGCTTTTTTATATTTTGCATGCAGCTTCATAAATATATATGCAGCCACAGCGAAAAGCATAAAAAAATCATAAAAGAAAAACTAAATAAATAAAAGAAAAGAAGGAAAACGAATAAATGAAAGACAACAATTGAAATGGCAACAGTAGAAGAAAATCAGTACATATAAATAAAAAAATAAACAAAGCGAACAAAATATTTAAAAAACTGCCAACAGCATAAATGATTCTACATATTTTTAAATATGCATGTATGTATACTAGAGTGACGCTTATTTTGAAAAAATTAAATATTTCCCAAACTTGGATGAAAAAAATTTTTTTTTTCGTACAATTTCCACAATATCTCTGAAAGTACTGGACTGATTAAAAAACAATATTGGTGCTACTTAAAGATAGTACTGTTGTCGAATATTGGTTTTTTGTTTTAATTGAATAGGGCAATCAATCCGTTCTCCAGTTATGTATATTAACCTTTCTTGTAACTGTAAATTAATTAACACATTTTTTGTTCGTTTCTAATTTTCTGCATATTTAATTGTAAATAAAATCAAAACTTGTGGATCGATTTTGTTGAAATATGGCTTGTTTTGTTTGAAATGTAGTATCCCAGCAAAAACTTGGTAATGAGTTGTCATTACAGAACAACATACCTTTCAACCACAAACAACATACCGTCTGGATTACTTTACAGCAGTTGAACAATTACTTACTAGTAATTAAGCAAGCCATTTATTCTCTTATTGGCAGAGTACTTGTGTATCTGCTTATCAGACAGACGATAAACTGTTCAACCCCTGGGGAAGCAAAATTGGATTTTTTTTTCAATTGTGTTCATGTTTGTGAAAACAATTTTTAAGCCCGTAACAAAATAGTTGTGTAGTAGCCTAGTGAGTAAAACGCTTGGCATAAAATAACACAATAACTGCAAATGGCATGAGTTCAATGCTTAGCAGAGACATTTAATTTTTATAGTGCTTTGTGTATTCAATGCCTTCTAAGTATTGAAATTTATAACTTGTTATTTGTAATCAAATGTTGTAAGTACTTGCCTCCAATGATATCGCCATGTTGAAGTAATTGGTTAAAATGCCAAAGTAGAAGTAGTGAAGGGTATGTTTATTAGCATTTTAACTCATTACTTTGCCTTCAACATTTTTTCTGGGATTCTATGTGTAAATTGGGTGAAAATGGGTAAATACTCTAATATATATCCAAAGGCTGGGAATACATTTTGTTGTAGAAAATTTAATAAACGAACACATTGTGCGGCAAATTTTATTATTAAAACTCGCTCAAACTACTAGGAGTGCTAGCCCCTCGGTAAAAATAGCGAGAATTACGAAAATTCGCAAAAACTGGCTTATGTATGAGAGATTACAATGTTGCGATTAATTAAAATGTAAGAAAACCAAAACCTTTGGATAAGTTTCGCCTGTCGCGAAAATTCGCGAAAAATTGTAAAGTTTCAAAATCGCTAAAACTGCAAGGAATACCAAAAATTCCGAAAAATCCCGAAAATGGCGAGAATTCGCAAAAACAGCGGCAAGATAACAAAGTCTAATATGGTTTAAAAACTTGAAAAAAGTCGTTTCTATCCTGAACATTGCAAAAATTCGCGAGAAGTTTCACCATCGGAAACAAGCATTAGCATTAGGGATGTAACGAATACCGATACCGATACCGATATATCGGCGATACTTCAGATTTTCCGATACATCGGTATCGGCGATATTTTACTGTCGATACGACGATACTTTAAAAATTTTTTTCAGAGTTTTTTTTTTAACAAATAATTTATTTTTGTTCAATTTCACCATGAATTAAATTCACTTCGTTATTTTTTAAATCTTATTAATATCAATTTTAGAAATTAATAATCTTTTATGCTGCTATTTTGTAAAAAAAAATATTTATTTTTTGTTAATTTTACCATGAATTCAAATTCAAGTCGTTGTTTTTTAAATCTTATTCCAGCAAAAAAAGACACTCCAAAGAAGTCATTAAAATGTAGAATTCGCGATCCGGAAGCGTTGCAAATTTGGATAATTTCTAATTAGTTTTACATATCCTTGCCATTGCAAGAAGTTCTGTTTTTCGATTACCAATCACCGAATTGGAAGCGATGCTAGGACAAATTTCTTTTTCGGTGTTCTATAATGGTTTTTCCTCAAGGAAAAAGGATAAAAAATTATCCATTTTCACAACTTTTTTTATGCGAATTTAAACTCAAAACTTTATTTTCATGTAAATTTAAGTGAATAAATATAAACTTTTTGAAGACTTTTAATAATAAAGCTTATAAGTTATTTAGAAGAATATTAGTTGATAAATGTTCTTTAAAAAATCGATTTTTTAAAAAGCATGGCGAGTATTTTTTAAAATTACAAAGGAATTAAAAAATTTTTCTTGGTTTTCTACTAATTCTCTGCATATTTTTAATATAGATTTTTTTGAAGCAAAGAAAATGTAGCTCCTTAAAAATTACTTCAAATTGTTTATACTGGGTTAAAATCAATTTTATATATTCTCTCTTACAATGTAATTTTGTATAATAAAAAAATTGGACTTGAGTTTTGTTAATCTAAACTTGAACTCAATTTCAATATTCGTATCGGTATCGGAATCGGTATCGGCGATATTTATTTTTAAATATCGGTATCGGTATCGGATCGGCAAAACGGCGTATCGTTACATCCCTAATTAGCATTGATTAGAAACCTCTAAAACCGCATATTCATGGGAAATCGCTAACTTTATAGAAGAAATCACTAAAATTGTAAGGAATAACAAAATAAAAATGTATATTAAAACTTTTTGTTTTTTTAATTTTGATGTCAAAACAAATGTTCCTTTTCAAATGCTTTTTATAAATACCCAAATAAATTCCCAATAATGGAATATACTGGGTATTTACGTGGTGTTTACCCATACATCGGATAAATACCGGATAGAATCCCATCTATAGAAATGTTTTGCCACAAGAAACTTTTTTTGTGAAATTAATATTTTGGAAGTTATGAGACAAGAAAGTAAAATATTATGGGTTTTCCCAAATTTGAGCGGGCTGGCTCCCGCCTTATCCCCAATCGATTGACCTGAAAACTTGGCATGACCAGTTTTTTTTACCAATTCTCACCAAACTGTAGTTTGAGACTGGAAGAAATTGACTTTTTTTCAAAATAAGGGTCACTCTAATGTATATATGTATTTATGTATCTTTGTAAGTATTTTTGTTCTCTTCTTATATTTTTATTTATTCAAATGTAACAATGACGACAACAGGCAAAGAATGAAAATGAAATAAAAATGTCTACTGATGAAAACTAATGATATGAAAAGGATAACAGCACAGCGAAATAGCAAGAAAATATATCCTTTTTCACACATTTACATATTATGAAAATCAAATCTACCATCACCACTGTGACATCCTTTCTTTCTCTTTTTTTTTCTTTCTGTTTTATATTATTGTTCTTGTCAACACATATAGAAAAGAATAAAAGTTAAGAAATTGTAACAACAATAGCCAACAATAATAAATGCTATTAAAAATTTAATACCTGTGTCTGGCATGTGTATTCTTTGGTGCTTTTCGTTTACCTCCTTGTAATAACATGCAGTATAATAGATACAGCAGCAAGGATCATAGGGGTTGTCTTCTTTACATTTGGTAAAGTCATTTATGAAATGAAAATTTTTAACCTTGTCTAGTCTCTTTTGGTTTAAAAGTTTTTATGTTGCTAAGTATAAAATTTTCTGATAACAAAGACTTTAAATATGCTATGGAAATTATGCGTGCTAAATTAGTAATTTTTCGAATTTATTAAAAATATTTATATCTACTATATGGGTAAATCCGAAGAAATGTATACCAATGGCAGAATTTTGGAGTTTTATTTAGTATACGTGTGTTGATGGAATAATATGCTACAGTATAATTCGCTTATAAGCTACAACGTTTATAGTTAAATTTCCTTGGAATATATAGGAAATTTTACTATAAACATTTACTTTTCCGTCATCTACGTAAAAGTAAAATGCCTGCTAAAAATTTTTTTTATATAGCCTTATAGTCCATTTCCATTTCTACGCCACCTAGATGTAGTTTGAAAAAACTTAAATATATGCAAGCTATTAAAAATTTAATCCAAAATGCAAAAATAAAAAAGATTGGCCTTTTTAATGATTATTTTCGAAAAATATTACTTATATTGAAGCTCAAATTATTTTTATTACCCGACTGCGCGACGCAAAAAAGGGTATTGTATTTATCAGCCTATGTATGTATGAGTGTTCCTTTGTGACATTATATCTTACGTCAATCGATTTGCCTTAATCCTGCGACTGTCACTGAAAATATGGCAGTAGTCAAAATTTAATATGGCTGCCAGCAGACGCCATTTTGTGAAAGGGAAATATATTAAAAGTCGGCGAAGTGTAATAAAATGAGTATCATTGAAAATAGAGGTGGAAAACTATCGATAGTGTCACTATCGAAAACATTCGATATTTTGACAAAATATATCGATATATCGATTCTAAACTATCAAAAGTTAGAAAAATTATCGATATATCGACGATACTATCGTGATACTATAAAAATGTTATACTCCTTAGAGAAAGCACTAAATATGTGTGTAAAAATGCTAAATAAAACCGGTTCTGAAACAAAACAGAACTTTATTTCTTAGTTCAGTAAATAACAAAATTAAAATCCTTGTAACATTTTAATATAAGAAAAATGTCGTGATTTCAATTATTTTTAAATCCAATTTAACTAACGGACGATCGTTGAAAAACATGTCTAGCACAACAATACTAGTGTATCATTTGCTATCGATAGCGGCAAAAAAATATCGATTGTTTTTAAATAATAATCGATCGACGAATAAAACCATCGATAGTAATAATAAAAATTAAATATCGATATTATCGATAGTGCCATCGATAGTTTTCCACCTCTAATTGAAAAGGTATTTGAAAATAACCTTTAGCTTTTTGTTATCATGTTTACGAAAACTAAAAAGAAAAATTAAGAAAATAAAAACATCGTTGATCACTGAGTTCATGTTTAAGCTTTGGTACAGTTAAAGCTTCTTATATATATTTAAATAAAAGCTTGCTGCAATATCTTTAGTTTTTCTATGAGATTTTTGGGTAAAGGTTCCCTTACGATCTGCATTTAGCCCCAGTGAAATGCGCATGTGAACTAGCTAAAACCTCTCATGATCAATTTGTATTTTTATAAAACAATTAATATTTTGTGGAATAAAGAGAATATTAATTTTCGGAAATAGTGCAATTATAAATTTAAAAAACTTAAATTTTAACAATGCCCAAAAAATCACTAATTTAAAAAGAAAACAATAAAAAATAAATTCAAAAAACTAAAAACCCCGACGGTGTAAAAAACGGGATGCATTAAAAATCAAATCTTCGCAATAATGGTTCCCGAATGTAAAAGTCGTTATGTTTCCGCACACTGAACTTTTTTTCCTTTAGTTTTTTAGTTTAGTTAGTTTTTGATTTTTTAAATCTGTTGTAGCAATCTTAATTGCAATATTATTGATTGAGTAAACAAAGGAGTAATTTTCAAACGTAAGCTATATTTTTCTATTTTGAAAAGAAATAATAATATGGAAATTTGCATATAAGCCAAAAATTGGCTTATATAAAAATTAAGCTATAGTCCAAATCACCTTAGAGTCCACAAACAGTGTGCAAATTAGGTCGTTTATATCAAAATGTGTAAAGAACCTTGTAAAAGGAGTGTGATTACACTCATAGCAAATTGTATAATCTCATCGATGACGCCCTATAATCAGAATTCTGACATCCATGCTATGACAAATGTCATAAATAAAATGCGTCATCATAGAATTTTGTCATAGTTTAAGTGCCATCAGTGCTATGACTGGAATGACATCAATACGATGTCACTTATTATATATTATGATAGTGTAAAATATGTATAAAAGAAATAAGTAAACAATGTTATACTGTTCGTAATTTTCATTTTTATACAAATGTTATTGTTTTATTTTTTATTATTTGTGCTAAAATTTTTAAAAAGATAAAAAACAGCACATTGCATCGATATACACTTATCATCATTACTATGACAGAGCTAATAATAAAATATGCAAGCCTTTTTAAAAACTAAGCCAGTACAGGATACATGCACTGACAAAACATTGAAGCAAACAAGAGTGATACACCTTTTCATCATATTGATGATATGTTGACTTTGTGCTGCCGATGTTTTGGATGGTGCATAGCTGAAATGGTAGAGGCGTTAGCTTATAATGTGCGACAAATTGAAGATCAAGGCCAACATTATAAGAAAAAATAAAATAAAAAAAAGTAAAAGTAAAATAGAAACAAGTAAAAATAAGAAAATATAAATATATATAATTGTTTCAATCATTCCACTGATGACAGCTGATGTAAAGGTTATAGCGTCAAAATCGAAGACACTAACATAGCATTGATGTAAAATTATAGCAGCGCTATGACGGTTTTTCTGTTAGCGACATCATATTGATGACATTTTGTCATAAAAGTGATGTCAATTATTCATATCCCTGATGCCGATGTATCATTGGCTGATGTAAAGGTTGACCTCAGAATGATAGTACGTATAATAGGCTAAAAAAACGAAGAGACAGGGGATATCAGCGTAATGACGATTTTTTCACGGTCACATGTATAATTACACATGTGACCGTGAGGTTAAGTTTGAGTTTTCAAGGTCGGTGGAGGTAGCGAATGACCTCTTGCTTGAAAATAAAGGAGTGACTATTTTTTTAGCTTATCTCGTAAACTATAAGGAATAAGAAGCTTTCTTTTAGATAATAATATCTAAATTCGGCCACAAAAATTTCGCAAGGCCTTTAATATTTTCTTTAATACACAAAGCTAATAAACTCAATATGTCGTCCCTAAAAGTTAACATAAAAAATTTTAATGTTTCTTTTATTTAAAAAATTAAAAAAATATCAACTCCTTTTTTGTATATTAGAATTGAATTCAAAACGCGATCTTTTGAGTTTTTCTTTTTCTAAGTAAGTCAAACATGATTTTGCTCTCATTTTCGTACGAATTTGTTTTTTTTTTTGGGACACATCTGATTGATTTGGTTAAGAAAGAAATAAATTTTCGATCATATGTGCTGTGGTTAGTTAATGATGGCAGTTTGATTTCTGTGTATATGATTTATGTGTAAACATGATTGTATGATTTTAAGAACCCAACAAACATTTTTTGTCGATTTCGGTCTGAAGTCGGGCAGAAAGTCTGCAGAAGATCCCAAAATCGCATCCGAAGTCGGTTAGAAGGCGTACCGAAAATCATATGATTGGTTTACAAGAAACCAGGCCTCTTTGCCTGAGAAAATTCAACAAAATATGTAGAAATGTCGTAAGAGAACTCTGTACGAATTATGACGAATTTTCTAGATAAATTCTAAAGGAATTTTTGACATGTCCGAACTATGCCGGAAAAATGTCTGACAAAACATCAGAAAATTTTCCGATTCATCTGATATTTTTTACATCCTGTCGTATTAATGCCGGAGAAAAGTCAGAGCTAAAATTAGAAATTTACCACAATTATCGTTTAAAATTCTGCATGCATTTTTCTCCTGCTTATGCCAGCTCATCAGAAAACATTAACCCATATTTTATAAGTTTAAAAACTCAAATATTTATGCACATAAATCTCAAGAGATAAATGAGAAATTACAAAAGTTTAAATCATATAATGTTCAGAAGTAACTGCTAAAGATCGTAAGACGTAAATCAGAATATGAGCAGACTATTATGTTAACTGTGTAAAGGAAACTAAATTGCCTTCGGATAATGAGCAGACTATTATGATATTAATCGGATAAAATTTAGAAAATGTACAAAAACGTCGTACCAGAAAACTGCTGACTAGTCTAGCCAAATGTCTGAGGGAATTTTAGACAAAACGGCTGATTGTCTGGTAAAGTTAAGGTACGTTTATATTTGGCAAATATTTGCCCAAAAAAATATAACCACTACTTTTGCTAAGGGTAAGTGTGATTTAACTTGGTTTTTATATCACAAAATAAAGTTAATTATGCTGCAAAAAGCTATTTTTATATTATTTTTTAATAAATGCGAACCAATATTTAAAAAAATTATTCCAATATAAGGAAATACAATTTTAGCTTGTCTGTTGGTCACGTTTTTTTTTTCGTAAAATAATTGCCAAGTGTGACCGTACCTTTAGACACATTGTGTCTAAAAAATGTTTCCTGGGACGATATTTCATATGTGTGTGGATTTAAGCGTAGTATGCAGCTCTGAATGAAATTCAGGCTGCCAGAAGAAGTTTGTGTAAAAAAAACAAACTGAAATTCAGGTTGGTAAATTTCTTAAAGAAATTTCCGTTTACTAGTACGCAGTTTCAAAAGAAAAGTACACGGAATTTTGGCATTTATTGTCTAGTACAGGCATGCTATAACAATAAGTGGAGAATTTTTTCCGTCAACTGAAACAAAAATTAATGTTCAGACAATTGTTTGGTCACGTAATTTTTGACATTTCTAGTTTTTCGTACATTGTAATTAATTTTTTGTGTGTTGTAAATTAAAAAATATATAAATTTGTGTGTATGCAAACAAAATTCTGTATAGAATTCTACACGATTATTTTTCCGTGTAGAAATAAATGCAAAACTCCAAACCTGAATTTCAGTGAGACTGCATACTACGCTTTATATATGGATATCAAGGCGAAATAAGAAGTTTTTAATAAAAGTAAAAACAATATCTATAAATTCATGGTATATTTTAAGGGGTTTGTTCTGCTTTATTTGTACATATGTCATTGCTTTTAGGTCACTTGCTACGTATTTATTATTGTTCTTGAGTTTTTTCATATATTGTTAATACTTTTCTTGTTGTTGCCTTAGTGAACAAGGTTTTATTTGACAGAATATTTGAGATATGGTTGATATCTGTTTGGGTCTTTAATAATACGTTGTATTGTCCTTTACGTCTATTGTTTGGCTTAGTATGTTCAAAAAAAAAGCTATGGGTGTATTAGTGTATATTTGTTTGTTGGCTTTGTTCTATGATGTATGACATGTGATGATGATGATGAAAAATGACAAAATTAATAATGTCTTGAAATATGAGCATTTTCTGTATGGACTTTTTTTATATACATTTTTTATTACTTATTCTTCCTTTTGGATAATATTGTAGCAACAATGGTTGGATGATAACAGTTTCTGTTTGTTGTTAAGTAATAAATTGTCAAAATATTTAGTTTTCAAAGAAGTGTGCTTTAAAAAGTATAACAAAACATTTGATTTTATTAAAAAGAAAAATCTTCTTTTAATTTAATATTATAGATAACAATCAGCCATGTCACAGAATACCATTCCAATCGCAAGTGGTTTAAATTCCGTAAGTTGCTTCTTCAGAAAACGAAAAACGAAGATGTTCTTCGTAATCAAACCACTTAAATTTGAAAGTGGAATTGAAAAACACTTTTATACTGACTTAATTTGCAGTAAATACTAAAAAACGTGCATACATTTAGGAGCGTCAAATAAATATTTGGCCATGAGCTTTCCATGTTAATAAAAAGGTCATTGTGAGCTTTACATATAAAAACAAGGGTAAACAAACGCCTCAAGGTATAAAAACTTTATCATTGTAAAAACGAAATGCAAAATAATCGGAATCTAAAGCACCAAAAATTTATTTTTTCGGATTGACAACTACGGAATCAAAACCAATCCGAACGAATTCTGTGACACGGCTGAATATATTTTTTACTTTAATTTTGGAAATAATCAGCCATGTCACAGAATACCATTCCGATCGGAAGTGGTTTCAATTCCGAAAGTTTGCTTCTTCAGAAAAAGAAAATGTTTTTCGTAATCAAACCACTTTTAAATATCAAAGTGGAATTGAAAACACTTTCTGCAGACTTCATTTGCAGTACATATTAAAAAAACGTGCTTATTTTTAGGAGCGTCAAATAAATATTTGGTCATGAGTTTTCTATGTTAATAAAAAGCTTAGTGTGAGCTTTGCATCTAAAAACAAGAGTAAACAAACGCCTCAATGTATAAAAACTTTATCATTGTAAAAACAAAATACAAAATAAACGGAATCTAAAGCACCAAAAATGTAATTTTTCAGAATGACAACTACGGAATCAAAAACAATCCGAACGGAATCTGTGACACGGCTGAATATTACGAGTACAAATTGCATATATTTTGTTTAACATATACACAGGCTTTGAAGAGTGCTATGTATGTATTGTATACATATATGTACTAGAGTCCGACCGAATATTCGGCCAAAATTGTAGTTTCGGCAGATATTCGGTTTAGGCCAACTTTTTGGCCGAATACCGAAACTTTTTATTCTCTATATATAAGCAAGTTAATCGAAATAGTATTTTCCACATTTAAAATATGTCAGCGCCATGAATCTGTTTTTTCCCGTCCCATATCTTTTCAAACTGAATGAACATTTTAATCAGTTTTTTAAAGCGCAACCAAAAGATATACATAGTAACATAAAGCATTCAACTGTTTGTTGCCGAAATCAATAGCATAAACTAGGGAATGGTAAACCGATTCCGATTCCAATCGAAAATCTATTTTATGTTATAATAAATCGATTTTTCGCAATCGAATTCTCCAATTTTGCACTGAAATTGGTTAGTTGTTTTTTAACATAGATTTTTTTAAATAATTTCTAAATATGAAAAAAGCTCATTTTCAATATTCATGATAAATTCAATAGCGTCAAAAAAATCTTTATTGTGTATATCATCGATGAAACGCGGGCGTAAACAAAGAAACTTCACTTTAGTAGAAATGAATGAAATCGTATAAATTTAGTGTCCAAAATAGGTAAATATTTCACTCTATATCTTTTTATTTATTCCGACTCATCTTTTTGATTGGTGCTCTTGTAACGTCATCAATAGAGTGATGAAACATTCCTCAATGTATGTGTAACGAACCCAATATTCCAGTTCTATTCGTCTTTTAAGCTAATAATAAACCAAGTTTTTATTAGTCATATGTTCTTAAATGCTTAAGTTTTGTATTTGCTCGATGGAATGAAATATGTATATTCAATTTCTACTATTATTTTGACTAGCACTGTATGTATGTAGAAATACTCTTACGCTCTTTTTCACAGTGTACAGTCAAAAGTTAAAGTAAATTTTAACGGAGAGTTTTGTATGCCGAATTTGCCGTTAAAGACCACGTTAACTTTTAATCACATTGTGAAAAGGGCCGTTAATAACATAAATGACTTTTCAGTTCTGTTAAGTTTTTAAATGTCAATATCAATTAATGCTAAAAAGTTTCGGCAAGTTTCGGATTCGGCCGAATATTAGGTTCGGTTTTTTGTAACATATTTAATGTTGCTCCAGATTTTCTTAAACAATGATGATAATTATTTTAAACCTAACTTCCTGGTTGATGCTAAAGACCTAATGGTTTTATATGTTATTTCGTTTTTATTACTCAACAATTATTTCAAACATTCTTCTAGAACAATAAAATAGAAATCACATTTTCTTATGTTTTTGTCATTTTCCATTTATTTTTTTAGAGAGATAAGAAAAAAGAAAGAACTGAAAATAAAATACAAATTTATAATGCATACTCGCATTATAAAACCGAAACAACCCATACAAAAGCCATTACTGGAAGCCACAGGACATTTTCTTTGAACAAAAAAAAACCAACAGAAAATTATGTTCTATGCCTTAAAGCTTAAAAATGTCTAAAGCAGTTTTTACACAGATTTCTATTATATATTCATATTTTATTAAACAAAAATTATGTTTATAAAAGGTAGCATTATGGCTTTTTGAAAAATATTTTAAATGTACAAAAAAATGTATTTGAAAATAATTCTTACAATTTTATTGAAGCATATTTTTGTTAAATTTTCTTTCTGAAGATTTTGTTTGACTTTTTTGATAAACTCCTCCTATGTACTTCGCCTTGAACTTTTTAGTCTTACATTTTTTTCGGTATATGTATTAAACATATTTTGGTAGAAACTTAAATTCTTTTAAACATTTTGTTTTCCAACATGAATAAAACATAAATAGGTGTGTCATTTTACCTTTATTTTTTTTGCTCTATTGCATATTATATTATGCATAGAATTTTTACGCTACATCCCAAACAAACTTGTCCATAAGTTTCGTTTACTACTTGTGTACTACTACTACACATACCGTTGGAAACAAGTAGTAGGATTTTACTTACTGTACGTTCTTTCATCACAACGCCTTAAAGTGTGCAATATTTTTGTTTAATTTTAAAAATAAAATATTTTCTTTGCATTTTGTGTACTTACTTGTCTTACTCAGAGCATTTATCAGTGTGTAGGGAGTGTAAGATTTTAAGTAAATAAATGTAGCATACATCTAGGAGTGTAGAATTGCTGTTGAGAACATAAACTAATTTGCAATGCGGTTTTGGCGGTTTTCTACAAGACTATTTTTTGTTTTTTTCTTATTTAATATATTCCCTTTAGCTTTTGGGAATAAATAGTATATTTGTTTGATGTTTTTAGAGTAGTTTAAATGAATAAATGTTAGTTAAAATTTATTTAACAAGTGTTGCAAGTCAGTTGGAATTATTTTTATTTGAATATATATAATTTGTTAAATGGAATATGGGCTATAAATTAAGTTAGCAATCATGTAACAGATATTGATGTATATGGTGATTAATATCCATTGGCGTAGCTAGGTCCTACTGGGGAGGGTTAAGATATCCTCAGAATCGCCCTAGCTCCCCTAGAAATTCCAAATATTAGAGTAATTTTGATAATACACCGAACTGTGGGGACTATTGTTAAGTTTTTTTTTTATACAAAATTAAGGCCTCTATTATGAGTCACAACTCAACTAGGTTGAATTGTCAATACTACGACACAACTCAACTATTTGTTTGTATTATGATTGACAACTAATTTTAGTTGTCTTCGAAAAAATGTTCGAAAAAAGGTTCTTATCTACACTCTCTGTTTTAAAAATTTTTAGTTTTGGCCTTACTATTTTTTCTTGAGATTTTATGTTTTATGGAATGGCAATAATATGGGTTGACAAATGGGATAGATTGGCGCCTAAAAGTGCCATTTTAAAAGTAATTAAAAGTAATACAATAGTCGAAATAAAAACCAAAACACAACTGATAAAAAACTGAGACAACTGCTTTGATGAAGTTATATTCCATAATATGAATTTGACAACTACGACTCAACTATCAATTTAGTTGTGAATCATAATAGGGGCCTAAAGCAGCAAATTTTTATTTGTCACATCTAAAAGTATGCATGATTTTTCCCAAGTGTTGTTTATTCAAATATATGTTTATTTTAACAATTTTTCCAATGTTTAATAGTCTTAAAAAAAAGGAGAAAGTTTGTCAATTCGTCATGTATTATTTTATGTATGTTACCTTAAAACTCCGCAATTTACAAACCGATTTCAGATTTTTTGTCTTTGTTGAAAAGGATGGACTTTTAGATTGATACGCCCATACGAAGTAAATACATTCTTCTTTTCAACTACTTCTACTCAACCGATTCTTTTGAAACGTTGAATACACATTAAGCTTCTGTTTGAATAATACACCATGATTAAAAAAGTAGGCAGTGCCACGCCCATGCAAATTAATTATCGTTTATCTACAACTTCTACTAAGACTATTCTTATGAATCTTTGCATACAAATTTAGTTGTCCTTACAATACAAAATTATTGCTAGAAAAGTTGGCAGTGCCACGCACATGAAAATTAAATATTCATATTAATTACATCTCTTAACCGATTGTTGTGAAACTTCGCGCGCAAAATTAGTTCTTGTGTAAGTACAACATGATAACCTAAATGTGGACAGTGCCACGCGTATGTTGTAGTCGTTTTTTTTGCAAGAATTATTATTTATTACGAAACCAACAGGTTGTACAAACATCTGTAGTATATATGTATGTATTTAATAATGATGCTTTAATTCGTAAACAGAAGTATAACATATTGTTAACAATATTAAATAAATTACTATTATTTATTTTTCTAACCTTTAAACTTTTTTTTATTATCTCACGCTTTGTTATTGGTCTTTTTTGCACTCATATTAAGTGCTATTTATTCTTTTGCCATCAATTTTAAGCGTTCAATAAAATTCTCCTAAATCTATGCCATACTAGCATTTGTATCCACTCAAATAATATTTCTCAAAGTAAAGGTGTATTTTATAGTTGTTGTTGTTGTCTTTGTAAAAAGGATAATCCTTGTTCAATAATAATAAAAAAAATTACCAATATTTTAGTTTGTGCATTTCCATTTCTCGAAAGATCTTCTGGGACTTCCCATAATGATAAAACAAATCCCAACACAACTTAATAAAATATGAGCTCAGCTGAGTTGAGTTTAAGTGCGTACAATTTGTATTTGGAATAAAATGAAAGCAAAAAAAATTACTTTTTGTCATCTGGTTCTGGTGATATTTATTTATAAATGGATGAATAACTTTATTACTGTTGTTACTGGCTTTTTAAGGAATACAAGGAAAGAATGAATAATAGGGTTCTTATCCTAAATATATATAAAGTGTTTTTCTATATTAGTATGCTTTTATTTAAAAGCCAGCAATTTTCTTAAAACGTAACAAACTTTTTACGTTTGCCAAGGAGGAAAAGGTCAACGGAAAAGTAAATAATTGTCAGGGGATCTTTTTTATTTCTTTCGATTTGTTCCTTACTTTAACTTTAACAGTTTATTTCGTTTGCTTAATGGTAAGCCATTTTTGAAAGAGTTTAATGGCAGAGGCCTTTTTATTATACATATATTTGTTGTGGCAATACAAAATGAAAGACCGACCGACTTATAAAACGAATTGCTTCAGGAGATTTAGGCCTCTATTATAACTCACAACTCAACTAGGTTGAGTTGTCAATGTTACGGCCCAACTCAACAATTTTTTTTTATATTTTGTTTATTATGATTCACAACTAATTTTAGTTGTCTTCGAAATAATGTTTGAAAAAAAAAGGTTTTTATCTATACTCTCTGTTTTTTGAAACCATAGTAGCCATCACAGAAATTTCAAATACTTTTAGTTTTGGCCTTACTATTTTTTCTTGAGATTTTATGTTTTATGGATGTGGCAACAATATTGGTTGAAAAATGGAATAGATTGGCGCCTAAAATCACCATTTTAAAAGTAAGCTTAAGCAACACAATCAGTATGTGGTGGAAATCGATTTTGAAAACGAAGCACTTTTGAAAGTCCCTTTTAGCGCACTTTTCATAAAATATTTATACATTTTGTGATACAACTCTTTTGTAATAATGAGATAATTGTGATAAAATTGTTTTTAATAAAGATATATTATTCAAAATCACCTTTCAAAACTGCTTCGTTTTCGGAATCGATTTCCATCACATACCTGAATAGTCGAAATAAAAACCAAAACACAACTGATAAAAACCAGTTGTCCCACTTTGATGAAATTTGTAAACCATAATAAGAATTTGACAACTACGACTCAACTATCAATTTAGTTGTGAATCATAATGACTTACAAACATCATCTATTGAACCAAACAACGAAACAATTTGTCTGCGGTTAGGTCTTCGAAAATGGCTTCGGTGGAACCAAAGAGTATAAATATATAAAGATGTTGCACTGCCATATGTTTATAGTCTTTGGTCGAACGCTTCCAAAATATTTAAATATTTTGATTACGAAATGCCATCTTTTGAGAAAAATTGTATTGTACGCGCTTTTTTTTAAATTTTATTCTTATTTTATTCTTGCAAAACATACGAACTGATGTTAAATAAAAAGTTTCACGATTTTTAAAACACATTAGAGATGTTCAACGACAATTTTTGCAAGGACATTAAAAATCGCATGGTTTTTAATGTTCTGAAATGAAAATTAACTAACTGATAGTCATGATTACGGAAATAACATTAGCAGGGTGCCTTCAAACATCGTAAATATAACGCAATTGCAACACAGTTTATATATGTGCTAATGTTATGTTTAGCATGGCTAATAATTATTTGCTCTTACTCCCTTTACCTTTCCAAATCGTTCTATGTAGTTGCGATGTGGGCCAGACTCCCTGCCCGTATTCATGAAAACATGCGTTATAATTATCCTTTAGTTTTTTTTAAAGGTAATTAATGTATGCTCTTCTACTTATTATCCTTGTGGCGAAAAATAAATATTAAAATACTAGCAAGATACAAAATTAATATACCGATAAGTTGGGTTTGCTCAGAAATGTTTGTCGCAGAGTGTGTCATGAAAACAACAATTATATTGTATGAACATGGAATGTAATTAGTTGTGCATATAAGAACCATTTAGGAGCATTTATAATAAAATTAATCAACATATAGAATCATATAAAATTTTTAACAGATTGTATTTTTATTTTTAGGTAAGTGATGATCTGCTTGCAAATGCCTTAAATCACAATCAAGTAAGAATTTTTTATTTATTTTTTTTGTTCTTTTATTTATTATATATATTGTGACCGGTGAAACATTTATGTCAAGAATTTTGGCAACTGCGAGTAATAAGAATGCCATCGAAACTTATGCAATAGTGAAATAAATATATTTTTTACATAGTTTAAATAGCTAATGTATTTTCTTCATGTAAAGCAAAAATTTACCAGTTTTTAAATTCTTGTTAAAGAATAGTTGAATTAATCTGACTGGTGGAATATACAAAAATCGCACATTATTCTCGCATGTGATGGAAATCGGTTGATTTGAATCGGCGCAGATTTCAAAAAAAAATTCTACTGAAAGAAAGGTGACTTATTTACGCTTTTTATTATTTTTTAACAAAAAAAAATATTCGAATAAAGTATACTATGCCTTTGAAACAATGAAATGGGTAAATAGACCATCTTTAAGTAGAAATTGTTTTTGAGATCGGTGCCGATTTCACATACCATATTATCTTTAGGAACTCAAAGACCAATTTCATATAAACTCTTCTTAATTTTAAGTCTGTTTTTGATCTGCTGTACAATATTTACTATAAGCTTTCGTTTTCATGAAAAATTACGTCGATAACCATCGTAGAAAAACAAAATATATATTGTGACTGGTGCGACAATTCATTGAAATTTTTGTAACAAGTAAAAATTATGTGAACCACAGTTAGTTTATGCAGTTTGGATGTCTTTGACGTATAGCTTTTAAATTGAGATTACGGCTAGTAACATTGCGTGACAAATTTTAATTTTTTCTGTTTGGCAGAAACACCACTATATATCCATTAATCTAGAGATAAAATATAGTCAAACTGCGTACTTGCTTTTTCATTTTCTCATCTTTGTCCTTTTTAAAGGACTTAACATTTTTCAAGAATGCTTATTTTAAATAATTTTTTTTAATATTAGTATCTTATATTTTTTAGAGAACTTGGTACCAAATAAAAGGGAAGACTCTGCAGAATTTTATAAAAATATTTACTTCAGTTCCCTTGAATAAAATTATGAAAAAATGTCCTTTTAAAAATATATCCTTCCATATCCTTAAAAGTTTTCATTAACAAATTTTATAAAAATTATATATTGGAGCCTTATTAACTCTATGAGACTTCGAAATTTTATGATTTATCTCTCTTATTACAAAAGCTGTCATTGTTTTTTTTCATGGCACAAAATTAATTTCTAAAAAAATTTTATGTAGAACATTAATTTATAAAAAACATCAATTTTGAGCCGAAAGCGATAAAACGTAAACAGTATGTGCATTTTAGAGTTTATTTAATGTTAATTTATTTATTTTTAAATATTTTGCAAAACAATCAATTAAAGATCTTGAATTAAATATTAGAAATTTTTTTTTCAAGGACACCTCTTAAATTTTTGTTCAGTTGTTCTTCAACTTTTCTTCCATATCCTTGGCATAAGAACCACTATATGTCAATTAATCCAGAGACTAAACATGGGTAAACTGCGTACTTGGTTTTTCATTTCCTCCTCTTTTGTCCTTTTTAAGGACTTTTGAGAATGCTTATTTTAGTTTTTTTTTATATTAATATGTAACATTTTTTATCAACTATAATCTGTTAGAATGTATAGTAAACTCGGACCCTGCTGCTAAAGCGACGCTCAACACTCTTATATAGGTAGGGCCCTAAGAGAGACAAAATCATAAAAATTTTAGGTCTTATAGAGTTAAATTAAGTCTACAAGATATACTTTTTAAAATGCATTTTGATGAAAATTTTCCAGGATATGGAAGGATTTTTTGAAGACAACTTTTTTTTCAAAGCAAATGAAATAAAACATTTTTATAAAATTTTACAGAGCCTTCCCTCTTCTTTGGTACTACTATTGCTAAAAAATGTTACATATTAATATGAAAACAATTAAATCAGTATGCTCAAAAAATTGCAATTCCTTTAAAAAGAACAAAAGATGATAGATTAATTGATATATAGTAGTTTCTCTGCCAAGTATATGTAAGAATAGTTCAAGATTAACTGAACAAAAATTTTAAAGATGTCCTTGGAAACAATTTTTCTAATATTCAATTTGTTTATTTGAATGTTCTGCAAAATATATAAAATATATATTAACTTGAAATTAACTTTAAAATGCACACACATTTTACGATTTTATCACTCTCGGCTCAAAATTAATAGTTGTTTTTCATAAATTAATATTTCTACATACAATTTTTATAGAAATAAATTTTGTGCCGCGAAAAAAACAGTCACCGCTTTTGTACTAAGGGAGATAAAATCATAAAATTTAGAAGTGTTATAGAGTTAATTTAATCCTACAACATATAAGTTTAAAAAAAATTAATGAAAACTTTTAAGGATATCGAAGGATATATTTTTGAAAGGACATTTATATATTTTTGTTCAGGCGAATTGAAGAAAAAATGTGTATAAAATTCTACAGAGTTTTCTCTTTTATTTAGTACCAAATTTGCTAAAAAAAAATATTGGATATTAATATTAAAAAAAATTATTTAAAATAAGCATTAAAAAGGACAAAAGATGAGGAAATGAAAAACCAAGTACGCATGTTGACTATGTTTTGTCTCTAGATTAATGAATATATACAGCCATGTCACAGCATACCATTCCGATCGATACTGGTTTCAATTCCGTAAGTTGCTTCTTTAGAAAACGAAAAACGAAAATTTTTTTCGTAATCGAACTACTTTTAAATTTCAAAGTGGAATTTCCAAAGACTTTTGTTCTAACTTCATTTGCAGTAAATACTAAAAAACTTGTATACTTTTAGGAGCGTCAAATAGATAAGCTTTTCATGATAATAATAAGCTTAATATGAGCTTTGCTTGTAAAAACAAGAGTAGACAATCGCCTCAAGGTATAAAAACTTTATCATTGTAAAATCGAAATACAAAATAATCGTAGTCTGAAGACAGCAAAACAAAACCGATCGGAATGCAAGTACGGAATTAATACCATTCCGATGGGAATGTGTGACATGGCCAATAGTGGCGTTTATAGCAAAAAAAAAAAACGATAAATAAATACTGTCACGCGGTGTAATCAATGAGATTACATTTTTAAAAGGAATCGTAATGATTATATTATTCATTAGCAAGCAATTTTTAATTAGTAGTTTATTACGATTACAAATAATTTAAGAAGAAGCACAATTACTTGGGATTTCTTTCAAATAATCAAAAGTAATCAGAAAATAAACCAATTATATTTTGCAATAATTTTTGAATAATTAAAAATAATCAAAAGTAATCATAGAAAGTAGTCGGAATATTTTCATATTACTTTTGGTTATTTTTAGTTATTTGAAAGTAGTCTAAAGTAATCAATAATCTAATCAATTTTTTCACTTTTTGAATAAAAGTACATAATATAATTCCTAAGCATTACCATTATGTACTAATCATTACTTAACAGTTATGCTTTGAAGCACACTTCGTATTATATGGAGAATATTGTACATATATACACAAGATATTGGCAAAGTATAGACTAAGTACCCTAGAGGAAAAAGAACCTGCCACCAGACCGATCACGTGGCAGGTTCCCAAGGACTAGCAACTGGTTCGGATTCCAGAACTTTATATAGACCCAAACTTAGATACTTGCCCTGTGTTAGTTTCTTTAATACTAGTTAAATCATTGCACTTTAATGAGGGTACAGGAGCGGATCCAGCTTAAGCTTTTGGGTGGGGAACTTTTAAATTAAACGTACCATTTTGTAAAATTTCCTTTAGAAACTCCATAGAAATGAGGTATATTTTACTATTTTTGGAGGGGGATATATCCCTTTTTCCCCACCCCTGGATCCGCATCTGTGAGGGTATATTGGTAATATTTTTTGTAGCTGAATTGTGATGTGTTCTCTTTTCACCGGTCACGACTCAAGAACATTTCGGGTTCATTCCCATTTTCACCAGTCATATGACAAGTACAGTGGTCGGCATATTTATTTTGACACATGAGAAATTTTACCATTTTGAATTTTTTCAGATTTCCAAAAAATTAAAAATTCCCAATTTTTTTAAAATGAAATTTGCATTTATTTAATAAGTAAAAAACATAAAATCATAATTTCTTAAATTAAATTTGCATTCTATGCAACTAATTTAAAAATTTAGGGATGGCATAAGTAATTTGACATATAACGAGTGATTTTTTTGCTATTATCTTTTTGGCAACACTAGTTTTGACAGCTCACGCACGTTTTGTATCTTGTGTCACTGTCAAACATCTTCAGTTTGGTCTATAATTTAATCATGAATCGTCTTACAAACGAACAACGCTTGCCAAATTTTTGGTGAATGGGCTCTTGAAAAGTTAGATGAAGATCCACTTTTTTATCGAAGAATTGTGTTCAGCGACGAGGCTCATTTCTGGTTGAATGGATACGTGAACAAGCAAAACTGCCGTATTTGGAGTGAAGAGCAGCCAGAAGCATTGCAAGAGCTACCAATGCATCCACAAAAAACAACCGTTTGGTGCGGATTATGGGCTGGCGGCATCATTGGGCCGTATTTCTTCAAAGATGATGCGAATCACAACGTTACTGTGAATGGTGAGCGCTACCGTGCGATGATAACAAACTTTTTTCTGCCCAAAATGGAAGAGCTTGACTTGCATGACATGTGGTTTCAACAAGACGGTGCCACATGCCACACAGCACGCGAAACAATGGACCAATTGAGAGGCGAGTTCGGTGAACAGTTTATTTCACGCTTGGGACCAGTCAATTGGCCGCCCAGATCGTGCGATTTAACGCCTCTAGACTATTTTTTGTGGGGCTATGTTAAGGGTAATGTCTATAGCGACAAGCCCGCTTCGATTGACGCACTGGAAGCCAACATTGCCAACATTATTCGTGAGATACCGGCCGAAATGTTGGAAAGAGTATGCCAAAATTGGACTAAGCGGATGGACCATTTGAGGCGCAGCCGCTGCCAACATTTGCATGAAATAATCTTCAAACATTAAATTATATCGACCCAACTATCGATCCAAATAAATATTTCATGCATTTTTCTGAATTTTATGTGTTTTTTTTTTTACTTTCCGATAGTTCTTATAAAATCACCCATTAGTATTTTAACTCTTTAAACGAAAATATGTTATTCCAACTCTTATAATACTTTTAGATATTTTTAATATCAATAAAACGTGTATCCTCCTTTAGCGGCAATGACTTTCCGGAGTCTTTTAGGTACTGAATCGATCAAGTTTTGAATGAATTTTGTTGGTATGTCCTCCCACAAAGATTTAACCTCTGAAATTGTTCCTTCCCTGGTTATTGTCAGATCTGCGGTTCTTTGGCGCTTTATATATGACCAAACATTCTCAATCACATTCAAATCCGGACTTTGGGGTGGCCAATCCAAAGTTTCAATGCAATTTTCTGTCAAAAATTTCTTAATCATTTTACTCTTGTGGCAAGGTGCATTGTCCTGTTGCAAAATAAATGACGGTCCAATCAACCTATCGCCAGAAGGAAATGCGTGTTCATTTAAAATTTTTAAATATTGGTTTTGGTTCATCGAACCGTCGATGGGAACCAAGTCTCCCAAGCCTTTATATGCTATACAGCCCCAGAACATGACTGTGCCACCTCCATGACTAACTTTTTCGACAACAGGTGCGATTTTTTTTCGAGTTTTTTGGTCTAGTCTAACAAAAACTTTTTTCTTTGACGAGTGATACTCGAAAGTACTTTCGTCGGTCCATAAGACGCTTTGCCAGAATGATAGGGGCTTGTCCACGTATCTGATCTAACCTTTTAATTTGGTTCCTTCGGGCTATACATGGAATTGATCTTGCTACATATGTATTAATGTTGGCTTCTTTTAGACGTCGTCGAACTGTTCTTTCGCTTAAATGACTATCACAGTGCGAATTCCATTCCAACGCAGCGGCTTTGGGTGTCAAACCTGGATTAGATTTAAATTTTCTGATAATTTGTCGATCTTCCACTGCCGTTGTTTTACGTTTTCTTCCTGTTCGAGGCAAATTGATGACAGATTCTGTTTCTTTACATTTATTTATTTGATAATAAACGGTTTGTCTAGGTATATTGTACTCCTTGGCAATATTTGTTACAGATATTCCAAGCTTATACTTGGTTATAATTTCACTCCTGACGGTGTTAGTTAATTCCGCTATTTTTCCCATATTTAGACAATAGTAATAGAATTTTTTTATTTATCTTTCATCGAATGTTAATACTTAATACTCAATAACGACCGCTTTGTATTAAAGCTTAACACAAAAAACAAAATGAGATGAAATTATAGAATGTCAAAATAATTATGCCGTTACAAATTCTTGTACCAAATTGCATTTCTCCCTTCAGAATGAGAATGGGTAAAGATTTTAACAAAATATTTTGCATACGTATACCTAAGAATTAGTGTAAAGAAAATATCAAGATAACTGTGCCGTTATCGGAATTTCAATATTAAAACACAATAGAACAATTCTTCACTATACTTTGTCAAAATAAATATGCCGACCACTGTACGTTCCAGACAATTGGAACAACATTTCCCGCAGGGTAATTTCACATTTTGTTAATTATACCTGTTAAAATTTTTCTATGAAAAAAGTTACACAAGCAATTTTGTGCAACTTTTTTCAACTGTTATGTAGACAATTTTTAATCTTACCAATTTAAAACTTATTTCACGTTTCTTATACATATTTTAGCAAAGCTGCTAAATGCTAAAACGTTTTTATATATCTCTGAATTTTAGAAATTTAATATTCTTGCTTAAATATGACTACTTCCTTCCTACAGTCAACTCATTTGGTATGTAGAAAGAGACAAACATTGTCTAGAAACTAATACAGTCAACACCTTGAGCAGTACAACATAAAATAATTTGTTGTTTGTATCTTCTAGACATATTGCTACTGTTGTTGTTATTGAATGTTGTGAGGTTTATATATCAGTTTTGCGTCACTCATTTTGATACCTTAATACTGCTGCAATTGCTACTTTAACATTTAAATTTATGCATGGAAATTATCTCCAATACAAAGAAAAACAGGACTTTTGTTAAAGCAACTTCATTTACACTATGCACAAGTACCTGTTTGAAAAATATTTACTTTGTAACAATTTTGTTTGTGCTGTCCAAAAAAATAGTAACCACAGGAATACCAAGCATGTTCTTTTTTTTATGGTAGTAGAGTGCCGTGTCTTGTCAAAATTCATACTTACGCTTGTGAAGAGAAAAACATACAAAGGATCTCATATCCATAATTTGTAGTAAAAGTAAGTAGCATATTCCGTTTGACAAATCACTGGTTTAATCATCATTATCATTAGCGCTGTAGTATGTGCGCACATGAATACATTGCTAGTTGTCATTTGTCTCCAATCGTCTAGATATCATGTTGCATCCCCTTATGCTTGAAAGATTTTTCAAACGGAGATTTAGGCAAAAGGTGAAGGCTGCATATTATTTTATACGGTTCTTATCTTTTGAGAAAAACTTTCTTCAATATGTGCAATAACATATGCAATGATATTGCATAATGGATAGGCTCTTATTATTAGATTTCTTCTTAACCTTTAAAGTATGTCTTATTTATTATTATAAGCTCCGTAGTACCATAAAATATCATACCAGTTATTTGGCATGTTTAATTAGGTAAACTTAATAATTTTTAAATGTATTTATTCAGCCATGTCATACATTCCGATCGGAATGGTTTTAATTCCGTTTTTGCATTCCGATCGTTTTTGTTTTGCTGTCTTCAGATTCCGTTTATTTTGTATTTCGATGTTACAGTGATACATGTTTTATACCTTCAGGCGTTTGTTTACTCTTGTTTTTACTAGCAAAGCTCATATTAAGCTTTTATTAACATGAAAAGCTTATTTATTTGGCGCTCCTTAAACTATGCAGGGTTTTTAGTATTTACTGCAAATGAAGTTAATAGAAAAAGTCTTGGTCAATTCCAGTTTGAAATTTAAAAGTGGTTTGATTACGAAGAAAATATTCGTTGTTCGCTTTCTGAAGAAGAAATTTATGGAATTGAAACCAGTTCCGATCGGAATGGTATTCTGTGACATGGCTGATTATGTGCTTTCTATATACATATGTAAATACAATCATTATAAATATGTATGTATGTGATTATATGTTTGAAATTTTTATTTGATATTTATTAATTGTACATACACTTGTCATCATCATTTTAAAACATTGAAATGTTTTATAACCAGCACAACGACAGATCTTAACACATAAAAAAGTGTGATAATATTGCTTTAAAACAAATACATATACATATATATGAATGTAAATAATTATCTTTCATTATTAGGGTGTCCCACCCGATCAAAATCATATTTACTGTGTACATAAGGATTTAAAAATTATCTCTTTTTAGTTTTATCCTGTGTTACACAGAAAAAAATAAGTTTCGTTTTTTATAACAAAAATCCCGGAATTCAATAATTTTTTTTTCAAATTTCCTGTGAGAAATAATTCCGCTTTATTGATAACAAAATTATTTCAAAAGAAAAAGTTATATATTAATGAAAAAATTTTGATATGGATGGGATACGAACCCGGGCTTCCCCGACGTAAAGCATACTTTCTACAGGTGAGCCATATCCCATTTATTTTTTTATGAGATAAAACATGTTTTAAAAACTAATGTATGAAAAGAAAAGAAATAACCGCCATGGGAAAGAAGTATATATGTACAACGAAATGTTGTATGAAGTTAATGACAAATGTTATTGAAATTCATATAATAACATGATTTTATTGAATACAATTCTTGTCTATTTTTTTCTGTATCACAGGCCCGTTTGATGTTATGTAATGACTAGTAATCGTAATGATTAGTAATCGCAATGATTAGTAATCATAAAGATTAGTGATCGTAATGATTACTAATTAGATTACTTTCGTTCAATAGGTGAAATAATTGATTATATTACGATTATTTTCGTAATCCCATTATTACGATTACAAATAATCTAAAAATAATTGGTGTTATTTGGGATTACTTTCAAATAATCAAAATTAATCAAAAAATAGTTCGGACATTTTTATTTAAAACTGTTGTCAACCTCATATTTTTATTTTTCTCGAAATATTCATAATGCTTCAATAACAACACAAACAAGGCCGGTTAAGGGAAATATTAACTAAAATCAAACACTGCCCTGTAACAAATTTTCATGTTTTTTGAAGTACTAAGGCAATAAAGCGCATAATAATACGATTTAAAATAAGAGCTTATCTCAAAGCAGTGAACGTATATGAGACAAACTATACAAACAAGCTGAACTCTTACTGTTGACACAATGCACGCTTTTAAGCGAGAAAGTTTTAGTGCTGAAAATTGTGATGATTTTCTGCGCTTCAAAAAGCTCTCCAAACCAAAAACTCGCCATACAAACATCGGCAGGTTTGTAAGCGCTAATTTTACTCTATAATAGTAAAAACCTGCTCTTTTTAAGCAATTTTTTACTGGGTGGTTAAATGTTTATTCACAAATTAATGGATTTTTATAAAAAATTTAAATTTTTTTTATCTAAAAGCTCTTATCAAATTTAAAACTGCAAAAAAATAAAATTTTTATACAATGTTCGTAAGGACTGGTGTCTTACGAACAAAAGAAGCTATGCATCATGAAAATCGATGGACAACTGTTGATTTTATTCACAATTAAATGAAGGAAGTCAAAAGACAAAAAATGCCATTTTCCTACAACATATCGCACCTGTTCATCAAAAGTAACACAACTCAAAAAATTCTATTTTCCACTTTTTTGAAGGAAACAGTGTATGATTACCATATCTAACCACTGTAAAAATTTTTGTATTGTATTATTTTATTGAAATATTATTGAGTTTCCTTTACAACGGTATATTTGTTTATAACAATAATTCCATTATATTGGCGCAATTAGTTTTTTGCCTCTACTGAAAACTTGTAAATTTTGAGTTGTGTTACTTTTGATGAACAGGTGCGATATGTGTGTTGTATGAAAACCGCACATATTAAAATTTTTCTGTTGTATGGAAATTGTGATTTTTATCAATTGAGTTACTTCACTTAATTGTTAATAAAATCAGTATTTGTTCATCGATTTTCATAATTTATGTCTTATTTTGTACGTAAGACCCTGTCGTTAGCATATATATTCTAGAATTTTAGTTTTTGCAGTTTTAAATTTTTTAAAACCTCTTCGAAATAAATCTTAATTTCTTATCACTATTTTTCGATACTAATTTGTGAATAACTAAGAAACCACTGAAACCACACTTGGCAAATATTTGCCCAAAATAACGTAACCATATTAAAAAAAATATTGGAATTAAAGGAAGTACAGTTTTAGCTTGTCTGTTAGTCACTTTTTTTTGGTAAATATTTGCCAAGTGTGAACGTACCTTAAGTAACCACCGATACTTTGAAGGTAATGCTTTGTTGGTAGAAGTCGGACATACTCGCCTCGCACTGTTCTCGAGTTAAGGTGTGAAATATACTATTGTAACTAATGGAAATATTAAATACGCCAATAAAAAAATCTTGAAGTAATAGAAAAAAACTGAGGACGCAGTTCTTTTTAGCGCATCAAACTGATTACGAAAATTTCAGTTTTGTTCCAAACCGAAAGAAAAAGTACCAATCTCTGTTATTGTTTAATTGGATTTCCCTAATAGAATTGCAAAGGGCTGTGCAAACAATAAACTAACCAATACATTTATACATTACAAATGACAATCAACAAACCCAATTTAACCAGGCGATAAATGTATTGGTAAATAATAATTTGGATTTGTTGTTGAAATGGTACATAAACTCATATAAACAATATACATATTAAATAACAGATATACATACTTGTAGATGCTGTTGTACTACATACACTTTGTGTATGTGATAATGCAAATAGGATTGTAACTAAATGTCAATAGCACTATGAACAAAAACTGTATGCGAGTAAATATGTGACATAACACTCAAACGCACAGAACATCCCTGAAGGTAAACTGCATTTTTCAGGCAAGTTTGTTTTTCGTTTGTTCTACCCTGTGACAGAAAAGACTACCTGGGATCTGATAGTATTTTTCTGGTATGTATTGTCGAGTACAACAAGAACCTGCTTTGGGAATTTGTCAAACACGTCCAAAATCTTGAGTAACGGATAAAAACAGGTTTTTGGTACTTTATGCACTTGTAAGCAAGTAAGTTAGTGGAATATCAACCGATTTCGAATTTCTTAGTGGAGTTAGAATGATTAACATGATATCTTTCGAATGGTATATATGTATGTTTTTTAAGTTACTGCGGGAAATCTGTGTGTATTTTGCCAGCAAAGAACTTGTTCTTTTTTTTAATTTTTTCGCCATTTTTCAAATGGGTTTTCGCAGTATTTTTTAAAGGAACCGCACTATTTATAAACTTATTTAAAATGTATGTATACTTATGATTAACACGAAACTTTGTTTTCAACAATCCGGTAGAAATTGACTGAGTTATTAAAACAAATTTAAAAAAAAAATCCGTTCTTGATGTTATGTGTTTCGTTTTTTATGCGCTTTCAAATTAGTTAAGCATCTAGCATGATGTAAGCACAGTTTTAAAAACGCAAATCGGCGTGTAATAGGGAATTGGTACAACAGTGTTCGCTAAACTTTTTTGCTTCATAGCCTCTTTCCGCTAAATTAAAATTTGTCTAAAAATTTATCTTGCTGGGGATATAATACTCAATATGAAATACTGACGCAAATAACACTTTTGCACATATGGGTGTTCGTGTTTTAACGATTACACTCATTATAAAACTCAAACACTTGTCGGTTAACTAGAAGCTATTGTTTGCAAATGATATGGTCCATGACTGCATTACATAGCACCATGTGTAACTACTCCATTTCAGCTAAAATGGACCACGTAGTCCAATATTATCTGTAGGGGGTATATCAAACAGTAGCTCGCTAATGCCAGCCATACACTACACAAGTTCAGTGCTCAAGTCTGGCACTGCGTAAACGAAACTTGTGATACACACTATACAAGTAAACTGTGCAGTTTTTTTTATATTAAAGCTACAGCGAAGAAGACAACATGTGCTAATACAGCGCTATTTTATTACTTGCTATACAAATAAAAAGAAAACAAAGACAAAAAATGCACTTTTTTAAATTAATTTTTCGTAGACTTCGACTTTTATGATTTTCTTGCTGTAATCGGTGCTTTCAACATGCCAGCACATATTTTCTGCGCTATTTTTTGTTTTTAACTCTTCAAAAATCGCGACACAACTGAGCGTTTGTAACATACACTACACAAGTTCACTGTACAGTTTTAGAAACTTGAGCAAATAACAAAATAGTTTTGATTTTTACTCAGTCCGCTGCTTAAATAGCACAACCACCGCCATACACTACACAAACGCACTGTACAGTGCCAGACTTGTGCAGTGAACTTGTGTAGCGTATGGCCGGCATAAGTAAAAAGTTTCTGCCTTGCTGGATGGGCTTCTGCTTTTTCGCCTCTGGATATGTCGAATGGTTACTTCGCTTAGTAATTATTTTCTGCACTGAACAAGTTTCTTCTTAGCCTAATAGCTAAAGGCAAGCTAGTAATCAAATTTTTACTCATTGCAGTAACTATTCGACATACCGAGAGGAGACTACCAAAAACTGGTATGGCAGAAAACCTTTACTCAAAGAAACCACTATTCGACATACCCGAGAAGAAAGTCCTCAAGAAAAAAATCTTAGCAAACCTACTATTTTATGAACAGAGGAGAAAAGAATGTATATTGTTTCCATTTTAAAGTAGAAATAAAGCTCATGGATGTTGTTTCTCAATTTTGATGGACATTGTTTCCACTTTGGAAATAAGCTAATGTCCAAGGACGTTATATCCTTTTCGACGTGGATATAATGACCATGTTTTGTGTTAAGGATAAATTAATAAATATTTTCTGCAAATTATAGTTCTTTCTGAATTTTTGTTTATTGTTTTTTTTTTGCAAAAATTTAGATTTCATATTTATATTTTAATTTGTTTATGCAAATTTTAATTTTGCGCGAAGTTTTTGCTGTCTATATAATTTTACTCTTGCAATTTGTTACACAAACGACTGGATATGGCTTATCGACTATTTTAAACGCTTTCATGCGTTTATTACGAATGAATTCATTTTATAATAACCAAATATATCGCACCCTAAATACAAAAGGGTCACAACTCAAAATTTTCCAAAACTGACTTTTTTCCATAAATTAATTCAGAGTACACATCTCTAACTACTGCAAAAATTTCTTTCACATCACTATCTTCTTTAACTGGAAAAAAACAATTATGTCTATTTTTATGTTAGTGTGTTGCTTCTGCACGATGAACTAAGGAGAATTATTTTGAGTTGCGTTAATGTGCTCAAGAGTAACTGATTACTTTTATTACACATAAAGAGTTTTATTGTGAGTTCTGCCTCTATTACTGTAAAAAGTGATAAATTTCGTGGTATATTATTTTGCATTGTGCTTCTTTAGTTGGAAAAAGTGAGTTCAATTATCAGTTGAAGAGGCACAACGTGAGATAATATCACTAGTTAATCGAAAAAATTTCAGTTAAAGAGTGATAAATCAAAATTTTATTTTATTTTCGCAAACAAAATATAAAATTTAAAAAAGTATAGCAGAACCTTCTTCAATATTGAATTTTTTCATAATGGGACAATATTTTCTTTAAATATTACAATCATTTTTGCATAAACAGTTTTTTGTCTCTCCTGAAAATTTTAGTATTTTGAGTTGTGACCCTTTTGTATTTAGGGTGCGATATATGAAAAAATTAAAAGCTCTTTTGTCCTCTCTCATATATTCTCACTCACTCAAATATTGTATGTGACAAAAACTTAAAACTACTTTCGAAATAAAATCAGATTTTTTCACTTAATGGGTTATAACTTTCTGATTTTTTGTCAGATATCGCCGATCTTAAACTTTCATTCGGCACAAAATTGTTTTTTACGTGTAGCCTTAAAAGAATTTAATACAAATTTTTTCTAACTTAATGAAGCAAAGTGGAATAAAATTCATATAATTCCTCTAGCTTCCAGCCGTGGTAGAGGGCTAAAAGTATATGTCGAAAAAAATGTGGTATATAATTTAGCTAGATGTAACATTCTGGGTGCATTCGAAATCGGTCGGATGACTTTTTTCCCCTTCATACATCGGCGCTCCACCCTATTGAACATCAGACAAATTCATGATGTTGAAGAATTGTCTGAAACTGGTCTCGAACACAAGACCTCAGGCATAATTTTGCTAACCACTTTAGCCAACAGCACCCTCTAAACCTAAAACACGAAAGAGTTTTTGACAGCTAAAATGTGTCAGAGTTGGTAAGGCCCACAACATTAATAATAATAAATAAAATAAATTATAATAAATTTTCCACTGGCTGATAGATATTCAATATAACATGACAACATTACGGCTACATAAATTTCCATTTGAAAATTACTAGATTATTCACACATCTAAAATGAAAGGAGCTTTCTTTGTTGGTGTTATTTGTTAGTATATATTCTATTATTTATGCTTGTAAATCTCTTCTTTTACTCTCTGTCTCTTGATAATGCCACATGCCACGATACGTAAATGTGACCAAGAGTAAAATGTGATTTGGTTGTATGTACGTACGTACGAGAACATTGTTTGTTGGTATTAAAGTTTTAGACAAATTTACATATAATAAATTATTCAATTTCGAGCACATGCACTTACATACTTATTTCAAAATAATCAAATTTGAAATATTTTATTTAGCAAAATATAATCAATAGGATATAAATCTTAATGTAAAAAAATCCTCACTTTTAAAGCCACAATGAAAGAATTAGGAAATTTATTTAATTAGAACAAAAATTTTCTAGGTCTATAATGTTGCTAGCATTTCTTAGGTTAATGTGAACACCAAATCATCAAGTATACTTCATAATTAAATTGACATAAATTACTTTAATTGACAACTTATACTCAGCGTTATGTCAGGTTCTTATCAAATTTCGTGCCAAGACAATTAAATAGTATTTTCTATGGTTACAATTATTATGGAAATAATAACAAGGTAGCAATAGAGTATGTTTGCTTTTAAAGTGTCATTAGTTAAGTCAGCGACATTAATTTCACACTAAATTAACGATACATACTGTTGTTTGCGTTCATGCAAGGCTTAATCAATTATTTAACTTAATAACAACACAGTGGATAGTTGGTCCTTCATATAAATGAGGATAGTCTTGCTAATTTTACCTACATTTTACGTTCATTTACATAAAAATCTTAATTTAGGTTAAAGGTATATACTTCAACCTTAAAAAGCCTTTGTTAAAAAATTGTATTCATACTCATTAAATTAAGTAAAAAACGCTGTAACGAAATGTTAAAACAATTTTCGGGCATACTTTTGGGAGCGCAAAAATAATGATTGTCTACATTAGCTATGTGTGTTTAAAAAAGTTTAAAGCGGCATCTTAATGTGTGAAGTTTTTATGTTTTGCCTTCACAAATTATGATATTCTAGCAAACCGAAATCAAAAAGTCGTCCAAAAGATGGCGACAGTTTGTTAATTGAGCTTACTAAAATTAGTAGGATTTTCGCTACAGTGTTGTTGCCACTGTTAGTGGTAGTGTAGGTAAAGGACTCTGACGAGTAGACTTGGTAGTCACGAAACAGCTGTCAGTTCAACCCTCCGTACATCCAAATTTTTCTTTAAATGTTTGTTCAGTATTCACATGCTTTAGAATTTCTTTCTTAAATAACAAATAATTTGATCTAAAGATTAAATTAAAAATGAACTTAAGCCAAACTAATTAAATAACTTTGGATTAAATGTAACGTTTATAACAAAGTTGTTTTAACAGTGAAAATTTTAAATCAAATAGATTTAAGGTTAGAGTAATAATTTTTCGTTTAATATTAATATGGAACAATGGTAATTTTAAACCAGCAGCAGTAAATTTTCTCTGATAATTCGGTTTTTGTCGTCTACATAGCCGGCACATATAAGAATAAACAACAACAAGTCACACAACTAAGCACAACAGAGGATTGTAGCAATGAACAAAGCAAATAAACGCTAACGCACTTAAACGACAAATTATTTCTTGAAATTTAATACGATTTCCAATCAAGATTGCGTCATGTTGATTTTACACGCCTTTTTTTCTGTATGTACTTAAAACATCAATCTTCTTGTCATATTCTTGCTGGACAACACTGTCATATCTCAAAAAAAATTGATAATACAACTTTGCCAAGTTGCGGTTAAAGTTTTCAAGACGTTAGCTGGTTAGTTGGTACAACTTCGATTTAACTAAGCTATAAATCTTTAACATTAACATTAATATATAATTTCGATCTTTAAAATTTTTTATAGATGAGACAGTTATTATTAACATACGTTTTCTTCAGTAATTTCAAAGTTTCGCTTTTTGTTTATGACTATGTTGCACTAACGGAACGTATGCTTTTAAAACTCTTCAAAATAATTATATATCATGTATTGTCTGCCAGATCCTTTTGCGAAATTTCTACTCCCACTTGTTTTTCATGAAATCTTAAACATTTGAAAACTTTCTCTTTTCTTTAATCTAAACAATTTCAAAACGTTGAAATCAAATTAAATGTAAAAAATGTTGCTTCAACTAAATGTTAATGTCAACAGAAACTCGATTTCTCTTTATTTCCTTTCAAAGGCAACAACAAAAACATTCTTATTTGTTGAAGAAAAAAGTAGAAAAAAACAAGATATGTAGTATATTAAAACGAATAAAGACATACCACAAACAAATAATAAATACACACACATACACACAGGCATATATACCCAGTTGGCCAGACTGCCTTGCCCTACATTGTCATCTACGATTCTTGTACGAATTGTCCTCTGTCGATTAAGTTTTCTAATCGAAAATGTAAGTGATTCGTTGTTCACGACAATCCCAGGGACAAATTCTTGCATGTTGTCCTCTATTAAACCCTTTTGACGACAATATCACGGGAAATGTCCTTCGTTTTGTCCTCAATCCAACTTTCGTGAGAACAATATGAGTGACAATGTCTTGCAGTTTGTCTTCAGTAACATTGTGGAGGATAAGATGAGCGACAATGTCTTAATTGTTGTCCTCAATCCAACTTTGTTGAGGACAATATGAGCGACAATGTGTTACATTTTGTCTTTAATCAAGGAAATGAATATATTGGCCTCTTGTTGTAGATGTTTTAGGTAGAGCAGCAGAAGGGTGGTAATTGCCAACACTTGTAAACATGCAGGCTCCGTACGAATCCCAGCCAAATAAATAAAACGGAAACAGATAGGTATGCAAAAAGTTGGATTTGTGTGTTGAAAGATATTAATAAAGTCCGTTCTAGTTATAATCGTTGGCGCCAAGATAACCGACATTGTAGCCTACATAGTAATTGACGACAAAATAGGCGACATTGTCGCTTTTTTAATAATTGATAACAAGACTGGCGACATTTTCACTTATGTAATCATTGACGACAATCTGAGCGACATTATCGCTCATTGATTGAATCGTTCACAATTTTCGCGACACTTGTTCGAAAACTTCATTGACGATTTGTTCCGGCTGTCCGACATTTGTCGTCGAAGATTTATCATTGTCGTGCATTCATCATTGATGATGTCTTAAAGACGTCGCCAACTGGGTACTCAAATTGTACATATGTAAAGGTAAAATAGTCGTATATAGTTGAGATGTGGGTTGATAAATACCTTGTTGACCCAGTTTTTACCAGTCTCAACTCGTATGTTAGTAATTTTCCATAGTGTTTGTTTTTGTTTTCAATTCTTTTTGTATTGTTGGTTGGAAATCCTATAAGGAGTGCCTGCCTACATACCAATAGAGATATGTATGTATATACCCAGGAAACATTTCTGAAATCTGATACTACCAGACAATCAACCGAGTTGGCTGAAATTCCCTCAGACATTTGACAGAATAGGAGACAGTTTTCTAATACGTCGTTTCTGCACATTTTCTGAAATACATATTATCCGATTAATATCAGACTAGTCTGCAATTTCATTTTCTTTAAGACATTTAACAGAATAGTCTGAACATTTTCTAACCTACGACTTAATACCTTTAGCAGTCACTTCTGCACATTGTTGATTTTAGTTGTTGTAATAATTCTCGTTTATCTCTCGAGGGTTTTCCGTATTTGTACTGACATGTCGAAAATTTCTATCGAATTTCTCTGGAAAATTCTTCAGAATTCGTATAGATTCCTATTGAACATTTTCGCAAAGTTCTTAGAATTTCCGCAGACAAAGAGGTCCGCTTTCTTATCGAACACTCATATGATTTTCGGTACCTACCGACTTCGGCATCTTGTGCAGACTCTCTGACCGACTTCGGACAATAAATGTTTGCGAGGTGCCTACATATTTGGATACCCTATAGTTCTGGGATTTTTCAATTAAAAACAAAAATTAAAGGTTACAATACTTTTTATGTTCTAAATTTTAACCGCTATATTGATAAACAATTATTAAAGTTAATCAGGAGCGGATCGAGCTTAAGCTTTTTGTAAAATTTCTTTATGAACTCCTTAGAAATTATGCATATTTTACTCGTTTTGGAGGGGGAAATATTCCTTTTCCCTTCCCCTGGATCCGCGCTTAATGTTGGTTTAGTATACGAGTTTTGTGTGGGAAACCAGATTTTAATGCAAACATTAATTTTAACAATCGTTTATAAATATGAGGGTTAATGCTATAAAGAAGTAAATTTACATTGAAAAGGTACCAAGGAAATTTTAAATCCATGTACATACATAAATAAATCTAGCTGTTAAGTACTTGGAGACTGTAAGCGGCCAATGATTGAACGATGAATTACCAAGTTTGAAAAAAATACCCAAAAGACTGTGCATTGCTTAATAATCAAGCGTGCATTGATCCAATATGGCTTTGATTAGGACCTGATCTCTGACTAGAGTTCTATTTGTCACCATCAGAACTACTAGAACTGCAAATATACGTATTATGGACATATTTATGTGTTCATGTGTCAATGCATGTTATAAGTATATGTTTTTTATATGACTGTTAATGCCATTGGTGTTGTTCTTATTTTCTTCCTCTACTATTTTTATTGTAGTTGTTGTTTTTGGGCTTTTGCCTGTTCACATTATATAGTAGAACTACATCAAAAAGGATATTTCACTTATAGTACTTGCAATGACGTCGTATGCAGTTTTTGCTATTTTCGTTGGAACTGTGTTATACTCTTTGTCATCAGAGCATAGATTTTTGCAGTTTTGTATTAAAGTGGAACATGCCTCATACTTGTGTTGGTTGCATGCTTCCATGATGAAATTAAAAAAAAAATCTATTGGTTAAGTCTAGATGTTTGTGTGGGTGTATGTTCCCAGTTGGCCACGTCCTTAAGGCATCACCAATGACGGATGCACGACAATGTTAAATCCTCGACGACAAATGTCGGAGAGCCGGAACAATTCATCGATGAACTTTTCGAACAAGTGTCGGGAAAATCGTGCACGATTTAATGAGCGACATGTCGCTCAGATTGTCGTTCACATAACACAAGATGATTTCGTGGGCGACATTGTCGTCAATGATTATATAAACAAAAAAGTCGCCCATTATGACGTCAATGTCTTTTACCTTGGGTTAAACGATTAGATGGCGAAAATGTCACCTACTTTATTATTGAATATTTTTGCTCATCTGTTTTTTTCGTTTCATTTAAATTACACTAGTTCACAACTTTTAAACTTTTTGCGATCACCTAAAAAATGAGATGTCTTTTAAGCTAAATTGGGGCTGTTGAACACGAATGTGGCATTCATTTATTTGTCTTAAGAACAGTTTTCGAGATATTCGCAAAAACGTCTTTTTTGAAGTTTATAAGGCTATTTCCAAAAATCTGGAGTACTGTTTACTTGAATTGAGCAAATTTGGCATTGTTGCATAGATATGTTTCCTCTTTCAGTCCATATTTAAAATGTGTTGATCGGATCAAAATTCAAGGAGTTACAGATCTTTAGATTTTAAAAAACTTTATTTTTAAATTTATTTTAGACCCAGATCTTAAAGAAAATTTTGTTCCAAATATAGCAAGCGTAAAGTTAGTTACATCGGACCAAATATGAGAAAGTTACAACATATTTAGTGAACACATCCAACACATTACCAAAATTATGTGTAGTTTTCAACACTGTACTCGTATTCAGATTTTTATAATTAAAATTTTTATGAAAGACTTACGGCAAAACAAGTGGAAAAATGGTACTATGTGGTGTTTTGTGCATATTAAATTTTCTGTTAATTCTATAAAATCGTTCATTATTGATGTTTTTCAATAAAATTTTGCAGTTATATACACAGAAAAAAGTTGGAACATAAGTAGTATGAAAAAAGTGTATAATCTATTATTCACATATTTTATTAATTTATAAATAAAAAAACAGAAATTATTGCATACTTCAACTTTTCAACTTTTTTGTCAACAAATTCTAAAATGCTTTTCTATTTATATAAAGTAAAAATATAATTAATTCAAAATAGTCTGTTTGGCAGAACGGAAAGAGTTGTGCCTAGTACAACAGACTCTACAAGTTCAATACTGAATTCTTAAAAATACTTTTTAAAGAAAATATGAATTAATTTATGTAAAAGTTCCTAGCTGGAATGGAAATAATTTGGAAAAAAATTATCATGTTAGATTCATAGCATTTATGAAAAAATTCCTTTGATATAAGTAATATTTTTTTCTGTGTAGGAATTTATGTGAAAACTATAATTTGTTTTTGAAAATTATTAGAATTCATAAGAAAGTTCCAATAAATCTAAAAAATAGGTCGATTTCAAAAGCGTGCATGCCCACCAAGAATTTTAAATTCGATTGAGTTGTTTTTCTAAAATCATGCCTGTGAAGAGACACCTTTTAGACATGTATATAATAATTATTTGATCCTTGAGAAAAAAAATTTTATAGAGCAAACAATTATGGTGCTTTTTTGGGCAAAAATTTTCATAAATACAAAATATTTCAATTTTCAAATTAAAGATTGTATATTTTCCAACTCTGAAAGAATACTTCCATCAACTATTTTTTTTAACTATTCGAAATTTTGTCATGTAAGTAACAAAGAAAAAATTGTGACAATCGGTTGTTATTTGGATCCGATATCTTAAAAATACTGGACCAAGGATTTGAAATATTTAGAAATTTTAATATTAAAATGAGTGTACCTCACTAGCTATACAAGATATTTGTTTAACCAAAGACTTTTTTTGGAACTTTACAAGGTATATAAGGACACAAAAAATGTTTGGAATCGGGTGAGAAACAGAGAAATGACAAGCGTTGAAAAATTTTACATGACCGAAGTGCACTACTTTGCACTTCATACCTCTGAACCGGAGAAATATTTGAAGCTCATCTTCCTAAATTAAATAAGCATACTCCTCTGATATCTCCATGTAAAATTTTATACTGATCGGACTAAAGAGTTAGAAATGGTTGATATATTTCCAAAATATTTAATTCTGCCCCACTGGTATTTTTCTTATACTCATACTCCATACAAATTTTTTTATTAAAATTCAAAATCGGTTGTTTTCACTAAATCTGTTGTAACTTTCTAAATGTTTGCCCGGTGTTAACAGTTTTACTTGTTACACGTTGGGAACAAAATTTTATTTAAGATATGGGTTAAAACAAAAATTTTAAATTTTTTGTTTGCTTTAATGGAGCATTTCAAAATGGCGAATTTTAAAAAAACGCAAAAAATAAAATTTTTTTCAAATGTAAAGGCTTGTAATTCAGTGAATTTTTATCTGATCAACACAGTATAAATATGAACTGAAAGAGAAAAAACATATCTATGCATCAATGCCAAATTTGCTCAATTCAAGTAAACAGTACTCAAGATTTTTGGAAATATCTTTACAAACTGCAAAAAAAACTAGTTTTTCGCGAATGTCTCAAAAAACGGTTCATAAGAAAAATAAATTAAATCGTGTTCAGCAGCCCCAATTTAGCTTAAAAAACATCTCATTTTTGAGGTGCACTTTTTTGTGAACTAGTGTTATTGACTGAACTAGCTGAGATTCGAACGGAGGCTGCATGTTTATAATTTTTCGCGCTTACCACCGTGCTGCTGCACTACTTAAAACATAGACAAGAAAACGCCAACATATTCATTTGCTTGATTGAAGACAAAAAAAATGTAAGACATTGTTGCTCATATTGTCCTCAACAAAGTTGGATTGAGGACAACAATTTAGACATTGTCACTCATCTTGTCCTCCACAATGTTAATGGGGACAAAATGTAAGACATTGTCGCTCATATTTTCCTCAACAAAGTTGGATTAAGGATAACTTGCAGGAATTTGTCGCTCAGATTGTCGTGAATGACGATTTCCTTTACAATGTCGAGTAGAAAACCAATCGACAGAGGACAGTACCCGTGCAAAAATCGTAGATGACAATGTCTTGCAAGGCAATCTGGCCAACTGGGCTATTATCCACTCATAAGATACAGAGCAATTTTACGCTAATTAAGTAAAGTAATGATCTGTTAAGGACCATATTTCATATTAGTAAATTATGCCAAAAATAAATTATTTGCAATGACATTAAGTTTCAAGTGAAATAAGTTTTAAATCTATTATATATAGAAAATAATATATAGATGGTATATATTGTTGTATATTTATTTGTATGTGTTGTTACACCCAGGGTTGTCAGATATAGCGATTTCTCGCCAAACGTGGCGATTTTTCAACTTGTTTGGAGTCTAAATTTTTGATTTGGCGACAGGGCGATTTTTCTGTCGATAAATAAATTTGTTGGCGATTTTTACGGCTATTTTTTTTTAAACAAAACTGAACTTCAAAATTTCTGCTATTCTGGAAAATTAGTCTGTTAAAAGAGTATTTTCAAAAATATATACCACCAAAACACGTCTGCAAGAAATTAAAACAATGTGATTTTAATGATTTTTCTTGTATTAATTATAGTCATTTATGGCTTTTGAATTTGGATGAGAAAAACTTACAAGAAATAATTTTTGGCGATTTTATTTCTACTTTTGGCGATTTTCTGCTAAATTTTTATACGATTATTTTATAAAAATTTATAATAAAAAAAGTATTATATAAAAACAAATTTATTATCAAATATATATTAAGAAAAACTACATAAAATTGGTTTTGGCGACTTGTTATTGAATAGGGTGAACCCTTCTCCAGTTATGCTAATATAAGTCGTGCAAGTGCCTTAATTTTTGAAATGACGGTATATCTCGAAAACTAGAACTGATAAAAGAAATCGGAGTCCAGATTCGGGTTCAGCGGCGCAGATTACTAAAGAAGCAACTTCAAGTTCCAGAAAATGAAAAAATTTACTGAAATTTGCAAATTTATGGGCTTCTTTTGCTATTTTAATAGTTATGGCCTTTTTCGATATTTTGCTGTTTATTTTGTTTGATTAGATAAAAGTTGGTTAGGCAGAAGCTGTTGGAAACTTTACAGACAACAACTTTTTAGAATAACATTTTTCGTGATATCAGATTTATCGACTTTTGGGTTATCATGCCGTATAAGTGTAATTGTATAAAATTTCAGCCGTAAGTCGGCACAGAAAGGCATGAAATTTCGGGAGAGTAATTTTTTGCATCAAGCCTCAACGTTTTGAGGGGTGAAACTTGAACATTTTAATAAAAAAAATTGCCAATACAAATGACGAGCACGCTAATGTACACGTATGTACTAATACAAATGAATTTTAATTTCCAACGTATCCAATAAAATCAGCAACAACAAGCAATAGGAATTAGGAAAGTTCTACTAAACCTTTTGATATTTTACAAATCACGTTTAGTCCTGTTAGCGTTCAAAAAAAAAATATAAATATAATAATACTAAAAAATTTGTCCATCGTACATAACTACAAAATCATTTTATGCAGCTGCATAGAAAATAAATCAAATATATTATTTATGCAAATTACACTTATGTACATTAGGGTGGCAATGAAATATTTTTCATTTGTTATTTGTAGCACAATCCAAACCTATTATTGTAGCATTTGGTATAAAACTCACGTGGTGAAAATTTTAGCCAAATCGGATAACTTTCGGGAGTGCTTCTACGTTAAAATCTTGTGAAATCTACCAAAATGAATCAAAAAAGGGACGCCCTAGGGTTCTCCAATTCGGCTCAAATTTTTTACCTCCACCTAATCAAAGATTATTGTTTGGAAATTATGCTTCATTTTTTTAAATTTCACAAAATTTCAACTTTGACCACTAGAGGTCGCACGTTATAGTTATTTGAATCGGGGCAAAATTTTTATCTACGCTTAACGAACGATTACTATATTTAAATTGAGTTCAACATTGGCAAATTTTGGAAAACTTAAAATTTTACCTCAGTGCGGCACGCCTGAAAGCTACCCGATTTGGCAAAAATTTTTACCACGTGTCTTATAGCCCAAGTATCATAATAATCCGCACAGCTTAGTTTTTCATTATCACCCTAATGTACATTTTGCACATGTGCACATGTATTATATGCATATACATTAGGCTTACAATGGAAAAACATAAAATAGCTGTGCTGATTATTAAAGTACTTTGTCTAAAACAAACGTTGCGAAAATTTTAGTCAAATGGGATAATACTCGGGTGGGCCACATTGAGGTAAAATTTTAAGTTTTCTAAAATTTGCCAAAGTTGAACTCAATTTATATATACTGATCTTTCAATAAGCGTAGATAAAAACTTTGGCCTGATTCTAATAAATATAACGTGCGACATCTAGTGGTCAAAGTTCAAATTTTGTGAAATTTACAGAAATGAAGCACAGTTTCCTAACTTTAAATTCAATGGGGCACGCCTGGAAATTATCCGATTTGGCTAAAATGTTCACCACTTGAGTTTTATACCAAATGCCAAAGTAATCCAAACAGAGTTTGTTTAAATTAACAAATAAATATTTCATTGCCACCCTAATGTACATACAAACAACACAAACTGAACTATACTATAAGCGCACTGATGTGATAATAAAGGATAGAAAGAGAGGAAGCATTTGGGAAAGAAAGGAAAAGAGCATGGCTTATAACAAAGCTAAAACTAATGAAGGATATTGTTTGTTTATGGCTATATGATTAGATGTGATAATACTACAAAATGAGTTCAAATTTCAAAAACAATAGCATCGACTACAATAATAACGAAATTAACAACAAAAGCCAAAAGGATTATCAGTACGTTGTGTGTGTGAATACGGCTAAACTGGCATGTAGAGAATGATGTCTGTATGGAATGTGTAAGGGAAAAGTCCTTATCCGATTGTGTGTAATTGTGTACATTTGTATTTCTCTAATGATGGATACCAGATACAAAAACTATGCTGTATTTGTAAAATTCTCCAATTGGTTTTAATTTTTGTTTTTAGAAAATTTACATATGATTTGAAAATTGTTCACATATAACTGCAACCAAAAGTCAGTATGTGAACAATTTTCGTACCCAAATACTTGATCTAGTACAGTTCAATACAGTAAATATTAAATTTTAATGATGGTATGTATTTGGCATTTTGTTTTTATTTGTGGCTTTGGTCTGTTTGCACTATTTAAGTTGATGAAAAAAATCAGTCAAATATAAATGATGACTACTATTCCTGCATCGTTCTCATCAGCATGATTATTATCATAATCCTCCAAAATTTTAAGAATGTATGCGCTAATTCAATGTTGTATACTTAAAATGCTTAATTAAGTATTGATATGCACTGATATGTGTCATTAGCAGATGAATTGATGTGTTAGTGAGTGCTGTTAGTGAGTGAGATAGAGTAGAAAATAATATTGTTTGTATTGCATACAATTAGGGGTCGAGGTTAAATGTTGCAATAATATTATTTATGTTTTTGTGTAATTGCTATCGTAAATTGTAATCCTGTAAAAGCCAGAAAGGCCAAATGGTTGGTATTGTATGCAAATGTTACATTTCAAATAAACACTTTTATATGTGCTAAGGGCTTGTTTTTACAAATAAAAAAATAAAAAATAAAAAAATATAACCCCCTTTAACGCTTTTTACAAAATTTTTAGTATATATTGTCTAATCCGTAATAAATCTGGAACCCCCCAGAGCGTTACGTATTATGTGAATAGCCCCTTGTACCATTTATATTTGTCATTTCAATTATTTTTGTCGTCATTGCCCTATTTATTTAAATAGTTGTCTAATTTATGAACTTTTGAGAATAAATTTGTTTTACAGAAAATAAATATTTGAAATTATGGCTTAAATGCATTTGGAACGATTTTCCGTCATCCCACGTCAAATTTGGTTTGTAAACAGACCGGTTTCGGCTATGTGCCATCTTCAGTGTTCTATTGAATACTCAATAGAACACTGAAGATGGCACATAGCCGAAACCGGTCTGTTTACAAACCAAATTTGACGTGGGATGACGGAAAATCGTTCCAAATTCAAAAAAAACCCCGTCGGAAGAAAAACACAACGCTTAAATGCACATTAAACAATAAGCAGTGTGACGTATAAAAAATTGAACACAGATTTTTTTTAATGAAATATCACTTAAACTAAACAAAACAATTTTAGCAATTTGATATAGTAGAAAAACAAGTAAAACTTTATTTCAGTCATACAAAAATTTTTAAGTCCTTTAAAAATAAAAATAATCGGCATGCTTTCTAAAAAATTTATTTTTTAAAGGATATTTATCAACTAATATTCTTCTAATAAACTTAATAATTAATTTTTAAAATTCTTTTAAAAGTTTATATATATATTTACTTAAATTTACATGAAACCAGTTTTGCGTTTAAATTCGCATAAAAAGATTTTTCATCTTTTTTCCTTGAAGAAAAATCATTATAGAACGCCGAAAAAGAAAATGTTCCTAACATCGCATCCAATTCGGTGATTGGCAATGAGAAGTATATGTAAAACTAAATTGAAATGATCCAAATTTGTACTCCTTCCGGATCGCAAATTCTACATTTTCATGGTTTCTTTGGAGTGTATTTTTTGGTGGGAATAAGATGTAAAAAACAACGAATTGAATTTGAAGTCATGGTAAAATAAAAAAAAATTAATTATTTTTTACAAAATAACAGCGTAAAATATTATTAATATTTAAAATTGATATTAATAAGATTTAAAAAACAATAAATTTAATTTAATTCATGGTAAAATTAACAAAAAATAAATTTTTTGTGAAAAAAACTAAAAAATGTTTAAAGTATCGTCGTATCGACAGCATAATATCGCCGATACCGAAGTATCGGAAAATCGCAAGTGTCGCCGATATTTCGGTATCGGTTACATCCTTATTTTAAACTATTGTAAAATATTAGGACATAATGACAACATGACTAGATAGCACACCATTTGAACCCCCCAATTGAAATTTAATTCTTTTTGATAGGTCAAAGGTTAATTTGGAAGATTTTTTTTTGACTCCCCAACTTAATAAAAGAAGGTTATAAATTCGTTTATAGCCAAATTTTTGTTAGATTTTGTCCCTCCGCCAGTGCCTCTGATGTTGATGCGTTTTTTTAACAGCTTTCCAATAAAATTGTAAGTGGTCGTACTCTTCTACTTCTAAATCAAAATTATTAGTCCTTTAATATTATTTAGGGAATATAATAGTGCTTAACAAGTAGACCTTTTTGAATAATGATTTAAGAAAAAAATTACTAAAGCTATCGACAGGCACACTCTTTATAATGAGCATGTGCGTTTGTTTTATTGTTGCATTACACAGTGTTACACTACAATTGTTATCAATATGACAATATTAATTATAGCAAAAACTCACAATTTATAAATAAAATTAAACGGAAAACAATGAAAATGCATTAAACTGTACGACACATAATAAATTAAATGTGAAACGCCGCTATTGAGAAAGAATTGGAAAAATAAAAGCATCCAAATTTAGAGTTTAATAAATGAAATTTAATTTCTTTGCTTCTATTTCCGAATCATAAAATTATAAATTAAATTTGAAGTTAAACATTATATAGTTATTGAATTGAAATTTATTTATGTATTTATTTATTTATTTATTTATTGTTATCCTATACAACAAGACATTAAATTAATACATCATATGGATTTACGAATGTATTATTAAATTCATTTTTCTTTTTGTATATTTTAAAGCTTTCCTGCAGGAAATGTCTATAGTAAAATTGTACTGATTCACTATTGACTTTCTCGCCAGTACTACTGACCAATTATACCCCAATGCTCTGTGTTATAGACATTTAGCATGTACTTTCATTGAGATTCCACTAGTGACCTCAGAACTACTGACTAACTATAGACAGGGTAGTTCTTATGTGACCACATTGAAACATTGGCACCAGAGACTCTGGTGCATTTTAATGATTCTAGTCAACACCTATGAAACTTTGTACTCTGCCCAAGGCTTGCTTCAGAGATATTAACCGACCAAAAAAGATGTATGTTCTACGTTTGTAGTGTGTATCTGTATGTCTGTCTGTTTCCTCTTGTACTTGCAAGATTATTTAGAATTTCTAAATCTTAGTTATTTCTACAAGCAAATATTGCGCTTTTGTTCTAAACTGAAAAAGATTTATCCTGCGAAGCCTTTCAGACATTTTACGAAATATTTCGTTATTCCGCACAACCAAAACTATTTGCAATATATAGTAAATGTACGAAATTTTTGTGTATACAAAATAATCATTCTCTCATCTAAGGTACGAACGAAGTTCTTTATCCGCTAAGCCATTTCCAAATAAATATATAAAGTAAAAAATAAATTACGAAACTTTTCATTAACTTCACAAAATTATAAAATTCAAAGAGTGTATGTACGGAAGTATTCTACTTTCTATGGAAAAATTAACTTCAAAAGCTTTTTTATGGAAAATGTTGCGTTGATATTTTTCAGTGTATTTTCTTTTTTCTTTATTGAGCTTTAATTTTTCCTTCAATAAATATGGAAACTCATAATAATCCATAAAGTATGTTTGATTTTTTATAAATCTTGTTAGAAAAATGAAAATGATGCAAAAAAATTTATTAAAAAAAGTAGAAAAGAAAAGGTAAAAAAGGTATTAAAATTGGTTTAAATAAATTTTCAAGTATGTACTACATAAGTAATTGCTTGTATTTTGTTACTGTTACAAAAATATCCATTCAAATGCACTTTGTATTGAAGTTCTTCTTACTACATAACAAAATATGTACATATACAATAAGTAGATCAAAGCCTAACGTTATATATCGTCAGGTGAAATGCAAAATCACGTAACTACACTTTTTGAAATATTTTTTTAATTTTTATATGAGAGCGATAAAACTAAATAAAATACTTCAAATGACTGAAGTTGTCCCTTTATTTTCGTTTTAAATTTGGTTGATTTTTATGTAATACGCAATAGTCAACAAAAAATTCGATTTCGCTTTTTTTTAGTTATGCGGTTAAATATGCCACATTGTTCTATGTCTGTATTTATTTATTTTTTTATTTAGCGATGTGTCAAAAAGGGGTTTTTTCTACTTCAGGATTTACATACCCACACTCTAAAACATGTTTGTTGCAAATTAGGTCGATAATAGTCGGCAACACTTTACAGATTATTATCGACCTAAAATTACACACGATTATTTTTGTACAAAATGTTTTTACTAAAAAAAGCGATTGGATGCGTGCAGGTTTGAACCGCGACCTCCTGACTGATACTCTGACGTATCTACCATTCAGCTGTATTATATTTATGTTAAATTTTTTCCACTTGGACTAAATATGTTGAATTTGAAAGGTTTTTTCTTTAATAAAATAACTATAAAATCGATGTAATTTTAGACAAGGAGAAATTTTCAACACAAATTTAGACAATATGTGATCGTAAATTTGAAATAATGTTTTAGAGTGCAATTATTTATGTTGTTTCGGGGACATATTGGGCTACCACAAATGCCATATGAGTGGCTCTGATTTTCCCGGCATGTGAAATAGAGGGGGTTTTTACGTCGTGCTGTTTTCAACCGAATACGAATTTCGCGCTGTAGTTTTTTTAATAGTTAATAAAATATCTTTTTAGGGTTTCTTATAGAGATGGGCAGAAATCGATGTAACGATATTTTCTTAAAAATATATTAATATATAACGTAGATGTATTTAATTGCAATATATCGCTATATCAGTATTTTTTTTTTTCAAAAATATCGAAAGATTTTTTTTTGTTTTGGTTTTGTTTTTCGTGTAGTTTTTAAAAAACATTCAACACAATCTGCATCAAATAAATTATAACTAAGACTAAATTTAAAACATTTAAGACATTTAATAAAGTTACAAGACTCAGAAGTTTTTTTTTTAGTCCGAAGTGCTCAACTTTGGCCCACCGTATCTCCGCTCATGCTTAAGCTACAACGCCGCCAAGACACGGTTTATAGAGCCTGTTTCCTCCTCTAAAGATGTCTCGAGTTTCAGACAAATCCAATCAGCAGCTTAGAAGTTCCAGATATATTATCATTTATTTTGCGAAATTCCCCACTGTGTATTTATTATATTGTAATGATTTTAAGTAGGGACGTAACGATACGTCGTTTTGCGGATCCGAAACTGATAGTTAAAAATACATATCGCCGATACCGATACGAATATTGAAATTGAGTTCAAGTTTAGATTAACAAAACTCAAGAAGGGCAATTTTTTTATTATACAAAAATACAGTGTAAGAGATTATTAATATTTAAAATTGCTATTAACCCAGTGTAAAAAACTGGAAGTAATTTTTGAGGAACTACATTTTCATTGCTTCCAAAGAATCTATATTAAAAGCATGCAGATAATTAGTAGAAAAGTAAGTAAAAACTTGTAATTCCCTTATCATTTTAAAACATACTCGCCATGCTTTTTAAAAAATCAATTTTTAAAGGACATTTATCAACTAATATTCTTCTAAATAACTTAATAGCTTAATTATTAAAACTCTTCTAAAAGTTTATATTTATTCACTTAAATTTACATGAGAACACAGTTTTGTGTTTAAATTCGCACAAAAAGAAACAGTTGTGAAAATGGGTAATTTTTCATTGAGGAAAAATCATTATAGAACACCGAAAAAGAAATTTGTCCTAACATCGTTTCCAATTCGGTGATTGGTAATCGAAAAAGAGAACTTCTTGCAATGACAAGCATATGTAAAACTAATTAGAAATGATACAAATTTGCAATACTTCTGGATCGCGAATTCTACATTTTCATGACCTCTTGGGAGGGTCTTTTTTGCTGGGAATAAGATTTAAAAAACAACGAACTGAACTTGAAGTCATGGTAAAATTAACAACAAATAAATTTTTCTCTTTTTTTTACAAAATAATAGCGTAAAATAAAAGTAACAAAAAATAAATAATTTGTTAAAAAAATGAAAAAAAATGTAAAAATCGTCGTATCGACAGTAAAATATCGCTGATAGCGATGCATCAGAAAATCTGACGTATCGCCGATATATCGGTATCGGTTACTTCCCTAATTTTAAGTTTATACGCATGAAGAGATGAAAATAGGCAAAATAAACATTTTACTTCTATACTTTTGTTTTATATAAAGAGAAGTAACACAGTCAGGCAATTATTGCCTACCAGTTAATTAATTAATGCGTTACCTTCTTATGGAAAGGGATAGTGTAGAGAGTACAGGCGGTGAAGTGGGAGAGAGGTAGAAAGCTTAATTAATTTACAACTCTGCTATTGCGCGTTTTTTGTATAGCAGTGTTGTAAGCCCCTCTGGTGTGGAGTAGAGGCATTCACTTGTTTAAGCTGTGTAGGCATTTTATTCGTTCTTTTACTTCGCCGACGGTTGTACTACAATACCGATGAAGGAGGGTGCTGTAAAGTGCATTGGGATATGTTATTATTAATCGCTGCCGCTACTGCCAAAGTGATCAGTGATATGCCTTCATCACTTTAACAGTCCAACAACAACTAAGACAACACACGAATGCACATAAGAAAAATGCATGATGTTTTTGGCTTGCCTGAAACTAGTGTTGAACTCTGGTATACTTCGGCTGTTTATTTCTTGTTACCTTACTGCGTAACGCATAATCTGTGCTTTTACTGTAACCACAACTGTAGTGAAATTCACTAACTTTTAACGCTTAATTAAAAGGTGATTTTGTCTCCAATAATTACTGTTTCAATTAACGCTTATTTGATTCGTTAACTTCGTGGTACGGCCTTTCTTCAAATTTTATATCATTTTCCAACACTATTAAAATAAACGAAAAGCACGAAGAGGAATAGAAAAAAAAACAAATGAATTTATGGTTGCACACAAACATATTTTCATGAATTTCTTTAATTTAGAGAAATAAAAGTTAAATTAAATGTTTAAATAATATAAATATGGTTATTTATATATAAAAAATTTCATATATAAAAGATTTCATATACTGTTGTCGAATACTTATTTGAGTTTTGCACAAAAGATGACGTGCTTTAACTGAACAGCTGACTGTTGTCTATTCAATAACACCACATTAATTATTGCCGTTTAGTTAATGCAGTTAGTAGTGCTTAATAGTGTTAACGAATGGTAAAAGCAATAACTTTGGTGTTAACTTTTTTAAACGCCTTGATAAGCGTTAAAATAAGTTTATGAATTGCACTACTGTTTATTTCGCTTTAGTAAAACTGAGTGATGAAACAGAACATGATTGTGACTTCAGTTGGTGATCCAGGTGATAGGGACCAGTCCGAGCTCTAACACTTCCTATGAATCGGACTAGCCTCTTTTACATGGGGATGGCATAGGATGGGGTTAATTGATACTTTGTATGCACCTTGTAACTTGTCTCTGAACTATCTTATGAAGTCCTAATCGGTGTAGAATAATATAGACTATATATAAATATTATTTCAAAATTCAGCTATAATTATCGATTAATTTATTTTTTATTGTTACAAATCCAAGTAAAAATTGTATTTTATTTTTAAGCGGTGTTTTTGATAGGACTCGAACCGACAACCTCCGGCATGACAGGCTAGTACACTACCCACTCGGCCACAGGGGAACTTATATTTCAATGTTATAAATACCAGTTAAGCTGGAGTTAATATCTGAATATAGTTACGGAACAGGTTCCTGAGTCTCATTGAAGGGAGGCAATTAATATTATATAGATACTATGTTATAGGCCTTAGATCCATGTGCATCGAATTTGTTCAGTGCCGTTTACTACAATACTAGCCGGAGTGCCAACTAAATTGACTGAAAATGGTTAATATGTGACCATTTACACAATATGTCTTTTTTCACCATTCACTACTCCTTATTTTTGGTACCAGTCTCATTTTCTCAAGTCATAGGACGAGTACTTTTGGATCATTTGTCACCAAATTATCCGCAGGGAAACTTGACGACCATAATGACAAATTTCTCATTAATTTTCTTCAATATTTGATTAAGTCTCTTATTTCTATTTTCCGTTACTGATATCATCGATTTTGTTTTGTGAATGTGACAGGATCAAATTAAATAAATAAATCCTATTGCAAAACAGCTACCCTAGATAGTATATTTAAAAAGTTAATTTGTATGAAGAATACACGTTACCTCCGAGCTTTGTTTCATCATTTAAGTCTTAAAAAATAGCTTAAAAATTACTCTGTTCTTTTTCCAAAAATTATAATTTATCTTTAAATTAATCTATAATATCCTTTACAGAAACACGTGACATTTTACAACTTAAAAAAGCAGCAAACTTTTTATTTTATGAAACTTAATATTTTCCAATTATTTTAATTACAAAGCAAAAAAATGTAAACACAAAACGTTATTATTATTATTTTTAAATGGAAGCACAACTTTTGCAGTGACCTTAACTCTCCAAGAAAGTGTTAAAATTATAAAGTATTTTATTGTTTTCGTTTTTGAAATTTGCGTTCCATTTCCAAGAAATGAAAAACTATAGCGTAGTTTTAATTCTGTTGCTGTAATTGTAATGCTGTCATTATTCTTTTGGCATTGTTTAGGTAATAATTAGGGATGTAACGATACGCCGTTTTGCCGATCCGATACCGATACCGATATTTAAAAATAAATATCGCCGATACCGATCCCGATACCGATACGAATATTGAAATTGAGTTCAAGTTTAGATTAACAAAACTCAAGTGCAATTTTTTTTCTTATACAAAATTACAGTGTAAGAGATTATTAATATTTAAAATTGATATTAACCCAGTATAAAAAATTGGAAGTAATTTTTAAGGAGCTACATTTTCTTTGCTTCCAAAAAATCTGTATTAAAAATATGCAGATAATTAGTAAAAAAGCAAGAAAAATTTTTAATTCATTTATAATTTTAAAAAATAATCTCCATGCTTTTTAAAAAATCGATTTTTAAAGGACATTTATCAACTAATAGTCTTCTAAATAACTTAATGGCTTAATTATTAAAAGTCTTCTAAAAGTTTATATTTATTCACTTAAATTTACATGAAAATACAATTTTCAAATTAAATTCGCATTAAAAAATATTTGTGAAAAAATCATTATAGAACACGGAAAAAGAAATTTGTCCTAGCATCGCTTCCAATTGGGTGATTGGTAATCGAAGTTCAGAAGTTCTTGCAATGGCAAGGATATGTAAAACTAATTAGAAATTGTCCAAATTCGCAAAACTTCCGGATCGCGAATTCTACATTTTCATGACTTCTTTGGAGTGTCTTTTTTTTTGCTGGAATAAGATTTAAAAAACAACGAATTGAATTTGAATTCATGGTAAAATTAACAAAAATAAATAATTTTTTTACAAAATAACAGCATAAAATATTATTAATTTTTAAAATTGATATTAATAAGATTTAAAAACTAACGAAATGAATTTAGTTCATGATAAAATTAACAAAAGATAAATAATTTGTCAGAAAAAAACTCTGAAATTTTTTTTAAAGTATCGTCGTATCGACAGTAAAATATCGCCGATACCGATGTATCGGAAAATCTGAAGTATCGCCGATATATCGGTATCGGTATCGGTATTCGTTACATCCCTAGTAATAATTACTCTGAATTGTTTCATTTCTCTTTAACATTAACATCTCTTTTTAAATTAAACCTTTTTCGTTTTCATTTAGCCTGCCTTTTTCACTTGTAATTAAATACTCAACTTGTAGGCCTTTTTTGCAGTCTGTTATTTTAAAGTAAAAACAGCTCGAGAGAATTATTAAAATTCATGTTTATTTTCCTGTTCTGGTGTAAATTGCAAGCAAAACGTTGCTGCTGTTTTTCTGTTTTTCTGTAATTTGTAATATTTTATTTTTGCGAGGTGCGTGTAAAATTCAAATAAAAATGGAAAAAGATCTGAAGAATTTGTTGGTGTAAGTATTTTGTTAAAAGAACATTTGTTACAGAAATCACGTAAATCTTGCCGAAAATACGTTTTTTTTTAATAAACACGCACATCGAAGCTATTTTGTGGTATTTTGGTGTTGGTAACAATTGTAATTTTTTTATACTGCATACTTTTAGGTTACTTTACTTAAATTTTTTGAAGCAAAGTACATATATACATATGTATGTACATAGATTTGAGTTATAGAAAATAGAAACGTTGTCGTTTATATAACCTCCATGAGAGGTTAAGAACCACGTGTAATAGAGTACAGGAATATATGTAGCTATGTTCACGATTTTTTTGTTGTTTTTACTTTTGCGCATAAAACGACTTGTATTGATTCCTTTCAATAATAATAATATGATTAATTTCAATTTTTCTATTTGGCACATATTATTATTTTTATTTTGATTGTTCCACACACATACATATCGTAAATTCTTTTTTTTAACGGATAAATAAAAATCATAAACTAAGACAAAAAAATGAAAAAATGATATAAGTTATCACTTACACTTTTGTTACAATGTTGTTAAATAAATCACGCAATTTTTACAAAAAAAAATATTTGGGTGGAGAAATTATTTTGCGTTATTTACGTGTTGGTAACAATTCCACCAGCACTGCCACGTTATATATTTTGCTCATCCAAAAAATTTAAAAATCAGTTTAAGTGCAAAAGTTTATATAATAATTAAATTAGACCAAAATTTATTTTAATTGTTAAAAATGATAACAAAAACTTTTTCTGTTAGCATATATGGATATGTACATAGGTCAATACATTCCAGACAAAACGAGTCATACCTCATTAAAATCTTACCACAAGCTTTGATTTTATTCGCAATTAAGTGAGGGAACTCAGGCGTTCAGCTTCCCAAGTAATTAAAGAAACCACTTTTAGTTCTAGGGAACCAAAATGTTTACCGAAGTTTCCAAAGTAGTGTAATTGATGTTAATAAAATTTACACAAAGTCCTTTGTCAGACTATTTAGGATGTAAAAAATAATCCCCCTATTGTGAATGGCGACGTCGACGTCACACTAACTCGACAGCATAATATTGTCACTTGTCTACTCTTTGTCGACAACAATTGACTAATATTAACATGCTCGGCTAATTTCATAAGCCTCAGAAAATTGTATGGGACTGTGAGTAGTAGTCAATTGTTGTCGACAGCGAGTAGACAATTGAAAATTTTTTTGTGACGTCGACGTCGGCATTCATAATAAGGCGGAATGTATTATATTGCTTAGACGCTAAATGCCTTAAACAAACTACAAATAAAACCCGATACCACGGATGTATTTTATATACACAAGTATATTAGAGCGGGTCAATTATGTTCAATAACACCATGTTATTGAAAAAAATATGAATATAATATTTCGTTGTATGTATTTCTTTCCCATGCCGTTTATTTCTTTTCATACATATTAACTAGGTATGTGCGTTTAATCGATTAATATATTTTTTTTATTAATCAAATTTTTTGATTAAAAAATTAAAAAATACAAATTATTCAATTGTTCAAAATATAAATTATTCAAAATCATGATTAATCAAACAATCCTCATTTTGAATAATGAAATTTAAAATTATTTGATTAATCAGCATTTTGATTAATCCAAATTCTTGATTAATCGATTAATTGATTGATCACAATTTTGATTAATTAAAATTTTGATTAATCGCACATCCCTAATAATAACTTAAAACAAGTTTATCTCATAAAAAAATAACTGGAACATGGGTTGGCTGTAGAGATCAAGCCTTACGTCCGGGAAGCCCGGGATCGTATCCCAAGCATGTCAATATTTTTTTTATTTATATATTATTTTTCGTTTGAAATAATTTTGTTATCAATATAGCGGAATTCTTTATCACAGGAAATTAAAGAAACAAAATTATTGAATACCGGGATTTTTGTTATCAAAAACGAAACTTATATTTTTCTGTTCGTAAAACAAATTTAAAGATTATTACAAGCAATATTTTGTTGTTGGTGGTATCTGTTTTTTTTTAGGTTTAATCGAAAGATTTACGTATTCTTCCACCTTCAACATTGTAGCCAAATTTTATTTTTGTTTATGTGTATTTTGTAATTTGTGCAGAGCTGAAAACTACTATAGCACCTCTCTAAAGTGGAAAATAGTTTTATGTTTCATTGTATTTATTGTCAACTTTTGGCGACTTAATGTCACCAGGTTTATTTTATTAAAGTTGTGAGTGAAGCAAGTTGTATTACGTTCAAAAATAAAAATGTTGCCTAAATTGTTGTTCCAAAATATTTATTGATTTAAAAAGTAGAAACATTTTTTTCACTCAAGGCTGGCAATGAAAATTATAGTGTATAAAACTTTAGAAAACTTCAAGTTCAGAAACTTCCGAGTTTGAATTTGGCAAGCAACTTAAAAACAATGCAATACTTTTTGGATTATTAAAAATATAGTGAAAAATATATGTATGTATGAGTTTAAGATAGCCAGTGTATCATTACCAAACCTCAACAAATAAATAAAAATTCATATAGAAAGTTATTTTCTTGTAATTTCCCTCATAATGTAAATTAAGGTTTGGAACTAAGAGTTTGGTTTTTTAAGTTTGGGTCTAGCTCAAAAATGTTTACATTAACATAAATATTATTTAAGATTATTTTATAGACTTTTGTCTCTTTTAAATATGCAACATAATTTTGTACCTCGATATAGGCAATATTTTATTTTTAAATAAACACGCATAAGCAAAGTTAAAAGCGTTAGGATAATTACTAAGAAAATATTTTTGTTTTATTTAGTTCAAAAAAAATGTTTTGTTTGCAAACTGTAAATGGACCTTGCCTCATAGTTGACCTTAAACCAAAGATGATTTTTTTTTCAATAATAATTGTCTAGCTGGATTCTTTGTCAATTAACAAACAGAGAGATTTATGTAAGTCTTTGCATTTCTTATATCTGTTTATTTAGGTTGATCTAAAAATCTTTAGTATTGTTGTTTACACTATTTTATGAAATATGGCCTTAAAATATTGTACCGGCTACAACTAGCCATCCTCATTAGAGAAAGCTCTAGGTAGTTTTGTGCAAACCCTAAGCTCTTATACATATGTATGTGTTATGAGCAACTATGTGTAGGCTATGCCTTTTAAACCTTAATATATGTATATAATTTTCCATTATATGTAAAAAACTTACACATTTTATTATTTGTTAATATATGTATGTAAACCTTGGCATTTCATTGCTTTAAACCATTTAAAAATGTTTTAGATGAATAAAATTCTGTTTGATATATTTGTTACATTTAACAGTAGTTAAAGTATTAGGGGCTATTCACATATTACGTAACGCCCGATGGTGGAGGGGGGTTTAAAAATTTGTTACGGATTAGATAATTTATGCTGAAAATGTTGTAAAAAGCGCTACGAAGGAGTGGGCGGGGCGGGGGGGGGGTGTATAAAAACTAAAAAAATATCATTACGTAATATGTGAATAGCCCTTTAGTAGTTTTTAAAGCTGAGTACACACGAGGCAGCGTTAGAATCAACTTATTGAAGTAACCTAGGGGGATTACTCTGTATTTCGATTCGAAAACAAATGTTTTCGAATTGTAATGTAAATAAGATACAAATTCGAACAGTTTTCTTTTCGAATCGAATTACAGAGTAACCTCCTGTCTTTCGTGTGTAATATCAACGGGTCAACTATTGCGAACATCATCAGATATTTTTGCTTCAATCCGCGAATGGCAAACACAACGTTAAACCGTGCTAGCGACCAAGTTAGTTACAACACTACACTGATATAAAAGCCGTCATAACTGTGATGTAATTTGACATCAATGCTATGTCAAGTGTCTTCCGACATTTTTCATCATTCGGATATCAAGCTTTACATCAGCTGGTCATCGTCATCAATGGCATTGATGCCGAATCTATCATCAATGCAAGGAAACATCGACATCAGGGAAATGACTAATTGACATCAATTTGATAACAAAATGTCATCAATATGATGTCGTGGACATAAAACCCGTCATCACGCTGATGAATTTTGACGTCAATATTATGTCAAGTGTCTTCGTTTTTGACCCAATGACTCTTGTCATCATTGTGATGTCAACCTTTAAATCAACTGTCATCAATGGAATGATTAAAACAGGCTGTATTCCTAAACGCATGTTGCTAAACATAACACTTAAAATTATGATAAAGTGGTATATTCCTAAACTTATCAATTTCGTTGCCGATACGCATTGAAGACCAAAATGTGTATACATAAAAATTTGGATGCAAAGCAAGAGACAAACAAACTTTACAATGAATCAATATGTTTAGGAAAACAGCCACAATTATACATATATATATATATATATATATATATATATATATATATATATATATATATATATATATATATATATATATATATATATATACATATATATATATATTATATATATATATATTATATATATATATATATATATATATATATATATATATATATATATATATATATATATATATATATATATATATATATATATATATATATATATATATATATATATATATATATATATATATATATATATATATATATATATATATATATATATATATATATATATATATATATATATATATATATATATATATATATATATATATATATATATATATATATATATATATATATATATATATATATATATATATATATATATATATATATACATATATATATACATATATATATATACATATATATATATATATATATATATATATATATATATATATATATATATATATATATATATATATACATATATATATATATATATATATATATATATATATATATATATATATATATATATATATATATATATATATATATATATATATATATATATATATATATATATATATATATATATATATATATATATATATATATATATATATATATATATATATATATATATATATATATATATATATATATATATATATATATATATATATATATATATATATATATATATATATATATATATATATATATATATATATATATATATATATATATATATATATATATATATATATATATATATATATATATATATATATATATATATATATATATATATATATATATATATATATATATATATATATATATATATATATATATATATATATATATATATATATATATATATATATTCTTACTTTTACTTGTTTCGATTTTCTAGTTTATATTTATAATATTGATCCTGAGCCCAGGTCTCTACTATTTCAGCTATGTCACCATCCAAAATATCGGCAGCACAAAGTCAACATAAACATTATTGATGTGACATATATATCGTCATATAAATTCATGAAAGTCTTAAGTTACATTGAAATAATTTTATAAGAGAAGAACAAAAAAAACTCTTATAATACTAATTTTACATGAACGAATAGAGTAGTAAATCTTAGGAAGAGAGTCGTAATAACATTTACTTTGATGCGGTGCATCATAATCAATCAAAAAGTCGGGTTTGATCTATTTGTAGCCTAGGCCTTTTTTGAAATCATATGACGATATGATAACAAAATGACATCAGTATGATGGAAACTGTCGTTTGCTTCAATGTTTTGTCTGTGCATGTGTGCTGTACTGGTTTAGTTTTTAAAAATACTTGCATATTTTATTACTAGCTCTGTCATAGTAATGATGATAAGTGCACATCAATGAAATGCCATGTTTTTTTACTTTTTAAAAATTAATTTCAGCACAAAAATAAAAAGTAAAACTAACATTTGTATTAAAATACAAATTAAAAACATTATGACATTTTTTACTTACTTCTTTTATACATTTTTAAAGTTTAATAATATATAATAAGTGACATCTTTTGATGTCATTCCTATCATAGCATTGATGACAGTTAAACTGTAACAAAATTCTATGATGACTTGTCATCAGATTGATGTCTGTTTTCGTTTTTTTGATTACACTTGTCATATCATTAATGTTAGAATTCTGATGATAGGCTGTCATCAATGCGATGATAGATGTTTCTATGAGTGTGTACACAGCGAAATATATGAGGCAATCGTTGCCGATACCAACAACAGAAAATATCAAAATATTTCATCATTTTTTCTGACTGTTGGTCTTCAATGAGCAACAGACTAATGCGATTAAACCAAGATAGGAGCAGTGGCGAACTCAGTTCTCTTTACTTAATTCCCGCTCCACAGCATCTTGTCAAGCTCCATATCTCTATAATATGCGTTTTGCTTAATTTGTATAACTTGAATTTAATTAAATTTCTTTTTGTAGATGATGTAGAAAGCTTTTTGAAATTGTTGTTATATTGTTAGTGTTAAATTGATATTAACGTACCACAACGTGCTGACAGAAGTGTACCAGTTACTGTATTTGTTAGTTTGTCCGCTTGTTCATCTATCTGACTCTATACCTGTCCATTTGCGTTCACGCATTTGGTTGAATTGACATGAATGAATATTTGACATTTACTGTCACACATACAGATGATGACAAAATTTTATTTCTTATATGCATTTAAAGTATCCCAACAAACACAAGTCAGCCGTTTCAATTGTTGCTATTGGTATGCCATTGATCGATTAGTCTAAACTTCTGAAAATTTCTGAGTATTTAATTTGTTATGTATTAAAAAAAAATTGTAGTAAATTTGGCGAAACAGGTGAAATAAATTAATTTGAAAATCTTGGAAAAGCTTTACTTATTCTTAATTACATAGATTTTATTATACTTGCGACAGGTATCAAAGCATATGTATTACTTTCGCTGTTACAATATCTGCTGATGTTTAATACACCCTTTCGAAGGTGCAACTATTGCAGGAACAGTTAAATATTTGCTGCTATAAAATTTATATTATGAAAACTTTAAACTTAATGGATACTTTTTACCCATTATTTATTCACATTATACAGCCGATTTAGACAAAAAATACACATATTAAAAGATATCACGCTGTTACAAAATATCTTACTTTTTACTCGTGAAAAACGACTTAGTGAGGCTTGTAGGTCTAACTGAGTAGATTACTTTGCTATTTTAAAAAATTGCAATACACCATCACAATCGGAGGACATCGATAAAAAACGACTTTTGGGACTTCACGAACAAAAAAAAATTCACTGCGTTTTTTCTGCACCGACTTAAAATCTTTAAACGGTGTCGAATAGAGAAGGACTTAAGCTATCCGTGTATATTTAAAAGGTTTTATTTCGACTTATATTTCATAGAAACATCATCAAAAGCAAAATAAAATTTTTTATTTTTTCCGATGTTTTTAAATTTTGCATATTTTTTTGCAATACTTTGCTTGTGAACCTACCATTTCTTTCTTAAAAAGTTTATTTTATAACGATTACAATAACACCTAAATTATTAAAATCGGTTGGAAATTGGAAAATTTAAAATTAAAAAAAAATTTTTTCAATGAAAAATATTACATGCAACACATTCCCAGTGCATTGTGGAGCTGCTCACAAAATAAATGGTAAAAAATATATAACTGCTAATCTACTTTTATACATATTTGCTCAGCTCAAAAATACGAGAAAAAGCTTGAAATTCTCTGCTACCTTTTATAATATAAGAGATATTTGAGTGCAAAACTTTTTTTGCACATTTGGCAATGATTTTTTTGTCGCGTTTTTAGAATATAATTGTTGCAGTATAATATACTATAATATATACTATAATATACTATAATATATACTATAATATATATAATATATTATGGTATATAATATTACTATATTTTTTTCCCAAAAGCTAAAGTGTATAAAAACTTTTAAATTCGGTTGAGGTTTGCGGAAGTTACAACAAGACTTCTAAAGCTTTCTACATGCTATGCGTTTATTTTTAGCCCACTGTAGAGTCGTTAGTACATATTATCCAAATTTTCGCAAACTATATTGTGCAAGTATAGCCCCTCATCTATTGATGTACCAAATTTCAAATAAATCTTAACAGTAGTTTAACAGCTATACCATTTTACCATTTATTTTCTGTGTAGCTCCAAAAGGCAACGGAAATGTGTTGCATGTATAATTTTACATTGAATATTTTTTAATTGTAACTATGCCAATTCTCAACCGATTTTAATAATTTAGAACGTAATGTAATCGTTATAAGATAAACTTTTTAAGAAAATAAAAAAAATTTTACAACAAAATACGCAAAATGTTAAAACATCGGAAAACAAATAAAAAAGTTTATTATTCTTTTGACGATATTTCTATGAAATATAAGTAAAAATAAAATCTTTTAAATATACAGGGAAAGCTTAAGTCCTCCTATATTCGACACCTTTTAAAAATTTAAAACATATGCAGAAAAACGCAGTGAACATTTTTTTGTTCCGTGAAGTCCCAAAAAATCGTTTTTTATCGATAACTTCCGATTTTGACTGTGTATTGCAATTTTTTAAAATGGCAAAATGATCTAATCAACTAGACCTACAAGCCTCAATGATAAGTCGTTTTTCACTTAAAACAAAAAATTAGCGGCGAAGCTGTTGGCGACCTGTAGCATCGAACCGCGACCTCTTGGCTGATAGTCTGGCATATCTACCTTTCAGCCATAGGCATATTATACTTTTTCTGTCATTTTATCCACTTGATCTAAATGTGTATGTTTGATTTGTGATGTCAAATTAGACAAATTATATTTTTTTATTGCAAAAACCTACAAAATCGATGCAATTTTAGACAACGAGAAATTTTCAATACAAATTTGACTAAAACGAAAGTTTTCGTTCTTGCTTTAAACAATATATTTCATTTTAACTATTTCATTTTCAATTACCTCGTGAAAAGTTAAATCCACATATTCATAAACGATTAGTAAAATTAATGAATGTATTAAAACCAGTTGTCCCATACAAAATTCGTACATTAAACCAACATTAACTTTAATACATTATTATGAATATGGGGAAAGTGTATACCTATTACGGTTCTCATTGCTGAATTGCAATATTTACTTCTTGTCTTGCGACACCCTTCTATGTTTCTGTTTCTTATATTTTTAGTACTTTTAGTTTTTTCTGTGAACAGACAGATTATGTTATTGCAGTAAATATATACCTTAAAATAAATATTTTTAACTTGGAATAAAATTATTCAAATTTGAATAATTAAAATTCAATTTACTTGATGAATTATAATTTTCTTTAACGTTTGAATAATCGATTAATAGAATGTGATTAATCAGACAGTTTAATTACCCGTTTAATTGCATATCCCCTTACCATATTATTTTATACCTCATTCTTAATGTGTCAAACATTAGTGTTTTCTGGGACCATAGAGAGTGTATGTGTTTGTCTCTAACAACCCAGCAAACATTTCTTGCCGAATTCGGTCCAAATTCGGTCAGAAGGTGTGCACAAGATGCCGATTAGCAGCCGATGTCGTATGAGAGTGGTTGACAAAAAATCGGGCCTTTTTGTCGGAGGAAATTCTACAAACTTTGCCGAAATCTCTGAGAGAATACTGTACGAATTCTGAAGAATTTTCTAGGGAGATTCTAAAGGAGTTTTTGACAAGTCTAAATAATTTTGGAAAAATTTTCTGTCAATATATTAGAAAATTTTCTGATTTTTCTCTGGTATTAATGTCGGAGAAAAGTCGGAGTTAAAATTATAAATTTATCAGAAACGTCGTATAAAATTCGAACATACACACCGAAAAATTTGATATTAAAATCGTCGAGAACGTGGCTAATTTAAAATTTTTCGGTTGTGAATTTGCTTCATCAGTGTTTCATGTTAATTCAACATGAATTTACATTAAACTTCAAAGAACATTTTTCCTTTTGAAATAACTATATTTCATGATTTAAAATATTATTTCAAGATATAACTACACGAAGAATCATGTTGAATCAAAGTTATTCTAATTTCAGACAACGTGAATATTCTATGGAAACAACACAAAGAATCATGTTAAATTGAAGTGATATCAAGTTGAAAAAACATGACTTGTTGTGTATTAGAATAGGCATTAGAAAAATCTGTGTTGTGGTTGGTTGCTCCAGCTAAGTTTTGAACTCGGGCCACTTGGTTGGTAGTCGACGCGCTAAACACTGCAGCCACAACAGCTTCAAAAATAATTACCATCGTATGTGACATGAATTTCATTTTAATTCAACATGATTTAATTGATTACACAGCACAGAAAAATAGAAGTTTTTTTTGTCGTTTAAATAAAAATAGCTGATCCTTGTGTATTTTTATCTGTTGATTACGATGCCATTGTAATTAGCAGATGAAAATAAATAAGGATTAGCTATTTTTATTTAAACAACAAAACCAATTTTCCGTTGTATTATTTGACATAACATATATTTGAAATTAAAGTTATAGTCATGTTAATTCAAAATATTATGTAACGTTTGCAACAAAGTTGTTTTAACAGTGAAAAATATTAAATAAAAAATATTTAATGTTATAGTAATAATTTTCCGTTTAAAATTGAGGGGGTTAAAATCACCAAAACTGGAGAAAGTGAGTTATATGCAAAAATCAAAACATAATACTAATATATATCACTATGAAAAAAATCTGACCTTTAGGGTGACCTCAAAAAACGCAATGTATTACAAACCAAAAATATTGGGCATGAAATGCATAGGAACTTTGAAGCTTAATTACTTAGAATTTGGTTTTTTGCACTTGTATCCCTTTGCTTTTACGCCCCTCAATTAATATACAGCAATGGTAATTTTAATACAGCAGCAGCAAATTTTCGCTGGTAATATGATGTTTCTCGGCTATTTACATTTACACACCACGAACATCAAAGTAATCAACAACAAGTCACACAACTGAGCACAACAGTACATTGTAGCTATGAACAAAGCAGATAAACATCAACACGCTTAAACAACAAACTATTTCTCGTAAATTTAATATGATTTCCAATCAAAATTGTGATATCTTGATTTTACATTCCTTTTTTTTGTGTAGAATCAAAAAGTTGAAAGACTTCTATGACTGTTCTTGTGTCATGCATTTTCTGCTGCGTATAGCAGTTCATCGGAAAACATTTAACAATATTTTGTAAGTTTAAAAAAATCACACGATAACTAAAATCAAACAGTGTGCAAAAGTGGCGGATAAAAGTCATAAATCGGGAGGTCAGATGATGTGCTGACCAGTGTTGCCAGGAGCTGCAATAAAAAAGAAGCTAAATCGGCCTTTTAAAAGGCTAGAAAAGTCTAACTGGCACACAAATAAAAGCTAAAAAAAGGATAAATATTTTTTATTGAAAGCTTAATGTTTTCTTTATTATTTTGTAAGTAGAAATGCATAAACATGTTAACTCCTTGCGGAAAATTTTATGACAAAAGATCCAAACGTACTCGTCTTATGATTTGAAAAAATGGGTGAGGTACCAAGACTAAGGAGTGGTGAATAGTGAAAAAACATATCGCGTAAAAGTTACATATTAACCATTTTCGTGATGTGTAGTATTAATCTTCAGTGAACATAAGTGGGCCTCGGGCTGGTATTGTAGTAAACGGTACTGAACAATATCGATGTGGCTGGATCTGAAAATTATAATATAGTATCTAAATAATGTTAATTATCTCCCTTTAAAGTAATCGTATTGTATATTGTATATTTATATAATAATTTCTATTTAACTGGTATTTATAATTTGTGTTACAATTGTTACAGCTAAATGTCGGAATAATATTTATAGTATATAATATGTATTATTCTACACCGATTAGGTCTTTATGATGGGGTAGCTCTGTGACGAGTCACAAGATGCTCATGAAGTATCAATTCACCTCCTCCTTGGTCATTCACATGTTAAAGTGACTGGTCCGCTTTATAGCAAGTATTAGAAATCGGACCGGTCCCTACCACATGGGGACCGGTCACGTAACTTATTTTGTGTTAGTTCCGTACCGTAGGGTTAATAAGAAGGTAATGCAAGTTTATAATTAAAAAGAACAAAGGTATACATAGTTTGAATTCTATAACGAAACTAAAAGGAGTATAAAAATAATGTTGGTATCATTTTATAGAGAAAAATGTACAATTTAGCAATAAATATTCATTTATTGAAAAATTTTACATTAAAATGCCTTAAAAATAAGAAAAGGAGAAAATAAAATTTATAATTCGAAGAATAAATTTAGCCTTTTTGAGGCTAAATGAAAAATAAAAAAATGCTAGAAAAAAGCCACGATGCTAAAACCCAAATTTCGAGGCTAAAAGACAAAATAAAAGGCTAAATCTAGCCTCGAAAAAGCTAAACTGGCAACGCTGGTGCTGACTATTCTGTTAAATTTCTTAAAGGATATTAAATTGTCTTTAGTTAACGTGCAGACTAATCTGATATTAATCGGATAATATTTTAGAAATTACCGATTATTCTGCTAAATGGCTTAGAGCATTTTGGACAACTTGTTTGATTGTCTGGTAAAGTTTCACATTTTTTCTGACATCAGACATGTCAGCAAAAAATGTTTACTGGGAAAATAAAATAACACAATGTCGTTGTAAGTATGCGTATATGTGCGACTTTTTTCTGTATGGTGGTATTAAGTTTGAAAGCATTTTTAATTTGATTTCATGTTTGCGTGGCTTAATGCATTTTCTAACTAAATTACAGCTTACAGAAAATATACCATTTAATAAAACATACATACAAAAAAAATCTTTCCTTTTTACATAAAACACACACGCTTGCAAAGTTTTACTACTACAGATAGAAATAATTGAGAATGATAGTAAAAATAGACAAAGATATATAAAAAGATAATGTGAAAAACAGGAAGTTTTTTTGTGCTACGAGGATCATCGACAGTTTTAGAAATAATTGTTAAGAAGAAAATAAAATGTCCATTTCCAAAGTTTTGAAGGTCTGGATCAGAATGATTACGCCATATGTGTACATAAATCAGATGACCCTCCATTATTACTACCGCTGAAAAAATAAAAAAATTAAATAAACATGTAACCAATATGATTGTTTTTCATACCTTGGAAAAAGTGTCCTTTTCCGAAAACACACAATTGCCTGTGTAAAAACATTATCTGTGTTATACACATGTACTCTCCAGTATATACATTGAACGTACACTTACATACACATATGAAAATCTAATTTTGCATGCACTTAATAAGTTGTCAGACCAAAAATTAAAAAAGAAAAAAAAAAACAAGGATAAAATAGAATGTAGAGCAAAAACATCAAGTAAATTAGATTTCATACATACTAAAATATTGTACAAGTAAGTAGTTTATACTAAAAGCGAAATAGAATCAAACAATCAGGCAACCAACGAACTGTACGAACTAATATGTAAAAGTTTTATAAAAATGTAATCGATTTTTTCTTTTGCTTGTACACAAATAAAGAAAAAGAACTGTTCTTATTTTATCCTTATTGCATATAGTGACAAAGGATTTGTTTTGCTGCATAGTTTATTTTTGTTGTAATTGAAGTACTCTTTGTTGTTAATTATATTTACCTAGAATATATTTCTCAGTTTTTTGTCTTGTAATTTTCCAATACTACTACTTAGCACAAATACATACATATATGTATTAATGTGTAGGTGTGTTTTTCCTTTATTTTCTTGTCTAAAGATCCTTACAAGGTGTGTCCAACTATTATTTAAAACAATATATTGTATGTACAAGAACGTATTGTTTTACAGTGCTCTTTTGCATATGTATTTCAAGGCTAAGAGTGGAGGCTCTTGAAAAATGTGACTTGGTTGATATACATACATGAAGAGTTGTGTAATAAGGATTTTACGATAGATAAATTGTAGACAAATTCGGGACGACCGGCTGGGTAAACAATCATACATATGTACACCACATCGGCCGATAAAGACAAAATTGTAAGCCGTAGGTTCAAAGAAAAATAAAATATCAAAAAAAGTATAATATCTTCGATGTGCCTAATGGACAACTTTTAAATTCAATATCTCTACCTTGTATATTTAATCAAATTTTATTAAACTTTCCTTAATAAAACTTTGACACTTTTTTATCGTCAGGTATAGAGTAAATGCAACCTAATTGTGTTATTTTTTTCTTTCTTTCATGAGATAAAGTGAGAAAATGCTATTTAAAGTTATACTTATTGAAAACTCCTTTAGTTTCTTTACAAAATTTTTTCGTTGTTGTTTTTATCATTTACAATTGAGTGTTAGAAGAAATGCCATCCAAAAAGTGTACACTTCAACAAAGTCATCGAGTTTTACTTGTTGTTAAGAAACTAACCAAAAACTTTTGACATGGTTCTAGCTTACAAAAAATAATCTTTTTTTATCTGTTTTTATATATATTTTTATTTTATTATTATTATTTTTTTGTAATTTTAATGGCTTAGAAAGACATAAAAAGGACTTGTTGTTAGGTTCCATTCGATAGCTGTCCTGTTAAAAGTGACAGTAGCCTTATGGTTTACAAGTTCACAACTAATAGAATGAGTGTTTTTTAGAAAAGAAAAAGACAGAAAACACTTAAGAGCGTAAAAGTTTCCTCAAAAACTATGCTAAAAGAAAATTGTAAAATTCTTTAATAAATTTTTTATTTCATTTTAGTTCTGTTTTATTTGTGTTTTAATAAAAAAAACTAAGTTCAAATAATGAAAGTATTAAGAACTACAATTAAAAAAATTATTCTTGGAGACACAATTAAACCCAAACTTTTTTCTATTCTTGGGGCCATTATTACAACTTGGCTTTATATTATGTTCAGATATGCGCCTTAATTGAGGCCATTAGGTTTTAAGTTGAGTCATCAAGTTTGGTGTTCACACATATGCAATTTAATTTACTCAATTAGCATTTGAAGGCATAACTAACAAGTGGGATCACTAGCGCAGCTAAGTACTATTGTTGTTGTCTTATCTTCGCAACATGCGAATTTTCGTAATAGAAACAGCAAGTTTTTATATTTGTTTTTAGGTATTTTTGCAAGTTTTACATTTATTTACTTATATATTTAAATTTTATTTAAGTTTGCCTTGTAAGCGAGTAATGAATACATTGTCAGCTGTTCTAGTGAGTTAACCTTTTAGATATGCCTTGCGTTGTACATAATACCCCGTCTTCAAGAGACATAAGTTTGGAAATTTGTGTGTTAGCAATTGTCAATATTCTGTCCTAACACAAGAAATTAACGTGTGGACCTAATGTGTTTGTGTCCTAACACATGTTTGGAAATCAATGTTAAAACACATGCCCGAGGAAATATGTTAGAACACAAGCTGTCATATTTAATATGTATGTGTGTTTTTTTATAATTTGTTTGATTTTATGGAAAAAAAGAATAAATAAAGTTAGTAAATAAATGTTTTAGATGTTTTTTTTTGCACATTATTTATGTTCATATTCATAAAATTTTTAAAAATAGAAAAATAATGAAGGAAATCTATAAAAAAATTACAAAATGCCGTGCAAATTTACTACACGATGTGTCCAAACATCAGTACGTTTACGCCACCCTTAAAATAAGTTTGAACACTTGCATTTTTTGTGACGTCATTCTCCCGACGTTATTTCTTGTATTAAGAAATATCAAATGTCTCGTGAAGACGGGGTGTAAGTCTCTTCAGTAGAGGTGCCAGACTTATGAAGGCTTATAAAGTCTGTTCAGTAGAGGCTAATCAATTTATGAAACAATTAAGTACTAATTGCACAATTTATTAATGGAGTTCTTGTATAGTAAATTAAGCTCAATTAAGGCCTTAATGTGTAAATTTACTAATTGCGCAATTAAGGCTCATGTCTTAATAGGATATTAGTTAAATTTGGGATTTTAGCGGACGGATAAACAATTTTTCATTATTACAACTTTACTTTAACCTAAAAGTGACCGATAAGTTTTAGGCAAGCTCGTTTTACCTATAACTTTTATCGGCAATTTTAGTAATTTGAAGTTGCCACATTTGCATTGGTTGCCATACTTTCTACTTTATCAAGTAAATACATATATATGGCGTTGACACGGAGCTCTTTAATAGTCGCTAAATGCTCTAGTATAATCAGACTTTGAAAAAGATAACTTTTATTTTACCGGAAAGTTGTAGTAATGAAAAATTGTTAAAGGTCAGTTTATCACTCACTTTTGCTAAAGGTGCCTGTAACTAACTATATTCTACTTTACTGGCCCTTAAAATAATAATCTGCACAATTTATAAGAATATTGCAATTGTTGCAATATTCAAACTTCTAGAATTACAATCTGCTTCTGAACAAGAAATATAAGATGTTACTACATTTTATCGTTTATCGCTGAGCCCTAATTTGGGCGTTATAAATTTGATGTATGTATGTGTATCTAGGTGGCATTGTAGCTCCCAAACGGCTCCTCCAATTTTTTGGCTGTTATGCCGAGTTTTCGACCGCGATAGACTTGATAGACTTAAACCGTTTGAAAATTATCCTCCTCCTTTCTGGTTGATTAATGGATGAAAAACGTGCCATCTTCTGGAGGTATATTCGAGGCGAAATATAAGATTGATATTAGAACATATAGAGTACTTGCTCCAATAGTCATAACCAGGGCTCGGACTTTCATGCAACTAAAAATTGATTTTAAGTGCTTAATAAATGCACCTAAAAATGAAAAATATGCGCAAAAATATGTATTAACCTACGAACAAAGTACCAAAACTAAAATAATATGACAATATTTTTTATAATTCTTTATTATTATTAGAGAAAAAAAACCATAAAACAAACATAACAAACCGAAATTTAGTTGAGTTGTCAGTCGGTAACTGAATATTATTGGTTGCCAGAAACGCACTAAAGAGGAACTGAAATTGTCCGCTCTTACTTGGCAGTTGACATCAGAAGTATCATTTTCAGTAATTGACAACCCAACTGAGGCTCGGTTGCCGCATAAACGGTCTATAAATATTTCTTAAAAAAATTAAAAAATATACATTAAAAAAATTTTTATAACTCCAAAAATATGCATTTATTGCCAAAATATGGAAAAATATGCACTTACCATCAAAATACGCAACTACAAATCGATGCCTAACTACTTAAAATTTTATGATTTGCATAGATAATAAGTAAGATGTATTCTTTATCTATCACCACAAAAAACATGCATTTGCATGAAAGTTTGAGCCCTGGGGGGTTATTATGTATTTCGAATCGAAAATCAAAACCTTTCGAAACTAATTTCCGTTTCGAAAGTAAAATGGTATTATATAATACGTTCGTAAGTAATGCAGAGTTGCATATGTACAAAAACGGGTAAAAGCAAGTGATGCCCAGTTGGAAAACTTAGTATTATTCTTATTTTACTGTCAATGTTGTCAGCAGTTGTGCATAAATGCCAAAGTTCAATAAAAAACATTTGTAACAAGTTTTATTTTTTAATTAAAAAAAGTTATTTTTTTCATCATTCTTAAAGTCCTATGAATGAATGAGTTTAAATTAAACGGGAAACACAGGACACTGCGACAGAAAAAGAGCTATTGTATGTCTTGCCAGATGCTAGCGCACCTCATCTGGAGCTACTCTTCTGAGGAATTTCAAGATTGCCAGTGGTGCTAGTGTTAAAGTCCTATGAGTGTTGTGTTTTTCTTCCGACGGGGTTTTTTTTAATTTAGAACGATTTTCCGTCATCCCACGTCAAATTTGGTTTGTAAACAGACTGTTTACAAACCAAATTTGACGTGGGATGACGGAAAATCGTTCCAAATTAAAGTCCTATCTTAATAAATATGTACATACTTTAGCAAAAAAACTTTTCATTAGTTATTTTCTATTATTTTTTCTGTTTAGTGCAAGAAAAATCATATTTGATATTTTGGAAGTTATATTTTGTAATTCACGACATTGCTTATGATTTTTCATAATAAAGTTACAAGCGTCTTAAGATATTCACTCCTTTCGACAACAAAAAATCGTTCCAACAAAATACGAACATTTTAACATATTTGGCATTTGCCTTCGTAATAAATAATTGGGTTTCTATTTTTTTTTCCGTAAGGGGAAAAAATATGTACGGCTCGAAAAACAAATTTCCGAACGTTCGTAAATAAATGTTCGAAAATCGTACTAGACAATTCAATTTCTACAAATTCGTAAATTTTTGTATTCGAATCGAATTACATAATAACATCCTGGTCATAACTCATATTTGATAACTCGAAAATTTGATGTTTGAGTTAATAATGCAGAATTTCTAAAAATTTCTTACAAATATCTTATACACTCAACATACACGCAAATAACAGCAACAACAATGATAGCAAAAGGAATGAGATTGTACCAAGTTTGTTTACTGAAGCTTTTTGAGTGAATCAATTCGTTAATGTCATTGCGTTAATTCTGATTCTTTTTTTAGAGTCTTTAGATAAACATTCAGACTTGAACATATTTAACAAAGTGAAATTTTGTAAATGCTTAATGGATGATGATGATGACCCAGACAAAAATTTTGTTTGATATATTAAAAAAAACCCAGTACATATTTTTGTATGATTAAGTAAACTATTTTGTTTAATATTTGTTACTATTTTTAGACTAATTGGTTTATAAATTCAGACAAAAATATTGTTTGATATTTTTCAGAAAATTCAGTAAATCTTTTTGTTTGATTTAGTAAATTGTTTTGTTTACAATTTATAAATATTTTTAGACAAATTGTTTTATAGATTTAAACAATTTTTTCACTGAAAAAAAAAGTTTTTTCAATGAAATTGTTGAGGTCTTTTTGTCTATATTTACAAATTCGTTTGTAGGTCCGTTCCTAGACAAAATATTTACTATTTCAGTGAATTCCTTTACAGAAAATGAAATTTTGTTTTTATTTTCTGTGTAACGGCTTTTTCGTCGTATTTAACCCTCACTAGCATTTCGGAACGCTTCTTAAGAAAGCTTTAGTATAAACTCTCAGCTCCGTAACAAGTTTGAAACAGTCAACAAGTTTGTGAACAGTCTCAAAACTGTGTAAAGAATAAAGTTTTTTGCCCATCCTAATGTATATAGTAACCTTAAGCAGATGGTCCAGCGTAATTACGTTGCATACTTTTTGGCTTATTTATTTTATTTTTGTGCTTTACGATTATTTTTCCGTTTCCTGTCAAATTAAATTTTTAATTCACAGAAAAAATAAGTACATAGTATAAATAATGGCCCATACTCATAGTCATCAAAAAAGTATGTTTTATGAGTTCGAAAGATAACTTTAATGTAAAATATTCTTTTGTTATACTAACTATATACATGAAAAACCATACTTTACACGCAAAAGTCTGTATTAAACTTAAAACTAGTTGAAGTTGTTTTTAAGACCACTTAGAATCAGCTTTTTTGCTTCTCTGAACAGTTTGCAATGCAATTGTTGCGCAAATAATTACAAATTTAATTGGTTAAACACATTTATGCTTTTATTTCACAACACACAATTATTTAACAAATTTTTCTGTTTTTGTTTATCTTTTTCTATTATTTCTGATAATGTACTAAAGTATAACTATACCAAATAGTCGCAAGCGACCAGCTGTTAATGTTTTTCCTTTCTATGTACATTTTATGCTTGCTATAGATGTGTATCTAAATATCGTATATGGTTGTGTAAATTTGTATTTTCTTTAAAGACAAATACCCATTTGTTTTGTTGAATCTGCTGAGTTTGAAACTAAATTTAAATATTTTTAAACAAAATAGGTACGCGCATACTGTTGTAGGTTTAGTCTTGTATTTACTTTGTATAGATATGCTTTGAAAATGTACAAGGCCTTATAATCAGAGATGCCACTGGCTGATTTATAGTTACAGATTGTATGAAAATATATCCTACATTTAAAGTTGGCTCAAGTTAAAACATACTTACTTTTTGACTATAGTAGACAAATAGTTAATAACAGGATTTTAGTTTAGTTATTTATAAATTAAACCGAATTAGTGTTTGACTACGAGTTTGCGCCAATAAAAATCATCAATCTTGGTACTGTTTCAATAAAAAATCTTGTAAATAAAAGTTACTAAAGCTTTTAAAATGTGAAACCTATTCTGACCTCGAAAGTCATGGCGAAATAAATTTTTAATAAACCATATAAAGTAAGTTGGCATTAAATAAATATAATTCTCATTTGGTAGTTTTATAATTTACAACAAGTCGTGAATAAAATACGGGCAAAGTTGTGTTTCCTATCCAATGATGGTGTTTACAATATGATACCCCCACCAATAGGAAATACGACAATGATTTCCTTATTTTAAAAACCGTTAACGAAGGCGTTCCAAAATTAGGCAAACGAATATGCAAAATAGAAACTAGTTTCACACATATATGAATCTGCTCCTAAAAATGTCCACCATTATTAGATATTTAGCTTTGAATGGCGGCTTCACAACTCTTATGAGCTCTTAAATTTTTGTAATAACGCTGCCACTTTTCACAAGCAAGGAAAACATCTCTGACCGCCCTCGTTCGAGAATAAGAAGTAGGGGAGAAAGTTTTAAGTAAAAAAAAATATTAATAAATAATCAATGATATTTCCATTCGATTATGACGAAGTAAATGCAACCATTGCATGAGTTGTTAAAATAGTAATATATTGTGTTATTTATAGACAATTAAGCATATGTGGTTAATATAGAAAAAAAAAGCATATACGCACCCTTATCTCCCAACAACACCCCCGACTAAGGCTTTTATGGAAAACATTTTGACTCAGTTTTTTTTCTTCATAGCAAACCATGGAAGTGTATGAAGTAAAACACTTAACTTACAAAACACTAATTTATAAAATTAAGTGTCGGTAAGCCACACTATAAATAAAGGAACTAATTTTTCGTTTTCTTTCTACTTTCTACATACAGCTGCGCGCGAAATAATAGCAGCATCATAAGAAAAACTTTTACTTTCAGTAAAATAACAACTTTTAAAATTGTTAAACAAATTTATACTTTTATTTTATTATTTTACCATCGAGTTTTGTAAGAAAAAATAAAAATTTAAAAAAAAAATATTTAATATCATGAAAAATCCTAAAATCATTAAGTATGCTAAAAATCTCCTGTGCGAAAAAATATTAATAGCACCTTTTAAAAAATTTTATAAAAAAATTAGCAAAAAATGTTTAGGGTTTTTTTACATATTTAATGCGAGAACTTAGGCCCCTATTATGAATCACAACTTACCGAAGTTGTGTTGTCAATGTTACAACTCAACTATTATTATTATTTATTTTTTTGTGTTATGAATCACAACCAATTTTAGTTGTCTTCGAAATAGTGTTCGAAATGAGGTTCTTATCTATACTATGCAGCCCTCACAGAATATTTTAAATAGTTTTAGTTTTGGTCTTACAAATTTTTTTTTGAGATTTTATGTTTTATGCGTATGGCAAGGATATTGGTTGACCAATTTTATAGGTTGGCGTCTGGAATAATGATGCGCACTATAAAAGCGCCATTACAGAAGTAAACAAAAGTAACACAATAGCTGAAATAAAAACGAAAACACAGCTGATAAAAAGTGGTTGTCTCACTTTGATGAAAGTCCATAATAAAAATATAACAACTACAACTCAACTATTAATTTAGTTGTGTATCATAATAGGGGCCTTAATTTTTTGCGGACTTAAGGTCGGCGCCTGTCAAAGGGAGTGTATTCCCAAACTGACTTCATAAATGTCGGGAATTGCTGTTAATTTGCCAAGTCTATTTCTACAAATATCATATTTGGCACTGCCCCACCATCGGGGCTGGATTGGCTGGTCAGTATAAAATTAAAATGTTATTGCGGAAAAACTATTTCCTTTTGCCATTTTGTTCATGTGTCCTACTGTAATAGCCATGAAGCGGAAATAAGGAATGAAATAATGTATTCTGCATAAGTTAACATGATATTTATTAAAATGTCCATACACGTAAGAAAGTTTATGTTGCATTTTTTTGCAATTTGTGGGTTGGTACTAAATCATTGTATGAAAAAAATTGATTTTTGCACCACAGTTCATAGTCAGTCATCACAATACATTTTGGATCGGGTTGCTTGCTCTCAGGTCTTCTAATACATTTTCTTTTACTAGGTGTAGCAAAAAAAGAATCATTTCCGACTCGCCTGTACAGAGAATGTTGCAGAATTTAGCCTGAGGTCAATTATACGATGCTACTATTTTGTTGCACATAGCTGTGCATACAAATAAATATCTGCCAAAGAAAGTGCGGCAGAAGGTAGTAAACTAAAAAGGGCAATCGTGAATTGAAACGTCGTCTGTGCATATGCTCTACAAAAATATATTCTTTGTAATTGATAGATTTAGTATATAAACATTCAGTTCATTATATTTGCGTAGAAACGAAAAAGAAATTAGAAAAAGTTACAATATAAAACATTTTAATTTAATTACATCCTAAAAGTCTGCTACAGAAAAAATTGTCTTTTTTATCCATGTGACTTCTGGTAAACTTAAATAGAATAAAACGAAACTGCAATAAAAAAAATTAAATTGCAATTACAAAATAAACATTTTGTCAATTAAATATAATTAAAATTTAATTATAAAATAATTTCACCACAGACGGAAAAATGCATAACAAAATAGCCAAAAGCTAGTTGTTTGTAAAAAAATAGATTCAATTTAATTTTTACATTTTCCTAAAGGAAAATTACAAATAAAACGTTTTTTACAATTAAATTGCTTAACATTTTTTACCTTAAAAACGTTAACTTTCAAAGATATGCTGATAAGTAATTCAGAGTTTAAGAACATTTTAATTTCCTTCTCGAAGAAAAACTAAGCTTGAGAAATTATTATTTTAATTTGTTTTGGCAAACATAAACAGCAAAGCCTTTTCTGGCTTGTAATCAGCAACTCCAGGCGTTCTAACGCATTCCAGACTTATAATCTAGGACACAATCAATTATATAGCTTAAAAATATTATTTTGTAATTGTTTTTGATCAACTGGTAGCTCTATATCGTTCAAGCATTGGTTCTCTAAATTTATTTACCTTTTACCTAAAAACCTGAAAGCATGTTTGTATTACCTACCAAACATCCTTAAAACATTCTACACAGAAACAATTAAACTTCATTATGATGAATTGGGACCTATAAATCAATTTGTAAATTCAGACAAAATCTTTTCCAAATTTATAAATTTTTAATTGAAAAAAAAAAATAATTATTTCCTATAAAAAAAAATTGTAAATTCAGAAAAATTTTTTATTGAAATTGGACCTAAAACTCTTTTTGTAAAATCAAACACCTCATTTTTCTTGAAAATTAAAATAGTTTTTGTTGTTGGTTTTTAGTGTAAATAAATGAATCAGACAAACTAGTTATATAATTAAAAGCAAATTTCAAGCAAATGCTTGTTTGAAACGAGAAATTGTTTGTGTGTATGAGACTTTTTAAAATAAAACGATGTCTGAGAAAAACATACTTGATACAAAAATGTCTTTATAAAGAAAAAAGTTAATACCCTGCGGAAAATTTGGTGACAAATGATCCAAAAGTACTCGTCCCATGACTTGAGAAAGTGAGACTGGTACCCAAAATAAGGAGTAGTGAATGGTTAAAAAAGACATATTGTGTAAATGGTCACATATTAATCATTTTCAGTCAATTTAGTTGGTACTCCGGCTAGTATATTAGTAAACGGCACTGAACTAATTCGATGCAGGCATATTACATAGTATCTATATAATATTAATTGTCTCCCTTCAATGAGACTGCCATTCCACTCAGGAACCTGTTCCGTAACTATATTCAGATATTAATTCCATCTTAACTGGTATTTACAACATTGAAAGGTAAGTTCCCCTGTGGTCGAGTGGATAGTGTACTAGCCTGTCGGTTCGAATCCTATCAAAGACACCGCTTAAAAATAAAATACAATTTCTACTTGGATTTGTAACAATAAAAAAAATAAATTAGTCGATAATTACAGCTGAATTTGGGAATAATATTTATATATAATCTATATTATTCTACACCGATTAGGACTCCATAAGATAGTTCAGAGACAAGTTACAAGGTGCATACAAAGTATCAATTAACCCCATCCTAGGCCATTCCCATGTAAAAGTGGCTGGTCCGCTTCATAGAAAGTGTTAGAACTCGGACTGGTCCCTATCACCTGAGGATCGGTCACGTGACTTGTTTTGTGTCAGTTCTATTTACCGCAGGGTAAATAGAGTCTACTTTTAAGCAGCTTGTTAATGTTTTCATGAATTTGTCGGCACCATACATACCCCGTAGGCAAAACCCAAACCACCTATTGACGACATTTTCGAACAAAGGGCACAGAAGTCGTTGATGACAACGTTGGTAACATGCTACTAAAACTATCGTCAATAAAATTTAAAAATGTAATAATCGAATCGTACCCACAACTTCTACACTGATAGAAGGGCACCCTATCTACTAGCCTACAGACGTATTTAAAAATCTTTACATAAAAAGACGTTTTGTAGGCAACTTAAACTTTTTAATGTACATAAATGGAAGCATGAAAATTTCGATGCAGTTGTTTCTCTTGTTGTCGGCAATAAAACCGTACACACGACAACTTCAATGCAGGTGTCGACGTCATATTGCATGCAGTTGTTTTTCATCTTGTCGTCAATAAGGCTTTGTAGCACAAATTTTTATAATCAAAACAAATTCGTTATAAACGACAACGTACACGACCTTGTCGCCATAGTTATTTCTAAACGTGTTTTATTTGTAACCAATCATTGATTGTGTTGCAGACATCATCGATGAAAATGTCGTCAGTAACAACTGGGTCTACATGATATGATTGTACATATTTGAATGTGTAGTTGTAAATAATCGAATTAATGTGTGTTTTTCTCTACATACACTTAAGAGACGGACATGTCAAACATGAAAATTCAATTACATTTAACATTTATACAATTTACAGCATGGCAGCGAAAAAAAAATTAATTAATGAACCATTTAATTAAATATTTTATTATTGTTAAATGCAAATTTAATTACAAAAAAAGAATTTCAATTTTGCACACTATTTTCTTACCTTGATAGAAAAAATGAACATATTCACCACAACATGGTGTCAAACTGTTGATTAATTATTGAATAAGTGATGCATGAAATCTGTTGAGCTGCCATAAAAAAGGTGATCTGAAACATAAGCGGCATTCAAAATAACCTTTGACCCTTGATTATATATGTATGAAGTAAATGATACCCTCTATACACAGAAAAAAATTGACAAGAATTATGTTCAATAAAACCTTGTTATTGAAAAAAAAATGTGAATTTCAATAACATTTGTCATTAGCTTAATACAATATTTCATTGTATGTATTTCTTTCTCATGCCGGTTATTTCTTTTCTTTTCATACGTAAGTATTAAAACAAGTTTTATCTCATAAAAAAATTACTGGGATATGGCTCAGCTGTGGATTGTATGCTTTACGTCCGGGGTGGCCGGGTTCGTATCCCAGACATGTCAAAATTTTTTTCATTTATATATTTTTTCTTTTGAAATAATTTTGTTATCAATATAGCGGAATTCTTTATCACAGGAAATTTTAAAGAAAAAAGATTATTGAATTCCGGGATTTTTGTCATCAAAAACGAAACTTATTTTTTCTGTGTAATAATGCTCCCTATTATTATATTTTTTAATGTGCTTAATTGCTAATAAAATCAACATTTGTCAATCGATTGTAATGATATATCTATGACTAATTTTGTTTGTAGGACACCTATCTTTAAAGACAATAGTTACAAATGTCAGTTTTGAAATGTTTTATAAGTTTTTAACAACAATTTCATAAAGCCAATATTTTTCGATACTGAATAATAACTAAGTAATCCTTGATTTCATTATGCATCTTTTCGTGTTTTGTTGATCGTGCTCTCGAGAAATAGAAGCTATGCTATAAAAAAATCTGCAGGTAATATGAAAAAACTTAGGACACAGTTTTAGGGCCTGTCCCACGATGTCAACAAGTCGATGTCGCTCTCTTATTTATAATGAAAACAATAATAAACCTTAAATGAAATTTATTTACTGGAAATTAAGCAATTATCTATATTCAGCATTTCGTTGGTGCTTTACCAACTCATTAGTAGACTTCAAACATAATTTTGAAGAGTTACAAGCCCTTTATCTTATGTACAAACTTTTAAAAAACCATTTGAGAATTTACAAATATATAAAAGATTTTCAAAAAATAAGCATAGTAGGCTTTGAAACTTATACAAAATCCAGCAAAGAATTTTTTATTCGATATGAATCTATTTTGTTTTTCTACACCTTCATATTTGCTGGGTTTTGTATAAGTTTCAAAGCCTACTATGCTTATTTTTTGAAAATCTTTTATATATTTGTAAATTCTCAAATGGTTTTTTCACCAACTAAATGCTGCATATAGACAATTGCTTAAACTCCAGCAAATAAATTTCACTTAAAATATAATTATGACAGTATGTCAAATAATAAATTTCTTAAACAATAATAAAACATTTAAATTTGTTTTTGTTTTCAATATAAATAAGAGAACGACATAGACTTGTCGACTTCGTAAGACAGGCAGTTGGTTTTTTCAAAAAGGAAAGACGGTTCCAATTTGTAATGAAGTATTATTATAAAAGAGCCGTTCAAATTACTTAATTTACAATCGTAACAACATTATAAAGGGATTGTGAATTGCACAAATGTGTTTATTATTAAAATGCTCTTCATGACGTTTATACACTTTTTTAATAATAATTTTTTTTCTCATTTCTTTTCAGGTAAGTTTGAATTTGAGTGAACTGCCAAGCTATTTCAAGGTAAATGGGGTAAATATGTTTAAGAACAAGTAACACTGTTATGGGATATTTAGCAAGTCTAATTAGAATTGTTAATTAATTTGAAAGCGCTTTCTCTTTCCCATTTTCTTTATCTATTGCATTTCTTAAGAATATTTTACTGAAAGCTGACAAGTGTTCTATTTGTCCAAAGTGCAATTCCGTAAGTTGCTTCTTCAGAAAATGAAAAACTATAATTTTCTTCGCAACCAAACTACTTTTAAATTTCATGAATGAAATTTACAAAGACGTTTTCTATTACTGTTGAACCTCGATTATTCAGATCGCACGGGATATGCCTTGGCACGGATAATCGAAAAACACTGGCTAATAAAGGTTATATAAAAACATAAAAAGTACATACTAATAAAAATTAATTACGTTCTACAATGTGTATGTAATACAAACATTCATATAAACATATATCAAGTGTTACAAGATCAGATTTTTAATGGGAATCCCCGAATTTGAATGGTTGTATATCATTGGCTGAGAAGGAAACTAATTGCTTGGTTAACTACTAAAAAGCGTGCATACTTTTAGGAGCGTCAAATAAACATTTAGCCATAAGCTTTTCATATTAATAAAAAGCTTAATGTGAGCGCATACTTGCAAAAACAAGAGTAAAGAAACGCCTCAAGCTATAATAAAAAGGGTGAGTTCCAGGACGTCATTTTCAATGCAACTGAACGAAGTCATACATTCGTAAACGCAACTTTGTAAATATTGACAGTGTCACACATCCCTAAATGTACAAAAAAAGTTATCGATACGCAAACAAAAGCAAATTTTGTATCACTGATTTTGTTGCTAAATGCTTTTAAAAAGAAAACAACACAGTTGGTTACTTTGTATCGAAACAGAAAAACCGTATCACTGCAATGTACTTTGACGTTTGCAAATCAGCCAAAAACTTTATGTAAAATCGAAATAGAAAATAAGAAATCTGAAGAATGCCGGACAAAAACGATCGCAATGGAAGTACGGATTAAAAACCATTCCGATCGGAAGGTGTGACATATCTGATTATATTATTTTAGTTTTGATAGTAGTAAACGATTTAAAGAGCACCTTCCTAGATTAATAAAACGATTCGCTTTAAATCAGGCTATTTCTTATTCTACTAAAAGCTGCCCTTGTGTTGCTTTTTTGTTAATGGCTTTTACATTTTTGACATTTAAGACATCGTATTGCAGCCCACATTAAAATTTGCTATTTCAAGAGCAATATTATGCTAATTAATTCCACTATGATATGGATGACTTGAATACGTCTTTCACAAAATTTTTAGGCGGGTATGCAATTCGTATTCTCCAACTCTTAATGTTTTAGTCTTGCTTCTTCAACTTTTATTTTTTATTTTTTGTCATAAAAAAAGTTCTGCAGCAAAAAATTTAAAAACCTTAAGGCGACGCTAATAAAATCCAATATGATATGGATCAAGTATGCATTTATTTTACAGTATTTTAGGCAAGTAGATAATTCGTATATTTCAATTCGTAACATTTTTGTTTTGCTCCCTCAGCATTTACTTTTTTTGTCATTAAAAAAGTCCTGCGGCGAAAATTTTATATACTTTAAGGCGACGATTTTTAAAATCTATTTTCTAAAAATATTCGCAATTTGTTTTAATGTGTATTTTATTTAAATATTTTTAAATCGCTTACACTTTTATATATTAGAGTGTAATTGGAAATGCAAGCTTTTTTAACACACAAAGTTAAAGCAGGAAAAATTTATTTATTTGTCGCTCCTAAAACAATGTGCAGATATTGTTTCACTGTCGCTTTTTTTCTATTTTAAATCAGAAATGAGATATTTTATTGCGGTAGAAAGTACCCTAAGTTTGAACCGAGATTTTAAGGTACCTCCATACCAAATTTCATCAAAATTTATTTACTGGTTTTTGCGTGATGCGTGTTTGGACAGACAGACAGGCAGACAAACATCCATGTCACAGAACACCATTCTGATCGAAAGTAATTGCAATTCCGCAAAATGCTCCTTCAAAAAACGAAAAAAGAATTTTTTTTCGTAATGAAACCAATTTTAAATCTCAAAATGGAATTGACAAAGACTTTTTCTTCTAACTTCATTTGCAGCAAATACAAAAAAACGTGCATTTTTTCAGGAGCGTCAAATAAATATTTGGACATAGGCTTTTCATGTTAATGAAAGTTTACAAAAAAAAGAGTAAGCGCCTCAAGCTATAAAAAGTTTATCATTGTAAATCGAAATACAAAATAAACGGAATCTGAAAACAGCAGAATAAAAATGAGTGGAATGTACATAAGGGCCATTCACATATTACGTAACGCTCCGGGGCGGTTAAAGATTTGTTACGGATTAGATAGTTTATACTGAACATTTTGAAAAAGCGTTACGAAGGGGGGGTATAAAACTTCCGAAAATAACGTTACGTAATATGTGAATACGCCCTAAGTACGGAACTAAAAACATTCCGATCGAAAAGTGTGACATGCCCGAAAAATTCCACGAGCTGATGTTTTGTGTTCTACCTCGATTACTGTTTACTCGTTTTTAAATTCATAGGAATTTCTCTTCTGTGGCACTCGTAATAATTTCTAAATATTAAATTTGGAAAGATTTTTCTTAATTGATCCAAATTCTATCCAAAGAAAAGTACAACACTTAATAATAAATTCTTCATACTTTAAATAAAAATTTTATAGTTCTTAGTCGTTTTTAATGTGAAAAATGTGTTCTAATTAAATTTCTTTTTAAATAATCGTTTATATAAAAATGTGTATAATCAGATTTGTTGTACGCCCATCATCGCAATTTCGACTCATGTTTTTGTATATTTTGTTGCGATTAGTGTAGTGTTGCCTATCTGAAACCTTAAAACTTTAAATCATTTTAACTTTTTTAATTAGTTGATTTTACAAAAGTATTTATTTTAATTTAAGATTTTTTGTGCTGTTTGTTTTTATTCTCAAACACTTACATTAATTAATTACATTCAACTTTATAACTACTGTAGAGTCATTCGTTTTTTAAATGATCCTTTTTTTTCCTCCATAGTAATTTTTTGTCGTATTCCTTTGTTGTATGTAACTTTTCACAGTCGTTCGATTGCTTTAGCAAAATTGTGTTGTAATTTTATTGTTATATACCGTTAGGTAAAGCGAGGGTTGTGTCTAGAATTTCACGTGAATGTAAGATAAATTTCTTTACAAGTCAGGTGGTTGCTGTTAACCAAATTTGTTCGTAAGTGGAAACTACAATAATAAAGTGAAAATCATATTTCAAATATGCGAACTACTTTTGGAATGGAACTGACAAAGACTTTTCTACTAGTTTCACTTGCAGTAAATACTAATGTGTTGTTTCCACAATGCAAACAAGCATTTTATGTCTAAAATTTATGTGAAAAGCACTCAGCTTTTAGAGCGATTTCCATAAAAAATTTTTACTCGAGTCACTTGCTTGCATTATGGAAACAGCACATAGAAAACGTCCATATTTTTAACAGCGTCAAATAAATATTTGGCTCTAAGCTTTTCATGTTAATAAAAAATTTAATGTCAGCGTTGCTTGTAAAAACAAGAGTATACCAACGGCTCAAGGTATAAAAGCCTTATCATTGTAAAATCGAAATACAAAATAAACGGAATCTGAAGACTGCAGAACAAAAATGACCGGAATGCAAGTACGGAATTAAACAATTCCGATCGGAATGTGTGCCCGTTAGTTTTTAAAGTGAAACTAACAAAATCTTCTTCACTAAAAAGTAAAAAAGTCGTAAAAGTAAAAAATGTTTTTAATGCACTTTTAAATAAAAAGTGAAAGTGACTTTTAGAAACAAAATGTATTTTTACAGAAAATCAATGAGTGTGCGAAGTTTCATAAGAATCTGTTAAACATAATCAGAAAAACAAACTTACAAAAAATTGTCATGGCACTATCCACTCTCTCTAATCATAATATATCGAACGTACATAAGTATACAAATTTCAGTTCAATCGGACAACAGAAAGCTGTTGAAAAATTTCGAAACGGACAACATACATAAGCACATTGCAAATTAAATAAAACCTTATAAAAATAATCATACTTTTAAGTGGGGCTAATAAACATTTGCCTTTGTATATTAATAAAAAAAAACTTAATTATGTACGGTAGCAATACCCACACAAATTTTCTGCTCAAATCAATTGTCTGTATTGTGCAAACTAGAGTTGAGCGATATTTCTGTACCTGTGATTTAATCACTGTAACTAAAAAATCACGATCCACAATTGTGACTTAATTTGTCAAATCACTGCTACTCGCGAAGTCGCTCTTTTCTATTTGTTACATGCACAAAATTATGATATTTCACTGTTTTTGTGGGTAATAACGTTTTCTTTCTTGGATACAGTAACAGTAAACGAATAATGTTGCTATTTCTTGTGTTCTCTCTTCTACCTTATTAGTATTTCTTTTTAAAATTCAAATTATATTTTATGGCGCATTTAAATCTGCTTCGGTATATTTTTTCAGTAAGAAAAGAACAACGTTTTGTTGTAGAATGCACATGTGTGCTAGTGAATTGTAAGTTCCCTTCTGATAAAATGAATAGTATGTGTTTAGAAATATACTAGTTGGTTTTCAACTCAGACTAGTCCATTTTACCTGACTGGGCGACGCCAAGAAGGGTATTGTTTTTATCAGCCAATGTATGTATGTATGTAGGTGTGTTCCTTTGCGGCACTATATAAACCGAACGCGTTGACCCATTTAGACGATTCTTACGTTAATCGACTCGTCTTAGTCCGGAGAGTGTCACTAAAGATATGACAGTAGTCAAAATTCAATATGGCGGCCAACAGACGCCATTTTGTTTATACGAAAAAAATAAAAAGTCGGCGAACTATATCAAAATGGGTACCAATCGACAGGTATTTGAAAATCATCTTTAGGTTTCTCTTATGATTTTTCATTTCGAATGACCATTTAGGATCTGTGACGGTTTAAAGTTCTTTTCTTTTTTTACGCAGTCGGATTTTTTTTTTAATTTATGTCTTGTTACATATATCGAACTATCGATTTTAACATTAGGTTGTCATAGGAGCACAACTAGTTCATTTGTATACAGTTATATCCCAGTTAGAATACCAGTTGTCGTAAAGTAGTGCTCTTACTAGTTTTTTTATTTATCGTTTTGTATTTCTTAAAAAAACTTTGGCTCAACCGGGGTGCGAACACACATTCCTCATATTTCAAGGCAAGTACTCTACCCACTGAGCCACTGAGCCACTTTCCACTTATTTTTCTAAGAGTTAAAAATATGTTTTATGTATAAGTCGTATACCTGAAAATTGTGTCCTTTTTTGACTAGTATCGTTATTAGTCTCGATACAACTAGTAATATAATTGTCCTTTTTTACCCGTATCGTTACTAGTCTTTTAGAACTAGTAATATGACTGGATTTTTGACTAGTATCATTACAATTAGTATATGACCGTCCCAAAGCGTATCTAGTTTTAAATTCAGCTGCTGTGTTGATTTCGATTATAGTCGAAAATCCATTTTTAATGCCAAAAACGATTTTTTGTAATCGATTTTTAGTTGTCAACTTTATCCTGAAATCGACTTTTGGCTCCGATCGAAATTAGAAAAACGAGCAAACAATGAAGTTTAGAAAGAAAGGTTGTGTGAAGTTCACGCTGTAAACCATATACGTTTCTCGAGTTTTTGTTATTTTGCAGGAAAAAACTACTAAAACCCATTTTTAGATGGCTTTGATCAATTTTGATTAAATATTTCATCTTGTAAATTTAATATTACAAATAAAACGAAAAAAAACTAATACTAAATTTTCGCAATGAAATATTTCACGAAATTTTCCACATGAAACTTTTGCTTATTGCAAACGCGGAAAAGCATATGTGGAGAAGAAACTTGACAAAAATCATCTGAAATTTTTAAATTTATTATTTCGGCTTTTTAGTCCAATATATGAATTAATGTAAACTCAAATTATTTTTATTAAGAGTGGAGTGTTCGAATATTCAAATCAGATTAGCAGAACGGATCAGTACTACTGATTACGACAGGCCGCTACACCGTCTCATCAGCGTTCTTGTTCACTTTTACCACTCATGAATTTTGTCTCCTTCCACTTTTTCAACCTAACTTGTTGCCCAGTCCGTTCTATTAGCAAATAAAGAAAGTTTCATGGCAAAAATTTCTTGAAATATTTCATCGTATAAGTTTAGTCTTAATTAAAAAATAAATAAATAAGAATCGACTATAAAACAATCGATTTTTGGCTACGACTAATCGGCTAATTAAACGGAATGGAAAAGTTGAAAGTAGATTTTTTGCTTCCTTTGCCATTCTTTAGTGTGTACTTGATAATTACTTTGCTATAATAGAATTGAAAATAGTGATCACAGTCGCAGTTTTTAGTAACAGTGATTTTTAAATCACGTTCACTGTTTACGATGTTCTTTAAAAATTACGGGATCGCTGCATCCTGCATTTAAAACTCTTTATAGTGTCGTCTTAAGGTATGCAAACAATGTATGTTTGTTAAATCGAAATAAAAATCAAGCGGAATCTGAAGAAAATAAATCAAAAACGATTGTTTTGAAAGTATAAAATGTAAAGCGATTAATTGATTTCTACATAGAACACAAAATTTCTCCGACATGCCTTCTATGGCTGCTCTTCTACTTTTCCGGCAACTACAATTACTACAACACAGCCTTTTTATGCTCTTGACATTCTGATAAATGTCTTTCTGCACATAATTTAACGTTTTTACCCATTTTTTGGTTGATTTTCTTCCTTTTTTCGCTGTGTTCACAGGAGGAAATAAGCTTTGGGTGGCTGAGTGTCTGTGCTGTTAAAGTGCGAGTGCTAGCTAACTTAAATAAGTTTTTTTTTTTTTTTTGTTGTGAGTTTGGGAAGAATAGTATAGCTGATTGTGTATGAAAGAGCAACAATACGTTAGCACAAACACTCTTAAAGTTATAGTTAAAGTTTGAGGTAATTATTTTTCTAGGCAATTAATTTCGTATTGATATTAAGTGTTATACTGTATTTGGTTACGAAATATGATGCTGTGGCTGCAGCAGTTGATACAGCGTGCTGTAGAAAGAATCTACAAAAAATAGGAAAGAGGATATAAAAATGCAAATGAGTTTGTAGTTTATGGGCATAATATGATGGTCGTAAGAAAAAGCAAGAATAACTCAGTTGTTAAATATTTGGAAAACCATGCGTTTCTTATTTTTTAACTAAATAAATATTTTTAACTTGTGTTTTATAAAGAATGAATGTTATTCAATATGTCGAAAAGAAATAGTTTAAGAAGTCATTAAAAATGTGTAGGAATTAAAGCAAATTCTACTGTCTATATAACTTTAGAGATTAATTTGAAAATAAACTTATAAATATATGGAAAAAATTCTACTAATAATTATTATAAATGAGGAGGAAGTTTGTGAGTTTGGATGTTCATTCCACTATAACGCGAAAACCGCTTAATGGATTTTGATGAAAATGTGGTAGACGGATAGCATATGGGCCAGTTTAAAATATAGGATACTTTTTAAGTGGTAAAAACTGGAAAAAATTAGTATTTCTGTTACTTATTCTCTTTTTTAATAAATTCACTGTTATACAGCTTATAGCCTACATTAATATGCAGTGTTCTTTCTGGACGCTTAAATGAGCAAAAGCTGGTGCTTTTGGTACTCTTTTACTTGCGGTAATTTTCCCCTCTTAGATAAATTTGGTATACAGATACAGTTTAGTGAATGAAGTCACGTGTAAAAGCTAATGTTTTAATAAAGCAAAGTAAAATATATTTATAGACAAAATATATTTTGTTTAATATCTAGTGAAATGTTCCACACAGATTAAATTGTCTCACATCTAATAAAGTAGCATATCAAAAGATGTATTTATTTGATTAAGAAGGTGAAAATAAAAGTTTCCTGAAAGTTGTTAAACTAAAGATATATAATTCAGGAAAGTGAATATGCTATGGATAACACTAAATTATACATATAAAAACCCCCGAAGAAAATAGATGATAACTTCAAAACTGGTAAACCAATTTTCTTCAAGCATAGGTTAGAAGATTTTTGATCAAGTTACCTTTCAAAAAAATGAAAATCGATCTAGCCGTTTGGGAGCTACGGTGTCAAAGACACACAGATTCCACAGTATACATCTAGAAAACGGCTGGACCAATTATCAAAAGATTTAAAATTTAATACGAAAAATTCAACACCAGAAGAGTGGAAATCTGTTTTGAATTCTATAACACTTAGGCCCAAATTTATAGTCATTAGTAAACTTAAATGATTGTTTAACTAATACTTCATATTCACAGTGTATTTTTTAACTAAAAATTTTAATAGGAGTAACGAATGGTAACCCTTTCAAAATATTAAGTTTAAATGTAAACAAACAAAAATAAAAAATATAGAATCTTTCACATCTTAAGGCAGCACATTAAACACAAAGTTAAAGAAGCAGATATTGTTTTTTTTCGCTCCTAAAAGTATGCCTAAAAATTATTTTATTATTTAAGAAATACAAATAATAATTTCCAAAGCATCTAACTAATTTGACGGTTCAACTAATATTAAACACTGAACCGTGAATAAAATAACATTTCTATTAGTTAACTAATGACTGTAAATTTGGTCCTTAATCTGTTTACAAAAGCACACATTGAACGAATATGTTCGTACATAAAAAATTATTTTTCTATTAGCTAATAGCCACCATGTTAACCCATCATTATTAAAATTCATTTTGAAGTAGATGGAAAACGTCAACTCAAAACTTGAATTTTGTTTCCTAAAATATTCTTACAAAAGATATGTTGCCACAGCTGAATTATCATTGATCACTGTGTTTTATTTAATTGTATTTAATTATTTTTGTCAAAAGGAACTCAAATGTTCTTTTTTTATATAATGCGTGAAAGGAAATCATAAAAATATCATAGCAATTGATTGCCTACTTTTAGGATTTCCGCGGAAATAATGTCATTTAAATGCCGTTTGAATAAATTAAATAAATGGTTTTATACTCTTGTATAATTTAATTTCATTTAAACATTTAATTGTACATATTTTTAAAATTTCTTTAAAACATTTGGCCTTTTTTTCTTATCGCATGTTTACACACCAATACATACGCAAACGTATAAAAACACATCCCCATCACAAATTTGTATAACAATCAGTGATTGCTCACAATTTAATGGGGTACATTTTATATTAATGAATTGTCCTAAAAACGAGGAATGAATGCTGTTGTTGTTGGTATAGAGATCACTGGTTATATATGGCTGTTGCTTTTGCATTTGAATGTGCATGTGTTTTTATCAACAATTTGTTAAATATAATTGCTTAAGATTTCTTACTTTGCTCTATGTATCTTTTGATGTTTTTATTTCTGTATATATCTTCATATAAAATGCAAAGGGGCCTATCATCATTTAAAAAAAATTTTCCGGAGCGATAAAAAGCCTTAATAAAAAGCCAACTGTTGTAATTGCAAAAATGGTTTTTTAGCATAGTATCATAGTGATTTAGACTTTATTAATCATACTATCCAGAAAAAATCGTTTTTATAATCGCAATTGCTCGTCATTCATTTTGGTATCTCTCCTGAAATTTTTTTAAAAATAATGATGGGTCCTTTTGCATTTTATGTGACGATGTGTACTAAACTGCTGCATCAAAACATTCATTTATGCGTCTCCGCATATGTTTTATTTCATTGAACTCTATTACGTAGTACTTTTTGCAATGACTAATAAAAGAATGAGTATTCTAACAACAAAACCAAGCACAATACTCCACTTGATATAAAGCAAACCAACACAATACTCTACCTGCTATTTCGCAATGAATTGTCAACTCTGTTTGCTTTCTGCAAATGTTTTGAAAAACACCAAGTACTTCAAAACATTTTGTTTTTGTCATTGCATCGTCACCGCATTGTTATTGTTTAAACGGCAACCATAATAACATTAAAAATTCACACATGTACATACATTTATTCTGTAGCTTTGAATCAATTCAGTAGCTAATCTGTTTTTAACGAAGAAGGAGGGTGGCAATTTTTTTTCGTTTGTTAATGCAACAACAATTTGAGTTTCGCTATGACTGAAAACAGCGTAAGTTTTTCTTCTTTTGAGACAAAAAAAACATTTATTAGGGCTATGCACAAAAATTGTGTTACCTTGCATATGTATAATATGTATTTATTTGAACAGGTATCAATAAACGGTTCTACTGACGCGGATGAATTAAATGTATGCTTGTTTAGTAATTCCACTATTAAATCTAGGCTTTTGGCTGGGGAGTATAAATTTAATAACAAAAGAGGAAGGAGCAATGTGTGGAACATATTTGGGAAAATTGAAAATGAATTGGGGCAGGAGATTGATAATATTGTTGGTTGTCGAAAATGTTTATAAATTCAATAAAAAGTCAACATCGAATTTAGTCAAACATAAGTGTTACATTTTATTGACAGAAAACAGTAGTAGTAGTTCCAAAATTGAAGTTGACGCCGAAACTAAAAATAAAGCAGTACAAATTTTCACTGAATGGACCATTGTAAATTGCAGACCTTTCCGAATAGTTGAAGACTCCGGATTAAAAAAAGTAGGTGAATTTTTTATATCCTTAGGTGCAAAACATGGACAAAATGTTGATATTAACAGCGCGCTTCCGCACCCAACGACTGTGTCAAGAAACATTAATAAATTGTACCAAACACATTTTCAAAAAGTTTCATCCGAAATATCATCAATCAAAAATATTGGATTTGGGGTCACTTCTGACATTTGGACTGATAATTACATTCGCAAAAGTTTTTTGTCCTTGACAATTCACTATATAAAGGATGATAATTTAGTTGTAAGACTGCTTGGAATGAAGTCTATGGAGGTTCAGAAATGTACACGTAGGTTTTTAAACTTATTAATACAATAAATGAACCATTTATATGAGGGTTATACTAATTTTCAGATGATGAAATTACTTTAAAAATTATTCAATTATTTAAGGAGTTTAACTGTGACCTCAATGATAATGCCATTATTGTCACAGATAGAGGTTCAAACATGATTGCTGCCTTTCGAGAGTATAATCATATAAAATGTGTTAATCACTTAATCCATAATTCATTGCAAAAATCAATTGATGAAGTAAATGAAGCTGCAAATTTATGTCAAGCATGCTGTAAACTAGTGAAATATTTTAAAAAATCGGGACTAAATTCAACACTCGGTGTTACATTGAAGAGTTTTTCTCCAACACGTTGGAACACAGTGTACTATTTATTTGTTTCAATTGAAAAAAATTGGTCCGCAATAGTACAAATTTTGCAAGAAAAACAGCAAATGAACAGAATTCATAACATTAATTTAAATGAAGTAAGCGCCATTATTAAACTTTTGGAACCATTTCAAGAATCTTTCAAAAAATTCGAAGGAGAGAATTATGCAACGCTACATCTGGTTATTGTTCATATTCATAACTTGAGGAAAGCGTGTGCTGAAAGTTCGGAAGATTTGTTAATAATTAAAAATTTAAAAGTTAAATTGAGCGGTTATTTGGATACAGTTGTTATGGCCAACTTAACAATTTACCATAAAATTGCACTTTTTCTTTTCCCTCCAGCTAAAAAGCTACTTCATTTCAATGAAAATGAAAAACAATTCATTAAATCCGAGTGCAAACGGATAATGGAAAGTTATATAAAAGATGCATCTGAGATAGAAGAACAAAATGATTCCACATCACGATTTTCCAATTCCGACATTAAAATGTTTTACGATTTTGTGTTACAGGATGATAATATAAATGCTGGTGACAAAATCAACAGTGAAATACATATGTACGAAAGTGTTAAAGTAATGCTACATGATGATTTTAACATTTTGCAAAGGTGGGAACAACATAAAAATGAGTTTCCTTTATTATATAAAACCAGTTGCAAAATACTAGCAGCTCCCGCAACTAGTGCATCCTCTGAAAGGACATTTTCTATTGCCCGCAATTTAATTTCAGATAAAAGATGTAGCATTGCTTCAAATGATACTTCCATAAATCAAATAATGTTTTTACATTCAAACATAGATAAAAATGAATTACAAAAAGAGTAATTTATATAGATAAGATCGTATTTTAGTTCTGTTTTTCTTCATGGATTTATTTTATGTTTATAGTTATAGATGACGTATTGAAAAATAAATATTTTTTTGTCGCAATGTGTTTTAGTTAATTTCTTTTGCTTCTGGCCTTTTGATATATTTCATATTAAAAAAATGGAAAGGTTTTCTAAAATTTGTGATGCAGATTTCAAATTGTGTGACAATTTCTTTGAGCAAAATATAGTAAAATAAATGGAATACAGTTGATTTTTTTTTTTTCAAAAAGCCCTAATCTTTTCGCAACATTCATGACACAAATCATAATTTATTTCTAGCGGGCGTAAATATTCATTTTTTTAGTGAGGCACCCTAATGTATGTACGAAATTAGTCTATTCACACACAAACATAACCAAAGAGTTTTTTTCATCTGAAATAGCAATGAATACTCATTTCAGTGTACTCTGATAGGTAGTACTTTTGTTTTGCTTATAAAATGTTTTGGATGGCTTGGTGTTTTGTTTTGAAATGAATGATGGTAGAAGTATTTGTTTATTTTGTTGGTAGCAAATGTAATATTTTACGCATTTACTATTTAAGTGAATGTCTTGATATGCCATTTAAGACATTCATTGCAGTAGTTTAATGTGTACATATGTATTTATGTGGAATATATTTTTAACTCCTGATTACATTCTAAAGTATTTTATTTATTTATTACCTGATTGCTTTTCTCTTTGTCAGATGACCCATTTAACAATTGTGATACTGTTTGAAATTTTTATTACATATCCAGTAAACATTTTTTAACGATTTCTAGCCGAAGCCGGTCAGAAAGTCTGCACAAGAAGCCGTATTGGTATCCGAAGACGATCACGTAACGAAAATCATATGAGTGGTTAACAAAAAAGTGGACCTTTTTGTCTGAGGCAATTCTAAAAACAATGCCGAAATGAATTCTGTACGAATGCTGGGGCAAATTACGGCATTCGATACCGATCGAAATTCGAAAGCAATTTTTAACATGTCTGAACAATGACGGATAAATGTCTGGCAGAACATCGGAAAATTTTTAAATTTTTTCTGATACAAACTCTCAAGATAATGTGCAGAAGTGATTGCTAAAAGTTAAAAGACGTATTAAAAATTTATTCAATTGCCTTCAGATAATGTCTAGACTAGACTTATATTAATTGGATAATATTTCCGAAAATGTGCACAAACGTCATACCAGTAAATTGCCGGACTGCCAAATGTCTGAGGGAATTTTAGACAACTCGGTTAATTATCTCAGATTTTTTCTGATGCCAAACATGTCGGCAAAAAAAATGTTCACTGGGTTCATAGTTAAATTTTTAATGCAGTATTATATCCTTTAGGGAAATTTTGCTTAATTAAAGAAATAGTTTGTTCATTCTTTAATTGTCTTGGTTAATTAATGAGACTTGTTTGTAATATATTTGAGCAGAAATTTACTTTTTCTTATCATTATATATAAAATTTTCTTGCACCGGTTTCTGTACTAAATCCTGATAAGTTAATTTCACTGTGTGAAAAAATATACAAATCACTTATTTTATGTTTAGAACTAGTCGGATATTTCTTATAAATGACTAAACGCTAACTAGAGGTATATTGTGAATTCGCTTGGCTGTTAACCTACTAACGACTGTAGGGCTTTCTATCTTAGTGTTTTACCAATATTTTCTGATAAGTCACACGCACTCTTAGAACTAACTGAAATAGTTGAAAGCACAGTTTGTATTAGACTGCGTTTACATTGTGCGATTTTTGTCGCTGCAATTCTTACTATGTTGTCGAGAGGGGTGGGAGGAATTCAGAGGGGTACACGTATACATGTACTCTTGAGATTCGTTTTGTTGTCTCATTCGCAATATAAAACTGTATAAATCCTGAAGGAAGCCAGGGGCCAAGTGTCTTCAAGTCACAACTTTTGTCGACAAGTTTGGTGATGTTGTCATCGTCTACACTTTTCATTTTGCCTTTAATGGAAAGTAAAGTTTTTGACAGGTGCAAAACGAGTTTTTTTTTGTCTAATTTTGTTGCGTTGAAAATAAATGCGGCGGCACGCAAAACTAAAAATGTTCATAAAAAATCCAATTTATTAATATGATTATTTCGAACGTATTTGTTTTGCGAATCCAAATTGATTATTAGGCTAAGGTTCGTAACGTTATATTCAGAAAGAATTGGGCATGATTAATATTCCAAGGAACAAGGGAAAAATTAACATCAACTTAATTTTTCAAGAAGTGGCGCTACTCTGTTCTGCTGTGTACGTTGAAAAATTAAGTTGATGTTAATTTTTCCCTTGTTCCTTGGAATATTAATCATGACCAATTCTTTCTGAATATAACATTACGAACCTTACCCTAATATTCAATTTGGATTCACAAAGCAAATACGTTCGAAATAATCATATTAATAAACAATTAGCTACTGGCTTGAGCTTTTCACATGTTAACATGTTCATATATACTTAAGTATAAAATCAAACCAAAAAAGTTTGTCTTGAGTAGAACAAAAATCAGAAAAATGGGAATTAAGAGAATAAACCGATGGCAACGCTGGGAAAGTGCACTTTAATATCAGCTTGAGAGTGATTTAATTCTCGTATTCAATTTTCACGAAAAAGTTGTATATATAAGAATTAAAATCACATTCAACAGAGCCACCTGACAAGTGGTGATAAGCAAATACACGTGAGCACTGACGATGGAAGTGTAGCGGCTTCCGAAAGTGGCGCTACTCTGTTCTGCTGTGTACGTTGAAAAATTAAGTTGATGTTAATTGTTCCCTTGTTCCTTGGAATATTAATCATGCCCAATTCTTTCTGAATATAACGTTACGAAGCTTAGCCTAATAATAAAATCCAATTTAATTGCCTTAGCTAGTAAAAAGTTTCATACAGATGGCTTAATATAAAACGCGCGTATCCCCGATTTTTTTCGAAATCGAGTTTTTAACGTTTTCTGGTAGCCAACTTCTAAATACATCCTCCCTAAAGAACTAAGTAAGCCACTGTTGAAAATAACGATGTTATGGCCACTTAAAAATAATTTTTTTGCATGTAAGTGTTCTAGTTTGTGCTCTGTTTTTTCCTTCTCCTGTAAAATAACGAAAATTCGAGTAACGCCATCGATATGTGTTGACTAGAATCATTAAAATGCACTAGTGAAACTCTGGTGCCAATGTCTCAATATGGTCCCATAAGAACCACCTAGTCTCTAGTAGATAAGTCAATAGTTGCGAGGTCAGTAGTGGAATTTTAATGACAATCACATGCTAAATGTCTATATCACAGAACATTGCCTCGGTACAACTAGTCAGTAGTACTGGGGACAAAGTCAATAGTGAATCAATACAGTTTTACTATCGACATTTCCTTTAGTTAACTGTGTGCACAAATACATGTATAAATTGTAAGAATCGCATCGACAAAAATCGCACAATGTAAACGCAAATGCAATTTTAAAGAAGAAACGACAAAAATTGGATAATGTAAACTCAGACTTATTAAATGTCGGCAATTATTGAAAGCAACAACTAAAACTGTTACATATTCTACAGACTTAAAAAGAAATTGTAAAAATCGAGGAAAAACTTAAGGTACAGAAATACAAAAGTTTGATATGACGGGTGAAAGTAATTTTAACTCTCTCTAAAATTAATATTAGGTGTCAGTTTTCAAAACGCCAATAGCCAGCAAAAAGTATTCGACATTTAGAAGCACTAAAATCTGTTAGAAGCAATGCATTGCTTATTTAAGAACAAATGTTTCCAAAAATACTACCACAAATGCACTAAAGTTTGCAAAAGACCCGAACAAATATGCACGAATACTTATTAGCTTTTGACGATAATTTTAAAATGTAAAAAATATATGCAAAGCAACATAAATATTTAATATGTAACTTCTCTCACTGACAATAGTGCTTCTTGGAAGCACTAACGTAAGCGAGACCCTTAAAATATGCTCCACGATTGTATACACGAGCAGTACACACTTATACACATGTGTATGCACGAACAGTACATTAAAAAAATAAAGTAAATAATTTTTAAATAATGTATTTATAAGAGTAAGTTCATGTTAACTTCATGTTGCCGATTTGCAAAAGTGTTTTTGGTTGAGTGGGTGCTGCGTTGGATTTCAAATCTGAAGATACTTAGTTCGATACTAGTGGAAATTAAAATAGCAAAAAGTGAGTAAAAATACTAAATGGATAACTAAAGATAAGAAGTAATAAGCCTTTAACATGATGTTAATAAATCCATCACTCCCGCCAACCCACATCGAACCATTTTTTCCATATATTTTCAGTTTTATGGCTGAAAATTTTTATGATTTTACTTCTAAGCGGCTCATCGCGAACAAAAATCAAGCATTATAAAAGCGCAATTGCAAGTGATTCCATTTTGTAGTCTCCCTTACAAAAATTCTTCCAGCAAGCAATAATTTTTGCTGGGTACACGTAAATTTTTTGGTCTCTACCAGAATCAGTAGTTAGAAGCTTGTTTTTTGTGTACGGTGTTCTTGGAGGGTGTCACAATTACAGCACCATGTTAAACTGAAAGGTCCCTCATAACTGACAGGTCCCTCAGAACTTCGCTACCGCTTAGAAACGCTCACATGACTAATTTTTTCTAGATTCCCTTTCCTTTAGAGTGGTTCATATCACATTTTGTCTTTACTTTTATTCTATTTTACCACGTTTCATCTGTTAACAAATTTCTTCAAAAATTATCACGCAAACAAACGGCTTTCCTTACAATCCTTAATATTAAGGTTTACCTGAAATTATGTCCCCCACTTTACATACTTATATACATACGTATCACTAGAAATGTTACACTTGTTTAGAAAACCTATAGCTTCAAATTATGTCACTAAAGGACACGTGTTGTTTTATTGTATTTGTACACGTATTTGTATACATACATTTGTTTGGGTGTGTAAATATCCTTGTGTTGTAGTAAAATGGAATAGTATACTCGTATCTAGTTGTTTTAACTCTAATAAAAATGTACAATTATGTTCATTTGTTTTGGGACGCAAACATTTCTATGGATGTATATTTATGTCTTTTAAGTAAATATGGTCAACTTGTGAAATATAAATGAGGTCATACTTTCTCTATAAGCACATAGAAACAAACAATGATAACTTTTATATGTTTGAGCAATTGTACTCATATACAACAATTATACATAAAACCATCCTTATGTTTAGATGACCAATTCTACGTTTTACTAAAATGGCAAAATGTTACTCTATTTCCACATTACATTAGATTGCTTTTAGTTTCAGTTTAATTTGAGTATGTGTGTTTATGAAATTCTGGCATATGGATGTGTTTTGCGTATTTTCTTTTATGTTATTTTTTCCTATTTAATTTATTCAATTAAGTTGTATATTATTTTAAGATATTAATAGAATTTTACTCACACATTCTCATAGTATATGAATTAATGTTTATTGTTTATATCCTTATAATTAAGCTTTTATGATGATACTCGTATTATAAACATAAATATGTACATAGTATTTTTTTATATTTGCTTTATCATTTTATCCAATAGCACAAAAAAGTGAATATAAAATATACTGGGTAATATAACTTACATTCTTTATAATGAGTTTTTGTGACAAAAAATGGTAACCTCTCTCAGCTTAAGTTCACAGGTTGCTAGTAGAAAGGTAAATAGTGTTGCAGCCTACTTGGGTTCAATAAATGATGCCTTTGGTATATTGTGTCTAAGGAAAAAGATAAAAAAATACCTATTACCATTTGCAACCGCACAAAATATTGGGCATTATTTGTGAAGCGGATAGGCTAAACATTTTTTGTCTCCGATTTTTATAGTTTCTGACTATATTATAGCTATACATACCATCGGTTCAGAAAAAAATGTTTTTTTAGTGTTCTTAACGAGATATAGGACTTTGAAGTTTGGACTAAAGGGCAGTCACGCGGTTTTATTAATTAGTTTTAAAAGGTCACAAAAAAACTATCAGGTCTGCAATTCATTAAGTCAGTTTTTATTTAGATTTCAGAAAAAAATTAATATTTATGGGAATAAATGTATATAAATAAATTAAGCTAAAATTTCATAAACTCTCGTTTTTTTTAATTTTCACCAAAAATAGCTTATAGTGTATAGATGATTCGTTCCAAGTTTCATAATGAGCACGAAAGTCGATCAGAAGTTAGACTGGTCACAGTACTTCGCCAACATAATTTAGAGGTATTTTGGCGCTTTAACCTGTCTAACTCCTGAACCATAGACTACTAACTAGACCCGTCACTTAACAACAACATTACGAAGATTGTATGAAAGAGAAAGCAAATCTTATTTTCTAATGTGGTTTCTAATTTGACTATCTCTTTCGTATTATCTTAGTAAGAACATTTTGCATGTAAAACTACATAACACATGATAACAGTCTTTTTTAGCTGCCAAAAGTGAGTATTCTGTTCCACATTCTGTGTCCTGAACGGCTTTTGCGCCCATTCTGAAACTTAAACGAATCATCTGGACACTGTAATATATTTTTGGTAAAAATAAAAAAAATCATTTAAAGACTTTGTATTCTGTTTTCGGACGGATATACGTGGTATAGATATTGAGGACATCAGTAGCTCGATTCTGTAACTTTTATTACGATAATCGTATCGTTAAAATAAATATAACGAAAATTTATCGAATTTGTTATTCAGTAATGTGTATAACGATATTCGCTGTCGGTTAACTAACGGCAATAATTTTTCTGTTGTTAATGGATAGACAAGAGTCAGCTGTGCAGCCGTAGCACGTACTTTATGCCAACAAGAAAAGTTATTGTTATACAACCATATAGAAACATATAAATACTTTTATGTATAAATAACAATATTGCTGTTATTTAAACCTATATCTTAAATATTTCTCAAAACTAACAACACGAATGAGAAAACTGTATGTACACGGTTTGACATAGACAAATTCATGTGTTTTTTTTTCATTCCTATTTGCGCTTTTCGCTTTTTTTTAACAGAGATGCTACATGATATCGAATAAAATTAAACAATCGCACTATCGTTACTGCAAGCGACTCAATATGTCGACAAATGTTACGATTATCGGATCGTTAAAAGTTACAGAATTCCGCTACAGATGGAGTGAAGTATCTTTTACTCCATCTTAAGAAACCGAGGCACACTTGAATGTTTCTTTTGAGACCTGAAAAATGTGATCATTCCATCGAACATCATACTGTATCTTCATGCCAAGAACATCAAGTGCATCTGATTCCACATACCTACACCACTCATAATTACAGATGAAGCAGCCATTGGCCAAGCAAACCAGCTTTGCTATGCGCTACAATGATTCGCCATAATATTTTCACGTATTAGATAGACAGTTTTTTCAGCATAAGTGTGAAAGCTAGCATTATCGTGGTGGATACTGGTCGTTGCACAGTGGAACACTTCGCTAGAAGGCGGTCAAAGGTCTACAACTTTTCATTGAACTATAATTTTTTAAATACATTTATTTCTGTTAAGTATATAACATTTTGGATTTTATTTTGAGATATAGACACTGAAAATGTTATTCTAAAAAATAAATTTAAAAGAGATTTAAAATGGATTTTTAAACCTCTTATAAACTACAAATGCATTTATGTTTCGAATCTGTAAAAATTAAGAAAAAGGCACTAAACTCTTCAAATCCATTTCTTTAAATTTGAAAATATGACATATTTTCAATTTAGCTTAAATCCCTTGGAATGATTTTAATGTGCTTATTCACTGCAATTTTATGGAAAATTATTGTACTCTGAAGCAAAGTAACTGAACTTTGTTCAAAAATTCATTCACTCATTTTAATAAGATGACTGACATTTCAGTTACATGTGTTTTTCTTACAAAAAATTTCTCTTTTTCTATTACGATTATTAATTTAATTTTCAATTAAACATGTAATTACGCACTCCGGGCATTGAGTTGTAATTACAGCTATTTTCAAAATCAACAACTAACTAACTTTCTTCCAACATTTTGCAATTCCTTTTAAGAAAACTATGCAGTTTATAGCCATGTACATGTTATCGTTTAAACATTAAATGTCAACCTGTTTCTTTTTTATAATATATATGTTTTTTTCAAGGCTGAAATTAAATCTCTTAGGAAAAGATGATTTTTTGCAAGCTACTTTAGCAATAGTAATTACTAAACCAGACTGGCAAATCATACTAAAGCAGGCAGCTTGTGCATTTTATACGAGTACATATATCTCCCGTTAAGAAAAAAAGTAGCAACAAGAAAATGCCCAAACTGTCTAGTTCATTTTATATGCCATGCATTTATCTAGCTGGTGGAATGACTGCTTGTTAAAAACGTATTTCTTCAATGACTAGCTGGCTGTCTGGTTGACTGACGGACTACCTCCTAACTAGTTTAGAGTGTTGTTAATCTAATTTTCCACTTTCTTGTTGTTTGTTAAACTTAAGTGGAAATGAAACAAGTTCAAATGGTATACTTTTTCGCAACTTGATTTTCTGAACAAAAAAATTCTATAATTTAGTTTTACTAGTAGTTTTTCTTTCATTTTACTTAAACTTGAAGTATGAAGAATGTGTTTAAAAAATAATAATAGAAAGAGGGAATAGAAAATGTAAAAGAAATGACATGTAAGTAATTACAGTTTAATGTATAAGATGGTCAAGTCAATCATTTTAAATGTGCTTGGCTGAATGTAAGCTTTATTTTGTTTTTTACTAAAACTCTAAATTAAAAAGTATTTCTTGCACATATATATTTTTTTAATTTTTCTTGTTAATGGAAAGACTGGGATTGAAACGAAAAACTTGTATTAAAATGAACTTTAGATAATCAAATAAATCAAATTACTCCAAAAAAAAAAACGAAATGTATGATAAAAAATACTAAAATAATCGGCCAGGTCACAGAGTTCAATTCCGTTCGGAAACGGAATTCAATCAACCCTAATATGTCAAGCCCTAGCTGGAGCATAATATCGCCGCCAACAGTCTGGACATACCTGACAATTTCGCGAATTTTAGTTTTCTTTTTTAGACACCAGCTGCTACAAAAATGGGGTAGGTTGAATTCCGTTTCCGAACGGAATTGAACTCTGTGACATGGCCGAATATGTATAACTTTGGAAAGAGAGAGCCTAGAGACACTTATACACAGAAAATTTTCGATGAAAACCAGGTTAACTTAACATCTTTCGGTAGTGATTTTGCTTCATAGGCGTTTCATGTTAATTCAACATGATTTACAATAATCTGGAAGGAACATTTATCCTTTTGAACTAACTATATTTTAAGTTGATTTAATACTGCAGTACAGTTAAATTAAAATGCAGTTGATACTGAATTAATACGAAAAATCATATCAAATCAAAGTTATTTCGAGTTGAAACAACGTGAATGTGATATTGGAACAACACGAATAATCATGTTTAATCAAAGTTATTTCAATTTGAAACAACGTGAATTTGATATTGAAACAACACTAGCATGTTGAATTATAGTTATATCAAGCTGAAACAACATGACTTTAATGTAGCTATTTTTTTTATTTACATAATGGTTATTAGCATAGACATCTGAAAACATTGTGTTGTAGTTGGCTGCCCCAGTTAAGATTTGAACTCGTGCCACTTGCATGATAGTCCACGCGCTAACCACTGCAGCCACAACAGCTTCAAACTTTACTTTCGCTATACTCTAAATAAATACCCATCGTAGGTAAAATTAATTTAATTTTAATTCAACATGTTTTAAATGATTATTTAGCATAAAATATATTTGAAACTAAAGTTATAGTCATGTTGATTTAAAATGAAATGCAACGTTTATAACAACATTGTTTTAACAGTGAAAAATTAAAAATCAAAGAGACTTAAGGTTAGATTAATAATTTTTCATTTAAAATTAAAATGAAACAATGGTAATTTTAAACCAGCAGCAGTAAATTTTTGCTGGTAATTCGTTTTTTGTCGTTTTGACACATGTAAGAATAAGCAACAAGTCACAAAACTGAGCACAAGAGTGAACTGTAGCAATGACCAAAGCAAATAAACACTAACACACATAAACGACAAATTATATCTTGTAAATTTAATATGATTTGAAATCACAATTGCGTCATGTTGATTTTACATTCCCTTTTTGGAATTGATCAAAATTTTAGAAATATAGGCACTAAGATCGTAAAGGCTCCAAGCGAAAAACATAAAACTCTTTAATCAAGCTTAAAACGCTCGAAGAGACATCAATTATACTGTTTACTGCACATCTCGATTAACTCTTCTTTGAGATATATTTTAAGTACATATTCACTATTTCGACCCCTAAATATTACCAGTAAAAAAAATGGAAATCATTTCTAAAAAATGACATTGAAAACTTTCATAGTGTGAAATAGTTAGGGGCTTTTTACAAATGAAATTGACAACATCCAGATAACCAATGAAAATGTTATTCTAGATACTTGCAAGAGCTTCTCTCTTAGCTACCGTGAAAGTAATTTTATGTGTGTGTTAACTTAGTATCGTTGATTTTTTTATTTGTATGTATCTTGTGTGGGCGTGGCGTTTTAATAACGTCATGCAATAAAACTCCTTAGTTCGAATTCTAATTCAAATAAAGTCCATCAAAAAATAGAACTTCTTTATGGCAAAAAGTGTTCGTCTAAACCCCTTAACCCCTTATTCATAGTAAATTATCAAAGATTTATGAAATGTTTATAAAACAAATGTGCATATAAAATTCGTTTCATAAACCTTTCATAAACTTTTGATAAGTATTATGAATAAGGCCCTTTAACTTTAATTTTGATATCAACACATACATATTTGCTTGTATCCTAATATACCTGCAAATATCATACTTATAGGAGTTCTTTAAAGTTTCTTAACCTAAAAGTTGTTAAATATCAATCTCAACAAAACAATTCATAATTAAAAGTGCTTAAGCTCAAATTGTTGTATTTGTTATTTATTATAAGTACAAATATCTCAAGTTAAACACATAAAATATATTTCTTTTATTTATTTAAAAGTTTATTTATCAAACGCAAAAAAATTATTTGAAAAGAAAAACAATAAAATGTTGGGTTTTAATGTTTATGGTTTTGAGAATTTATAGTTTCTCCAATTGTAAATATTCTTTGCATTGAGCGTATTTGTTGCGTGCTTATTTACAATTTTCCGCCTCATTATTTTATTACATTTGTTTTTGGGTTGAGTTTTCCTTATATTATTATAGTATGATTATGAATTATTAAATGTGTTTGGTTTGGCAAGGATTCTTCCAAGTTATCTGAATGTCTCTCTGTTTATCAAATAAAGTAAATATATTCTTGGTGGCAAAATAATAAAATATGGTTTGTACATGCTACAGAGGCGTAAAACATATGAAAATGTGTGACGTTCAGTGTTTTATTTATTTCGTTTATTTTTGTCATCGAAAATAATTTACTTATGTAATATCTGCTTTAGGTTAGCGATTTTTGGTTATTTTTTTCTAATTCTTAAACTTGCAACGCAGAGCCCAACAAATTTATTGATCCCTTGACACCAGCGTAAATTGTATGTGCAGGCGAGACAAACGTAAGTGGTACGAATCATTAGCCAAAAAAGCAGAAAAAGCAGCGACAGTAGGAATTTCTAAACTTCTGTTCGACTGTGCATGACGCATGGTTCATGGAGGATCAAATTCGAACATGCCAACTGGCAACTCGAGAGATGGGCCGAACATTTCGCTGGGGTATTTAAGCCATCTCCAATTCCGACCAGCAATGTTACCGTATCTACGTCAAACATACCAAAAATATCGCGCATTAACACTAACTGTCCCTGTTTAAATCAGATAGAAATGTCAACTCGTAAATCCAAAGCAGGAAAAACTGCTGGCGTGGACGGTATTGCGGCAGAGATGCTCAAAGCAGATGCATCGATAAGTGCTCGTATCCTCTTTCCTCTATTAAAGAACATATGGGAGAACGAAAAGTTTCCTAACGAGTGGATGCAGGGAACTCTAGTGAAGATACCAAAAAAACGGAGCAACGTCCGATTGCAATAATTGGAGAGTTATTATGTTGTTGTGCGCGCCTCTGAAAATTCTATGCTAAATCATTTTAAACCGGATCTCAAGCAGAATTGATACAAAACTTCGCAATCAGTTAGCAGGGTTCAGGCCGAAGCATTCCTGCGTATACCACATCACATCTCTTCGTATAATCTTCGAACAAATTTATGAACACAATCAGCCATTACATTTAGTCCTTGTTGATTTTGAAAAAGCTTTCGATCGCTTAAATCATGGGAAGCGCTTACAAGAAAGGGGATACCTAATAAGATAGTCAGATTAATTAAAGCTCAATACACGGCCTTTAAATGCAAAGTTTTACATGGTGGTGCGCTCTCGGAGTAAATCAATGTTGTTGCAGGTGTTCGCCAAAGTTGTATACTCTCTCCTCTAATATTTTTGGTGGTTATGGACGAGTTGCTTCGAACGATTATCGACGATACGCCTAATAAGGGTATACTCTGGCGTCCAATAAGTATGGAGCATCTAAACGACTTAGCTTATGCCAATGATATTGCTCTGTTATCCACAAAACAAAGCCATATGCAGAGCAAAATAAGTAGCCTGCGAAATTGTGCTGAAAAATACCAACTTCGCATCAATGTGGGAAAAACTAAATCAATTCGGGTAAACATACCACATACCGATAACATACTTATAACAACGAGGCAATTGAAGAAGTACACCAGTTAACTTATCTCGGCTGCCAAATAACATCCGATGGTGGTGTCAAGTGTGACAACGAAGCAAGACTTTCCAAAGCAAAAGGAGCGTTCGCAAGCTCATGCAAAATCTGGCGGTGCAGACAGTTATCAACTGCAACGAAAATTAGAATATTCAACCGCCCGACCCAGAGGATCATGGCGAAGAAGTTTAATGAGCGAAATAAACTCAGTTAACGAAAACTTCAGCTCGACACAGATCAAAGTACTATTAGCAAAAGATCGTAGAAAATATCAGGAATTTTTTATGGCACTATGTGCCTCCTAATCGGCGGCGCAACAGCAATAAATAATAATAATAAAAAACTTGTAACTAAGTGATGTAGTAGTTAAAAACAAAAATTGCTATTCACTTGGTAAGTACAAATGTATCTGAATAAGATGACACATTTTTTCGAAAACAAATGTAATGCAACTTTTTCAATATACAGTCTACAATAAAGCCTTGCATCATGATAACATGTTAATTTCTCTTATGTGCCACATTTTTTACTATCCAAGTTTTAAAAACATTCGAGTACAACACTTGCAATCAAGTTGAATACAATTACATTTCTCAGTGCGGGAAATCTTTGAACGTAAATTTCTTAAAATATTTTCAAGTTACGACGTCGGTCCCAAACTAGTCGACCTGACCTATAAATGGCGGCAGTAGTTAAAAAAAATACTTTGGTGAAAAGTGCCATTAAAAGAATTAAAATATATATATAAGACGACATTGTGGGTGCTTTGGTAGAGCTAGCGAACAGCGTGCTAACCTATCAGTGACCCAGTAAAAACTACTGCTTCGGCCGAAGCAGGTTTGTATGCGAGAGAAGATCGTTGCAGTTGTTTCTCGTGCTTCGAAGAGAACTTTTTAATATTCAGCCGGATTATGTATGTTGAAATCAAATTTGTGACTGCGACAAATTGTCATAGAATAAAAACAAGTTTTAATTGTTTTCTTTATTCAATGGCAATTTGTCGAAATACATGATACGAGTGATTGTCTGTATTTTATCTCCTCGCTTCCGTTTTTAAAGTCAATAATTGGAGATTGTCTCGATCGTTTTGAAATTGGTCGCTTAAAATTGATATATCACATTACTATTTGTTATTTTAACTATTTCAAAGCTAGATTAAATAATAAAAACCATTACCAAGCCGGCAGTGCACTTATGGAATCATCTGAAAGTACATTTTTCTTTTTTTTAGCAGATGGTCGTTGTATTGTTAGCAAAGCCTTCAACAAATTTTTTTAATAAATACTCCTTGTTTTTTATCGGTTGCACAGAAAAGTTTAAATTATTTTTGAATTGAACTCAATGTTGAATTTGGGTGCTTCACTAATACCACTTTTTGTATCATATAAAATTTCCTCAAAATTGTGTCTTGTAAACTATCAAAAATGTTTTGCATACAAAACTGTAGAAATTGTTTAAGCATTTGTGAATTAATTCCAGATTTTATTAAAAATATAACGATTATTAAGGTATTTTATTCTTAAATTAAGAAAAACAAAGTTCCGGGAATTCCCGCACTAATTTTCCAGGATTTCGGGATTGAAAATTCAGCGGAACTCCCGGAAAATCCTGTGAAAAACTATAGTACGCCTTCTGTATTAAACAGGGCGAGCCACTTTGTGATTATGCAAGCTTGTCGCCTAGTTCCTGAAGCGTATATGTTTTTAGTTGTAAGTCTGTGCACTTAAATTTAAAAGCATGCCCATCAAAGTCCTGTTCTACATATTTCTCTTTAAGTATTTTTTATTTCCTTATAAGTATTTTTTATTTCTAAACTTAACATCACATCAAAGTCCTGTTCTACATATTTCTCTTTAAGTATTTTTTATTTCCTTATAAGTATTTTTTATTTCTAAACTTAACATCACATTACTATGGTTTCATAATTGAAAATTTAAAATTTTTTACTTAACTTTCTTCAAGTTTTTATTTTTCTTTTTTTTCTTTATTTTCCTATAATTTGCTCCCCAAGGTAAACTACAATATCTTTTTTAATTCTTTTAGCTTGCTCCTGTGTGTTTGGCTTGGCCTTTGCGAAGGGCGTACGGAAGACTAAACATATTACGTACAAGTGTGTTTATTTCGTTAAATATTCAATTACTTGCGCTATTGTATGTCTGCGTAAATAACTTATGAGTGATTTTATGGCATATTTTTTGGATGTTATTAGATTTGTTTTCTTTTATTTCAGCATTATTTTCATGCCTACTTTACATTTGTTATTTTTATACACAGATCAAATAACAATTTGAAATTGTGATTCTTTTCCATATACATTCTTAACTAAAAAATATGAGAAAAAATCTTATATAAAGATATATACAATGTTATTTGTACATATCTTGTATGTGTGTATGTTTGTACATGATCTTACCCTAGAGATTTGTATAATGGTATTTTAACACATTCAAAACCAAAGTGTAGGCAATGTATTTTTATTGTTTTTCTTCTCGTTTTTCTTGTATTGTTGGTTGCTTATTTTTCTGGTTCATGGTTTTGCAGTTTTTACTCGCGGTTAGTTGATTTTATTACATTTATTTAGTTCTGTAGGTGGCAGGTAAACTACTTCAAATCGCATTTTAGACATTTTACAGGCGACCTCAAAAACTTATTGAAAATCTTAAATGATACTATCTCTGTAGTATTAACAATTTGACTTTTTTATACAATTCTAATATTATATTTTATATCGAAGAGATCCTTAATAAAATTACGTCATATATCGTCATATATTTACCGTTACTTATTAAAATGAACTTGGTGCTCTTTACCTCGGAGATTGTTTTGAGCAGTACTACGTCTCTTGATACATACTGGAATGTTAACCATCCATATAGGAAAAAATACTTATTCTAATAGTATAAAATACGTATTTCGAAAAAAATGTGACTTGGTTTAGTTTACATTCCACCTACAGAATTTATTTGTTTTGTTGTTATAAATTTGGGGAAAATGAAGTAGAAATATAAATATTTATTGAATTAAATACATATAATTTAATGTTTTCATTCTCCCCTTAATGGACAATTTTTTAGTTTTAACGTTTCTGATGGTTGAAGGAAAACATTTTAAAGGCTCCCCAAATTTGGCGGAAATAAAAATAAATTTTAAATAATAATCTCAATATTATTATGTCTTACATTTTGTCTCTATATAGATAGATTTACTCTATACGTAGATAGTATCAATTTTTTTCCCCCCAACCAATAAAATACGCAGTTTAATAAATGTTTTTATGATGATGTTATTATGCTCTGTTTTACTTCAAAATAGAGCTGTCGGCTTTATGGCTTTCCTCTCAGCTTTAGGAGTTTTTATTTTATTTGGGTTAAAATTTAATTACCTGATTTTTAGGGTCGTCTGGTAAAATAACTAAGTATGGCAATATTTCATAACTTATAAGTTTCGCAACAATTCTGCAAGATATCCTTAATTAATAAACAACTTCACCGAACCAAATGTTTTGGATTTTATCATTATATGTAATTACATATTTATTTAAAATAAAGCCAATGAAAATTCAATGCCAATGAAAAAGCCCAATGCATGGTTTTAAGATTGTTATTTTGAAAAGAAATGTTATTTTAATAAAAATTATTTAAAATCTAAATTTTTCCAAAGTTTGCTTGGACTTTCAGCCAAACCTAAATCAGAGCCTCGTTTCTGTAGCTTGTGAGTATTTCTCACATCTAGAAAAAATTAATTATAATACTTGTAATGCGATCTTTTGTATGACGATTCATAGAATATTAGTTGAATAAAAATACAAAAATATTAATTATTTTCTCACTCATCCTGTTTTTGACAGAATGATAGATAATACTCTAACAATAGTTACAGACACCAGGCACTGAGTTTTGAACGACGCGTCAGCAGCAGGATACGTATTTTCAGTACACTCAAGTAAATTTGTTTCTTAAAAAAATAGTGGAAATACGTACCCTGCTGCTGTTAATGTGTTGAGCTGTTAATGTGTTTTTTTTTTTGGGACGTTGATATTCTCTAAGAAGGATCGCAAAATAGGTACAAATCGGATCTTAAAAGTACATACCAATCAATGTCTTATTTAGTACAATTTATAACTTTTCCCTTTTTTAAAAAAATTAAATATTTAAATATTTTCGTCCAATCGTAATAGGGTTGCCAGGTGGGCTGGACTTGGCTAGATTGTACAGCTTTTTTGATGATTGTCCAGTTTTAAGCTAAAATTAAATTTGTCTAGCTAAATGGAAATTTTTGACAAAGTTTCCATATTATTTATTACTTTACCAGGGCTCGGACTATCATGCGGCTAAAAATTGATTTTAAGCGCTTAACAAATGCACCTAAAAATGAAAAGTATGCATTTGCCAACGAACAAAGTTCCAAAACTAAAATAATATTAAAATTTTGTTGTTTCTTTATTTAATAAAATTAAAATACAAGAAAACTTTGTATTTTTTTGTTCTATATTTTCAAATTTTGATTTGAATTTATTATTTTTTTTTCATAGTTTCTTTTTCCTCCTTCGTAGTCATTCACAGCAAATTATTAAAATTTTGATTTTTTTCTTCACAAAAAGATGAAAATTTTTGCTGACTATGGCAACAATTGGAAGAGAGTAATTTATAAAATGAGAACTTTAGAGAAAACGCAAGGAAATTAAAATAGATTATATATTCATGCGGTTTCTTTGGAAGTTTTAAATTTTCAAATATTCATATAAAAAAAAAAGAAACGCAGCCGATTGTATTTCTACTCATAATTGGGTTTATGTTTAATGCAACCGAACTTTACTCTCAGTTGCCAGTTGCCATCAGTAGTATCATTTTCAGCAACTGGCAACCCAACTGAGGCTCGCTTGCCATCAATAAGCGTTCTATTAATATTTTTTTCAAAAATCGAGAAATATGCATTAACAAGATTCTTATAGCTCAAAAAATATGCATTTATTGCCAAAATATGCACTTACCACCAAAATATTCAACTACAAATCGATGCCAAACTACTTAAAATTTGATGATTCGCGTAGATAATTAGCCAATACCTCTTTATTTGTTATCACAAAAAACATTCATTTGCATGAAAGTCCGAGCCCTGATTATTACACTTATTAGTTAGTACTCAGCATTAACTTTTTTAAAATTGTCACCATCTTTTATTCTTCCAACTGATAAAATTTATGTTTATATAAATTGAATATTAATTGAATAAAATCTCACGAAGTTTAAAGAATGAATTGAAAAACTTTTATTTTTATTGTATTTTAGCATAATATTTATGTTGATAACAATTAGGGAAGAATCCGATACCGATATATTGGTGATACTTCGGAATAAGAGGTCGTGGCCTTTTATCTGAATTAAAACTTTTAAATTTTGCAAAGTACTGAGAATAAAGTTCGACTTAAAAGAGGAATCTTTAAAGTGGTGAAATCAGGTTAGCTCAAAAGACATAGTATCTGCAGTTTCAAACTCTTAACACATAATAATAATACATATTAAAATAAAAAAATTAAAAAAAATTTACTTGCATTGTAGTAAAGGATAAAATATCGGAAATTTATTGAGAATATATCGTTCTACCTTCCAATAGCTAGAATGTCCAAATTAGAGAGTTATTTCCGTTTATAGATTGCAATTGTTAAATCCGACATGCACGCTCTCCTTTTTGCCACACATATACATGTAGACAGGCGCGGATACAAGAGGAGGGGATAGTCAAGAAATTCTGCATTGCTGCATAAATTTATCAGTCTGAGATGTGGCTTTTTCTCATATACATATGAGCATTTTAAGTTGCTCCATTAAGATAAAAAATTTGATATCTTTTTATGGCTTACAGCTAAGGATAATTTCGTGACGAATACATGAAGCATGAACTCACTAAAATCATACGAAAAATAAGAAAGCTATAAGCCATTAAGTTAAAAACGCAGATTTTATTTTATATTTTTTTATAAAAAATTGCTTTCAATCTATGGAAAATAAAATCAAGTTTTTCACTTATTGGCTTATAACTTTCTTATTTTTGTCGGATCTCTCCGATTTTTAGCTTCGTTTATTCAGCATAAAATTGTCGTTTACTAAGCTTAAACTAAGTTATTAAATTTTGTATATTAATAAATTATCTTAAAATAAAAATTCATAAAATTATTTCAACCTCCCGCTATGGTAGAAGGCTGGCTACAAGATATGTAAAAAAATAAAAAAAAACATTTTTGTGTATGATTTAGCAATATGCAACTTTATGGAGGTATTAAAAATCGATTGGATGAGTTTTTTCTCCTTCAAGTATCGATATATTACTTTATTAAGCTATTTTATTCAAAGCTAGGTGCTACTCAAATAACTTCAATAAACAAAAATAAAAATAAAAAAGAAATACATCTGTGGATAACTTCTTTCATGATTTGTAATCTTCATACATGCAACAAAGTTTCGTGGAAGAAACGCATTCATTAGTTATTCTATTTTCACACTTTTAGTTTAACCATTTATGGTCACCCTAACAACAATGTGTGGCGTAGTTAGTATTCGATTTAGAATACAAATCACCAATTTTTTATTTAGTTATCCGTCTGTCTGTCCAAACACACATCATGCAAAAACCGGTGAATGGATTTTTAAGAAATTTGATATGGAGGTACTTTAGTGTCCCCATTAACGTTTAGGATACTATTTACCCCGATAAAAAATCTAATTTCCAAGTTAAAATAGAGAAAAGAAACAAAAATGCGAAATTTAAATGTTACTGGAAATTAAGAAGAAATTTTTGTTGTTTTTAACGATGGTAGATAGCACTTCTTATTTTGTATAACGGGAACTTTACACAATATATAAAAAACATATTACACCTTATAGTTATATAACATTAAATTAATCTATTTAAAAACCACCGAAGAAAATAGATGATAACATCAAAACGGCTGGACGAATTTTCTTCAAACATAGGCTAGAAGATTTTAGATCAAGTCCCCTTTAAAAAAAATTTACTAAATTTAAATCGACCCAGCCGTTTCGGAGCTACGGTGTCAAAGACACACAGATTCAAGAGGATAAATCTAGAAAAGATGTGATATCTTCTAAATGGCTGGACCGATTTTCTTCAAACATAGCTAACACTCTCGATCAAGTCACCTTTCAAACAGAAACAAATTAATCACAATCGGTGGTTAAAAATTAATTTTAACTGTAACATTTGAGGGAATTTTGTTTTTTTTCAAAAAAGTTTTATTTTTCTAGGGCAGAAAAACTATGTACCTGGATACTCTGCTTTTAACATATTTTTATTATTCTATCTGTGGATTATTCTATACGTGTATGGTTCTTACAGCCGCTTTTAATTCTCCATTTTTGAGGCATACTTTTGGGCATGTGTATGGCATGTGCTTATTGGTGGCATACGGATATGAAATAAAAATCAAAGTTTTTGAAAGTGTGTATAAAAAAACACATGTTGATTGGATTTCATTTTACGGTTGAAATAATTTTGAACATTGTATGTATTTATCTTGTTTTTTTTGTTGCTTTTTTTCTGTATATTTGTACAAGTGGTTGTAAATTTGTTTTGATTTTGTTGTTATTGTTGTCGCTCCCTTTCATCATTATTGTACGTATTCAGATGTTTGTATCATAACGTTAGGTATTTTGCTCTTCCTCTTGGTTGCCGCAAAGATGAGTGTATAACGTTTTCCTATGTGAGTGTATTTTGTAACATACTTTTAGGAATCATAAAATTAATGCATGTTTAATGTTTATTGATTTTATTTCTTATTTAAAAACACACACATATTAATAAGTGTATTTACGAGAGATTCGGTTGTTTATTTTTCTGCTGGTTTTTTTATGTTGAACGCATAATTCTTATTTATAATTTATATTCTGTGTTGTTTTAATTCTGTGAGAAGGAATTTTTTTAAATGTTTTTCTAACCCTTGGCTTGTATTATTAGTAGTATGGTAGAATTCTTAAACGGTTGCAAGCAAGCATTATAAATATGTATTTCTAAAAGTGTGTTCACAAAACCTGTATTTGGTTTTTTGAGTGTCGCTTTTTCAAACATCGTATGAGTGTTTTGCATGTATACAATACAGCAGCAATTTTCAATAAAATTGTAAACTTTATCGACGTAGACATGAAATAGTCAAATTGACAAATACATGTTATGTAGCCACACTTAAATTTTGGTTAGTTGTGATTTTGCTTGAACGTGGAAACACAATTTTCCAAAATATTTAAAGAAAAATAATATTAAAAAAGACAGAATTTTCCAAGCTTTTAATATTTGCTGTAACGTATAATTTTATATACCTTTTTATTCATGCTATTAACAATAACTTCTTCTGTTAAAATAAATTAAACATTTTAAAGCTACCAACAATTCGTGCGAACTCACGTTCATTTTTCTGTTAGAAGTTTAATGAGAAAAATATGAAGTATACTTTAGGGACTCTCAGCACGGTTGAAATTAAATTGAAATTTTAATCATTTACGAAAACAAAAATGGTGCAATTAATTTTTGATGTTAAGTATGAGAAACAGTGTTAAAAGTAAATTTGTTAAAGAACTAAAGACTCCAAAACAGACAGATGGAGATGTCTTCCTTGCAAAAATATATATTTTTCAAATTTCTTCATAGAAACTAGAGAGACGTACAGACGTGCATAACTGAAACATACTATTTTAGCAAAATTTTTTAGAAACTCAATAGAATATATATTTTATTCGATTGGGGGGATATCCCTTTCCAGCATATGTTTATTAAAGGTTTATAAGCTCTTTAATACATTGTGCATAAGGTATAGAAGGCTCTTAATACATTGTGCATAAACATTAAACCGTTTAAATCAATAAAATAAAGAAAAAGCAAAAGAAATCTTTAATTCTGGCAGCTACCATCCATCTGTTCGGAATATTTCTGACAAGAAAACGATAAAATTGGATTCTGTAACACCAAATTCTGATGACAATTCTGATTCGAATAAGAAACCGATAATATCGATATCTATAACACTAACAGATTTTTTGTCGATTTCAATTCTGATTATGACAGCAATCACATTCCATAACAACCCTGAATATGACTTGTCTCCAACCTTATGCAAATTTATTCATATTATGTTTCTTTTAGATTATGTTTGCCTTAACCATGTTTTCCTTTGTGTGTACTTTGGGATGCAAAATCGTTCTTGAAAACATCCATGTTTCCACGATAAACATCGATGTTAAGAAACATCGGTAATAGAAACGATACATCGATGTTTTAATTTTTCTTATCATTAGATGATTTAATATGTATGTAGCCATAAATATTTTAGCAAATACAAAAATATGTATATTCAGTACCTTAATACAATGTACAGTGGAACAGAATTTAGATATTTTGGACACAAATCAGCCATTTCCAGACTCATTATTTCACTTGGATATAGCAGAGGAGAATTGATATTTAACTGAAGATGAGCTACCCAGATTGCTCAGGTGCGGACCTATAGAGTCCCAAAGCATGGCACTTTGAGCATATAAAATTTTTGAACGGTTATAAATTTTTGATTTCTCGCCCGAATACAACATTTCTTGTGTCCTTATAGTCCTTATAGGGTTCAAAAAAGATGTTTGGTTATACATTTATCTTTTGTAGATATTTCAAAATAAAAATTTTTCATCTTTTCAAAAGCTGGGTCCAGTGTTTTCATGATGTCGGAAGCAAATACCAACCGTTTGCCGCAACTGTTTTTTTTAGTTAAACAAAAAAATTTCAAATTGTTTGCAAGAAATTTTATGGAAATGTTTCTTCTGAGTTGCAAAACGTACAAATTTTAATTTGAAAATTTAAAAGACTTTGTATTTTATACAACTTTTACCAACACTATTATTCTTTCTTCCATAAAAAACTTTCTTCAGGAACATATAGCACAGACCAACAAAATGAAATTTTTTATGTACAGTCTAAGGTTTCTTAGTCAATTTGTATAGACTTCCCACTAAAAAATTTTCATGTTTTTTGAAGCACTAAAGAAATAAAACGCTTCATAATTCGCTTTCAAATATGAGCTTGTTCAGAAGCCGATTTCATAGCGTCACAACAATGCAGCTTTTGAAGCGAGAAAAGTATTTGCTTTTTACGTATACAAAAGCTTCGTATACAAGCTATACAAAAAAACTGATTTTATAGTGCTGATCTAAAGCATGTTTTTAAGCGAGAATGAAGAGTAAGTTTATGCAAACAGTGTTTTGGTCGAGTGATTGGTACGTTGGACTTCAAACTTGAAGGTTCTTAGTTCGATACTAGTTGAAGTTAAAATAACAAACATTGAGTAAAAATATGAAATTAATAAAAATAAATAAAGAAACGAAATAAGAAAAATTCAAAATGACGTTAACGACGCCAATCCACATCGAACCATTTTTTTTCATATATTTTCAGTTCTAGTGCTGAAAATGTTGATGATTTTCAGCGCTTTTGTGAGCAAAAATGTAGTACTTCAATCCGGGAACTCGCCATACAAAAATCAGCGGCGATATCAGCAGGTTTGTCAGCGCTACTTGTATTCCATAATAGTAGAAACCTGCTTTATTGGAAGCAACTTTTTTACTGGGTTGGTACTTAGCATCAATGCCTATGAATTACTTTTTATGAATTGGCTCTGTATCTCGAGATTTTCCGTTGTAAAGAAAAAAAGGGGATGGTGCATCACATAATTTGGATTTACTCGCGAACTAGTTCGATTAAATTAAAAAAAAAAAAACACAGAAGAATTGGAAATAAAATAGCCTTTAAATTACGTGTTTATTAATCTTAGAAGATTTATAGTTTCGGAGATATGCAAAAAGTTTTATAAAAAAAAATACACTTTTTCAAAAAAACTAAAAAAAAAAATTTAAGATTCATTAAAATTTTTAACTAAAGAAACTTTTACATTTTATTCTTAATTGTGATAAATTCATATGTTACAAATAAAATGAGCTAAAATTTATTAAAATCATTATATAAGTTCTGAATTTATTCACAGTTAGTGGTAAATTGTATTTACATTAATACAAATATTTAACTAAAATTCGAAACAATAAATTTCAGACTTATACCACCTATTCAGTTCAAAATAAAAATTACGTAAAAATAATTATTAATGTGACAGCCCGCTCAAAAAAGTTATATGCATGTTTACTTCTCGGTTGGCTGTCTGGAACTACCCTGCGGAAAATTTGGTGACAATTGATCCAAAAGTACTCGTCCTATGACTTGAGAAAATGAGACTGGTACCAAAAATAAGGAGTAGTGAATGGTGAAAAAAGACATATTGTGTAAATAGTCACATATTAACCATTTTGTGTAAATTTAGTAGGTACTCCGGCTAGTATTGTAGTAAACGGCACTGAACAAATTCGATGCACCTGGATCTAAGGCCTATCACATAGTATCTATATAATATTAATTGTCTCCCTTCAATGAGAGCTTAACTGGTATTTATAACATTGAAATATAAGTTCCCCTGTGGTCGGGTGGGTAGTGTACTAGCTTGTCATGCCGGAGGTTGCCGGTTCGAATCCTATCAAATACACCGCTTAAAAATAAAATACAATTTCTACTTGGATTTGTAACAAAAAAATAAATTAATTAATCGATAATTACAGCTGAATTTTGGAATAATATTTATATATAATCTATATTATTCTACACCGATTGGGACTTTACAAGATAGTTCAGAGACAAGTTACAAGGTGCATACAAAGTGTCAATTAACCCCATCCTAGGCCATACCCATGTAACAGTGGCTGGTCCGCTTCATAGGAAGTGTTAGAACTCGGACTGGCCCCTAACACCTGGGGACCGGTCACGTGACTTGTTTTGTGTCAGTTCCATTTACCGTAGGGGAACGATACATCGATATATCGTTTGCATCCCTATGTGTACTACATTCTGTTAAAATACTTTCCGATTTCATAAACAAAATTTCCTTCTAACTGTTTCTACTGTATGGATTCCATGAGCAAAAACCCTTGATTTGCATAAAATTTAAAAATGTTTTGCAAAAATTAAATCGGTAAAAAAATTATCCTTTTTTGCAAATGACGGGAAAGGTTTATAACTACTTATTTTATAATCTACGAATTTTTTTAATAACATATTTATTTTATTTTGTTAAAGTAACTTCAAAAAGCTTATTGTTATTACTAGTTCCTTGTTATTTTGTTGTATGTTCTTTGCATAAGAAAAACTATGTCACGGTGATAAGAAGAGCAAATAAAATAAAATTCAGCAAAAGGAAAAGTCAAATTGTACATATACAATACAAACAATTTTCTATCAAAAGCACTTGCAGTTAAAGTGTCAGTATCTATCAGAGCATATAACTAATCTTTGAATTTACGAGCCAGTTTTAAGTTTTATAGACGAACGTAAAAGATTATATAGTTCTTATAAAAAGGAACTGCTATTCCTTATAATCAATACAAACTGATATAAATATTGATGTATGTTACAAGTATTTTATGTGTTTGTAGAAATTTTCTAGGAAAAGTAATATTTTACATTGTAATAAAAATAAACAAAATATGTTCAATAGTTATTAGAGGAGGATAGATAATAAGCTTTAGTTTTTTTATTGATGCTTTTAAACAAAAATTTAATGTTATTTTAATTTTATTATAAAACTGAGAGTTGTTAAGTTAGAATTGAGCTCGTCAATTCAAATTATTTTTATTGAGGAAAGAATATAAGAAGAGCTAACAGAGAGTGGCTGTACATTACGAAAACAACATGCTTGTTCCGTTCTGCTCTAATGTTTTCAAAATTATTGGCTTTTCCTGCATTGCACAGTGGAGACTTTCGCAAAATAAATGGAAATAAATCTTGAACTTCTAAACTGCTGATTGCATTTGTCTGAAACTTGAAACTCCTTTAGAGCAGGAGTCAGGCTTTATCCTCAGAAAAAATTAGACATGATCAATATTTCCAAAGAAACAAGTTTCCATCATACACAGCAGAACATAACAACGCTGTTTTCGGAAGCCGTTAAACTTCCATCATCAGTGATTATGTGTATCTGCTTATCACCACGTGTTGTTAGATGGCTCTATATATACAAACTTTTCCTGAAAATTGAGTACGAGAATTAAATCACTACTACATTGATGTTAGCTTGATGTTTTATCACAACAATTCTCAGTTGGTTTATTTTTCTTATTGTCCATTTTTCTGATCTTTTTGTTTTACTTAAGACAACATTTTTTAGTTTGATTTTTATACTTAAGTATATATGTATAAACAATGACCATGTGAAAAGCTCAAGCCAGTAGCTAATTGCATAATTTAATGTGATTATTTCCATCAGATTATTGCCATCAGTAGTATCATTTTCAGCAACTGGCAACCCAACTGCGGCTCGATATTAATATTTTTATTTAAAAATTGAGAAATATGCATAAAAAAATTTTTATAACTTAAAAAATGTGCATTTATTGCCAAAATATGCAAAAATATGCACTTACCACCAAAATGTGCAAAAATATGCAACTACAAATGGATGCCAAACTACTTAAAATTTGATGATTCGCATAGATAATTACTCAATTCCTCTTTATCTATCACCACATAAAAGTCCGAGCCCTGGACATTATTAATATTTCCAAGCTACAAGGTAGTATAATGTTACAAGGGAGTATAATCAATTTGGATTAAAAACCAAATTAGTGCGAAATGATCATATTAGAAAGATATATTGTTTGTTTTTTAGATTACTGAAAGAAGATTATTACTTCAAGTTGAAAACAAATATTATTTTAATACAAATTATTAAAATTTAAATTTTTGTTTCATTTTTATAAGGCTTGTTTATACTTTATTTATTTTTTGTGACGTTGGTATTCTCAAAATATTGGCTAAATAGTGATATTAACTCAAAATTAATTTATGTCGACTTTATTCCTTATTACCTCAAAATTAATAAAAACTCTGGCGCATAATCATAGTCAAAACAAAGTATACTTTAGTAGTTTAAAATCAGTATTTTGTATCGCAATACTGGTTTCTGAGTTTAGATATTTTGTCAGTTACGTGGTTTTTCGTTTCACTTAATATGTATGAGCCCGATATATCGATTCACAATTCAGAATATGAATAATTGTTGCAAAAACCCTACTCCAAAACAGAGAGACACAGGCGACGAACAAAATGATCAAAATATAAGCAATTAAGAAGTGGACTAATCTGGAAGTATGTATACCATTTCGTAAGCAAACACAAACGAATTGATAACCTGCTTCTTTTTTGAAGTCGGTTAAAAAGTTGCTTATATATGTACTTATAATATTGAAAGAAGTTTTCGTAATCCTTCTTTATTATTTTTCTCAATACCAACTTTCCCATATGCCCCAAACCAATATTAACACACTGACACAAAATAGAATGAAGTAGAAATATCTGGGAAGTGATAGATACTATTTTTCTGGTAGGTATTGTCGAGTACAACAAGAAATTTGACTAACACCTCCAAAATCTAAAGTTACGGGTAAAAAAATCGGATTTTTTTGCCTTGATGTACTTACAAGCCGCTAACTTATGGCGTTTTCTTTTCTAGAAAAAATGAAAATGTTTTTGCTTTTTATTGAAAAAATCGCAATTTAGCCTAACTTTAAAGTAAAAATATACCTTTGTATGGAATGATACAATAATTTCTAATAAGTTCACTTCCTCGAAAAATGATTATATTGCAAATTTTCATTAAAAAGTGCAAACAAAAAACGCCATTAGTTAAATATCAACCGACTTTGAGAAATCTGTGTGTATTTCTCCAGCAAAAAATTATTTTTTAATTTTTTCACCATTTTTTAAGTTTGGAAATGTTTTTATGCAGTATTTTATAAAAGAACCTACTATTCATGATCTTATTTATTTATGTATGTTTAATTATGAGTAAAACGAAAAAATCTGATAGATATTGACTGAGTTATTAAACTGTATATAGTAAAACAAAATTTTTGCAAAAATGCGTTTGCAATGTTTTGGAGTTCTTTTTTTTTGTGCGGTATCTGTTTAGTGAAGCTTTTAGTATGATGTAAGTACAATTTAATAGACAAATATCAGCGCATAGTAGAAAATTGGTACAACAATGATCGCCAAACGTTTTAGCTTGATTTTGGATTTTGGAAAACAAAGTTTCGCTTTACGTATAAGTAAACATACTTTTTAAATAAGTTCATATTTAGTACGGTTCCTTTATATAATACTGCTTAAAAACTATCTCCAAATTTGAAACAGGCGAAAAAACTTAAAAAATTTCTTCGGTAGCAAAATACACATACATTTCTCATAGTAAATTAAAAAACATATAGACCGACCATTTGAAAGGTCTCAGTGTAATCTGGAAAAAAAGCCTATCTATATATATAACGTTTCTGCCACGTCTTAAAATAAATACATAGCATGTAATTGTAATTCCACAAATGCAACAACAACAAACTAGTTTTGTTCTTGGAAATTTCCCTGCCAGATGTGAAAATTACAAAAACACAACAAAGACAAATACTTACACACAACCAAGGCCTATTAACAAAGTCTATGCAATAACGCAGCTGTTATACATATCAGGTAAATGTCAAATTCCATTTATAAAAAGTGTTTTGTTCATATAGAATTTGACAGTTAGATTATACAGTAGATACAGGATATAAGCACATCGTATATAAGAAAAAACCGCTTATAAGAAAGTGGACCAAAAATACCGTGTCTTTTTCTGTACTTTCCATAGAAAAAATGTTCTATAAAAGAAAATCGTATATAAGAAAAAACCTGATATAAGAAACTTTTTTCAAACACCAAATACGATAAATGATATGAAAAAAGATGTTATATAAGAAATTTTTATAGTGCAAACTAAATTATTTTTTATTGTTTATCTTTTGTTAGAGCTATTTAAGTTAGTCTTTTATATGAATTGTTTCGTATACATAATAAAAAATTATAACTGTCGAACTTAATTTGTTTTACTTTTTATAGAACAATATTACATATGTATGCTTTATTGAATACAGACTTATAAGAAAAAAGTTTTTTATATCCATATTAATGTGTATAAGAAATAACTTTCTTATAAACAATAATTGCTTACAAGAAAAAGCCGCATATAAGAAACAATTTTGTGAAATTTTTAAAGTTTCTTATATTCGATATGTACTGTATACGAATTCTTGCATAGACCTTGTTGATAGGGGTTGCTCATAACTTTTCAATGTGGCTTAAGCCACCGACCAAACAGACACGACACGAACAGCAAGCTATTACCTACTCACGCTTGACAGACTGGCGTTCAAAAGAGAAATAAGAAAGTTTTGGTGTTGAATGTTGTTTTATTTTTTGCATACATTCGTAATATTTTCAACACTTTCATTTGGATAAAATGAAACAAGAATACATAATTAATTTCTCTTTCTCAAACGGCTGCCCTCAAAAACTGATTTGGGCAATTTTCAACTGTCATAATTTACGTGTCTGGTTGGTCGGTGGCTTAAGCAACGAAATTAAGCAATTGCTTTAATTCTGACAGGCAAAAGGAAACCCAAACAAAGTTGACAGCTGAAATCCTAAAAATGTTAAAAAAAACAATGTTACCAAATGAGAAGAAAAGTAATCAAAATTTGAAGTTTTTAATTTGTATTATAGAGTGATCTATTGTGGGCTTTCAAGGCCTTTATTATATTTTAATGTAAATAAAAAAATATTATTACATTATTTTCTCCAACCTTTCGCTGGTACTTTCCAGCTTCTTCAGGGATAAGTTTTTTTAATATATAGTCTTTAATCAGTTCTTACATTAAAATTTAAATAATGTCAATAAGTTTTTTTTTAAACACTACAACACAAAATATTTAAATAATTGCAAAAATAATTCAAATGAAAATATCACAGTAGAAATGTAAAACTAGTATTACAGTGATACTGAAAATATAATAAAGACATTGAAAGCCCACAATAGATCACTCTATAATTTTAAGTTTTTGTTTTACATTATATGTAGTGTCCGACCGAACGTTCGTGTTCGGTGTCGGAGTTCGGCAAAAAGCTGTGTTCGGCGTTCAGTAAAATTTTCACTTTGTATAATTTTTTTCATATAAATATTTATATTATAATAATACTTATATTATAATTATATAAATTTTATAATCATCAAACATACACAAAAATGCAGTCCTATAAAATACTATCGATAAATGAGTTATAATTAAAAAAAATTGAGTTGTAATTCTTCTCTTCAATAAAAAAGTTCGGTTTCGGGTTCGGGTTTGACTTCGTTTCTAAAAGATCAACCGAAGTTCGGGTTCGGTCTGAAAAAGTGCGTTCGGTCGGATACTAATTATATGTAAATATGTTGCAGTTTAAATTTTAATACGAAGGCAGCCAAACTTAAAATGCGGTTGCGTTGGTGAGAGAGCAACCAAACAAACGCAAGTCAAACGCAGGCCTGCCATATTTGCCGATTTATCTGCATTTTGCCGATTTTTTGCCTCAAAATTATCAAAGTGCCGATTTGCCGATTATTGCTCCAAAAATGCCGATTTTTTGATAAACACTCAACACAGAGTAACTTTTTTGTTTGTTTTATTATAATTTATTAATTTTGGGCAACACTGGAATTGAATAAATACACTATTACATTAAAAAGAGACAACTGTTAATCAGTCAGCGCTTTTACTAAAGAGAAGAAGGGTTGGGTTAAAATCTGAGACTTTACCAGACAATCAACCAGATTAGTCGTCGGCAGTTTCCTGGCACGATGTTTCTGCAAATTTTATGAAATATCCGATTAATTACCTTTAAGGTATTTAACAGATAGTCTGCACATTTTCAGATCTACTTCCTACGAGTTTTAGCAGCCACTTCTGCACATTGTCTGATTTTAGTTTTTGTGAAAGTTCTCATTTTTCTCTTTAGAGTTTGCGCATAAATGTTTGAATTTTTAAACTTATAAAATATGTGTAAATGTTTTCTGATGAGCTGCCATTGGAAGCAGAAAAATATGTGCCAGAAGAAGAGTAAAATAGGTCTTACTACATTCTGATTCTATGTGAGAATTTTATACGACATTTCTGATAAATTTCAAATTTTAGCTCCGAATTTTGTCAGATATTTTCTGATGTTTTGTCAGACGTTTTTCCGACATTGTTCAGACATCGAAAATTTCTCTTGAATTTCCCCAGAAAATTTTTCAGAGTTTTTACAGAATTCTTTGAGACATTTCGGCAAAGTTTTTAGAATTTTCTCAGATAGAGTTCTTTCCGCTTTCTTGTCAACAATTCAATTGAAATTTCTTTTTCTATTTTTTTTTCATTGATTTTTATGTTAAATAATATGTTATAAACATTAGTTAATGCTGAATTGATCTGGTTTGTTATTTTTTGTTAGTAAAAATATGGTTCATTGTACTTAAAATTGGTATTTTGAATGTGCCGATTTTTTTTAAATTGAAGTGCCGATTTTGTTTGGAAAATATGCCGATTTTTTGTCAAAATCATCTGGCACCCCTGGTCAAGCGTGTGAAATATGCATTTTCTGTGAGTAAGGGCGTAATGCTCTCCTCATATTCTATTAAAATGCGCTGTGCAGTCTTTATGGCGGGGTAATCTAATAAAATTAATATTTGCGCGTTCAAACCGTTAATCCGATCGCGATAAAAATTAGTGAACATATTCTCTGCAAATACGGCTAAAATTTTTTAGAATATTTCAATGGTGTGTGGCACCTCCCATACAAGCCGAACTGTGGCAGCAACGCGCACGGTACTAGCTAGTTAGTTATAAATTTGGACGGAAAAGCAGCCTAATGAATGGCACAGCAAGAGCTGGGAACTGCAATTCCACTTTTTTTAATTGGCATATGAAACATTTATATTCTCCAGTGACTATATGTTCTCCATCTGTACAGACTTCAAATAAATTTGTTATGTCTATGATGCAAAAAGGTTATCACTGACTATCGAACAATACCTTGCCCGTTACTACGTTTCCATAAAAGGTTTCAAGAGAAAAAAATGTAGTCAAAACCATTGCATTCGCAACCTACGCATCGAATACAAGTGACAAAAGTTCGCAAAGACAAAAATAAACAAATTCAAAACTTATTAATTTTTTCTAATAATAGATTCTACTGATTCTTCTAATTGAGTAATACGTGTTGCTACAGAAGGAGACAAGGGAAGATATTATATAAACTTTGTTTTATAAATAAACCTTTGCAAAATGTTATCAAAAATTTCCAAATATATATTTTTGACATGGTCTTCTTTACATATTTAATTTTTTCTGTTTAAGCTTTTTTCTCGATTTTGGCAATTTTAGTAAATACTCCAAAGTTTGTTAAGTTCTACAATATTTGAAATTTATGTTTTTCTTTTTACATTAAGCTGGGTTTCTTCCATATAAGCGATTTATTTCTTGCTCTTTAAAATCTTAACTAATTTCAAGTCTTTCTTTTCTTTTACAACTTTTTTTATAACTTCGTTTTTTTACTTTCTTAATTTTTCTATAAGTCTTGAAGGGACCAGTTCAAGTTTTTTATTTTTTTATTTACAAATTTGCTACTTTTTTTTTATATTATTAATTTTTTCAGTCTTCTTGTTTTGGTTAACTCCATTTAGGCGGGCGTGACATTTATTGTATAGAATATACAATTTGTTACTTAAAAAAAGGTTGTGACTCCCAAAGATGTTAAGCTTGAAGTCGTTTAATAACGGGTAGACACTAAAAGACACTGTGTTAAGTATTTTCTGTATAAAAAAATCAATTTTTTTGAAAAAAATGTTTTTAAAATATAACGGGTGTGACCAACGGCTGTGACATATTAAAAAAACTTGAAAATACAAAGAATTAAAATTTTTTCTAGATTTCAATAATATAAATAATATAAAGCTAAACGCATAAGAAAATAAGACATTAAATTATATGCTATCCTTGCTACTATATACAGCTGAATATTCTAAGCGAGAACTTTTTTTAATTCAATAAAAAGCCAAAAAAGTGTATTCTTTTCAGAGACAATGGTTTTTATCAGGTGCGGATGCCGCTTAAGCTTTAAGGAGGGGAACTTTTAAATAAAACGTACCGTTTTGTAAAATTTCTTTTAGAAACTCCCGAGAAATGAGGTATATTTTATTCGTTTTGGTAGGGGAAATATCTCTTTCCCCTCCCCTGGATCTGCGCTTGGTTTTTATGAATAATGAGAAGGGGAATGAAAGAAAATCTGGAAAATTTTAACATATAAAGAGGGAGAGCAAAGTGTTTTGTAATAAAATATTAAAAGTTTCTCAAATTGATAACAAAAAATATTAAATATTGTTTTCTTTATTATTTTTCTATAATTGTTATTCTCTTATAGACATCAATTGAGTAACATTTATTAAAAATAAGAAAATAATGTTTTCCTTCCGTAGCGCCATTTTACCTGGAATTGCTCTTTTCGTAATTTTGAACAAATTTTCTGCTTAATCGGGTATGTTCTGTATTTCATGAGGAATTAAAATGTGTGGAATTATCAAAGCATTGTTGTTGCAAATTAATATTTATAACAACAATGCTTTGATAATTCCGCACATTTTAATTCCACATGAAATACAGAAAATACCCGAATATATGTGATTTTCAAAAAAGTTTTTAGTGTTTTTTTAAATAGTTTTATGCATTCTACCGTGATAAAAAACACGTTTAGAATAGTGTCAGTGTCAGTGAAAAATTATACATTGGGGGAAAAATAACCAGTTTTGGTAAAAAAATTATTAAAACTGGCAACACACACAAAAATAGTCAGCTGTTAAACTAAAATTACCTGATATCTATTTTACTATGTTTAAGGGTGAGTACGCCACTAATTGTACAGCTGTGTCAACTATGCTGCCAGATAATTTTGACGCAAAATCGGCAAAAATGCCATAATAATTGTATATAGTTAAATTATCGACAAAAATAAACATTTTAAAGACTTATGTGTTGTTTTCACAAAGCAAACAAGTATTGTTTGTCTAAATTGTATATGCAATTTTCGCTATTGAGTTAATTCGATGGAAAATCAATTAGCATTATATTCTGCCCTGTACGCTGTGGTATTAATTAATGCTAACTTTTCCCTTGATACCCGGAATATTATCTCATGTCCAATTCTTTCTGGCTAAAAATGTTGCTAATTTTAATCTAAAAGCAATCATTTTGGATTAAAAATCAATTTATTTCGATAGCTCGAAAAATAAGCACATTTAATTATCTCTTTTATAATAAAGTATGTGATTTTGAATACACAATCTGCTTTAAGCTAAAATGTTTAAAAATTGTATGGGATTTTTTTAAGATAATTGGGATGTACTGAACATGAGAAAAATAGTTTTTTTAATTTCGGTCATTGTTCAGATAACGGTCCATTTGTACTTTCGATGTATACTTCCCGTTAAAGCCCATCCAGAGTGAAATACTAATTCGATTTAAATAAATTTATATCTTTTTTGAAAGGCTATTAAATTACACGTCGAATATTGGCTAATTTGAGAAAAAAAAATCAAATAATAAAATCCATAGTTTTTTATTTTGTTGAATAATCCATTCGATTCAATTAAAATTCTATAATGAAAAAACGAAAACACTAGCATATATGCAAATTCGCTATATTTTGTTATAGTGCCTGTATACTGTAGGATAGTGAATCAGGGCCTTTACATTGTAAAGGCAAAAACATCTGTTTGTTTTGTGTATACACATGATCGCATGGAAAATCATTTTTTTCATACATTTTTCTCATACTCCATAAAAAAATTTTTTTTTATTAAAATTCAAATTCGAATGTTTTCACTAAATATGTAAACTTTCTAATTTTTTGCCCGATATTAACAATTTTAGATCTTGTCCGCTGGGAACAAAATTTTCTTTACGATATGGGTCCAAAAAAAATTTTTTTTATATGTTTTGCTTAATGGAGCGACTTAAAATTTTTAATTATGAAAAACGTAAAACATAAAGATTTTTTAAAATCTTAACGCCTGTAACTCAATAATTTTTGATTCGATCATTGCAGTATAATTACTGACTGAAAAAGGAAAAAAACTGTGAAAACTTGTTTAATTCCATTGAACAGTTCTCAAGATTTTTGGAAATAGCTTAAAAACTGCAAAAACACGTTTTTCGCGAATATATCGAAAACGCTTCTTAAGAAAAATAAATTAATTTCATATTCGTATTCAGCAGGCCCAAATTATCATCACCTCTATTTTGAGGTTCAGTTTTTTCTGTTGCATAGTTCAGGTTTTGTACCATCTTCAGTCTTCTTGAATAAAAATGTATCTCCTTGCTTTTATATGCAAGGCGCTTTTTATACGCCATTTTTAAAAAAACATTTAATTTTTTTGTCAAAAAATTTAATTACCTATAAAGTCAAATTAAGGAAATTACATGAAATTACATAAAATAATGGAAATGTTAGTCAAATTTTTTTAGGATTTTTTGATTAATTTTAACCCATTTAACTTTTTTAAATTTCATTTTGTAATATTTGTTTCTATTCTTAGTTTTTATTCACAGAAATTTTTATTTCAATAAATTAATTTTTTTGTTATTTCTTATATTCTTAAAACCTATTAACCGGTTATTTTAATAATATGCAACCCAAAACTAGTTTTTTAAATATACCAACTACATACCGGTAAAAACTGAAAACAGGGTTTTGGAAAAACTCGAATAATCGATCTCCATATTGAGAACCTACATAATTACATTATATAACATGGCGTCTTGATGAGCCATAATTTTGTTCTAACATTTGTCAAACTTCATACATAAAAATATCCGAAAAATGTTAGTGATATTTTTTTAATATCGACTTTGACTTTTGTTAAGAGAAATTCATGGCTCTTGAAGACCTTACATACAAAAAATAGCCAAGAATTATGTTCAATAAAACCATGTTATTGAAAAAAATATGAATTTCAATAACATTTGTCATTAACTTAATACAATATATCCTTGTATGTATTATTTCTTTTCCATGCCGGTTATTTCTTTTCTTTTCGTACATAAGTACTTAAAACAAAATAATTGGGATATGGCTCGGCTGTAGAGAGCATGCTTTACGTCCGGGAAGCCCGGGTTCGTATCCCAGCCAAGTCAAAATTTTTTTTAATATATATTTTTTTCTTTTAAAATAATTTTGTTATCAATATAGCGGAATTCTTTATCACAGGAAATTTAAAAAAAAAAATTTTGAATACCTACCGGGACTTTTGTTATCAAAAACGAAATCTAGTTTTGTGTGATTATACAATATTGTGTAATCTTTTATTGCTTGTTATTTTGGTTTTGCCCTATACTATATAGGGGGCACAAAATTTTCACAATAAAAAGTGAACATAACAACCTGCAAGCAAATTCAAAATAATATACAACAACGTTTATCGTTTTCTGGCTATATATTGTGCCACCTTCGAATATTGGCGATATTATTGTACAATATGAAAAATTACACTAGTATATTGCAAGTGTATGGCATGCTTAACTTTTAAGCCTACAATCGCCGAAGCGCTTTCTGGCATAGTTTGAATTAAAAATCGTCAAAATTATCATAAAGTCACAGTCTGGCAACATCTCGTGTCTACTGCTTTGTACAAAGAATAATTTTATTTTGTTTGTATAGTTTTGTTTACATATTTATTTTAGTTATTAAAGAAAAAGGAAGTTATTAAAAAGAAATAACAAAGTTTAAAATATGGACCTTTCAGTCTTCCTAATAAATGAATTATTAGAATCATCATCTGATGAAGAAGACGATATAATTTATAAATTCATAAACAGAAAACCTCAACCGCGTGTTAAAGGCCTTGTGGATATTGATGTACGAGTAAGTATGTGCAAGTACATATATTTACAGATGTTTGTATGTAATTAAAAAAAGCGACAATTCATTAACAAACAAAAAATCCGCGTATTAGCCGGGAAATCCATGCCATCCATCTTATCGAAATGTAGTTAATCTCATAGTTAACAAAAAATTATCAAGCTCGTTAAAAGTCGTAGTCCGTATTTTTTATGGAAAGAAGATTGGTGAAATTGTGTATTTTAATTAGTAAATATTTGTATGTTTATTAGTAACCAAATACATAAAATTTCGGCGAAGTGACTAATCTTTTCGACATCTTTTGCTTATTATGTATATGTACATTATATGTTTACTAAAAATTTCGGAACAACGTCATAACTCAAAGAACTAGTTCATACAATATATTTGTATGAAATTTTTCTACACACTCTGAATAACAACAAATAATTCTTTATTATTAAAACAAAAATCAAATTTTTTTTTGGTTTTGATGTTTATGCAGCAAATGAGCGATATGTATGTATGCAGGTTATACAAAGTTCATATTCGTACACCCTCAAATTTCAAAAAAGAAAAACTCTTGTAATAAAAATTTTCAAAAAGAAAAACTCTTGTAATAAAATAAATAACTAAAATATTTTTATTATTCTTATACGAATTTATGAAAAGAGACTCTATTTAACAAATAAAATAATGAAAATGACATTTCTATCAATAATTTTATAGAAAATGGGCCTGATTGTGTAAGGCGTTGGCGTAAACGTCCAAGTCGTTTTTTGTAGTAGATTAAAGAACACCGGTTGTGTGTGTGTTGCTTTAATGTATTACAAAAAACGACATAGGCGCTTACGCCTGCCCCTTACACAACCAGGCCCAACGTGAATTCCAATAAATATTCTTAAGAAACAAACTTTACATTTGTACACAAAAATAATCCTAAAAATTTATTTCAAAAACTAGTTTTAGTATAAAAAAGGCTTATTTTTTCTTTGTAATTGCATCAGTTTCTAATCTGATTTAAAAAAAAATGTTGGGTACGAATATGAATTTTGCTGCCAAGTATTAAGCGAAAACGTACTAATTCCATATACAGGGTGTCCCGTAAATAATGGTCCAAACGAATTATGTCGATAAACGAGATCATACCCTATCAGAATAATCCAACATAGGTCTGTAAAAGTGTTATGGTTTTCGAGATATTCGCAATTTTACGGGTGCCCCTTGCTCCGATTTCTTTAAGCCGTTGCCAGGGTAATTGTCGTAAACGAAATTTCTTTTTGTATTCTTGCACCTGCTTAAATGTCCAACGCGTCGTATGCTTCAATTTTACAAAAACGTTCTCAATTTTTCGAGGAAACAACCAAAACTCAAAAGTCGTAAATTGCGAATATCTCGAAACCCGTAACACTTTTATAGACCTATGTTGGGTTATTCTGATAGGGTATGACCTTGTTTATCGACACAATTCGTTTGAACCACTATTTACGGGACACCCTGTATATAAATCATTATGCAAGCCACAGACTTTGCGACCGTTGGTACAACTCAGCTAGTAATCAAGTTGTATGTTTGTCGTACAAACGATACAATTTAGTGTGCGATCTCATGCACAACTTCATTTTGCAATTAACTTGTGAGCAAGTAAAGATCTCTCATTTTATGTTGTCCGCAAATAATACTCACATTCAATGTTTACTGCAAGGTGGTCACAACAATAATAAGCACGTATAATACAAAAAATAGTATACGACAGGCAAACAAGCATTGCGACAGTGTTGTACAACATGGCAAAAATCAAAATTTTTTTTATCTTTCGTACAACCAAGACACAACTTAATACAACGAGCCCACAAACGTTGCAATTTCGTGTACAACCTAATCAAGTTGTACCAACGGTCGCAACGTCTGTGGCCTCCTTTATATGAATATAAATGTTTGTGAAAAGAATTTCAGCATACATAAACATAATTTAGTCAAACTCGAGTTAAAATTGAAAATACAGTTGAACCTCGATTTTCGGTTCAAATAGAGGCTATAAAATAAAGCGAATAAAAGTACCTAGTACATTTTTTTGCAACACGACATTTAAGTACGTCGTTTGGCAAAATGTAAGATTTTCTTTGAAAATCAGGCCACTGCAGTATGAATTTTTAACTGCCATTTACAGAAGGATATCTGACAATGATATAGGAGAAAAAAAAAATAAGAAAAGTGAAGATTTGTAGTCACAGCAATAGAAAGATCATTACAGGGTGATTTTTTTTAAACTGGCCACTCCTTTTAAAATAAGTGACATGGATTTTTTTCTAACTTTTTTGGAGCAGTCACTACTTGCCCTATTGCCCTATTGCTTGACGTTGATTAATGGGACACCCTGTATAATTTTTTCATTTGTCAAAATGTGAATTGTGATATTGCAATGCAAAAAAGCTATACCGATTTGATTATAGCAAAGCTGCAAAAGTGTTGTAAGTGCAAAGTAATATATTTTGTTGTTAGATTGCAAACAAAAAGCTACGACATTTTGCACTTGCTCTTTTGCAAGACCATTCGCACCAAACAAACACTGAATACCGCTATATTATTTTTAATCATCTAAATTATAACGCTTAATAAACCATAAAAATATTTAATGCAAATGGTCTTTCAAAAGTGAGAATGTAAAATATCGTAGATTTTTTATGATATCCAATATAAAATTTGCGTATATTGCTGTTGGTTTTCATAAGAAAGCTAAGATATTTTGCATTTGCACTTTTGCAAGGCTATTTGCGCTGAATTCTGAGTTCCGCAAAGTATGTTTCCTGAATCATAAACGTTTGGTCAGAATTAGTTTTTGTTAAAATATATGTAACCATAAAAATCGCCAACAAATTTGTTTATCGCCAGAAAAATATTTGAACGCCAAAAAAGATTAAAAATCACCACGGTTGGCGAGAAATTGCCATGAATGACAACGCTGCTTCCAGCAGTTAAAGTGCATAAAGTTAAATAATGTCCTCAACAGGGTGACCGTTGAAAATTTTTAAAAAGTGGCACAAAAAGGGGATTTTGAGGAAAAAAGTGGCACCAAAAAGGGGATTTTTCGAAAAAAAGGGGCAACTTTTTTAAAAAGGGAATAATTGAACCAAATTCTAGTATTTAATGAATTTCTATGGCATATAATGTTCTTGAAATAAAATGAATAAATTTTGATGTTTTTTCTATCTACAAAAGAAAGTTTTCTGCACCAACGAAGTACGCCACTTTCTAACGAGTTATTTAAGCAACACATGCATACATGCGTTATTATACCTGACTCCAAAACAAAGAGGCAGTCAGCCAGATAACAAGTTCAATGTAAAAATATTAAATAGTGGACCAATATGGCCTATAAATGGCAGAGTTCTGAGGGAGCAAACTTAAAAAATACTAAGGAGTTCAGTCTTCTGCCTTTGTTGATATCGGTCAAAAATAAGTTTTGCTCTTATAAGAAATGTTGCCATTTCAGACACTTTTAGTGTTTTTTAAGTTATAGCACTAATATTCGTGCGAATGTAAAAAAGACCATGGTTTTAAATAAAATCTCTCTTGACTATCCTACAAACAATGTATCTTGTAAAATGCGTGATTATTTACGAAAACCAAAGATATATGTAAGAGAAACGGCGTATTAGTTTCCTTATAAATATTCGCCGAACCAATTTTTCAAATTGCGTACATATTTCATTTCAAAACGTTAATATTACTTTTGTATTACGGGTTGATTTAGTAAAACTAAATCTAACGTTCACTCAAAAATTTGCATGAAAATCACTTTTAAAATATTTAAAACCGCGGTCTTTTCATAAAAGTTTTTAACAAGACGTGCTTGTTCGTGCTAGCGAATCAGGGTGTTTCTAATAATTTTAGTACAATAATGAATATCTATAGATCCGAAATCTTAAACTATTTCAATATCCAAAGAAATTTAATTATTTTGATAATTGAGTTATGAATTTTTTGTCGAACTGTATAGTTTTTATCCAAAGGTATTTAATTAGTTTGGCTTAAGTTCGTTTTCAATTTAATTTTTCGATCAAATTATTTTTTTATTTAAGAAAGAAATTCTAAAGCATGTAAATATTGAACATTCAAAGAAAAATTTGGATGTACGGAAGGTTGAACTGACATCAGATGTTTCGAGACCACCACAGTCTTCTCACCAGAGCCCTTTACCTACACCACCAGCGACGGCAGCAACAACATCCTAGCGAAAATCCTACTTATTTTAGTAAGCTCAGTTAACAGATTTTGTCACCACCTCGTGGCAAGTCGTACCTATTATTAATGAACTTTTTCTAAATGTTCAGAACTTCACTAACTGTCTTATCTTTAGCATGTTCAATTATTTTTAACTATATGGGCTTGAGTTCGGTTTTAATTTAAAATAATAAAATTTCTTTGGATATAAACCCATACAGTTCGACTAAAACTCGTAACTTACAGCTCAACCTAAATCAGAGCGTTGAGCGTCGCGTAAGCAACAGGGTACGTATTTACAGTATAAGTTACCACAAAATATTTACTTTGAATGTATTGTAAATACGTACCCTGCTGCTTACGTGACGCTTGGTACTCTGATTTAGGTTGTGCAGTTAATTGTCTATTTCAAAATAGTTTTTTTCATAAGACTGTAAATAATGGACTCAAAACACATTTTTGTCTAAAGATTTTTTATAAAATCAGAGTCGTCCCGTAAAAAACGCATATTAAATCAAAAAGTATCACTTCATAAAAAAGGTAATTTAGGTAATTTTCAAAAAGGGGCACTAAAAGTGGCAAGACAGTTGAAAAAGTGGCAAATTGCCACTTTAGTCGCAAAAGGGTCACGCTGGTCCTCACAAAACTAATAGAGTAAATTTTTATTTGTGTCTCCTAGAAGTATGCACAATTTTTTGTTTGAGTTGATTTATGCTTGTGAATAGGTATTTTCAGAATATCCTTCCGCTTTTCGTAATTTTTAAGAGATTTTTACTTATTATTACTTTTTTATGTTTGTACACGCATAAAGCCTAGTACGCAGTTCTGCCTGAATTTCAGGCTGCTATAAGAAGTACATATGTGTAAAAACAAAAACTGAAATTCAGATTTGAAAATTTTTCAGGCGACTTTCCGTTTGGTAGTACGCAGCTGAAAACAAAAATCAACACAGTTTTTATTTAATACAGGGATGTCATATCAATTATTGTAGACTTTTTTCCGTCAACTAAAACAAAAATTAATGTTTAGACAATTGTTTGCTCAAGAAATTTTTGATATTTTGTGTTTTTGTGGTCTTTGAAATAATTTTTCATATTTTGTACGTTGTAATTTATAAAAATAAGTGAATTTACGTGAATAAAAACAAATTTGTCTACACAACAATAATTCGTTGTAGAAATAAATTCAAAATTTTAAACCTGAAAGTCAGGTGGATCTGCGTACTAGGCTTAACTCTGTAATTTTAACCGATTTTCAAAATTCTGTGTTTGTTTGAAAGGGGTTGTCTGCAGTTTGGTACCATGGTACCATGTCATTTGTCAATAGATATTTTAAATTTTTTTTGTTTGCAAGGGTTTGGTTGCAGTTTGGCCCTATAATTTTTTTTAAATCGGTGGGAAATTCGCTCCCCTCACCCATAATTGTGTCATTGGCAAACCAATTTTCAAATCTTGTTTTTTTTTGTTTGAAATGGTTTGCCAGTAGCTTTTTCCATAATTTTTTACGAAAATTTTCGAAAAAAAAGTGTATGTGATCACATATTTTTTTTCGAAAATCTTTGGGCATTCCAATCTACCCCTCCCCCCAAAAATGTTGATTTTCGCATAACTCCTCCATTAATGGACCGATTTGAAAAATTATTTTTTTGAATAGCTTTGCATGCAGTTTGTTCTAATAATCTTTTTTCGCCGAAATTTTTATTCTCATATAGCTCCTCCATATATGGACCGATTCTTAAAATTATTTATTTTTTCTTTGAAAGGGTGCTTGCAGTTTGGTCCCATAATTTTTTTTTGATTATCAGTGCGGAAATTTGCTACCCGGAAATATTGATTATCGCATAACTTTCCATTTATGGACCGATTCTCAAAATTATTTTTTGCTTGAAAAGGTTTGCCGGAACTTTGTTCCAATGTGGTAGCACGATATATTGATTATCGCATAACTCCGTCATTTCTTGACCGATTTTCAAAATTTTTTATTTGAAAGGACACGAAAGTTTGGTGCTATGAAAAATTGTGGACGCACGCCCCATTTGTAGACAGAACATACCATTTGAACTAATGCAAAATTGCGTCCATTTTGCAATCTGTTTAGTAAGATCTTTGTATTGAAGTAGTATTTTTTTTGCAGAATTATTAATCTTAAAAATTTTCCAATTTTCACTTTTTGCCAGAAAACGATAAAAATATTACATAACTTTTCTCTACTCTTTCGGCAATAAAAATTAGGGATGTAACCGATACCGATTCCGATACCGATATATCGGCGATACTTCAGATTTTCCGATACATCGAAATCGGCGATATTTTATTGTCGATACGACGATACTTTTAACATTTTTTTTAGAGTTTTTTTTAACAATTTATTTATATTTTGTTAATTTTAAAATTCATTTCGTATTTTTTAAATCTTATTAGTATCAATAATATTTTGCGCTGTTATTTTTTTGTAAAAATAATTTATTTTTTGTTAATTTTGCCATGAATTCAAATTCAATTCGTTGTTTTTTAAATCTTATTCCCAGCAACAAAAAAAAGACACAACACTTATTGTAATCGCTATAAAATGAAAGTAAAAAAATGGGTAGGTTTTCAAGAAAATTGGTGCAAAAAAATACGCAAAATTTAAAAAAATCGGAATAAAATAAAATAAAATAAATTTTTCTTTTGACGGTATTTAAATGAAGTATAAGTAAAAAATTTTTTTGTAAATATGCATGGAAAGCTTAAGTCCTCCTCTATTCGACACTGTCTAAAATTAGAAAATCGGTGCAAAAACCACGCAGTGAAAATTATTCCCAAAAAATCGTTTTTTACCGATAACTTCCGATTTTGAGGGTGTATTGCAATTTTTAAAATGGCAAAATGATCTACTGAACTAAACCTACACGCCTCACTAAGTCGTTTTTCACGAGTAAAAAAACATGGAATTTTTTAACAGCGTGTAATTAAGGTATTTAGAAGAATATTAGTTTTTAAATGTCATTTAAAAAATCGAATTTTTAAAAAGCATGGCGAGTATTTTTTAAAATTATAAAGGAATTAAAAATTTTTACTTGCTATTCTACTAATTATCTGCATATTTTTAATATGAATTCTTTGGAAGCAATGAAAATGTAGTTCCTTAAAAATTACTTCTAATTTCTTATACTGGGTTAATATTAATTTTAAATATTAATAGTTTCCTACACTGTAATTTTGTATAATAAAAAATTGCCCTTCTTGAGTTTTGTTAATCTAAACTTGAACTCAATTTCAAAATTCGTATCGGTATCGGAATCGGTATCGGCGATATTTATTTTTAAATATCGGTATCGGTATCGGATCGGCAAAACGGCGTATCGTTACATCCCTAATAAAAATGCAGTTGTATCTTTCTGGTGATACAGTAGTAGAGTAAAAAAAAGTATTTTTCCTGTACTCAAAATTTTAAAATTTTGAAATTTTGAGTTGACGCTGTTTAGAGGAACTAGTGGATATATAGTATCTATCAGTGATGGCATTTGAAATTTAAAAATTTTTGTCTAAAACAGTACTTTTTTGACTTAATTGTACCAAAAACGTGCATATTCGAGTACAGAAAATATATCAATTTTCTCTATATGTATGTATCCATTTTCAACTATATTTATTATGTATTTGCGGAAAGAGAATAAATTTGCCCATAAAAAGTGTTCTTAAACATATTTAACTTAATCCTTTTACTTGAATCTTTTAGATTTTGTATATATTTTTAAATACTTAATTTAAATTAAAAACAATTTAAATACATCTATGTACATTAATTAAGTAATTTAAATAAAAGACAATTTTGCTAAGCCACAGTTCAAATCGTTTCATTTTAGCAATTATTTCGCTCACAAAATCCTGGCCTCGCTGCCGCTACAAATGCTGCCGCCGCGGCTGCAGCAGCTGCGGCTGCTTCAACAGCTGGTGCACCTCCCGGCGCACCCAATGGCACAATGCAACCACAACAAATGCAAATGGCTGCTGCCTCTCAACAGTTTTTGGCTGCCCAACAGAATGCTGCGTATGCAGCACAACAAGCGGCACCCTATGTGATTAATCCGGGTCAAGATGCAGCACCTTATATGGGTTTAATAGCCGCACAAATGCCACAATATTACGGTGTTGCACCTTGGGGCATGTATCCAGGCAATTTAATACCACAACAAGGCACACAACCAAGAAGGCCGTTAACGCCATCACAACAAGGAGCTGAAAATCAATCTTATCAGGTGGGTAGAAATGAAAATTTTTGCAGAAGAAAAAAATTAATAAATATAAAATTTGTGTAATTTTACATGTAAATTTACTAAAATCTAAAAACATTAAGCTATTGTAAAAATAAATCTCTGTAAAATTCGCAATATTTTGTATAAATATATAAATATAAATATTTATAAATATTTGAAATTGTAAAGTCTTAACATGAACATACAACAAAATATATTCTCTTTTTTTCTCTCTTTCACTCCTCTCATGTGGCTGTGTATTTTTTATATATTGACATATAACCCATCCCATTCCTCCTCTTAAAACAAACAAATCTAACTTTTGTACAAAAATCGAATAAATAAAATATGCTAAAAAACATCACCATTCTAACAACGAAAAATCGAAAAAAAACCTTGTGAATACATAAAAAAAAACTAAAACATCAGGTCATACCGGCATTTTTTGATCAGAGCGGTTCACTTGTTATGGGACCACGTACAGGAACACCAATGCGCCTTGTTAGTCCAGCACCTGTTTTAGTGCCACCAGGCGCCGCACGTGCCGGGCCGCCACAACAAGGTCCACCCCAACTATATCCGCCACAACCCCAAACAGCACAACAGAATTTATACTCACAACAAAATGGTTCAAGTGTTGGAGGTAAGAAATACTTTAAACTTTTTCCTTTTAATTTTTTTTTATTTATTTAAATATTAGCGGTGTTCAGTGTTTGATGCAAATGGTCTTGCGAAAGTGCAAATGCAAAATATCGTCGTAGCTTTTTTAAGGAATCCAACAACAAAATACACAAAATTGCATAAAAAATCTACGATATTTTGCATTTGCTTTTTCGCAAGACCATTGCATCAAACACTGAACTCCGCTATTATAATTGTAAATTTGAGAGGAAATATTTTACTTGTAAATTCTTAACGTTAAAGTTTATAACGTTTATAAAAGTGAGGAAGTCATTAGGTTATATAACTTATTAATAAATACCATATAAAATTAATTAATTTAAACTAATTTTTATATAATCATGATAGTTTTGTACATAAGAAAAACAAAAATTCGAAGTAAATATGTACGACTTTTCAATAGCAGTTTTAAGCAGTATTGAATATCGCATTTTCTCTGTAATTATATTCCATTTAAATTTCAGTTCCGCTACTAATAATACCAATTACTTTTAGTTGTAATTGGAGTAATGCTAGTCTTTTAGTCATTCACACTTTCATATTTTGAGCTCATAAATATATATAAAATGTATTATCAATGACAAAATTGCTCTGCTTAAACAAAATTGAACCAAACTCGCCGTTGCCACGAAAATTTAAACTTCACCGATTTTCATTTTGTTATTACGATTGATGAAAATATTTTTTATCCGATTGGCAGATAGATGCAGTTTTTCTTATCTTGGGAACGCGTACTATTACAAAAAACATAGAATATATAAAAAATTTTAATAATGGAGTCGATAAAAATAAAAAAACGAATAAGAAGTAAATTAAGAAAAACAAGACTTTGACTCTTTGATAGAAAAAGGTCTATAATATTTTGATCTAGAAAAAGTTTCCTATTAAGAGAGATTTCCCATGGTATTTCTTATGATACTTGTACGTTATGAATAATTTCTCATGATTTACGAAATTTATTTTTGTTTTAATAAAAGATATGATAGTATATTTTCTTGCTTAATCACGATTAACCGGTAATCGCGATTAATCGCATATTTTTAAACGTAGCGACTATCTGCAAACCCTAATTTTAATGTTCATTTGGTACAATTTGACGATCGCGACGGTTCAATCTCGAAATTTTCATATCCTAATAACAATTTCATACGGGAATATGAACCACTTGTTTCGCTCTCTGAATCGCGATTGCGAACCTTGGTGTTCAAACGATTGTACTTGTTTCATCTTGGATGCAAATCCTTCTACACTTTTCACTTTTTCTTTTTTTTTAAATATATAGGTTCTTTTTATTTGTTTAATGTTTTATTTAGTTTTGTTCACACAATAATTTTTTGGTTTTTCATTGTTTACATTTTTTCACAGCTAGTTCAGATAAACTAGCGATAATTTGTTATCGAGATTGGAGATGATAGTAAATTTTCGAGGTTCGCAGGTAGATTCAAAATGAACCAAAATGGTTCGCTCTAAAAATTTTGTATGGCGAAACATGTAGATTCAATCATGGTTGGGGCGCGAACCGTGAATGAGAGGGCGAACCTCGAATATTGCTGTTCGTATGAACATGGTATAACACTATTAACAATTGGGGACTCAAACGGTGTGCTATCAAGTCATATTGTCATAATGTCCTAAAATTTTACAATAGTTTAAAAACATTGTTGTTGTGCTTCGAACAAAAAAGACCTAAAATAATAAGACTGTGTGCTGTGCTTATTGTTTGTCATAACTACACTTATTGTTTGTCATAACTACACTTATTGTTTGTCATAACTACACAGCACAGTCGAGCCGATGATAATGTTTACAGGCCGCCGTCATTGATATATGTATATGTATGTAATATGTATTTAAGTATGCCTTAAAAATTTTCACAGTTTTATAACTTCACATTTAATTGCATTCTTATAACTTTTAAATGAGTAAAAATAAAAATTTATTTATTTAAAAATATGCAATCTGAAGCTGGCTGGCAGCCACCGAATGTTTTTTCACTGGCAGCTAGCCGTCTGCTAAATTAGGCGGCTCAAGCACCAGCAACAGCTGTTTTAGTTTATGTTTATGTATTTCAACAATGTCATATTTTATGTGCGAAGAAAATATATTTTTACTTTAAGTAAAAATTAAGTGCTTAAAAGATATTTAGGTAGGATCTTATTTACTTTATTAACAAGATGAACTAAAAAAACAACAAACTTTCTATTAGTTTAGTTTTTTCACTTGTTTTCGGCATTTTGATTTCAACCATTTATACTATTTTTTATCAGCTGACTCAAATTTGAAATAGCACACTGAATTATGAGGGGTTGCTCACAGCAGTCATATTTGTTCTTGTAATTATTTAAAAATATATGACTTTATGGCTACCTTGTGAATCCCCCAAACATATTAAAATTTGTCTTATTTATGGCCTTCAAGTTTAGTTTTAGCTTTGCTGTCTTTGAAGACTTGCAAAACTGTATGAGAAATGTTTTTGTAGAACACTTCAGCTCGCTATATCACTGTTTAAGGGCAGATTTTTGTCCCTTTTTCAATTAATATACAGCTAAAATTATTGTTGTCAATTATTCAGGTTTTGTAATCGTTCGAATAAAATTTCATAATTTTTTTTTCTTATTCGAACAGCCGAATAATTTTAAACTGCTCTTCGAATATTCGAACGAATAATTTTAAACTGTTATTCGAATATTTGAGTATTTGACGAAATCTTTTCGAATAATTACACTGTGCGACAAATGAAGACTTGGAAAACACACGGACTGGACAGTACAGGTTCGATTCTACTACAACAGGGTAGTAAAACCCTATACTCAGTTTGGCGAATTTGGTGACCAATTTGATTTTATAGATGTCCAAAGTTTCCGAAAATCAGTGAGCCCTCAAAAAACTGTGTCATCAGTATTTGGCCAAAAGTTAGTTCAAATTTAATGATGCCGCTTAACTATATATGACAATAATGTAGCTAAAAGTCCGCTTAACAGATTTTTTTAACATTTTATGATAGAAAATTATTTTTTCTTACACTTTTTTTAATTAAGAAAAAAACTTTTTTTTTACTTTTTTCAAAATAACATACAGGGTCTCGTAGTTTTTACGAACATATCAATACAATCTGAACATATCTGGCACCTTAATAGCTCATACAGACCACTTTTTACCATAAAATTGTAGTTTTCACTATATTTTAATGCTAAAATTTTTCTTAAATAGTATATTCAAGTGAACATATCTCTGTTGTATTTGATTAACATTTTGTGCAAAAAAAAAAATAAATAATTGTTTCCTGCACTTTTTTTTATATACAAAAAATTATTTTATTCACTTTTTTTTAGCATAATTTGCAGGGACTACAAAATTTTCCCTAACAATATTTGGCAAAACAATAAAAAATAGTAAATACTAAAATCAGCAACATAAGAAGTGGAACAATAACAAAGAAAGTAAAAATATATAAATTTAAAAAATAAAAAAACCCGACTGCGGGAAAAAAACAAGTGCAGTGTGCGGAATATAGCGACTTTTTACATCTGCGAACCATTATTGCGAAGATTTTAAGACTCGATTTTTAATGCTTCCCAACTGTAATAGTCGGTATGTTCCGCATACTGGACTTGTTTTTTTTTTCTTTTAGTTTTTGCACGCAGTCGGGTTTTTGATTTTTTAAATTTATTTTTTATTTGTTTTCTTTTTAGTTTTCGTACATAGATAGCTTGGTTTTAGATTTTTTGTTAAAAGTTCACTTTTTACGCAATTGGGTGTTTTGGTTGTTAAACAACTTTAAACTGTTAAAGATCCTAAATGGTAATTCGAAGTGAAAAACGATAAGATAAACCTAAAGACTATTTTCAAATACCTGTCGAATGATACCCATTTTAATATAGTTCGCCAATTTTTTATTTTTTTCGTATTCAAAAAATGGTGTCTGTTGGCCGCCATATTGAATTTGGAATACTGTCATATCTTTAGTGACACTCGCAGGATTAAGACAAGACGTAAGAACAATCAAAATCGGCCTAAGCATTCGGCTTATATAGTGCCGCAAAGGAACACACTTCCATACATACATGGCCTGATAAACACAATACCCTTCTTTGCGTCGCGCAGTCGGGTAAAAAATTCAATAAAAAGATAGCCTAACGACAATTTTTAAGGTACAATGTAGTTTTTATGGGCTATTTAGGGTGCCTATATACGTTCAGATTGTATTGATATGTTCATAAAAGCTGTTCAGCTCTACCGTAACTTACGGTAGAATACAATCTGAACGTATCTAGGCACCCTAAATAGCCCATAAAAACTACGGTCCGTAACTACAATTTTGCCAAATATTGTTAGTAAAAAATTACGATCCCTGTAAGTTATTCTGAAAAAAAGTGAAAAATTTTTTTCTTAATAAAAAAAATCACGATAAATGATACTTTTTTGAGAGCCCACTGATTTTCACAAACTTTGGAGCCGCATAGAACAAATTGGTCACCAAATTCGGCAAACTAAGTATAGGGTTTTACTACCCTTCGATAGTAGAATCGAAGCTATACTGTTAAGCCCGTGTGTTCTTTGCACTGTGTTATTTGTTCTAAATTGAAAAATTTTGTTCGTTCGAACCAAAATTAAAAAAAAAAAGTTATTCGAATAATCGAAGTGTTGCTCGTAGTGTTTTACATAAAACATCTATTTTTTTAGTACCATTTACTATATTTCATTGTTAGAAGGTTTTTTTCTTTTTAATGGCCCAATGTGATTTGCACCCCAAGCCTGATTATGACTTAGACTTTCGACGTAAATTTAATTTATAGAATTTTTAATTTTATTACTTATGACCACAATGAAGGTTAGCCTTGCCTGAAAAGCATTCAAGTTCAATTTTAATTGTTTTGATTGCGCTTTAAAACTAACTAAAGCAGCCCAGCCCTGAAATTGCTACAAAAACTGCAATTTATTGTTATTAATAAAGTCTAAAATAAAAATTATCATAAATAATTTAAACATTTAAATGGAGAAGATGACATCGAATAAAGTCACACAGTGTTTTACGTCATTGCTAAAATGTGCACGAATGTACATATAAAACACTGTAAATGATTTTAGTTCATCAGCAACGTTTTAAGCCATAAATTAGCTTTTATTTTTAATAACAAATAATTAAATGACCTTATACACAATATTAATTAATAACAATAAAAAATTAAGACAATTATTAATAAAAACAGACATATTTTAACAGGTTCAATAAGAATATAAAAAATTTATCAAATCAATTAAATTAAAACAATAAAGTTAAAAATGATGAAATTGTTATTATCTGCATTAACATGAATTTCGTTAAAATACTAGGCTTTGTCAAAAAACTATTAACTTTTTTTCAATGTTTCAATATATGTATAATATAAAGTATGCTTTAATTTGTTTCCTTTTTTTAATACTTAAATGTCTTAACCAGGGACCGAAAATAATGATTATTGCAATAATTTTTCTCCAAAAAAATCATAATGATCCTTGAATATTATTAACATGTTGTAGAACAATAAAATTATTATTATTTAGCATGTTTTTCATTATGCAATACACTTTTTTTATTTTCAATTTTTACTAAAAAAAATCAATTAATAAGAATTATAATTGAGTTTTATTTTTTGATCGTAAAATAATTCTTATTTTTGAGTTTTATTTCTTAACGCAAAAATAACGATTATAAAACCCTACGATGGTTTCACCCTTAAGGAATTAATAAGAAATTCGTATAGGTATATTAAAGAAATTCCATCACGTCAGATTTTATTGTTTTATTAGCCTACCTAATATTTTCACCAGTATAATTCACCATAACTCGAAGGCAGTATGTCCGACGTCGACCAATAAAACACCATCGGACAACTAACAAAATTTGCTCAAATCATTTTAATATGGTAGGCAAAAAATCATTGGTTTCTTAGTTATTTGTAATATATAATTGGAAATTTATTTTTTTTGGTAAAAATGAAATTTTTTTTCTAAAAGCTTATTAAAAAAATTCAAACTGCAATATATTGAATTTTAGCCATTGTTTTTAAAGGCAAGTGTGTTAAGAATAAAATAAGCAAAATATTATAAAAATCGGCTAAAAATTGTAGACTTTATTATTAATTTAGTGAAAACACCCAACCTCACAAAAATCACTTTAGGTAAGAACTCCGGTTTTTGCATTTTTTTTCTCGCTCTGAACAAACTTGCGTTTCTTAATGAGTTTGATGCGGTAAAAAATACTGTGTCCTCAGTTTTTCCATATCATGTCCATATTTTATTTTATGCTTCTACCTAATATTTTTGTGTGTTTTCACTAAATTATTGATAAAGTCTACAATATTTAGCATATTTTATTCTTAACATATTTGCCTTTAAAGAAAATGGTCCAAAGTTCAATATTTTCCAATTTTTGAATTTTTAAATTTAAAAAAATTAATTTTTCAATTTAATTTGACAAATAACTAAGAAACCATTGATTGTTTTAGCTAACCGTATTAAAATGATTTGAAGCAAATTCTGTTAGTACCCAATGGTATTTTATTGGTCGACGTCGGACATACTACCTCATGCATACATAAATACATATATACACCCTGAAACTAAATTTATAACTAGTTACGTTTCATTCATATTACTAGTTGTAATGAGGCTAGTAACGATACTAGTCAAAAACAACGTTTTGGATCTGTCATACAACTAGTTGTATTGATACTAGTAATTTAAATTATTTTTTATAAATTGACATATTTTCAGCTGTAAAAACATAAATCAAAATTTTAGCTCTAAATACAATAAGTAGAAAGTGGCTCAGTGGATATAGCGCATGCCTTGAAATATGAGGACCGGTTGAGCCAAATATGTTTTAATATTTAAAAAACTATAAATAAAGAAACTAGTAAGCGCACTAGTCTACAATAACTATTATTTCAACTAGCATATAATTATGTACGAATGAACTAGGTGAGCTCCTATGACAACCTAATGTTAAAATCGATAGTTCGATACGTGGAAAAAGGACAGTTAAGCAACTAGTTTTTTTTAAAGAGAAGTAACACAATCAGGCAATTAATGCCTACCATTTAATTAATTAATGTTTTACCTTCTTTGAGAAAGGGATAGAGTAGAAAGAACAGGTGGTGAAGTGGGAGAGAGAGATAGAAAGCTTGATTCATTTACAACCCTGCTATTGCGCGTTTTTTTATTTTTTTGTAGAGCAGTGTTGCAAGCCTCTGGTGTCTAGTAGAGGCATCGCGTTGTTTAATCTGTGTAGCCATCTTATGAGCTATTTTACTTCGCCGACGATTCTGCTACAATACCGACGAAGGAGTGTGCTGTGAAGTGCATTAGGATATGTTAGTATTAATCGCTGCCGGTACTGCCAAAGTGATCAGTGCTATGCCTTCATCACTTTAACAGTCCAACAGCAACCAACACAACAACACACCAATGCACATGAGAAAAATGCATAATGTTATGTGTTATGGCTTGCCTGAAAGTAGTCTTGAACTCAAGACCTTAGGGTTTGTAGTCAAACGCGCTAACTACTCAGCCAACAGTACCCTCAAATAACAAAGCAAATAGTATATTTCTAAGCACATACTAGTCATTTTGTCTGCAGGGCATCTATAAATGTGTACATGTATAAAATTTATTATCATCACTTTTTGTTGTTATTATTGTTGTGTATTTTTTAATATAATATATTTATATATTATGTAATATACGTATATTATATATACTATGTACATAATACAAATTTATTAAACTAATTTTTTACATATTATACACTCCGGGAAATTAAATGCTCTTTAAACACAAAAAAATTGTTAAAAAACAATAACAATTATATTTAGGTTGCAATTAAATGAAAAAATTCAAATTTTCATTCTGTCGTTTAACATTTCATTAACAATTAATATAAATGATAAATATAATAATGATAATAAAGAGTAAATTAAACAATATGGCAAATTAAATTAATTTTTTCTGCAACAACGCAATATAATTAAACATTAACATAAATAATTAATAAAATTTATTATAAGTTTTTAACAGAAAAAATCCTAAGCATACCTCATGGTTACGAGTTTTTTTGTGTTGTTAATAAATTGTACGTTTAGTAAATAAAAACTTAAGGACATATGCCTTTTATAGTACATTTTATCTCATTGTTATATAACATAAGCCTTTATATGTATATTCTTTAATTTCTGTTATATGTAATGGGTGATTTTATAAGAACTATCGGAAAGTAAAAAAAAAAGAAACACATAAAATTCAGAAAAATGCATGAAATATTTATTTGGATCGATAGTTGGGTCGATATAATTTAATGTTTGAAGATTATTTCATGCAAATGTTGGCCGCGGGTGCGCCTCAAATGGTCAATCCGCTTAGTCCAATTTTGGCATACTCTTTCCAACATTTCGGCCGGTATCTCACGAATAATGTTGGCAATGTTGGCTTCCAGTGCGTCAATCGAAGCGGGCTTGTCGCTATAGACATTAGCCTTAACATAGCCCCACAAAAAATAGTCTAGAGGCGTTAAATCGCACGATCTGGGCGGCCAATTGACTGGTCCCAAGCGTGAAATAAACTGTTCACCGAACTCGCCTCTCAATTGGTCCATTGTTTCGCGTGCTGTGTGGCATGTGGCACCGTCTTGTTGAAACCACATGTCATGCAAGTCAAGCTCTTCCATTTTGGGCAGAAAAAAGTTTGTTATCATCGCACGGTAGCGCTCACCATTCACAGTAACGTTGTGATTCGCATCATCTTTGAAGAAATACGGCCCAATGATGCCGCCAGCCCATAATCCGCACCAAACGGTTGTTTTTTGTGGATGCATTGGTAGCTCTTGCAATGCTTCTGGCTGCTCTTCACTCCAAATACGGCAGTTTTGCTTGTTCACGTATCCATTCAACCAGAAATGAGCCTCGTCGCTGAACACAATTCTTCGATAAAAAAGTGGATCTTCATCTAACTTAACAGAGCTCGCATTTTGGTAATAAAATTCAATAATTTGCAAGCGTTGTTCGTTTGTAAGACGATTCATGATTAAATTATAGACCAAACTGAAGATGTTTGACAGTGACACAAGATACAAAACGTGCGTGAGCTGTCAAAACTAGTGTTACCAAAAAGATAATAGCAAAAAAATCACTCGTTATATTAAAGATGGTCGATCCATTTTTCGAAAAATCGTGTAGCAGAAACGTAATTTACGAACCATTCTAAGAAATTTTCGTCCAGAAACCATAGGTCGGAAATTAATTCCTAGACCGCGCAAATCGAGATGAAGGTAAAACATGACTTAAAACACATAAAACCAACAAACCAGTTCTCCTTGGCTTAGAAGAATTGTTCATAAATTACGTTTCTGACATACGATTTTTTTTCTGGCCAATACAAATCGACCCGTTCTAATGTGTATGCTTACCTTATATATATATTTTTTTTTTGCTATTCTAACACTAATTTCTATTTTAGAAAAAAAAATCGATTTTATGACTAAACCAATGAAACTTTTCTGCTCATAAAAGGCGTGTTTATTTCAGACAGGTAATTGTCAGTCAGGCATTAAATAAAAACAGAAATTATACTTCATATACATCACTCACGTGATGTCAGCACCAGATAACATGTCAGTTTATTATTACGGATATTGTATGTAGAGTAAATTGTAGGTGAACAAATTATTTCAAACATTTTGCAAATGCTTTGAAAAACTAAAATCCATACCACCATATTAACTTACTATTATTTGTTTAGTAAATCTCTTATAGTTGTTACCCCATGATTGCCATTTTGCCCCTTTCGTTCATAAACTCAAACATCTTTCAAATCGGTGCACATTTGTGAGACTTACGAGCTTTGAATTGTTTTCATATCCCAGGTTGGCCAACTGTGACAATATTAGTTCAGCTTAATACTGATTCTGAAAGCTTAGGTCCTCCTCTAACTCTTTTGTATATGTATTGAAATAGTTTTAAGGCAATTTTCTCATGCATCTGTATCTGTTTTGTTGGTCGAAATCTGACATATTGTTAAGGTAAATATACTGGTCATTAAAAAATGTTTAAATGGTAGGAAAAAACTAGGACACCATATTTTTGGTTAAAAAATTAGTTTTGTTTAAAAAGGAGTTTTACTATAAATATGTGTAATTTAAGGTCCTTAGTATTTTCTTATGACTTTATCTTTATGTTATTTATATTAATGAAACCAATAAAAAGTTTAATTTTTTCGAATCTTTCAAGTTTGCACCACAGATTATACGTAGCTCCTGTCAAAAAAATTGACAACTCTCTTCACACCTATGGGTATTTTGTTATCCAACACACTGAGAGAGACAACTTAACAATCATCAGAGTGCGTAATTTTTGCACTTGAAAATGCACTAAAATTTATTTATTTTTTTGCACACACAAACACTATTTTATATTATTAAATTTTTTTATTTGCCATATAACAAATTTTATGTGTCTTCTTGCTGCAATTTTAAAATATTTGTTTAATTTTGTTGACATTTGTGTGTTGAAATATATCAAAGTTTTCAACCGTTTTTTTTTTCATTCAACAGTATTGCATTTTTGATATTATTTGTGCCAAATAGAAAAAATGCAAAAAAATGTTTAGCGAATAAAAATTTTTTGGGCTCAATTGCATTAAAAATGATTCTAGATTCATATTTTCATTAATTAATGCAAAATTAATTGTATATAACAACTAAAAATTCGTTTTTAAAAAATATAAATTTTGTTAAATACTTTTTGTACAACCAATTATGGTTTTGTAGCTGTAGGGAATATTTTATTTTAAACCAATACTAACACAAAATGTTCTACTAACACATTCTTAGACTTCGGTTTTTGACAGCAGACTTAGGTTTTTGAAGTTTTAGTTGACTATCTACGTATAATCGATGGTTTGCACTTTAGGTCACACCCGTCGTATTTTAAAACTGTTTTTTTTGGTCAAAATTTTACAGAATTTATTCTGAAAGTCATAAATCTTTAAAACTAAGTTTTGTAAGGTCATACCCGCCGCAGTCTTCTGTCAACCATTCTGAGCAGAAATAGTGTTCTTTTAGTGTCTACCCGTTATTTCATGACTTTTAGAACAACATCCTTGAGAGTCGCAGCTTTTTCTAACTGACATACCTAAATAAGAGCGGCAAGCGTCGCGTTAACAGCAGGGTACGTATTTACAGAACATTCAGAGTAATTTTTTTTTGTATAATGTATTGTAAATGCGTGCTCTGCTGCTAACGCTACGCTTGCCGCTCTTATTTAGGTATGGCACTAAGTAACACATTTTATATTCTTCATTTATAACAAAAAATGTGTGTAAAATGGTTACACCCGGCTAAATGGAAATACGCAAGACAAATTTACTACAAAACTGAAACATTTTTCATTATAAGTTTTTATTTAAGTCCCAAAAGTACAATATTTACTTTCTTCTTAAATAAATATAAGAAGATACATGTTTATTTAATAAAGTCTATAATATACTAAGAAATGTAAAATAGTTCTGCTTACTTTTTTTTAATTTTGTTATAATGTAATATATCATTTCATTTGTTCCCCCTCCCATTGTTAATAAATATTTCATTATAATTATATGACATTACATGCAACTAAACAGTTATATACATAGTTTTCTCATTCCTAAATGTATGCTGTAAATTATCCATGAGTTTCTGCTAGAAAGTGTGTGGTTCATAAAATCTCTCTTGTTGCTTTAGTTGTAGTTCTTGCTGTGACATACGTTTAATAATAAGTATGTATATTAAGTGTTCTTAAATGGACACTTTCAAATTTTTAAGTCTATTTTAGGAAAATTACACACACCTACACATGCAGATCCAATTACGAAGTTTTATGCTTTAACTCGGACACACAGTCTCATACAAACAAACAAAGTTCTTAACTATTAATGATTGTAATAGTAACTTGTTTTACAACACCAATTACATAGTGTTTTCAGTTTGTTGGAATAATATTAAGAGATAGAGACATTACATATTTGTTGGTTGGAGTGCTTGTATGTACATTAGGACTACATTAGTTATTATTGTTGTAGTTAGTCAAAAACGTATATGATACAATTTTTAGCTAAATTGGACCACACTAAGGGTGAGGCCACACGGGTATTTTTCAAACTCACGTTTCTGTTTTTGTTTAACTTAAATTTACAATTTTTAAACCTTATAAGATGGTTTGGAGCACCATAATAACCTCCCTCATGCAGATCTAACTGAATATAATGTTCTATGATAGCATGAAATGCTAAAAATTATAAATTCAGTTCAAAATACCGAAACGTTTTGTTTAAAAATGTCCGTGTGGCCAAAACCTTTTTAATTCATTCTTTTGAGTCATCTTGGCTGAAATTAACAATTTTGTTTGAAGACATTTCAATATTATTTTCTCGAAAGAATTTGAAAATAAAAGTTCTAGAAATATTTTGCGAACAAAAATATTAACCCTTAAGTTATGCTAGGGTTAGGTTGCGAGGGCAGTCATAACTCAAGAAGTCACTCACTTGGGTCCGTAAGATCGATCCCTTTTGTGATAGCCTAGATCAGACGGGTCGTAATTAATCGCTTTATTTAATTACACTTGTCGTTTCGCCGTGTCAAACCATCTTGATTGAACTAAGTACGAGGATAGCTTCACGAGCCCTACATTTGCCAGGCTGTGTAAGTCTGCAAGTATGTTCGCGCCCAAAATGCTTGTCTTTACGCTGGCTAGAGCCGCAAATTGGCATAGAAAATGAAGAACCGTTTCCTCCTCTTACTCATCATTACAGAAAGCCGTAATAGTTTTTCGAGTGTTTTGCGATGAGAGTCTTTCTCTAGCGACATAGAATAATATGTGCTTAAGTTCTGCTTCAAAGATCCAATTGATTACTCTGGGTTCTATGCCCCAGCTGCGACCAATTGCTCTTTTACACGTATAGATAGCCACCAGGGCCTTATCTACTCTGTATTGGGTATTTAGGTTCCAATATAGTTTACTATCTAGGGCTATGCTCAAGTATTTGGTGTTATCCGAGACTGTTAATGTGGTCCCGTTAATGTAGTCAGATCCCACAGGAGGGTTGATAGAACCGCCTTTGCGGAGTGCCGCGATTGAATGCCTTGTATTTACTAACATTTCCAGTCGAGGCACTTACGACACTGTTTGTTAGCAGGTTCTTAAGGAATCTGCATATATTAGAGTCAATCTCTAGTTCCACCATATTCAAAATAATGGAGTCGGGTTTGATGAAGTTAAAGGCACCCTCTATATCCAAAAAGGCCACCATAGTGAATTCCTTGTATTCAAGAGATTTCTCTATGTGGCTGACCAGAGAGTGTAGGACATGCCATAACAAGGTTAATTTTTGTATATAATTTGGAATATTTAAAACAATACTTTTGCGAAATCTCTAATCAATTGTAGGTAAATTGACGAATTTCGAAAATTAGTATCTTTGACCCCAAACGTGCACTTTTAGAGTTGTCCGATTCAACTCAGATTTTGCACTATATATGCTTTAGACTAATTGTCATAATAATCCTCCTAATTATCCTGGGATTTGATGAAAATCCAAAGTTAAATTTCCTGCACACATTCTAATGTTACTCTAATTTATTGTATATATTAAACTAAAGACATTTCGTGATATAATTGGACCATATATTTCATAATTTAATATAACCAAATAAATTTAGTTCTACTTTTTTATTTGTTTTTAAACAGGTTTTTCTGTATAATTTATTTGATTTGCTACAGTTTATTATTACTTAAGTACATTTGTGCAATTAGAAACTTTTAAGGGAGTCTACTCACATTGAAGAATAGAATACTTGCAATAATAATTTTGTAGACTTATGCCTTAATTTTAATATATCCACACTGGTACGTACTGTGGCATGAGGGAAACTGAACTTCGTTTTCAGGTACAAAATTGTTTGGTACATCGAAACTTTCGTTAATTAAAGTTTGTTTTCAAAACGCGTTATTTAAAAAGACAAATTTTCTTAAAGGTCTCCAAGATGTTTAGGTCTTTCAAAGTTATATAAAAATCAAAATAGAAATATCCTTTTTGGGAACCAAGTTTGTAATGTTTTTCATTATTAAATAAAGCATAAATAATAAGGTCAATGACTTTTGAAAATTGGCACACTTGGTCAGTCCTTGGTAAATATATAATAGAAACTAAAGAGTCCCGGTGTTTGGCGGGCGAGCTAGAAAGAGGAAGGCCCCCTTAGGAAGACATTTTTAGTTTTTTGTTCATAGATCTGAAACTGTAACATTTAGCGAACATTTTTGCATAAAATAGTTAAAGCTGACCAAATTTCATACAAAAATGTTCCCTGCGGGAAATGCTATACCAATTGAGGGGATGAAAAGCAAAGCAAGAACTAAAAAAATTGAGTTATATGCAGCAATCAGCAATAAATACCAATATCTATCAGTCTACAAAAATTCAGACTTGTACGATGACCTCAAAAGACGGCATGTCTTAGAAACCAAAAATATTATGTACGAAATGCATGGGAACAAAAAACTTCGAAGCTTAATTAGTCAGAATTTTATTTTTTGCACTTGTACACCTTTGCTTTTAAGCCCCTCAATTGTCTTGAACGTACTTGTCCTATAACTGTTGAAAATGGGAATTGAACAAAATGTTCCTGAGTCGTTACCGGTAAAAAGAGAACATATGAGAAAACTATGCAGAACAAAAATGTTAGCAAAATACCCACATTATACTAGTAGATTTTTCAAAATTAAAAATATTTGTTTATAGTGTACAGCTATTTAACTAGTATGAAAGAACCCATCACGAGACAAGTAGTTTAAGTTTGAGCCTAGAAGCTATTACTGAGTATCTTAATTATATAAAAGTTACCGGTATCTTTCATATAAAGCTCGGGAAGTCGAACCGGTTTCTAGTCCTTGGGAACCAGTCACGTGACATGTCTTGTGGCAGGCTCTCTTCCCTCTAGGGTTGCTAATACTTTTTTACATAAGACCAACCGTTTTGGAGTTATAAAGCCAATTAAAGCAAGGAAATTAAAAAAAAAATTAAATCATCCATAACAATGCTTTGGTGCTATTCACACATTACGCAATGCTATTTTCGGAGTTTTTATAAACCCCTCACTTCGCAACGCTTTTTAAAAAATTTTAATTATAAATTATCTAATCCGTAACAAATCTTACAAATTATCTAATCCATAACAAATGTTACATTAAATATGTGAAAAGCACCTTTACAAAATTAAATATTTTGGAATGTGTAAATTTTCTAATGCGTAAGATGTGATAGGTACGAAAAAATAAAATAATAGATAATTTCGGCCGTTGTCCAGATAACGGTACATTTGTGTTTTTCGAAGTGTATGTACTGTTTAAAGCGCCATCCAGAGTCAATTTGATCGGATAAAAAATTACTGAGTTATAGTGGCTTAAACGAAAGTGTAAACATTTTTAAGAAAAATAAGCCAACGCCTGTTTCGAAGCAAATTTTTGAGACTGCCTCCTGAAAGAATTTAAAAAATACTTAACCGCTTGAAGCTTGTGACCACAGATACATACATATATGATGGTTATACCACACTTGACCACGATTTTCGTTAATGATATCAATTTCGAATATATCTCGAACATTTATCGTGTAAAATTATCGAGAATGACACTCAAAAATGAATCTAAAAACGTTTACCTGTCGTTCAGTTTTATTTCAAAAAACATTCGATTTCGAAGGTTCGTTAGCAATATTAAAAGTGAGCCAATACACATATGAGATTTAAACAAGCAATACTTGTTACACTATGGTACAGAAAACGAAGTATAAATACATAAAATGTTTTTATGAAATGAAGATTTATTTTATACTCGTATGTGTATTATTCTCGTCTATTTAATTCTAATGTCCAACCTTATACGTGGCTCCCCACCTGCCCAGTTGCTTTTAAGTGTCGTGTGCAATTGCATTCACTCATAACAAAACAATACGCCTGATGAGCACAAGAGTGTGGGTGTAATATAGAGTTTTTCACGATAGTTTCCGTGTATATATGTGCCTTAAAGAATTATACACTTTAATACAGTATCTTAATAATTCGAACTTGTTTAACAAACTTTCAAATCCTTAAAAAAATTTCTATAATTTTGTATGCAGAACAATTTGATAGTCATATTTTTGATAAAAAAAACCAATGCACTAGAAGAAAGTGGCAACACTGATAATAATATGTTACAAGACAAAATATTGAGGAGATTTTATTTATATACATAATTCAATAATTCTGGCAAAAAACGTCGACTTGAATACAAAAAGCCAATCGAACATGCCTCTTCATGCCCATTCAAATAAAAAATATTGAAAATCGGTAGATAAATGGCGGAGTTATGCGATAATCAATATTACGCGCGGCCGCTTTGTCCGTACGATTTCCCCTTAAATTTCTATATGACCAAACTGCATGCACTTTCAGATAAAAAAAAATTTTTCAAAATAGTTTCATAAATTTCGAAGTTATGCGATAATTAATATTAAGCTTAAGCTTTTGGGAGAGGAACTTTTAAGTGAAACACACCATTTTGAAAATGTTCTTTTCCTCTTTCCGCTGCCCAGGATCCGAGGCTGAACTACATGTTTTTGTCTCTTCTCTCTATTTGAAAGATATTAAATGAGAGTAATTTTTAAGTAAAATCAATCTAATAAAGTACAAAAATATGTGTTACCTTAAATTTCACTTATTTTTGAACAAGTTGTTCTAAGCGCGTATTCCCGGGAGCAAGGAAATTTCTAAAATAAATAATTCCTAATTTCCCAGGAAATTAAAAAGTTTGGGAAACGAAAAACTCTTACACCTGTATAAAGTAGTTGTTTATATTTATTCTACGGGCTTAGGGGAGCAAAGTTATATGTATTAAACGTGATTACCTACAATCTCGCCAGGGAATTAGTCTAACACATGCACTTAAATAGACATATTTGAGAACCTGTGTGTGTGTGTGTGTGTTTATTTAGTGTGCACTCTAATGCTACTGGTTGTATCAAATGAAGCTTATATTCCCAGCGGGAAAACTCAGAAGACCTTCTTACTTTAGGCCTTATTAAAGGTCTGCTTCGACAGTTTTTTATTCAATTATCATTCTTATCTAACTGCTAAAGAATGCCTTACAGAAGGCCTCGGCTCTTCCGTATAAAAGATAAGATGCACATTCCACATTCGATTCTATGAGAAATGAGCAAGAAGGAGTAGAATTTTTTTATTTTTTTGCGAAAGCAAAAGAAATTCGTTTTATTCGGCGTTGTCAACTTTTCAAATTCAAAGGCCGCGCAAATCGACATAAATGTTTTATATGGATTAAAACAAATAATACCAACAAACCAGTTCTCCTTTTACTTCCGATTTTCTATAAAATTTGGCACGAATTATGCCTCTGGCATGACTAGTATTACTGAAAAATCTTAGCACGATCTATTTTCGAATTAGCGAAATATAGCGATTAGATAATGGAAAAATATACTAAACCGATTTTACAACATTATGTTCCATTGTGGTGTCATATGAAAGGACACAAAATGCACTTTAAAACTACAAATATTATGATTTTATCTCTCAATCTTCTCTAAAATTTGACCTCTTGCCCTGCCGATTTTTATAAAATTTGGTATAAATGATGCATCTGGTATAGCTAATATTAGTGATAAATCTTGACTCAATATACTTTCTGGCTCACGAATTATATATAGCGACTTTAAAATGGGAAAATTTAAGAAAAATGTAAAATCAAAAAAAAAAACCAACAAAATTACCCTAGATGTTTCATTGAGGTGTCATATTAAAGGGAACAAAGTGGACTTTACTGTTAAAGAGTACAAAGTGGACTTTTCATTTGTTACGCTTTTATTTTGCAGTCTTCAGAGCTCAAATTATGTAGACATAAGGTCAGTTAAAACTAACGTCTAAGATCGAAAAATAAAATCGTAACATACATATGTCATTTTAATGTCCATTTTGTGCCCTTTAATATAACACCACAGTGAAACATTTAGGGTAAGTAGTAGAAATAATTTTGTAATGCCAGCCTAATACATTTTTAAGTCGCTATATATTGCGCGGACCAGAAAGTATATTGAGCCAAGATTTTGCGCTAACACTAGTTACACCAGAGGCATCATCATTCGTACCAAATTTTATAAAAATCGGAAGGGAAAAATAAACAGGTTTGTTGGTTTTATTTGTTTCCACCTGCATATAAAGCTATATATTTATTTACACGGGCTAGGACCTCATTTCCGGCCTATGGTTTCTTGGCGAAATTTTTTAAGAATTATCCGTAGATTACGTTTCTGCTATACAAGTTTTTAAGTTTTCTTCCATACTAATTGACCAGTCCTATTAGGCATCTCGGCGATTTCTGAGAAAATATCATCATATTTAAAATTTAATAGCATTAGAGCGCGTCATCAGATAATTTTAGCGTCATTCGAAAAATTTTAGTCGTCCCTTAACCAGTTTTGATTAGAAAGGGCATAGCTTCCTGCTACAAGTGCATCTAAATTGCCAAAGTATTCTTTATACTTAAGCATCCTGAAATATGGTATTTTAGCTTTCTTAATTTTTTTTACCAGAATACATTTAGCTGACAAGGGTCTATTGTGCATAGTTTTCGAGTTGTCCGGCGGACGTTATTTCCATGAACATTATAGCATGTCACCAAGAATATATGTCGAATTTCGTTGAAATTGAAGAGGGTAAAAATATGAATTCTTGTTTTTGTGTAAAAAATTTTTTTAAATTACTCTTAAGTGTCAAGCAAACGAAATACCTGCAAAAATACTTTTCGATATGGACTTTAACGCTTTTAAAAAATAAAAGATAAACGACAGCTGAATGCTCGAATGCACTTTATATAAATTTGCTTTTTTTTATTCTTCTACAAGACTGCAAAATAGTATGTTCAGGAAATAGTTACATTAACAAAAAATGTTACCTTTAAAAAATATTTTTTAGATAAACAAATTTATTTTGGAAATTAGGGCCATCGTCACAAAAAAGCACTAAGACTGATTCTTGTATCGGGTGTTTTTTTAGAGGTATAGAACTTCGAATTGAAATAAAACACAAGAAAATCGTTTTAATGTCCATCAATTTGGCTTTATTGGAAGGATAATTTTATGCCATTAATGATTAAATATGATTTCGGGCATGTGGCCGCCGCGGCTGGCTCGAATAAAGCCAATTCTACAGGTCCAATTTTCAACCACTTTTTCGAGCATATGGGGCCGTATGTTGGCAATAACGCCACGAATGTTGGCTTCCAAGTCCCCTAACGTTTCTGGTTTGTTGGCGTAGACGAGCGACTTCACATATCCCCAAAGCAAATAATCCAATGGTGTCAAATCACACGATCTTGGTGGCCAATTGACAGGTCCATTCCGCGAAATTATGCGCTCATCGAATGTTTCCTTCAATAAATCGATTGTGACGTGCGCTGTGTGGCATGTAGCGCCGTCTTGTTGGAACCACAACTCATCCACATTCATGCCATCCGATTCGGGAACAAAATAGTCGGTTATCATGGCTCTATACCGGTCTCCATTAACGGTAACTGACTCTCCAGCATTATTTCGGAAGAAGTATGGCCCAATGACTCCACCAGCCAATAGAGCACACCAAACAGTCAGTTTTTGTGGATGTAATGGCGTCTCAAGGGTCTCATGTGGATTCTCTTCACTCCAAATGCGGCAATTTTGCTTGTTGACGTAGCCATTCAAGCAAAAATGAGCCTCATCACTGAACAAAATTTTGCGATGAAAATCAGCATCGAGATCAATCTCATTTTCGGCCCATACACCAAAATCACGACGCATTGCATGGTCTCGCGGCTTTAATTCTTGCACAAGCTGGATCTTGTAAGGTCGCAAGCCAAGATCTTTGCGCAAAATCTTCCATAAAGTTGATGGACAAAGCTCCAATTGCTGTGCACGGTGGCGAATCGATTCATTCGGGTCCTCTTCAACACTTTGCTCTACAGCGGCAATTGTTTCTTCGGTGCGCACTGTTCGACGTCTCTGCGGATGCGTATTATCACATAGAGTAAACGTAGTGCGAAAACGATCCATGGTTAACCGAATTAATTGCTCTGATGGACGATTATGTCGACCATAAAATGGACGGAGCTTGCGGTAAACTTCGCGAACTGAACCATTATTTTCGAAATAAATTTTCACGATTTGCAAGCGTTGTTCTTTTGTCAACCTGTTCATGATGAAATGGCAAACCAAACTAAATATTAATCACTTGACAGCTGACAAAATGGCCGCCAGTTAAAAAAGTGATGCCAACTTAAAGTTCTATACCTCAATAAAAAACACCCAATACATAAAGGTCAAGAGCGAATTAATAACTTGATTAGTTAATCTTAAAATAAACATAATCTTTCTTTAATCTACTAGAACGTTTTTCACTTCTAGCTAAAACATTTTAGCATTGCCATATGAAATGACAGCAATTTTTAGTATTAGTGTGGCAATCTATGTAAGTAAATTTCGCAAAATGTCATCAAAATAAGAAATAGATCATGAATAAGAAGAAAAAGTGCGTTTTTTTTGTTGCTGTGTGCGATATTATAGGCAAGAAAAAATATTTATTTGTTATTTTAAATTAAATTTATCAAGAGAAAATCGTAAAATAAAAATAAAAAGTCATTAAAATGGATAAAGAAAATTACATCACAATCTAAGAAAATTTTCTGTGGAAAATTTCATCAGAATCTAAGAAAAATTTCAGTAGAATTAAACCGCCAATTTTTGGTAGTTTAAACTAGCAAACAAAGTGAGATAATCGACTAGTGAAAAAGAACATTAAAAGATTAATTTTAATTTAATCGATAATCTCTATGTAAAAGACTCGGCCTAAAAGTTAGATTAAAAAAAAATTTTCACGTCGAAAAATTGAAAAAGCACTAAAAACAGTGCGAAAAGCATCGAGTTGACAAGGCTGGCTTTGTACATTAAAGATGTACTTTATAAATAACAAACACTCTCATATTCTTTTTTCACAAGTAATTTGTATACAAAGCTGAAATTTACATACAAGAGACATAATAAATGCTGGTATTATGCCGTTTATGATGGAGCTGATTAACTTATACTTATACCGGCGAAATTATTCACATCCAAATAATTTTTAATAAATATATTCGTTTTAGAACTACTTTAGATGAAAGAAAATAATTCGAAATAAAAAATCACATGTATCAAAAATAAAGAAGCCGCTATAAAAATACCGAGATTAAAAAAATGTACCTCCATTTACTGTTCGACAGGCCTTCCTTAGAAACTCTTCAAAATGAGCTTTTTAGAAGTTCTTTTGTCAGGCCTTCCAAAACAAGCAAAGGGAAGACCTTCCCTGCAATGAGATCATGTGGAAAAAAGATGTGAGTATGGAATGAAGGAAAGAAGTCCTTTTTTATCCAAAAGAAGGAGTATGGAGGACTTCTAGAAGGTATCCGTACTCCTTCTATTTCCCGCTGGGTTGTTGTTGTTTATGTCTGCATGATTTTCGTATCATGTTTTTATTTCTTGGATATTTTTTTTCGTTGCATCCTTTGTATACATTTCAACTTCCTTACCACTCTGCCTTTGCAAGCTTAGTGCAGAAATAGACGTCTGTCTAGTCGTTTGCTACAAATCCCTTTTGGCAAAATTATTGTTTGTTTTATATTGTATGTATTTGGATGTGTAGTGTGTATGTTTGTAATTATTTCGTTTTTATTATTTTGAAGTTCTGTTTTTGTAAATCCCACCTGCTGCTAACCTTTTATTTAGTCTACTACAAGTATACATAATGAAAAAAAAACAAATTTATATACATATTTACGTAACAATATTTATTTAGTACATATGTATCTAAATTTGCTCTATTGTTGCTTTTATTTTTCGGCCATTCGTGTATGTATATCACACTGTTAGACACTGATACAATAATTCTTCTTGCCAATTACATATTTCCCTTTAACATCAAACAGGGCTGAAGCAATTCAATTTTATTTTTTTTTTCCGAAATTATAGGGATTTAGGTATGCTTACTTAATTTTGGGTTATAAAAACCATTTCTTGACTTATTTATCCTCTTATAAACAGATTTGCAAAATCTCCCTTTGGCTAAAAGTTTTTATAACGAACCACAGAAAAGATTTTGTGGGTCTGCTTTAATTTACTTAATGTTAATATTAGTCGGAATAACTACCACTAAAGATAATTTTTATAATATAAAATTATTTGCAAATAATAATTTTTATTAGTAAAAATAGTTTTGAAATTATCTTATGTAAAGTTTTATTAACGTTTAAAATTTCGTTCCGAAAATCGGCCATTTGTTTTTTTTAACATCATCTAAGGACACTTGGGCTTTAAGACGGATATAACGATACCTTAACTGTCGAAATCCAAGAGGTAATAAAGAAATTTACAAACATACAAGACACGCGCGAAAAACATAAAGGTAGATGTACATAACACGCGTTAATTCGTCGACGAGTATCGACCCCTTAGAAACTTTAGCGCATGTAGAATGGCATGTTTCACAACGCGCTTTAGAAAAGCCTGTTCTGTCAGCTGTTTTTTATTTGTTCACTTATATGTACACTGTAAAATGGAGTTGTTGTTTTTGTAGGGCTGGCTTCTTTTTTTAATACAATATTGTATATTTTTTAACCTCTTCAAACGATTTTCATTCATGATTCACAATTTTTTTACTTTGTTCTATTATCAGCTGATAAGAAGTCAAAAATACACAAAGCGTCAAAAAGTTGAATGCTAACCAACTTTCTGCCGCAAACGCGTCAAATGTTTTTTATGTAACTTGTTCTATGAAGAAACATTGGTAGAAGTGTACAGCGCGCTCGCGCACTAACGCGTGTTATGTACTTCTACCTTTACCCTTCCTTGATAGTTGGGTAAAAAGCTGTTACAAAATAACTTTTTTAAATCACAAAGCTAATGGAACCAGCGTTGTCAGAAGCTTTTTGAAGAAAATCATCATATGACAAAATAAAAATCATATTTTGGTATAAAAAATCATCACAAAGATTTGTTATTCTAAATTGTTATTCAAAGCAAAGCTGGACAGTGAAAATTTTAGAGCTAACTAAAACAAAGACCCAGTCTTACCCTATAATAACCGCGACTACTTCATACAGCGTGTATAGAGTACTCCACAAGGGACCAGTAGTGAGACTCTGTAACTTTTAACAAAAACAACAGTTGTTCTGTTGCCAACTTGTTAAATTATTTGCACTAACGATTCCACGATTCTGTGGCTTCTTGTTAACAACATTGTTTAAATCTAACATCATGTGGCATCTTTGTTAAAATAAACGAAATGCAAAAAGAGGAATATAACGAAAACAAATCAATTTGTGATTGCCAACCAGTGTCCAGAAAATTTTTTGCACTAATTTCTTAATTTTTGCGAAATAATTGTTAAATTGAATGATTAAATAATAGAAATATTATTTATACGTAAAAGATTTTTATGTTTGTATATTGCTCTAAAACAATAAACTTTAATTATTGCCATAAAGTACGTGCTACGGCTGCACAGCTGACTCTTGTCTATTCGGGAACAACAGAAAAATTATTGTCGTTAGTTAACCGACAGCAAATATTGTTGAAATTGTACAGAATGTCAAAATCGTTAATTTGCTTGTTAAATATTTTAACAATGACAACTATTGTTAAAATTGAATAGAGAATCTCACTACAGGAGTAGTTACAAACTGGTCCAAATATATGCAATAAACGTAGTCTATTTAACAATGTGATGTCCTAGGGTTGGACCATGTAGTCCAGCTTTGAAACTCAGTTAATTTTACGTACAGAAAAGCCCTATAATGCGTAAAAAATATCTGGTCCCTTGCGAGTGCGAGCATCGGGACTCTGCTACATTTAGGAATATCATTTTCGGTTTTCTATTTCAACATGCATCAGCTTTTGTATAAAAATTTTAATTCATATAAATTAATTTAAATGAATTACTGTTACGATATGAAAAAATTTATTAAGCATTCTTGTAGAAGTGTATGTATACTAAAGTGCAGTTTCCACAATCCGCACGGTCGACTTGAGTCAAAATTTTGTATAATCACTAAAAAAAAGCGAGCACATTTCATATAAACTTTCTACTCAGGTCGACTGTCTGGATTCTGGAAACCACACTTAAATATGTATACGAAAATAAGAAAATATTGTCCGAATAACGAGTATTATGTGCAATTTCATTTGACAGTGCGTGTGTATGAAACTTCAAGCAATTTAATTACATTACTGGAGGTAATGTTTTGATTTCCAAAGAAATTTAACATAAAATTTACATTTCTATATCGCATTCTTTGAAGCATAGTGCACTCGTGCATACATATACAAATACATATTAGTAAACGTTAATACTAAGTCATATGTATTTTATAATCCTCAAAATTACAGAATTTTTTTGTTTATCAATTTATACAAAATTCTTTTGAACATATGTAGTATTAGGGAGACCCTTAGCTATATGACAATTTTTTTTTGTCAACTTTCCATTACTATCGGCCCCAAGTTTGGTGAATATTGATGAAAAAATTATCGTCCCAAATTTTCAGATCAATCGGCTTGGGATAACATGTGCCGCCACTCACGACAGGGCGCTCATATGTATAAAATCCCATAAAACTTTATTTTTCTTGCATCATAACTTCAAAGATATTACTTTCACAAAAAAATCGTAAGAAGAAAATGTTGCTTGTGAAGTTTACATTTATCTTACAACTTTTCTTTAAAGTTCATAGTTAACGAAATAAATATAATGGCGCATAATCATAGTCCTAAACAAAGTATACTTTATGAATTTAAAACCAGTATTGCCATTCAAAATACTGGTTTTAAACTGCTAAAGTTTACTTTGTTTTGACTATTATTATGCGCCAACATTTACAACATAAGTTGTTTATTTAATTCAATGCCTCCTCATGAAAAACTTCTGGCAACATATTTATTTGAATCCCCTAAAAGTATGCATGTTTTTCAGTATTTACTACAAATGATTGGTTCGAAAAAAATTTTTCGTTTTACGTTTTCTGAAGAAGCAACTTATGGAATTGACACCACTTTCGATCGTAATAGTATTCTGTGACATGGCTAAAAAAATTTTTTTTTTGACACAAGTTCCACGACATCTCTGAAACTACTGAGCAGATTAAAATACAACGTTGGAGCTACTTAAAGATAATATTGTTGTCTCATTTATGTTTTTTTATTTTACTTGAATAGGATAAACCTTTCACCATTTATTTTAACATTCGTCGTGAAATCGCTTCATTTTTTAAATAAAAAAATGGGAAAAAATAAATAAACCGACTGCACATTCGGATTTAACACCACAAATCACATAAGAGACAATTTTCAGTTGCGACAGTCCAAACCCTTGTAATCTTGTGTTTTTAGTTGCCATGAGCTGGGAGAACGAAGGAAGGAAGCATTGAACAGCTGATGTTTGTAAATTTTATATTTAGTTGGTTAACTATTGACCAAAGTTGTTTGGGTATAAAATGTTATAAACTTCACAAGCAATATGTTCTTACAAAAATATTTAAATTAATAATTTTTAAGTTATGCGGCAAGAAAATTAAATTTTTTAATACTTCCTAAATTTGAGCGGGCTGTCGGCAAGTCTTATCGCCAACTGATTGATCTGAAAATTTAGCAGGATCATTTTTTTTAATCAAAATTCAACTAGGGAGTGATTTAGGATAACCCTAGTGTAGTATGTTGCTACCTCTAGTATATTAAAAAATACCTTTTTGGCAATTGCAGTTTTCTCCTCCTAACCAAATTTAAATTAATTTTAGTGAACCAAAAACTACCAATTGCTCTGGAAAATATTTCAATTGAATTCGGTATTTCGAAATTGGTAAAAATCAAATGCAAATGATTAAATATTTAACTATGTACTTTGAGTATGCTACATTTATTTTATTATTAGTATAAGTTAGTTAACAAATATTACAAAAAATGTATATTATGAAAATTTTTCTTATACAAGATTAAACGAATAGTATATAGCCCTTTTAGAAGTTTTCTTTTCTACTTAAGTGCCTAAATCATGTTGAAAAAATTTTAAATGCAAATGCATTAAAATAAAATAAAAAGCAATTTATCAATGGTGTTAATGCAATTTATTCCCAAGAAGATGCTTAAAAAATAAGAAAAATTGCACACAAATTGCCAACGCAACCCATTGGGGACGAGTTTATAGCAAAAACTCACAGTCAACGATTTTTAAATTGGATTTAAGTGTTTTTTTTTCATACGAAAAGCACAAAAAGTTAAAGGAATAAATAAAGAGCTCATGAAAACTTAAAAGATATTTTAGTCCAGGAGCCAGTGACAAATTTGGCCAATTATTTCTGCTCGAACGATAATGCGCATACCAACCCCCTACCTCCATTCGTTAAGAGGGCTTCCGTACAAAATTTACTATAGAAACTAGAAATATATTGAAGAAAAAGTCCTATAACTGCCTAGGAGTCCCCCTACGACGGTAAAATGTATCATCGACCTCCATTGGATTTTGGTTGCCAACATTTTCCCAAAACATACTTGCCCTCATCTCTACCCCTTAGGGGCTCGAATACAAATCAGGTGGTTTAATGAATTTGGTCAATTTAATCCCAGCAGCGTCTAGGATATATGACTGACCCATTAGTTTTTTAGCACCAACATTTTTTCTGAACATGTCTACCACCTACAGAGGGCTTCCATACAAAATTTACAATACAGAATAGAAATATATTGAAGAAAAATTTCCATAACTGCCTAGGAGTCTCCTCTATGGGGTAAAATGTATGACTGACCTCAATTAGTTTATTGTTTCTAAAATTTTCCCAAAACATACTTGCCCCTTATCTCCACCGCTTAGGGGGTCCCATACAAATATAGTGGTTTAATAAAATTTGGCCCCTGCAGCGCCTACTTGGTTTGTACCTGGTTTTTACCTTTTTTATTCGACATACGTGGAGCAGAAAACTTAAGCCCGACCGAAAGCCAGCCAGGTAGGCGCTGAAGGGGCCAAATTTCATTAAAGCACTATATTTGTATGGGAGCCGCCCCTCCAATCTAAAGGGTGGTGATAATGGGCAAGAAAGTTTTGAGAAAATTTAGAAACAATAAACTAATGTTGAGGTCAGGCATACATTTTCCTCCTAAGGGGTCTCCTAAGCAGTTATGGGACTTTTTCTTCAATCCATTTCTATCCGCGATTGTAAATTTTGTATGGAAGCCCTGTAACACTGTAAAGTTCATTCTTAATAAAAAAAATTGTATCTGCTGTAGCAAAACAGATTTGAAGCAACTCTCCAATTTTTCAAACCAATGTTGCCGTACTGCAATTTCTTAAAAACTTATTTTACCCGCATTTTAATTTGTTAAATTTTGTGAGTGGTCAAGTCAATTATTTTTTTTAAGGCTAAAATATTATACCTGACGTTATTTTTAATTTGAAGCTTTTATCGCCAAGATATTTGACCTTCTTCCCACTTTCTTCTTTACCCATTTTCGCCCAAAAAAAAATTCCAAAAAATCCTTGAACAAAAATGTTCACTTCTGTTAAATGAAATTAATTTCACGATGTTAAGTTATAAAGGGTTAAGGAATGAATATACCCAGCAAACACAGAAATACACTACATGTATTGCCAAACGTATTGCCAGGATGAAAAATATTATTGCGGCAATAATCGATTTCGTATTGCGGAAGATACTTCCTTCGGGAGGAAACGTGCTTCGATGGCAATACTCCTACGCAATACGAAAGCGATTCTTCTAGATGATAAACTAGCAATATCGCCAGATAACCACTTATAACAAAATAAGAAGATATCACTAAAATATGATTAGGAAGATAAAGAAGATTTTGCATTTTAAAAATATTCATTGATAAACACCGATTTTTTGGATTCCATCTTTTCGCCTTTTCTCTAAAAATTGCATGCATACATTTTGCAGCTAAAATTCATTTGTCGTGGAGATTCGCCCTTTTTCTGTATATATTTTAAAAATAAAATTAATTAATATAAAATTTGTCTCTTTATATTGCGTAATTGGTCAAAAATTATAAAATGAAGAAAATAAAAATATTACTTCGATTATATTCTTTTAGATGACAATTTGGGGATATTGCTAAAGTATTGCCTAAGGGGATATATTCCAATTGTTTGCAGGGTAGAGGGTAGATATGTTTAAAAAAAATTTTGCTAAAGAAACCTATTAGGAGTCAGTCATATACTTGGCCCGTCTAGAGGCATCTTAGGCGCTGCTGGGGCTAAATTTAACAATTTCATTAAACCACCTTATTTGTATAGGAGCCCCCTTAGGTGTGATGATAAGGGGCTATTATGTTTTGAGAAAATGTTAGAAGCAATAAACTAATTGCGGTCATTCATATATTTTACCCCCTGGGGGGACTCCTATGGAGTTATGGGACGTTTTCTCCAATATATTTCTATTCTGTATTGTAAATTTTGTTTGGAAACCCCCTTAAGAAATGATGATAGGTGGTAGGTATATTCAGAGAAATTGTTAAATAAAAAAATAATGGGGTCGCTCCTACATTTTACCCATGTAGGGGCATCCTAGGAGCTGTAGTGGCCAATTTTTTTTTAATTTTATAAAATGTTTAACTTTGTATTGGAGCCCTTTTAAGGAATGGTGATAGTGAGTAAGTATGGTCGGAAAAAATTTCGAAAAGGAAAAATTAAGGGTGTCGGGCCTATATTTTACCTCTCTATGAGTGGCTGTATGCCAGTTATGGAGTTTGTTTTTTGTAAATGTTTTTCTTTTTGTCCCACTTTCAAAGTATCAGCTGATGGCCTTCCCATCGCTATATAGCCAGCTGCAATATATATCTATTCGTAGTTCCATATAAGCTATCATCAGGTAAATTTTTAGTTAGGAGGAAATGTCTGAAACTGATTTTTTTTCGTGCTTTGGAGGCTGCCACGCTCATCCCCCCACCGGAACCGCCGCTGATGTTCACGATGCTTTATGATACTAATCCCTGATCCGTGTCACCAATTATCATTCGAGAAAAACTTGTCATGTAGATTTGTCACTGGTTCGCGGGCTATTTCGTATATGCATTAGTTTAAAAGATGTGTAAATAATTGTGCATGCTTGCCGTGCACTGCGGTTCCGGAAATGGACGTTTCAATAAAAAATTTGCAACAGCCTCAATTTTTATTAATTTATTAAATTCTAAATTAGCCTATTGTGTACGCATAATACTGTAAAAGTTTTGAATTTGGATATACATTAATTCAGAAGATTTGAAAATTAAAGTGCGACAAGCGTGCACAATTATTTACATACATATCTTTTGAACAAACATAAATTTACATAAATTTTAAATTTATGGATATCGCATTTTAAAACTTTTATGGTATAATGAAGACGCCTTAGGCTACTTTCGGCTTAAAAATAATAACAATAAAATTGGAATTAAAAATAGTTTTTTTCACAAATTCAATTTTTAAGGATAAGACAATTTCCTTCCTATAAGAATCACTCATCACATTCATATGTATATACCCTGAAAGAAACCAAGGGCCAAGTGTGTCCAAGTCGCTACTTTTCTCAACAGGTTTGGTGCCTTTTTGGTGACATTATCAACGAATCGTCTACACTTTTTATTTTTCCTTTAATGGGAAGAGACGTTTTTGACAGCTACAAACGATTCTTTATTGTCTCATAAAAAATCTAATTTAATTGCCTTAGTTAGTGAAAAGTTTCATATGTGTTGACTAGAATCATTACAGTGCACTAGTGAATATTTGGTGCCAATCTCTCATTATGGTCGCATAAGAGCCACCTAGTCTATAGTAAGTCAATAGCTCCGAGGTCAGTAGTGGAATCTAAATTACAATTACATGATAAATGTCGATAGTACAGAACATTGCCTGGGTTACAATTAGTCAGTAGTACTGGGGATAAAGTCAATAGTGAATCAGTACAGTTTTACTATCGACATTTCCTTCAGGGTAATTATCCCATTTATTGCATTTAGTGTAAGTGCATATATACATACACACATAGCTAGCGGTATGGCTTTGTGTATGTTAAAAAAGTTACGTTGCATGTTTGGTGTATGGATGTGATCATAAAAGCTTAAATATGGAAAAATATCAGAAAAAAGCTCATATTCACGTGCTTGTTTTAAAAATTAATAAAAAAGTTTATATAAATTAATCGTAGACACAATAGGAAACATTAACTAGATGCACGTGTATGTGTGCGTGTTAATGTTATATGCATCGTAATTTTTGTCAGTGAAGTAATTACACGCATCTGATTGTGAATAAAGTCTAAAATTGTACATTGATTTAAATGAAATATGAACTACGAACGGTATATTCGCTATTTGTGATTTTTTATGGTCGCCTTAAATAATGCACTGATTTCTGATAAATACATACCTACATCCATAATAGAAAATGCAATTGCAACGCCGACCAATGATTGAGAAATAACGTTCACTATTTTATATGCATTATGTGCATTTTTTATATGTGAACTGGGGTATTCATTTAACTCGACTTTTTCATTGTTCGGTTAATCAATTAATCGAAATTTAGGTTTTTAAATGAATCGAACAATCGAGTAACACTTTTATTTCGTTCGAGTTATTGCATGGAGAACAACAAGATAATTCATTAAACAATCGAACAAAATCAATCTAAATCTAAAGAATATCATGCTTTTTCTTTATTTCATAAATACTAAGAATGATCTTTCACTAATCGTAAATGCGAGGGAATTTGCGAAAAGTGAGTTTGAAAGTTTTTCGAATTCATTCGATCAATTCTTTATTTTTCGAGATGCATAAAGTAATATTTTATATGACAAAGGTAATTTTTTGCTCTTTGATTTTGATATGAATGCTTTTAATGTTTTACTTAATACCGCCGTTAGATTATATTCGATATTTTAATACGAAAAATCAAGTTAACTAGTTGCTCTTGAAATCTCTTCTTTATTTCAAATAATTTTTGCTTAATATGTCCGAATTTGTGTACAAGATATTTATTGCTACTGCATAATTTACTTAATCCTTTGATCATGCGGTCTATTAGTGTGAAATAACGTTTGAATTGAATGGCAAATTTTACATAATTTAAAAAATTTATTAAAAAATCTACAAAAACTTAATAAAAAAAGGAAAATTTACATGAATTTTTTAGTCGAGTTATTCGACTAATCGACCTAAATGACTCGATTAAATTTTTTAATCGAAATTGAAATTTTTTGTTTAGTCGAACATTATTTTATTTCAATTATTCGATTAATCGATCAAACATTATTCGAGTGAATACCCTAATGTGAACCGAATACCGTAGAAAGAAAGCTCTTTCGCAATTGATTTAAATAAGAACTGTGCTCCGCTTTTTTATTGTTAAATTATGATGGGTTAAAAATGTAGCGGAAATTTAATTTTAAACTTAAAATTTTTATTATATTTTATACGGCTACGAATTCAACATATGCCTGTATATAATAAAGTGTGAGCTTAAAAATAATTGTGTTAAATTCATGGTTGTTGGTACAATTGTCGTTGTTGCTGCTGTTATTATAATTGTTTTTATTATGATTCTTTTGTAGAAAGTAAACATGTATTTAGTTTTGTTTGTCATGCATGCATGGGTAATTGTTAATGGTAATTGCTTTGTTTATGCATATGTTTGGTGTTGTTGCAATAGTTTTTGCTCTCGAGCCAATAATAAAGTTGCACACATTCATACGTTCATAGTATGTATGAATGTACATACATTGTTTGAGCCTTGCCATAAATTTCCGTGCAAAAGTTTTGTTTACAAGGAAGTAAATAATAATATCCCAACTTTTAAGTGTATTTATATTGAGAAATTATAATAAATTAAAGTATACTTTTAGGAGTCTAATTTGAAATGCTGAAAACTTTACACCTAGTTGTTTTAATCACAATAACAATAAATTAAAAAAATAGACTTAGGAACTGCAGTATGGATTTAATAATTTTTCCGAATTCACCCAAACACGCAGGAGGGGCTTTAACCATTCAACCAAACAATATTTTTTTGTATGAGGAACGAATAAATAATTCTTGAAGCTTTTGTAATAATAAGGTTTTTTCTATCTTTTGTCCTTTAACAGATCCGCCTGAGTTTCAGGTTAGACATTTTTTATTTATTTCTACACGGAATAATTGTTTTTTAGTCAAATTTGTTTTTATTTACGTAAATTCACTTATTTTTATAAATTACAACGTATAATATATGAAAAATTATTTCAAAGACCACAAAATATAAAAAATTTTCTGAACATTAATTTTCGTTTTAGTTGACGGAAAAAAGGTTGCAATAATTGATATGCCATCCCTGTATTTAAAAAAAATTGTGTTTATTTTTTTTTTCATCTCCGTACTACCAATATAGATCAACACCAGTAGTTAACAATAACAACAGTTGTTATATTGTCAACTTCTTAAATTGTTTGCACTAACGATTTTACGATTCTGTGACTTCTTGTTCACAACATTGTTTAAATCTGACATCATATGGCATCTCTGTTAAAATAAACGAAAACGCAAAGAGCAATATAACAAAAACAAATGAATTTGTAATTGCCCAAGGTGGATTTATACAGGTGATATTATAAGCACAGCTGTTCTATTTTTTCCCCGCAAATGAGATGCTCGCATGTCAAAATTTGTATACGTTGACATAGGGGCTGAGATGTCAAATGTTATTGTAATGTTGTAGTTGTTTTAGAACCAACACCACCTGATAAAATTAATTCACCTTGTAATTGCCAAACAGTGTACAGAAATATTTTTTCATTAATTTCGTTATTTGTGTGAAATAAATGTTAAATTAAATGTTGAAGTAATACAAATATTGTTATTTAAAAGTAAATGTTTTATATATTTATATATTTTTGTAGAAAATTAACTTTAATTGTTGGCATAAAGTACGTGCTACGGCTGAACAGCTGACTCGTTGTCTATTCATTAACAACAGAAAAATTATTGTCGTTAGTTAAACAACAGCAAATAGTTAAACATGAGCAAAATCGACAATTTGCTTGTTAAATTTTTTAACAATGACAACTATTGTTAAAATTGAATAGAGAATCGCACCACAGGTAGTCGCAAGAGAATTCGCCGTGGAGAATTTACATTTGGGCTGTCAAAAAAGCAGATACATTGGGCAGTATGAATAAAAAAAGTATGTGCTTTTTACTTAAAAATTTGTTTTAAAACCGAAAAAAAAATTATTTCCGAATTCCTTAGTTTCAGTTTTTGTACTGTATTTTAAAACACTGTTGCTTGAAGGAAATATTCCTGAGTGGAGGTATAAAATAATTGAATTCGTCTCTCATTAAATCTAATCCTTAGATTTTTAATTAAATCGTTGGCAACAGTATTATTAGATTTTTTAAAAATATTAAACAAAAACTTCATACATAATTCCCTCAAGTTCAATAAGAGTAGCAGAGTCTATAATAAATTTTTTATAGCCACGTCCAAAGATTTTAATATTTTACTTAAGTTAAAATCATTGAACACACTTCCCTGTTTGTATGAAAAGTAATTTCTAAACACATACATTTTGTATATGAGACGAAACAAATAATTAAACACAAAAAAATATAATAATACTACAAAATACGCAAAAATTTGTTACGTCGGTTAATCGACTGAAATTAATCGGTTTAACCGTTAATCGAAAAAAGCCAATTTTAAAATAACCGGTCAGTTAATCGGGTAGTAATTAACCGGCTAACCGATTAACGGTTAACCGAATGAATACCCTAGTGTATACATAAAATTTTAAAATATTTTTCAAATGCTGTGATGATATATAAATAAATTTAAAAAAAAAATGCTAAGCTGTATGCGCGTTTAATCTGTCTTGTTTTCAAGTAATCAATAATTAATTAATACCCTGAAAAGTAAAGCTTGGGATGTTTTACTACTGTGAAAAAAAATTAATTACTTATGTACTTTTTATGTGTATTTTTGATGAAAATAAATCTTAATTTTATTTATAGTCTAATTTTAATTAAATGTTTAACAAAATTAACTTTATACACTCCCGAGTCTCTGTTCTGCCTTTGTCCTTTTTGTCAATTAAATAGCTTATCTCCATTATAATTATTTGTTTCTTCTTTTGTTTTTGCTGCTTTTCTACTCCCTGCCAACCAAGTTTGTTTCAGTGGTACATATCGTCATATGAAATCTAAAAAGACGTAAGTTACAGAAAATTAAAAATCGACTTTTTGATTGATATACGTTCCTGCAAAATTTTGCATAAATAATAAATACAAGATATCGAAATCAAGTAATCGAAAAGCTGGCATACATCCGATTTTTTTTCAACATTGTGGTTTATTTTTCATTATAAACAGTTTTGAGATTCTCCTGTTAAATTTTTTAAATGTAACTTGCGCCTTTTTTGAATTCATATGACGATATGTGGGATAAAAGGTACAAAAGTTGAAACCATTATTTGCTATATAAGCAGACACACACATATTTAGAGTTACATTTGTTGCTGCTGTATTCAAATTTCATTGTGTAAAAGAACTTCTTCATCTGTTCAGTTCACGAAGGAACAAAAGCACAAGTACGTTTTACTTTCCTTTGATTATAATACGTGGTTGTTAAACAAATTGTACGCTAATACTACTAAATAAACTCTTACTTCGTTCCTTTTTTTATTTTCAACATTGCCTATTATCTTTATTTTACGACTGAATTATAAAAATCCACCTTAACGTTTTTTTTACTTTAGAGCAGCATATTTTGTATCTGTGTTAAGAGTATGACTTGTTTAAGTGTGGTTTATTTTTTAGTTTTAAAATCTCTTTCCACACAAAAAAATTATATAAAAATAAAAATTCCTTAAACGTGACCGTTCACAGGTGCATTAGATTTTTTGTTTTATTCCTTATACTATTCTAACAATATTTGTTTTCCGGTTGTCTACTATTCTATGTGTATGTGAACTAGGGATCAGAGAAACAAGCCGTCTTAAAAAGTCGGCGGCAGCTTAGGCAAAAATACTCGGGGGCGGCTCATAGCCGGCTTGAGCCGGCTGACAGCGGCTAGTTTTATATTTCGCGAATTTAGCGAATATTTCACGATAAAATGCATATAATCAATTGCTCTTTTCAATGTTGAACTTCTTTATTACGAAATTTCATTAAATTTTTTTTTTGTAAGTTTTTTTAAAAAAAATTTTATGTAAAATTTTTCAAACACCTGACGACTTTCACATAATTTGTAATGTGTAGTACAAATTTGCAACTAAAAAAACAATTAGCCGGCTGCAATTTTGAGCCGAGGCTAGCCGCATGGATCGGCGGCGGCTTGAAGGTAGATTGAAAGTCGGCGGCGGCCCTTAAGCCGGCTTTGACCCGATCGGCTTGTATCTCTGCTAGGGATGCCAATCTTTCGAGATTTCGGTATCTAACATTTTTTGGTAAAATCTATTATTTTTTAATAAATAGTATAACAAACTTTTATTTTATTTATGCATTTTAAAAGAAAAAACTATCACCAAAAAATGTTCAAATAAAAGTTTGTCTAAAAATAAATTTCATTTTCAGTAAATTTTCTTTGCAGAATCAGTGAAATTTTTTTTTACATTTATTTAGAGCGCAAACACCAAAAACAGCCAAAACCCGTGTCCGTGTCGCAAAAAAATAACGCCGATGGCGACATACACACAAATAACAACAACAAAAATGATAACAAAAGGAATGCGATTGTACCAAGTTTGTTTGCTGAAGATTTTTGAGTGAATCAATTCGTTAATGTGTTTGCGTTAATTCTCATTAATTTTTTAGATGCCTTAGATAAACATTCAGAGTTGAACACATTTAACAAAGTGAAATTTCATAAATGCTTAATTGATGATGATGATGATGATATATTATATATATATATATATATATATATATATATATATATATATATATATATATATATATATATATATATATATTTGATATATTACAAAAAATCCAGTAAACATTTTTGTTTGATTCAGTAAACTATTTTGCTTGGTATTTATTTGTTAGTATTTTTCGACAATTTTTTTTATAAATTTACACAAAAATATTGATTGATATATTACAGAAAATCCAGTAAATATTTTTTTTGGCTAATTAATTTTTTTTTAGAATTTGTAAATATGTTTAGACAAATTGTTTTCTAGACAAAATATATACTAATTTATTGATTTTCTATGCTGCAAACGAAATTGGTTTTTTTTCTGTGTATATCATTACACAAGCGTCTTTATAATTAACAATTTTCTAATACGAGTATGTGGTTACATATGAAATAAAATGCAAAAGAACTTTTCTCATCTCTTTGTAAGTCGCCTAATCACATTTTTTGCAGAATTAGTTCGAGAATTTATACTGAAACAATACCTAAATATGAAAATTTGTTTTTGTTTTCAATATAAATTCTCATGGGTTTTTTTTATTATTTACTTACAAAGAGGCCTTCCTGGAATGCATTTCCTACTCTGTAATTTTTGAAATAGCATTTTTTTTCTATAATCTAAACCAAAAAGAACATATCTGTGGACTAGCACTTAAGTTGAAAATCCGACAGATATGTATTCCTACATTCGCTAATGGATGTAGGATTCATTAGTGTGCTGGCTTTCTACTCTGTAACTCGAATAAAACGAAAACACTTTTGAACTACAATGTACACAACATACAAACTCGAATAGTTTTCTTTAAACAAAATAGTCCGCTTTATTCTGTATATATTTCTCGCTTTCACGTCAACCCGATAACAGAAAGTTTGCACTTGTCTATTCGTCGACGACAACAATTGAATACTATTAATAGTCTTCGAATTTTCCAGACCTTAAAGAATTGTAAGGAGATGTCAATAGTACTCAATTGTTACTGACAACAAGTAGAGAAGTGCCAATTTTATTATGTAGGATTAAGGAAAGTCGACATATAGCTAGCTATAATATAGAATAAGAGGGAATAAATTTTTCAAAATTATGAATTTTACAAATGTTATTTTTCATCCAAAGTTCATATACTTCTTTTTGTTTTCAAAATAATTCTAAGTTGTATATTGTAGCACCCTTGGTGAAAATAATCATAAGAATGTAGTTAATTTATTTTGCTATTGTTGTTAATTTATAAACAATTTGTAACGACTAGTCATTAAATTGCTAAAAATACATGTACAAAATTTTATGGGACTTTTAAATATTATAAAAAATACCATAAAATTAACGAAAGTTAAAATATATAAATAGCTTTTTACATAAAAATTGCTAAGTAAGAAATCCCGAAAAATCTCTGGATTTATTTTTACAAATCCTGGGATTCAGGATTTACCAATCCCGAAAAATCCCGGGATTTCGGGATTTCCCATTTGGCATCCCTAATGTGAACTGCATGACAATGAATGGTGTACGTTTACATATGAGTTCGAATTAGTGTTGGTGTGTATTGAAACCCAAAAGACTCAAATGCAATTTAGATTTTTTTGTGTATGTTACATATCATTAGCTGAAATGCAAAATTGCATAACTATACTTTGTTAAATTTTTGTTAGAGAAAAAAAATAATTAAAATACTTTAAGTAACTGAAGGAAGGCTCCTTTATTTTAATTTTTAACTCATCTGATTTTTGTGATAAAGGTTTGAAAATTCATAAAGACATGCGTTTCGATGTTAAACGTTGTACGGAGTTCTTACGGGAATTCACGTTCGTAAATTCCTTAAAGAAATTTCCGTTTGCTAGGACGGAGTTCCAAAAAAAAGTACACGGAATTTTTTCATTTATCTATACATATATTAAAACTGTCAAAAAGGCGTGTCTGTACATGAAATATTTTTTGAAAATTTTTATTGTGGCGTAAACAGTAATCGTGTTCAGAGAACAAAAAACCAAATTTTGGAAGTTTTGTCTGTCTGTCTGCCCGAACACGCTTCACGTAAAAACCACTGAAGCAATTGTCATGAAATTTGGTATAGAAGTACTTTAGAGTCCTGATTCAAACATAGGATACTTTTTACCGCGATAAAATATCTTATTTCTAAGTTAAAATAGAAGAAATTAAAAACGAAAATATACCCAATTTTACTAATATAAATGCTGTTGGAAATTATAAAGATGTTTTTGTTTTTTTAACGGTGGTAGCATTGTTTATTTTGTATAGCGAGAACTTTAAAAAATATATTAATAAACGTTTTATTATTATATTTTTACAGACCCTTATAGCCATAAAGTGATCTTTAAGCGCGCGAAGCGGGCGGGCACATCTAGTTGTCTATATAAGTCTCTATAAGTGGAGACTTTTTTCCGTAAACTGAAACAATTTATGTTCATACAATTGTTTGGTCACGGAATTTTTGACATTTCTTTTTTTTTGCAAGCTGTAATTAATTTTTAGCGTTTTTGTGTGTTGTAAATAAAAAAAATAATGGAATTTGTGTGTATGCAAACATAATTCTCTACAGATGGCTATACGACTATTTTTCCGTGTAGAAATAAATGTTAATTTCTAAATGTGACTTTCCGTTAGAAATCCGTACCACGCTTAATTACAATAATTAATTTAAAATGTAATTTTGATTTTTGTTTTTTGTTAGTAACGTAGTTTTGCATTTCGGCTGACTATATGTACATATGCTGACTATATGTACAAATGAAATTATTAAATTGCAATTTTTTGGCATTAAATAGAATGTTTTCCCCTTCTGAATCGAATACGAAGTAGTGTAATTGGGCAACACTAAAATTAAAGTTTTTCTCCTTCCGTTTCCCTTATTTAAAGTTGGAAATCCCTGGAATTAATATGTGCTAAAAATGCGACCATGTTGCTTACTAACTTCCATTAACACAAAATTCAGTTATACTCATTTTATTTTAAAGTTAGGGCCGTTAATAATAAAAATATTAACCTGCAGTTAACGCTAAACTCAAAATTTAAATCTTGATAAATAAAATTTCATTAACACAAAGCAGATTTACCTATTCAATTCAAAGTTTCTTAGGCGAATGCGCACTTCTTTGTGCAGTGGTCGTACTCAGATGCTGTTGAACCATAATATTATTTATATAAATTGCTAAAATTTTTGCATTCCCCAAAAATAGTTTATTTCAGGCAATCAAAAAAGTTGACACAAGCTAGCTCTATTTTTTTATTGTTAACGAAAATTGTTAACTTTCAGTTAAAATTTAAGTTTAGACAAACTGAAAGTTAATAAACTTAAAGTTAAAATCTACATAACTGGGTTTTGTGTTAATGGGGGTTATTAGTAGCTTGAACTTAAACTTTAACTGAAAGTTTAAAATGCTAGCTAACAATAAAAAAGAAATCCAGCGAACGATAACTTTCGACATCCTGGGACAGGCTGTTAAACTCAAAGAAATTCCAGTTAAATTTAACTGAAATTGAATATCTTGTGTTAATAAGTTTAAATTTAGAGTTTAGTGTTAAGTGCAACTTAGTCTGTTTATTTTCAACGGTCCTTATTATTATGTAAGTCATTATAAGCAGCGCGACCCAAATTATCATTTATGCAGCCCACGTGCTCACTGAAGAATATTAAAGCTACGAATAAAGCCAATTATTATACACGGTGAAAGATTGTATATTTGACCTGGAGTCATTAAAATATCTCCAATAAATTTCATTCTGCGCCCCACTACCTCTGGACAGTCACAGAGAATGTGGTCCGGCGCTTCTTGCGTTTCGTAGAGTCTACATAGATTGGCCTCAGAGCTGCCAATGGCAAATCGATGTCTTCTGAGACTGCAGTGTCCGATAAACCACCCCGTTAGTAATCAAAGTTAATTTTTTGTCCAATAGCAGTAACTTGTGGGATTTTTTTTTTTGGGATAACGTATTGAATGGTTTGCCTTATCTTAGACCGTGAACGGGCTTCCCAATGGCGACCAAATTCCATACGAGCCCAGGAATTATTGTGTTCCTTGAGATGCCGAAGAAGGGTTCCGGTCCTAAAAACCTACGTTTTGGTCCTCTGTTGGTTAGACAATCAGCTCGTTCGTTTCCAGAAAGGCCTTCATGGACACGCACGCAGCATCAAGTAGATAGGAATACCCTTACACTTTCTCCTCAAGCATCTCTTTCGCAAATAAGGATGGCATAGACTTCCGCGTGCATCGTATGGGAATCGCCCTTTCTAAGTTAGAGACGTAAATACCTGGCCCTGTATCTCCATTTTCCTGTTTGGAGCTGTCAATGAATCAGATCAGGTCAGCATTTCCGTGCCATGTAATGTGGTTCAGCCATTGGAATTAGAATGTCAAAGTTTTTGTTCAAAATTAATGTCGGTTGTGTTTGATCACTTATCCCAAAATATGGGTCGTTTACAAACTGTCTAACACCGGTCCCCAGGTGGTAGGGACCAGTCCGAGCTCTAATACTTCCAATGAAGCTGACCGGTCACTTTTACTTGGGAATGGCCTAGGATGGTGTTTATTGATACTTTGTGACTTATCACTGAACTATCTTATGGATATCCAATCGGTGTGGAGTAATATAAATTATACATAAATATTATTCGGACATTTAGCTGTAATAACTGATTAATAATTGAAAGTTTATTTATTTTTTATTGTTACAAATGCCAGTTGAAATTGTATTTTATTTTTAAACAGTTTTTGATGGGACTCGAACCGACAACCTTCTGCATGACAGGTTAGCACACTACCTACTCGACCACAGGGGCACTTATATTTCAAAAGTATAAACAAGTTAACCTGAATCTAATATCTAAATATAATTACGGGACTGGTTCCTGAGTAACATGGCTGTCTCAATGGAGGGAGACCATTAACATTATTTAGATACTGTGTGATAGGTCTTAGATCCAGCTGAATCCAATTTGTTCAGTGCCATTTACTACACTAGTAGCCTGAATCCCAACTAAACTTTCTGAAAATGGTTAATATGTGACCATTTACACGATATGTTTTTTCTCAACACTCACTACTCCTTAGTTTTGGTATCACTCCCATTATTTCAAGTCATAGGACGAGTACTTTTAGATCATTTGTCACCAAATTTTCTGCTGGGAATATACTCGTGATTAACCAGATCTCCAACACAATTTTTATATTTTCTCTTTCCATAAAGTGCTTCTGAAATGGTATACACTATGAAGTGTACAGTATTTTTATTGTTCACTTGACACTACTGCCTATTCAATTGTTGTACAATGATTTTATGCACTGTTGTTCCTTTGTTGTCTATATGTACTTCACACTCCATTACAATTACTACTACAATCAATAATCACGCTTGACAGAAATGCAACACTGTACTCTTTTAAACGTACACTTATAGTACATACGGATTCCCGGAAATAAGAAAATTTGGGGAATTTGAAAACTCTATCTGAGACCCATCACAAACTGTCTTAGTTATATCAAGTGATCTCCTCCATTGACAACGATTTTATAAAGTTTTTCTTCTACTGTGAAATTAGAAAAAAAAGTGTAATTACAGGGGTTTTGTCTTAAGCTAGTGATTTATAGTATTGTTTAGGAAACATCGTATTTAAATTGTAAATATGAATATAATAAGTACGTATAACATTAAAGTTTATAAACTGTATAATATGCAAATTACAAGTATTTTTTATTAAAAAATTATTTTAAATGAATTCGAATAAATTAACGTATCAGTAAAAGAAAATTACTTCCAATCCTATACAGGTCTTGCTTTAAATACTTCATCATTGACTGGAAGACGAGATTCCTTTGATCGCACCACTTCTGCCTTTAGTCCCTCTACAATGGATTATACCAACAGTAATGCTGCTGCTGCCAATGCTGTATCAACAACGGTAGCTCAAGCAGCCGCCGCCGCAGCAGCTGCTGCCGCTGCACGAGGCAAATGGCCGGGTGCAGTAACTAATACATACGGTGCTTTAGGGGCAACAGCTTCTGCCAGTCCCATCGGAGCTGCCATTACACCACCTCCACAATCGTGCCTAATAAATAATCGTGCCCCAGGAGCTGAAACTAAATATCGTCAACAGATGGCTGTGGGTTTGCCACCAGCCGCTGCTGCTGCTGCCCAAGCAGCGGCTGTAGCAGCAGCAGCCAACAATATGTTTGGCTCAAATAGCTCATTATTCTCTAAGCATTTGGCAATACCGGGTGCGACACCTGCCGCAGCTGCTGCAGCAGCTGCAGCCGCCGCTGCAGCTGTTTCAAGACAAAATGCAGCAGCCGGTGTTGGTGCTGCTGCCGTAGCAGCAGCTGCAGCAGCAGCCGCTGCTGCTAACGGTGCTCCACAACCAGGTCGTTCGCGGCTCTTGGAAGATTTCCGCAATCAACGTTATCCCAATCTGCAACTACGCGACTTGGCCAATCATATTGTGGAATTTTCACAAGATCAACATGGCTCCCGGTTTATACAACAAAAACTCGAACGTGCTACAGCTGCTGAAAAACAAATGGTCTTTAATGAAATATTAGGTGCAGCCTACAGTCTAATGACTGATGTCTTTGGAAATTATGTCATACAGAAATTCTTTGAGTTCGGCACTCCAGAACAGAAAAACACCTTGGGCATGCAGGTCAAAGGTCATGTTTTGCAACTGGCTTTGCAAATGTATGGTTGCAGGGTCATACAAAAAGCTTTGGAAAGTATTTCTGCTGAACAGCAACAGGAAATTGTACGCGAACTGGATGGCAACGTGTTGAAATGTGTCAAAGATCAAAATGGTAATCATGTGGTACAGAAATGCATTGAATGTGTTGATCCCTTAGCATTGCAGTTCGTTATAAATGCCTTTAAAAGTCAGGTGTATTCGTTAAGCACTCATCCCTATGGCTGTCGGGTTATACAACGTATATTGGAACATTGTACTGCGGAACAAACACAACCCATATTGGATGAATTACATGAGCACACTGAGCAGTTAATACAGGACCAATATGGCAATTATGTTATACAACATGTATTAGGTATGTAATTGTGGCAAACAATTTTATTTGTTATTTTTTTATAAAATCGATTTTTTACGATTTTTAGAGCATGGCAAACCTGAGGATAAATCAATTTTAATTAATAGTGTAAGAGGCAAAGTTTTAGTTTTGTCCCAACACAAATTCGCTTCTAATGTTGTTGAGAAATGTGTTACACACGCTACACGTTCCGAACGTACTGCACTTATTGATGAAGTTTGCACATTTAATGACAAGTAAGTAGAGAAAAAAATAATGTGTTACTGGTCGTTTCATATTCTTTTTACAAAAATTTTCTTTTACTTGTTCTTCTATTTTATAGTGCCTTACACGTTATGATGAAAGATCAATATGCCAACTATGTGGTACAAAAAATGATCGATGTCTCTGAACCAACACAACTCAAAAAACTCATGAACAAAATACGCCCCCATATGGCGGCCCTGCGCAAATACACCTATGGCAAACATATTAATGCTAAATTGGAAAAATATTTCATGAAAACATCTAATCCCATTACAACAACAGCCAGCAGTGCAACAGGCGTTGTGGGTATAGGTATAGGAATTGCTGCTTCATCAGCTAATACTACAGCTGGCATGACAGTAACAGGAGGCAATACCATAACAACAGCTGCTGCTATGACAGCAGCATCAAATTCTGCCTCAGCTACAGTTACAACTGCTGTTAACCAACAGCAGCAACAAACATTAGAAAATGGTATTAGTGTTAGTACACCAATGGACACAAGCATGTCAGTGTCATCTGTAGTTAACAGCACAAATTTGGGACCTATTGGTCCACCCACCACAAATGGGATTTTGTAAGCATCCAATATGTTTTTGTATGCATCTTGAAAATAACATGGATTTTTTTTTCGTTCATCTTAAGTTAAGAGCAACGTTTGATTATAGAGATAAAATTGTAAAACTATTATAGAATATAAGACAACAAACATTTTGAGACAACATAAAAACTAACTGCATATATAATCGAGTGTGTTCTGTATTCCATGCGGAATTAAAATGTGCGGAATTAGCAAAGCATTGTTGTTGCAAATTATTATTTATAACAACAATGCTTTGGTAATACCCCACATGTAATTCCGCATGGAATACAGAACATAGCCGAATATTTAACAAATCAAAACAAGCAAGAAACTTAAAAAAATCTACAAGAAAAATTCAAGAAACAAAAAACTTTCGATTTCAAATTGATTTATATGAAAAATAACATTATTGTAAAATACATATACATATATATGAACTAGATTATCTTTGAACAAAGATGATGATGATAATGACGTTTATTAAAATGAAGAAAAGCAAGAGAGAAAGTAACCCAAGAGAACACACACAATTTGTTTAAGTTTAGTGATAGTTTTTATTATTAATAATTATAAATATCGTTTAAGTTTAAAAGAAAGCAACAACAAGCATGTTTTGAATAGTAATTATTGCTAACATTATTTTTTATTCACATTTACTCAAAGCTTTTTGCCAAACAATAATAATTGAAAAGATTTTTAAAGCAATTTTCGAAAAATTAATTTCAAAAAATATTGGCAAAAACTCGATATTGTTATCAAAGAAACTCAAACTATTTTTTAAATTAAGAAAGCTTTCAAAAAAAAATTTCAAGTCTTTACGTTTTGAATTCAACCTGCTGCTTGTTAGAATGAAACATATTTCCTTTAAAACTCTAATAGATTTTGAGTAGCTATTTAAATATATATTTCGTTCTTTCAGAAAAGAAAAACATATTACTGAAATGTTAGTTAAAAAGAGACTTTTAGCAATTCAAGTTTTGTTTTTTTTTCCCCTTTAAAGAAAACTGATAACTGAGTGTAAAACATTTTATTATTTTTATTTTTAATTTTGTTTCTAATTTCTAAGTGTAAATGTAGTTTTATGTTCTTTTGCCTCCTACTAAACTAATTTTTTAACTTTAAGTGAAAAACAAGAGTAAAACCAAAACTATTAAATTATGTTCTATGTAAAATTTTTAATGTTTCAAAATGATAAAGAGAAATCATATGTAAACTTTTTTGTAAAAAAGAAGAAAGAGAAAACAAACAAGCAAACATTTAAAAAAACTAAAAGAGTCATTTTAACTTAGAGTTAAACTTTTTTAACGTAAATTTATGATAAAAGTAAACCAAAACCAAGAGTTTGAATTAAACAAAAATCAACAAAATGCATTAAATAGCATCATAAATAATATATTTTGATATGAAAGAATAAAACAGCAAATAAACGATTTTGTTAGAATTGATGATAAAATCGGAAAATATCTTTTCGAAAAAGTCTCTGAGGTGTTGCTCTGCAATTGATTCGCATATGGTAATGTTGGAATTTGTATGTATGCATTTTACAAAAAAATTCGAAAACATTTACTTTTGCTACCAACTGCAGAGTAATCCCTCTGATTCTCAATAATTAATATGAATTCGTGTTAATTAATATAATCTTAGATAGCAGTAGATGAAATTTTATTTGTTGAACAATTGAACGTATGGACGTTTAATTGGGGCACACCTTTAAAGCGGAGCTTTAAAACAAGTTTTTTTAATAAGTCCTACTTGTTTTTAATGAATGACATTCCAAATTCTAAAATTCAATTCTGTGTATTGAAAAATCAATTTATGGAACATTTTTAGAAAATATTATAAAAGAACAAACATTTAGATTTTCAAAGTTAAATTAATAAAAACAAGAAAGAAATTTTTAAAATAACTCGTCATAAAACAATTCGTTATAAAATAATTCGTTTTTCTCCCAATAACTTTCGTCAACATCGCAAAAATTTTATATGCCAATCGCAACTGAATAGTTGAGTCTAGGTATTTTTAAGACTTTCGCTCTGTATACATATATTTGTTTGTGGACTTTAAGGAATTCACACAGCTTGTTAAGATTCAATTTCGAAAAGTTACATTGTAAAGAATTTTTCTAATTTTATCACAATACTAACAACTTGTTTTTAATATTAAACAAAAGAGCTGTTTTCAAAATTTCCAATTTTTATACACACACATTTTCATATTCATACATAAACTATACATATATAGCATATAAATAATAACACTCATTTATATTCAAATCTGAAGAAGAAAACAAATAAATTACATATTGATATCATAACTCTATATAAATATATAAATATTATTATAAAAAACATAATCTCATATATAATCTTATAAATTTTAAGTAAAACCAACAAAATTGTAGATTTAGATAAAAACAAACTAAACCATAATAAGCGTTTAAGCGAATTTTTATTAAAAAGATATAATTACAAAAAATTATTATAAGATATAAGTGTAAGAAAAAAAGAATTAAAATGTTCCCCTTTTAAAAACGTATGGAAAAATAACAAAAATCGAATATGTGACTATACATTTAAAAACAGCAAACGCCTTAAGGATGTTTTAACAAAATCTCGGATTATTAGACAAACATTAAACATATTTTATGTGTAGAGCTTGCTTAGGCTCTCGTGTTTTTAAAATATCCCGTCTTTCGAGTAATATACATACATACGTCTGTTTTTACTCTACAATGGGCTGGTTCCACAAAATACAGTTCTCGGCTGCTAAAATTACATTTTTATGCACAAAATTCTACCATATTTGCATTTCTAGTATCGAGATCATAAGAAGAAGAAAGAAAAAACTGGTCTTCAATATATCTTTGTTTCAAGCCATACCATGTTCAATTCCTCTCCATGTCTTTAAGTCGCTTTTAAATTGTTTGCTGAGTAACTGAGACTTTTCCATCTGCATGCCAGGCAGGCTTCGTTGTTAAAAACAATTATCTTGTAAAGTTGAAGCCATAACAAGGCGATTTTTGTTTCGTAAATCGAGTTAAGCTTTTTACGAGCTAATTTTGGCAGATGTCCCAGCTTCCAGCATGATATCTATGTATATACCCTATATTATGATTACTATTTAAGGCGGTAATTCTATTGACTACTTGGTAGTGTGAACGTCTCTCAGTTTGGGGGTTGCGGGTTCGATTACAACCAAAGACTGTGGGCTGTTTCACTACAATAAAGGTAACCAGAGTAGTGGTGTACATGGGTCTATTTCTTCTACACTGTTAAAGCCGTCTGTGGCAAAGTTTTACACATGATACATTTATTAATTTTGATGAAAGAAAATTGTCTCATATTAATTTTCAAGTTAAAACTTTCATAAATCCAAAAATTTGTTAAAACATCCTTCTAAAATGTTTTTGTTTTATAACAAACACTCACTTAACTTTTTTTAAAGAACCATAAATACTTTCTTAAAATGTCACTCTTCTGCACCCACCACCTAACAACCACTAATTTTTATTTAAATTTAAGCCACACATTTTAAGAAAACCTCCCTCGAAACTTTTTTTTAAAATAATTTTAATTCTAAAAAACCCCCTTGTACATTTTATTTGTTAATAAAAGACTCTGTAAACTTCTGTGTAAATCTGTAATTAGCAAAAAAACAATGTTAATATTTTGTTCATGTAATATTCTTTGTAAAAATAATATAGGCCTCAAATAAATTTTGTTGAAAAAAGTAAGAGAAAAAGAGCCAGAAGTCTGTTTTGTAAAATTGTAATTTTGTTTTTAAATATATTTTTGTTCATACTTCTCTACTCCTTAACTCCTGTTACTCTTAACTACTACCACTACAAGAATGATCCTCGCTTTTATTTAATTATTATATTATAATTTGTAAACAAAACAAAATGTATAAGTCACTGTTAATTTATTTAAATGTAGTTGAACTCTGCTACATATTTAGTTTTAGTTGAAACAATCTATAAAAATTACTAAACTACCTACCACTCATGTTTTAATGTTTTTAGTTTTAAGCTTAACAATCTAAAAGAATGTGTATTTTGTAATTTTTATTGTATTAAAATGTTGATGATTGCTTAATTATGAAACACAATGTATGAAATATTAAAACGAGAAGTTTTGTGCTTTTTTCATTTCATTTTATTTTAGTATAACTGAACATATACATACATACAAACATACTTATAAATATATAAATATTAATTGTATTTTTTAGTTAATTATAACTGTAACAATTAAAAAAATTCTTTTGTAAATCATCGTTTTATTATAATGAAAATATTGTTTGTAAATTCAAATTGATTAAATATAAATTATTTTACACAAAATTAAACAGAAAAAATTTAAATATTCGTACAATATAATTTTGGCTTTTGTTATTTCAAAATTTCGTTGCTTATTATGACCAGTGCCCTTGTTATATAACTTGTGAGAAATTTTCGCATAGAGAAAACATTTTGTAATTATATAAATCAGCCCCTTTTAGGCGGTGTAATGCATAAAATATTTAAATTGAGTACATTTAAATAAACAAAGAAAAGTTTAAGTTTCCTGTTACCTACCAATCCTGTGTTTAACATGATCATAAAAATTTGTTCGCATTGCAAAGTTCTAACATTAGCTAGATCACCCTTATTCTGAAATTAGCTAAAGCTAAATCTCTTTCGGTAAAATGCTGAATGAATACATATGTAATTAAACAGGTATGTGCTGACACTCGCACGATTGTCAAATCGCATGTGAGTTGCAAATCGCCAAACTTGATTTTTTCATGATCTGAAACTCACGCGTTTTGCTTGCGATTCGCCGTATTAAATAGATCAGCTGAAATCGCCTAAGCAGAAGAAAACAATGGACAATCAAAACCAAACAATATATTTTAAATTCCATATGTTTAATACAAATTGTAAGAATATGTGACTAGTTTTGATGCAAATAAAAAGAAGAGTTTAGTCTAAATCAAGGTAGATTGAACAGGTACCACTACAAGAACAGCTGTTTTCGTAAATTTGAGGATAGATTTTGACACATGGTTGGGATTTTTCTATCAACAACGGGCATGTGTTAGTAAATTTGAGAGAGTTTATGAATATGTGCGACACACAGACAATAGATTTGACATATTTCTGGTGTGTTTCCACCAATAAAATAAATGTGTTTTTGGTGTTGTATTTGTTGTTGTCGTGGTGGTACCTGTAATGAATCTGCCTTGGTCTAAATTCATCAGTTCACTTCAGTATACTCTTGCGATTTGAACTCGCCAAATGTCTGGCGATTGCGATTTACAGAACACCTCTCTTGCGTGTTCAAGTCACAATCGCAAATGTTATGCGAAATGCGAGTGTCAGAGCATGCCCGAAAACTTCTTAGCTATGACATAAAATTTGGCTAAAATTTCCTCGGATTTAATTTTTAGGACGTTATCAAATTTAGCAATACATGTTGGAAAATTGCTTTCGTAGCCAAAAATCGCTAAATCGACTTTATAAATGTTTAGCGATAAAGATTTACCATTAGCGGCTTACAGAATAAGGGTGCAGAACACGGGTCGGGTACAGATTTTTGGTTCATTCTCTTAAATAGGCCTTAACATAACCAAGTATTTTTCGGAAGACAGATTTCAGCAGTTTTATTATTTGTTTACTTTGTTTTCAGTATCTGGAAGGTTTCGAATGAAATGGCTTTCGAATGTCAATGTAACTAACATACAAATTCAAACAGTTTTCTTTTCGAATCAAATTACAGAGTATCAGTGTCCTTCGCGGCTAAACTGGTAGGCTGTGAACTCCAGACACAGTGTACGTGTGGCGACGTTTCATATGCTCACTTACATATAAAATTGAGAGTTGGACTTTACTGGGGGGTTACCTGTAATGCGATGCGAAGTTAAAACTGTTCGCATTTGTATGCTATTTACATTGCAATGCGAAAGCATTTCTTTCGTTTCGAATTACAGGGTACTCCCCCTTGTTTACAAGTATGTCTGCCCAATGTCTGATATTTTGTAGGAGCAGGAGAGAGAAATATAAAGCATTTGTATTGCTTTCTTTCCCGTTTTTTTAAATGAATATGATTAGAAAAATTTGCATAGCCGCATCCACAAAATGTAAATACACATGTATTATCAACTACTTCTACTTTCAAAATTACATAATTTTTATGTAATTTTACACACACACACACTCAGTACAACATTGAGTTTTAAAAAGTAGACACTACCACGCCTGTCTTTTTTTTTTGTCGGCTTGTGTTTAACAAGATGTGAACAAGCTTGGAACCAAGTTAAACAAATATTCAAAATATTAATATTAAAATAATAAGAAAGAAGTGTTTGTTGAATTGGAAATAATGGGTGATTCTATTTTCGAGTCGAAAGAGTGAAAACTCCACTTCTGGTGCTTCTTATGGACATTTCCATAGAAAAGTCCACACTTGTCAAGTACGTCACCAAACAAATGAGCAAAATACACGTGAGCACTGACAGTGGAAGTGTAGCGGCTTCCGAAAGTAGCGCTACTCTCTTCTGCTGTCTACGTTGAAAAATTAAGTTGATGTTAATTTTTCCATTCTTCCTTGGAATATTAATCATGCCCAATTCTTTCTGAATTAAACGTTACGAATCTTAGCCTAATAATCAATTTGGAAATGAGATTGTTTTTTTTTAGAAACGGAAGTGCGATTATAAATTTAAAAAATAAAAATAAAATATTTAGATCATTAATGAAACCTTCATTGCCATTTATACTTAAATATATTTGAATTACACACTTTTTGAAGCTAAACAAATAAAAATCGGAAAACGCTCCATCAGTAAATTAACAACTTACAAAAACGTAGCTACGATCGTAATGCAGAATACACACAATCGTAAACAAATTTAAACGGAACGAAACGCAGAATATGAAAGGTGCCAAACGGAGAAATTTGCAACGCGCATCTTATGCAGAATAGGACAGATTATGACATACGCCAACAAGTTGATTAGATAAGCGATGTACATATTTAGTGGTGAATAATCGTCCCCGAATAATTCAAAAATCGTATTTTTTGAAAAACGGAAAAATTCCTGTTTTCGAATAGTTCTTCGGAAACCGATTCGTCAACTGTGCCTATCGTCGAGTTTAAAAACACGGAAAATGAAAAAAATCGTAAACCGATTTGACAGCTCTGCCTGCTTATGAATTATTGTCAGGCCTGTTCTGGAGATCACTCTTTGTGAAAATGATTTCAAATCCCAAAATAATGTCTTGTGTGCACAAACTTTTTTAAAATATTAAACCGGTTAGTTAAGTGGCTGTCGATTTCAAATCACTTACTTATTTTTGCGTCAAGTGGTTCATGAATTTTATATAAAACTGCTGAAATTAATGATGTGTTCTGTATAAATTTTTTGCTTATTTTAGAAAATTTTCATGAATTTTGGCGATGAAAGCGACTTTCGAGTTTCAACAATTTTTACAGATTCAATCAGCCTGTTCATAGAATCAGTTAAGGAATTGGATTGGAAACATATTTCGAGTCCAATTCCAGTCAAGAACGGGCTCATGAAACCGTATCGGAATTACTTTGTTCGAAAATTTATTATTTTCGTTCGAAGCTAACATCTGGTTTACAGAGTTGCATTTTAAGCAATTATAGAGCTGTAATTTTGCCAATCACATGATGGGCTGATTAAAAAGGTGTATGCAGCAGAGCAGCTGATTGAAAAGCTAACTGTCAAACTATATATATATTTTCCTTTTATTTTTTCTCTTCTAGAGGTTACGAGTATTATTTATTCCATGTGATTTCGTTATTGCTTACATCTTAGAATAACTGGAAACCACAAATATGCAATTGCATGTTTTTTTCCTGTGCAATGTATATATTCACAAATAAGATATTTGTAATTTTCAGAACTTTTTAAGACTTGGCATTGATTTGTTAGCGCATATTTTACGCTTTACAGCATGTTTCTGCATATTTCAGACATAGCCGCATATATATGAAATTTTTCTAGCTTTTGTATCATATATGTCTTTTTTTGCATATTTTGGCTTTTTTAATGTTAATATCGATGGCTTAATATAAAAAGGGCGTATCTCGATTTTGTTCGAAATCGAGTTTTTAACGTTTTTTTGGTTGCCAACTTCTAAATACATCCTCCCTAAAGAACTAAAAAAGCCACTGTTGAAAATAACGATGTTATGGCCACTTAAAAATTATTTTTTGCATGCAAGTGTTCTAATTTGTGTTCTGTTTTTTCCTTCTCCTGTAAAATAACGAAAATTCGAGTTACGCCTTTTTATATTAAGCCATCGATATGCATATTTATACAAACAACAAATGGCTCGATTATCGATGGCAACCGAACTTCAGTTGTGTTGCCAGCAGGCAACTGAAAATTTGTGGTTGTCAGAAAAGCACTAAAAAGCAACTGAAATTGACAGCTTTCAGTTGCCAGTTGCCATCAGTAATATGGTTTTTAGCAACTGGTAACGCAACTGAAGTTCGGTTGCCAGCGATAATCGAGCCAAAAATCTCTTTCTAATTGAAAAAAATTTTAATTTTTCAGTAATTTTTTCAAATTTACAACTTTTTCTGTGGATATTTTAAACTTGCTCTAATGTATTTTATCCCCAATTTCTTAAAAACGTTCTGTATTTCATTAATTTTTTTCGGAGTTTATTCAAAGCTTTCACAATTTTAATAATTACTTTTTGGGGATTCTTTGAGCAATACTAATTTTTTCGATATTGTCCGCTAACATATTTACTTTTCATAAAATAAACACCAAGAAACTAATCGGTTTTTGCAAATATTTAAGCTATTTATGCGATTTTTCTGATATATAGAAAAAATATCGAAAACGATATCTGCAAAAATTTAAGTCCATAAATTATGGGGCTTATACGAACAGATGAAAGCACAGGCTAACGTTGTTGAATCGACACTCAGCACATAACGGAACAGAATATATACATATATATATATGGACTTTAGACAAAAGCACTTAATTCGATTTAAGTTGGTTTTACAAGTAGCGACGTTTATTAATGCAGAATTTTAAAGCACACTTTTGGTGTAATCAACACCATTCTATGAGGTTTAGTTATAAATAGTATACATATTAATATATAAAAATTTTTACTTATCTGCATATTTTTTATATTGCGACTGATCAACAACCAATTCCGAATGTGTCGAAAACCAAAAAAGATTTAAATTAAAATTCTAATCGAGATTGGCTAGTTATGTTTAGTTTCCATTTTGCCTTAAATGCATACACAAAAAGTTTCATTCTGCTTTTTAACAGTACATATTTATGCTCTTCTGTAAATTTTGAAAATTACACTGATTTGTTTTGTCAACAGTCCACAGATATACTTCGCGTTATAAAAATTATAAACGAAACTATAACGATTGTATACCCTTTTAAGAGCATATTTTCAAGTTCTTAGAGCATATTTTTATGTTTTTAGTACATATTTAATGCTATAAAACAAATTTTGTAGGTCATATTTTTGGTTTCCCTGTTAATAGCAATTTCTTTGTTACCACCAAATGTTAAACTTTTGTAAATAAAAAACTTATTAAAAGAAGAATAAAATTATATTTTAAGTTATTTCAATGATTATTGCGGATGCACAAAGTCACTCCAAAGAACAACTTAGGCGAAGAATTGAACGCGATCACAGAGATCCTCTTAAACTGCCTAAAACATTGTACGATATCTTGCATTATAAATAAATTATCTAAAGATTTAATAATATTCTTTTAGATTTATTTCACAGCTCAGAAGGGTACAAAGACGTTTTCATGTTTATCTTAAATGATACTAAAAATTTCATTTAAGGTTGAAGTATTCCGCCTATACTAAAGCTATCAGCCGCTTTAAGATTATCTGCGTTCTGTTGGTAATGTCATTAATATTGGAGTTCCAAAAAGTTCGGCGTTCTCTATTCCATATCGAATCTACTTTTGCTTGTCTTTACATATTTTTTGTTTCAAAGAAAAACTAAAGGTTTGTTTTCCTTTTCTTTTACTTATGGGTCGATTATGGATAGCAACCGAACTTCAGTTGCGTGAGAAAGTGCCAAACCGTTTTGGATTCCATGAACAGTCTGAATATTTTTGCCACATTCCCGATAAAATAATTTTTTTTTGTATTCGAAATTTTTAAAGTTTCGGCACTTGTTAACCAATTTTTATTTCTTTCCGATTTTAGATGGTTTTTGCCAGTCTGCCACTCATTATGCAAATTGTTTAACTAATTAATTGCAACTTTTCTTTCGAAAACTAATTAAGGCCCTTATTATTACAACTTTTATCAACGTGAGACAACTGCTTTTCATCAGTTGTATTTTCGTTTTAATTTCGACTATTGCGTTACGCCAACCTATTCCATTTGTCAACCAATATTGTTGTCATATTCATAAAACATAAAATCTCAAGAAAAAATTGTAAGGTCAAAACCAAAAATATTTTCCACATGAAATACAGAACATACCCCATAGATACATGTTATTATTATTTTTGGCACATGGCTCATATTTACAAAAAAAACAGCATAATTCAAAAAATTTATTTTAGGGAAAAGTATTTATAGAGTTTAGGCTAAAATTTGAGCAATAGTTTCTGAAGAGGAGAATATATGTAGGTACAAGATCATTGTGTAAACTTTGTATACATTAAATTTAAAAAAATATGGGATACGGTTGACCTTGCAGGTCATCCCTAGAACTTCCCTCTCATTTCAAGCTCAAAGCGCTGGAAAATCCATACATTTTCGAAGTAATTAAAAAAAAAATATATTTTTCAAACATTTCGACCACGATATTTCTCGAACCACTTAAATATAATTTGCAGCGATTTAGACGATATTTGCGGCAATTTGCGTCACAGTTTTTCAAGTCAAAAAAAAAAACAACTGAATCCTAAAAAATGATTTGAAAAGAACTTTTGGAGCTGATAAATAAAACACTTTCAATGAAATTAGAAGCAGTCAAAGTTTTATGAGTTTACCAGCTGGTTAGATTTTTTATTCGATCGGTTTAGTAGTCTAGAATTTATTTGAAAAAATTAACATTTTTTCGAAAATTAAGTTTTCGATAATTCTCAAAATCTACCGAACCGATAGGTTCATTATATCACGAAATCTTAGTTATGTCAATATCTTAAATGCCATAAATTTGGTTTCGATCGGTTAAGCCGTTTTTAGGTTATGAGAGGTATACACATACTCACACACATATACATACGGACATCAGAATAGATTTCTATGACCTCAAAACGAGAAATAAAAAAAAACATTCAATAAGTTATGATGTTATTTTTAGGCGTTTTTAGTAATAAATTAATACCAAATTTTTTTAAATTGTTCATCTGCATTTTGCAGTAAGCTCTTTGCTTGGAATCCAATCTTTCAAGTCAGTCGGGAACAAATTGAAAGCGGATAGGATTGACTGACAAGTATCTACTTTTAGTCTATTTGATAGTGCATTTCTTAGAAATGTTAATTTGATAAATACCGGATATTGATACCCAAATACATCCAGTCTCTTGTCGCTATATTCATTTTTGATCAAATTTCACTACAAAGATTTTGGTAAAAAAAAAAGTTATAACGTGCCATAATATCTATAATATCGTCTCTTGAGTACATATTTCCAGGTCGGCTTCATTACACATATATAAAAGCTTGGGCATCTGCGTACATTCTTGCAAAATTAAAAACAATAATTGAGTTTGTTCAAAAAGGGGCAAAGGGACATAAAATAATAAAAAATGACACAAAAAAAGGGGATTTAAAACAAGGGGCACAAAAAGTGGCAAGGCAGTCAAAAAAGGGGCAAAATGCGAATTTAATCGCACAACGGTAACGCTGGTCTAATATTGACAACTCAACTTAGTTGTGTGGTGAATCATAATTATTGCACACAAAAAATAGATAAGAATTATGTTCAATAAAACCATGTTATTGAAAAAAAATTATGAATTTCAATAACATCTGGCATTAACTTAATACAATATTTGTAAGTATTTCTTTTCCATGCCGGTTTCATACATACGTACTTAAAACAAGTTTTATCTCATAAAAAAAATAACTGGGATATGTCTTGCCTGTAGAGAGTATGCTTTACGTCCGGGAAGCCCGGCTTCGTATTCCAGCCATGTCAAAATTTTTAATATAAATATATATATATATATATATATATATATATATATGTATATATATATATATATATATATATATATATATATATATATATATATATATATATATATATATATATATATATATATATATATATATATATATATATATATATATATATATATATATATATATATATATATATATATATATATATATATATATATATATATATATATATATATATATATATATATATATATATATATATATATATATATATATATATATATATATATATATATATATATATATATATATATATATATATATATATATATATATATATATATATATATATATATATATATATATATATATATATATATATATATATATATATATATATATATATATATATATATATATATATATATATATATATATATATATATATATATATATATATATATATATATATATATATATATATATATATATATATATATATATATATATATATATATATATATATATATATATATATATATATATATATATATATATATATATATATATATATATATATATATATATATATATATATATATATATATATATATATATATATATATTCCCACTCATTCTGTAACAATCAGTCAACGTCACGTCAAGAAAATATCAAAAATAAGACACGTACTTGAAGTGGACATCAATTGACTACTGCTGACAGTTTCTTACTAGTCTCTAAGGGCTAGAAAATAACAAGAGGCTGTTAAAAGTACTCAATTGCTGTCGACAACGAGTATGCAAGTGTCCTATTTTTGATATTGTGTTGACGTGACTTTGACAAATAGTTAAAGAATAAGTATGATTTTTTCTTTTGAAATAATTTTGTTGTCAATATAGCGGAATCTTTATCACAGGAAATTTGGAAAAAAAAATTGAACACCGGGATTTTTATTATCAAAAACGAAACTTAGGGCCTGTCCGACGATGTCGACAAGTCGATGTCGTTCTCTTATTTATATTGGAAGCAAAAACAAATTCAATTTTTTATTATTGTTTTCAATATAAATAAGAGAACGACATCGTGGGACAGGCCCTTATTTTATTGTGTGTGCCTAAGACAGCATGAGCAATACTATGAAATCAAATGTTTTCTTATGATTTAAAAAATTTGTGATTTAGAGAACAGTAACAAAGAACATGTGGGACTTCAAAACGGCAAGCGATTTAAAATCATGTGATCTTCTGAACAAGCTTGTGTAGTTTAAATTCATACGTTTTTATCTCTGAATACATTCTGACATTTACATGCGTTTAATTTTTATAACGTTTTCTAAATAAAAACATTTATGTTGACATTAGTGGTTTTATGTTGACATTATGTATTGGTTTTATTTATTTCTTTCACCGCGTTAAGATCGCATTCTCAAAACTGTCATAAGTAAAATCTTTACGGCTCTTTTCACAATGTACAATTAAAAGTCAAGTTCGGCATACAAAACTTGCCGTTAAAACCCTCGTTATCTTTTAATCGTACATTGTGAAAAGGGCCGGCCGTTACACTCATATATTTTCATATATACATATAAACGATTATTTTGAAGTAAATTTTTAGCCCACCTTTTTTTAACAACTTATATGTATAATTTATTATCAATTACTAATTATGAAATACAATTTAATATTATTTTAACAAATTAAAAAACTGTTGCATTTTTTTAACCGAACATAGAGCATTTAGAAAAAGATGCCTTCATTTGAAATTATTTTTAAATAGATACTAAAAAAATTTGTAAAAAAGAACTAAAAATTGTGTAAATTGTTTTTGTATAATTTTTGTAAAAATATAAAAAGAAAACTAAATCTAATAGACCAAATAGTTATTTTTAAAAAATTAATAATGAATTTTTTTGTGTTACGTGAAAATTTCCTCGAAATATAATTTTAAAGAAATTTTCAATAGGATAAAACAAGCCAACACTAACTAATTGTAAAAATAGTAAATATTTGTATAAAGAAATCAAAAAGATAAAAACATTGTGAAAACAAATGTTTTTCTTGTAAAATATCCTGAACAAACTTTTTGTACAAAATCAAAAGAATAACACAAACAAACAAACAAACAAATTTGTAAATTTTCAGAGTTTTTTAAGGAATTTTTGTAAACATTTTGTAAAATTTTTTATACAATCTCAAGAAATAGTAAGTGTCGTGGTTTTTTCTTCCAGTACTAATACTTTTGCTTTCTTTTTTAATTTAAGTTCATTAAAAATTAAAAACAAATTTGGCCTTAACAACAAAAAGAAAATCGAATTTAAAGTAAACATTTTAAAAAATTTCAGTTAGAATTTAGGTGAAACACAATTTAAAGAAACCAAAACAACTGTAAAATTGTATAAAATTATTTATTATCTTCTATATGTTTTATATTTAAATCAAAGAAGGATTTTTGCTGTTTAATCTATGAAGGTTTTAAAAATGCAACAACTTTTTTTTACTATTATTAAACTTTCTGTCAGCTTTTTTAATGTGGCAGAAAAAAAGGTACTGATAATTTTAATAACTAACACATTCATTTATATATAATTTTTTTAATTTATTTAATAATTTATTAAACAATTAAAATGTATGGTGTTTGTGTGTGGATGTGTAGTGTTGTTTGTTGGACAGTTTGTGTTCTTTTTCCAAAATAATTTCGTTGTTAGCGTAAGTACCTAGTGAAAAATATTGTAGGTTATTTTTAATGAACTGTTTTTTTTGTCTTTCTTTTCTATCTGCTTCTAAAGCATCAATAAGTGTGCATTTTCGACTTCTCAGGAAGTTATTATGAACAACATCCAGATAATTAACAAAAATTTTGTTCTACTTCCGCCCGCAGTCCTCTCTGGCAAAGACATTTACTCTTTCCGCTATTTTCAAAGTTATTTTATGGATTGGTTATATTCATACCATTGTTTTTATAGTTAGTGATGTGGCCGAGTTAGTAAACGGGTTAACTTTTAAACAAGTTATGAACTAAAATTTCTTTGTTCGACCCCTACTCGTTTCAGTTGACAAAATATCAATAAAATAAGTTAAATTATGTGAATAATAATTAAATATAATAGGTAAGCATTTCACATACTATGCATTGCAATTAAGGGTTTATTATTCCCGTAATTTATTGTTTCCCGGGAGAGCGGAAAATACAAAAGAAATTTCTAGAAATTTCCGATAATTGAAGAACTTACTAAAATATTTAACAAACATTTTTAATTCCGGTATCCATTGAGTTTTATGTAAGCAAAATTAATCATACAATTATTCTTCATTTTAAACAGAGCTTCATTTTAAAAGTACATACATATTTCACAAACAAACAGTGTCTAAAGAAATGAGTTTAAAAGAGCAAAACTTAACTAATCAGAAAAGCAAAAAGACTAAGTAAATTAGGTAAAAATGAATAATATTTTTATCGAAATTTTAAGGAAACTTCGTATTTAAAAACTATTTTTAGACCGAGCTGCAAGAGAGCATACAAATCATTAGTAAAATCACTGATGGACTGAAATCAAAGTACTTTTATTTCTAACCATTTATCAATGGTTTTAACACGAGGTTGTCAGAAGGCAAAAGTGATCCAAAGAGCGATTAAAAGGTTGTCTAGGATAAATGTTGTTGACAAAGAGCAGTCTTAGAACAGTAAACTCAGTCCTTTGCTCCTTGGTATGCAATGAAAATTATCTGCCGTTAGAAAATTTGTAGTTTCTTTGTTGCAAATGCCCTTTTAAAACAGTCATTGGCACCTATTATGAGTTGCATTCTATGTTCGATCTTCGCTGGCAATCGAACATCGAGTATCGAATGTTAAATTCGTATAATGAGCTGGCAGCATTATCGAAAATTTCGTTGTATAACGAATTTTCAATCGAACACAATTTAGCTTTTAAATTTTTTTCTTTTATAAATTTGTAAACAAACAATATTTATTTATAGTGCCAGCTGATAAGTACGTATTATTGTGAACAAGCCAAATAAGAAAAAATCATAATAGCGTCATTTTTATCGAATGTGCGCCATAATACCAAATGAAAAATCGTTCGATAAATTAATTCGACCACAATCAAAAATCGAAAGTAGCTCATAATAGGCACCAAGGTATTAATTCGTTCATCTCACAATCGGTTTCTTATTTAAATAACGCAATTTCACTTGTTGAGAAAAGCCTCCGCCCTCGACAGAAGTTGCCCGGATAGTTAAGAGGGCAGGGCGTTGTATTAATAAAGCTTCCTTAAACATTTTTTTTTTTCAAAACATCGCTGTCATCTGAAGTAATATCTATTTTCCCATTTTCTTCCTCACTAAATGCATCAAAAAGACATGCATAAAGATCTTCTGCATATCACCGTGCATTTTGGTGCATATTGAAAAACATTACAGTTGCTTTTACTAAAAAAAATTTTATTCTTATAAATAATTAATGAAAGAGACAACTTTTTTCTCTTTGTTTTTCAATCCAAAATAATTTAATATACACTTTGAGCCTTCGTTGGTTTCTTTCCCCTTACATAGATATTATTCCATGATGAACGACAATAATTGTGAGAAAAATAAAAAATGTTGGGTTCCAAAATCAGTATGTATTTTGATTTTTAATCCCGGGAATTCACGAATAAATTTCCCGGGAAAGCGAGAAACGAAAATAGCGATTTTCCTGGGAATTCCCGGGACGGGAAATCCCGGAAAAACCCTAGTTGCAATGGAAAAGTGTAGGACAGATAACAAAAATTTTAATTTTCTCAATATTACACACCTCGACGTATGGCCAATCTAAATAGAAAGACAAATAGTAGAAAATAAACGTTTCCGGATCGTTCAGATTTTTTTGCTATTTTACACGTAACATATTAGGTGTAAGAAAACTGAAATCAAAACAAAATGAAAATGTACCGTTAGATCTCAATTATCGCTAAAAGTTGACATTTAAAATTCTTGAGAAATACAATTCGAAAACAAATTATTGTTGCTACGTTGCAACGGCCATAAAATCGGAACTACTTTACGGATTGAAAAAATTTCTTCAGAATTTAAAAGGCTATTTGTTATCTAATTGAACAGTGCCAATGAAAAAAATGTGTTGGAAAGACACTTCCTCAGAATGTGCCTTTAAAAAGTCCAACATTTCTTTGGAATAGAAGTAGTAAATACCACCTTGTTCAGGCCAAGTACCTATTGTATGCCAAAACTCACAGTGTTCTATTTATATTTGCAAAATAATTTCCTGCCCGAAAAAAATTAAAAAAGTGTTGCATTCAAATCTATTGAATAGTAATCAAAAAAGAGAACTTCTTGCAGTGACAAGCTCTTTTAGAAAATCATTAGAAATTATCCGGATTGGAACTACTTCGGATCATAAGTTCAGGATCTTATTGACTTCTTTAGAAGCTTCTTTTTCACTGAGTACTTACGTCGAAAGTTACCCCTTTAAAAAAAAATTATAGTGTAGTGGTGAAACGCTAAAAATATTTATTTGCATTTTCGCCCGACAAATTAGTATTATTTACAAATTTTTAACTTACGACATAAAGACATCAAGAAGATGTCGTTTATTCGCTATTTATTTTGTAATTCAATTTATCATTTATGTATGTTCTAAATAAAAAATTTTAGTTTTAGAATAAAAAAATATTAAAGAGCTGTTCAAACATTTTACCTAAAATTCAGACAACGCTACACTAAAGTAATTTGACTATATTCAAGGGATTTATAGTTTTAAAAATTTAATAATATGTAATAAAATGGTAGAATCTATCGGATAGCTATTTTCAATTCTTAACAGTTGTTTGTACGTATATGACAAACTTTAAACGACTGTTTAAAATGTGCAGAACCCAACAAACAATTAAAATTTTGGGAGTTAATATGCATTTAAATTCCCATCTACAGATCATTTTACTACTGCACTGTTTCCACAGTTACATTTACTAGTGTGGTGAGTAGCTCAGTCAGTGCAGTTAAATAGTTAAAACTACATTTTATTAAATTTTACAAATAAACTTTAAATCCTTTTTATCTTATCTTTTGTGTTTACAAAAAAGGGCGTTTTTAATGAAATGAAAGAAGGAATGAATTCAACAAATATAAATGGAAAAATAATTATCTTAAATAATTAAAATTATAAATATTTACTTGTATTTAATGTAGTATATATACATATATTAACATAAATAATTGATTAACTTATAAATATTATACATATTATATATACAAACATCTATGAATAAAAATATTAGTAAAACAATTTTTAAAAAATAAATAGTTTTAAGAGCATTATAAAAAAATGGCTTAAAAACTTTGTATTTGTATTGTATTCAGAAAAGTATACATCAATAAAAAAAAATTATATTTATATAAATGAATATTTAAATTACCAACATTTTCACCCAGCAGAAACAGATAAAATTAATTATTAAATTATATTTCTTACAAAATAAATGAAATTGAAAAGTTTTAAATAAAGGAGATTGTTTGCAGCAAACATATTAATTATTAAGCACAACAATATTTGTATTGAAAAAAACTAAAATTATAAAATTTAAAACAATATTTAAGGGAGAACCCACAAATAATAAAAAAAACATTAAATTAGTAGTAACTTTTTTGTAGCAAACAACATCATGTTAATAAAAAAAATATAAAATACAATTTTTTAAGCAAGATTTTTTAACAACAGGAAGTAACAATTGATATCCATAAGATGTGCGCCAAAATGATAAGGTCATATAGCTTTTGACGTGTTTATTCAAAAATGCTAGGACTATATAATATTTGCTTTTATGCAAATCTTTTTTTTTGTCCTTCACAAAATTTAACAAAAAAAAAAACTTCTTTTTGAAAAACTATTTTTTCAAGTATTTTATTTCTTCCTTAAGCCCTTATGACACTACACTTTTTCTTCATTTTTCAAGTTTTGGGGAGCAGTGCAAATAGAATATAATAGGAAATTTTGCCAGGTGCAAAGAGTTCATCTATATTAAGATAAATACCAAATTGTCAAAGCTTTTACTAATGTTATCGATAAAAAATGGGGGCCTGTCAAAAAAAATTTAAAAATGTTCAACTTAAAATTTACATTTCAAGCTTGAAACATTAAAGTGTTGCCAAGTTGGCGGTTTATTCATATATTATAAATAAAAAGTAGGCAGCACTTAAAGCAGCCATTACGTTTTGTTTACATTTTGTATAGTTGTTTCTTTCTATCATTTGCTATTTCTTTCTTTCAATCCTATAGCAAAACAATGGAAGAAAAATTTAGTGTCATAAGCATGGTAGAATAATACAGGTAGTGGTGAAGCATTAACGAACTTTTTTTTTGAGTTCGACTCTGTCAAAAGTTGTTTATGTTATACCAACACACACCCACACTACTGAAAAAAACATGGCGAAGTAAACACACATGTGAACATATAAATTTTTTTTCAAAGTTTCTTTTAAGCTTTTTGACAACCTCGAACATAAACAACAATAAAAAGCCGTGTTGTTTCTGCTGTTGTTGGGTTGTTGTAGCTTCGCTACTACCTGTAGTATAATTCTACCATGGTCATAAGGGCTTTACACACAGGAAAATGTCACATTAAAACCGCCAAAAAGAAGGTGAATTAAAAATTTTTCGTTGATATATTTTCATATATAATCCCAATATGTTTTATAAATAAAGCTAAAAAGAGCACCAATATTTCATGGAACGTAAATCACAAAAATTATACTCAAAGAAAGATAATTTTATTAGTTCGAAATTCATGACAGAGACGAGTGTGTCTAATATAAAACTTATCGTCAGATCTCAATTGAAAATATAATCGATTCTATTTTTATCTTGTATGCAATATGAGTTTTAGCGATAATTTTCTTAGATTTAGAAATTGAAATCAGACAAGCACTCAGATAGTTGTAAAGACTACTTAACATGTGTATGTATGTTTGTTTGATTCGATGTGTATAAGTCATGGACTTAAGTTAAATTAAGAAATTGTATGCATTTCTCGGTAGTGAATTAATTTATTTATTTAAAAGGATTTACCTGGCACCGTTAAAAAGTGGACAGGGCCACCCCCATACAAAGTAAATATGAAGACATTATTTTTCAACTACTTCCCAGCAGCTAAATTTAGAACTAGATACGCTTTGGGACAGTCATATACTAGTTGTAATGATACTAGTCAAAAATTGATAGTCATATTACTCGTTGTAACAAGACTAGTAACGATACTAGTAAAAAAAGAACAATTATATTACTAGTTGTATCGAGACTAGTAACGATACTAGTCAAAAACGGACACAATTTTCAGGTATACGACTTATACCTAAAACATATTTTTAGCTCTTAAAAATATAAGTAGAAAGTGGCTCAGTGGGTAGAGTACTTGCCTTGAAATATGAGGAATGTGTTTTCGTACCTCGGTTGAGCCAAAGTTTTTTTAAGAAATACAAAACCATAAATAAAAAAAACTAGTAAGAAAACTACTTTACAACAACTGGTATTCAACTGGGATATAACTGTATACAAATGAACTAGTTGTCTCCTACGACAACCTAATGTTAAAATCGATAGTGCGATATATGGAAAAAAGGACACATAGGCAACTAGTCTGCGTTAAAAAGCAACTAGTATATTTCAAAACACACTAGTCATTTTGTCTGCAGGGTTATACTTACTAGATTCTTATGAAACATTCCACAAACATTAAGCTTCGGATTAATATGATTATTTGGATTCATTAAGCTTCGGCTTCAATACTACATTCTTAAAAAATTAGGTAGTACCATGCCCATGCAAAGTAAATATTCTTTTGCAACAATTTCTACTAGACCGCTTCTTATGAAACTTGACACACACAACATAACGGTTAGAAAAGTAGGCAGCTCCATGCCCAAACGCAGTAAATATTATTCTTTAACTACTTATATTTACGCGATTCTAATAACTCTATGTACACACATTAAGTCTCGGTGGCAATAGAAACTTCGCACACAAAATTAGTTCTCGTGAAAATATAAGAGTAACCCCCACCACCCCCCTTCAAAACTTTTATTTTTAAGTTCAACATTCCTCTACTGAGCTTTGAGTATTACTTTAACATGATTAATAAATTAATTTAATATGACTTTGCTTTTTAAATACCATGTCGTTGTGAAATATATTTAGTTTCTTTTTTCTTTACTAAAAGAAAATTATTGTTTTGCGTTATTTTTATTAAAAATTAATATTGTTTGTTAAATTTTCAGTATTTTTTATGTATTAGTTTTTGGAACGTATTCACAAAATATTCGTGAAATATTCGCTTGAATTTGGCAAATACGAATATCATGAGAGAGGCGAATATTCGGCGTTTTGAATACGAATACGAATATTCGTAACATCACTAATATAGGCTATGAATACGAGTTAAGACATATGTGCTGAAAAAATATCAAAAAGTAGTGTTATAGAAATAAGAGCCCATATTTTAAAATTTTACCAAAAATTGTGTTACACGAGAGATTGATATTTTAAGATACGAGTACTTAGATCCAACATTTATAAAGTCAAAAAAATATATTAACCAATTTGAAACTGTTTCAGACCGAGTTTCAAAACAGAGTTTTTGAACTACAGGTCTACACCAGAATGAAATAAGTATTTTCTGTGTCGCAAAGCTTTTCATTAGCATTCAGCTATCTTGGGTTTCATTAAAACCTTATGCTAACTTTAGATGACATGTATTTTACATTTGACTTGTCAAATTTCCCACAGCAAAAGTTATAGGTACATGCCGTGTGAAACATATGAAACACTGTCAGATAACATTTACAGAAGCAAAGTCGTATGGAAAATTTTCAATTAGAGCGTGTTCTATTTTCATCTTGCAAGGCATATGACATCAGCTGTATTGAATTAAAAAAAGTGTGGTTTGGCTGAAAAAAACATTAAAAAGCATAGAGCGCTTTATGTATTTATGAAAATTGTGCAAAACCTCAGCTGTTGTCAACACTCAGAGGTTATGTCAGATATAATTGCACATGTACGTGTGAAAGCAAAAATTATAAATCGTCTGTAAATTGACATTTTTGGAGAAACATGCGAAGTTACATACGTCTCACACATCTGACAAGCCATATTTAGAAACATGTCGTCTAAAGTCTCCTAATGCTTACTTTAGACGACATGTTTTTACATATGACGCAACCCCCAAAAACAACAAGAAAAACTGTGTCGTAAAAAACAACCCCGATGACGACATACACACAAATAACAACAACAAAAATTATTGCAAAAGGGTTGCGATTGTACCAAGTTCGTTAGCTGAAGATTTTTTAATGAATCAATTCGTTAATGTCGTGGCGTTAATTCTGATTAATTTTTTTAGTCTTTAGATTAACATTCAGACTTGAACATATTTAACAAAGTGAAATTTTATAAATGCTTAATGGATGATGATGATAATGTTGATGATGATGATGATGATGACCAAGACAACAATTTTGTTTGATATGTATATTACAAAAAATCCAGTAAATATTTTTGGTTGATTAGATAAACTATTTTGTTCAATATTTATTAGTATTTTTAGACTAATTGTTTCATAAATTCAGACAAGAATGTTGTTTGATATTTTTCAGAAAGTTCAATAAATCTTTTTGTTTGATTTTGTAAATTGTTTTGTTTACAATTTCTAAATATTTTTAGACAAATTGTTTTATAGATTTAAGCAATTTGTTCACTGAAAAAAAACACTTTTTCCAACGAAATTGTTGAGATATATTTGTCTATATTTACAAATTTGATTGTAGGTCCGTTCCTAGACAAAATATTTACTATTTCATTGAATTCCTTTACAGGAAATTAAATTTACTTTTTTCTGTGCACAGAAAAAATTATCATCAAAAAATTTTCAAACAAAAGTTTGTCTAAAAATAAATTTCATTTTCAGTAAATGATCTTTACATAATCAATGAATTGTTTGTTTGACTCTTATTTAGGACGCAAAACTGTGTAGTAAAAAACAATCCCGATTACGACATACACGCAAATAACAACGACAACAATGATAGCAAAAGGAATGCGATTTTACCAAGTTTGCTTACAGAAGATTTTTTAATGAATCAATTCGTTAATGTCGTGGCGTTAATTCTCATTAATTTTTTTGAGTCTTTAGATTAACATTCAGACTTGAACATATTTAAAAAAGTGAAATTTTATAAATGCTTAATGGATGATGATAATGATGATGATGATGATGGTGATGATGATGATGACCAAGACAAAAATATTTTTGATATATTACAAAAAATCCAGCAAATATTTTTGTTTGATTAAGTAAACTATTTTGTTTAATATTGATTTGTATTTTTAGACTAAGTGTTTTATATATTCAGACAAGAATATTGTTTGATATTTTTCAGAAAGTTCAATAAATCCTTTTGTTTGATTTCGTAAATTGTTTTGTTTACAATTTCTAAATATTTTTAGACAAATTGTTTTATAGATTTAAGCAATTTGTTCACTGAAAAAAACAATTTTTTCAACGAAATTGTTGAGAAATTTTTGTCTACATTTACAAATTTGATTGTAGGTGTGTTCCTAGACAAAATATTTACTATTTCATTGAATTCCTTTACAGAAATTTAAATTTACTTTTTTCTGTGCACAGAAAAAGTTATCATCAAAAATTTTTCAAACAAAAGTTTGTCTAAAAATTAATTTCATTTCAGTAAATGATCTTTACATAATCAATGAATTGTTTGTTTGACTCTTATTTAGGACGCATACACTAAAAACAACAAGAAAAACTGTGTCGTAAAAAACAATCCCGATTACGACATACACACAAATAACAACAACAAAAATGATAGCAAAAGGAATGCGATTGTACCAAGTTTGTTTACTGAAGAGTTTTGAGTGAATCAATTCGTTAATGTCGTTGCGTTATTTCTCATTAATTTTTTAGAGTCTTTAGATAAACATTTAGACTTGAACACGTTTAACAAAGTGAAATTTTATAAATGCTTAATGGATGATGATGATGATAAATGACCCAGACAAAAATTTTGTTTGATATATTACAAAAATCCAGTAAATATTTTTGTTTAATTAAGTAAACTATTTTATTTAATATTTGTTAGTATTTTAAGTCTAATTGTTTTATAAACTGAGACAAAAATATTGTTTGGTATTTTTTAGAAAATCCAGTAAATCTTTTTGTTTGATTTAGTGTTTGAGTTAGTTTGATTTGTAAATATTTTTAGACAAAGTTTTTTATAGATTTAAACAATTTGTTCAATAAAAAAACAATTTTTCAATGAAAATGTTTAGATATTTTTGTCTATATTTACATAAAATGACCATTTAAGAAAATTTAAAAAAGATAACGGCCAGGGCAATGCGCGGGGACAAAATTATTTTCAATATCCTAGTCCGCGTTTAGAATATTTTTGGAATAAAAACAACAAATTTGAAGAAATAATTTCAATATTTTAAAAACAGCTATTAAATGTTTCCGATTTACTTTCTTTTAAAGTTTCTTTTTTCATGTTGTTTATGAACAACCAAGCTATATTTATACAAGGGAACAACCAAAGTATATTTATATAAGTACGCTCAAATCGTCTGGTTATTATCAGCTGATTTTTACTAAATTGTCAAATTATGTTTAAATTCTTTTTCCATTGTATATCCCACAAACATAAAATACATTGTTTGAAACAAATAGTTTTTTTATTATTTTTATTTTATTTGAGTATAAATTCGAATAATATCGAATTAAATAGCCTCACCATTTGGTAATTGTTCTCATTATTATCAGAAAATTAAATGCAAACGGACGTAACTACACTTTTATTTTTTACAGCTGAAGCAAGAAACTAAAATTTTAATCTTGTTAGAATTTTGTAAATGAAAACGAAAAACAGCAACTTTAAGACCGTGGTTTATAATCTCAGACAATACATGCGTTTGTATGTTTTTCATACGTCTTTTTGTATTAAAAAATACACGAATTTGCAGTTAAGTGCGTTTGAATTTCTTAATAAAGTCGGCGTTTTTGATCGCAGGAAGCTAAAATTTTGCGTAAACGTCCGTTTGCATACAAGGTGACGATATGCAACTCCTTATTGAATCTGAAACGACATTTAGAATGTTATGAAATGGATTTTTCTGACGTTTTATTTCATCCTTGAAGTGCATTGAAAGAAGTGAAACTGTAGTTCTTTAAAAAGTACTTATAGTTTTTTGGTTCCGTTTCTCAAAAAGTATAAGTTACAAATCTTCAAGTAAAATACACACAAAACAACTATGACATTTGTAGAAGTGTTGTTGTTTATGCCTGTTTTACACTATCTCACAAGCCGTTCCACCGCTGTAGAAAATGCAACCCTGATCTAATTAGTTAATGGATCTAATTAGTTACAAAAGCAATAAAAACACATTATATCAGGGTTGCATTTTGTGCAGAAGTCGAACAGCTTGTATAATAGTCTAAAAACAGCTTTAGTGTGTATTTTACTTGTAGATTTGTAACTTGTAGTTTTGTGAAATGGGCTCCAGTTCTATAATTTATTGTTATCCAACAGTATACTTTCAGTGTAAATATGTAACATGTTTTGCGCGTAATTTACAAAAATTAGACTTAAATATTAATAAAAAATTAAAAAATGTTGTAAACATTTTATTTATTTTCTTTTGTTTGCTTTTGTTAACCCTTTTATTTTGTAACTATGACAGATTGTGCTAGAGTCAAGAAAAGTTTTTTTTATTCTACGACAATTTGTCGTAGTCACAAATTTGACTTCGACACACATAATACAATTTGTGTGTTCCTTGGTATATTAAGATGCTTATAGTATGGTGCACTGGGGTACTGAAAAGGTTAATCAATATTTTTTATTTTCTTCTTTATATAGTTTTTGACAATTCAATAGAAAATACAAAAACAAATTGCCTGTTGTTTTTGTTGTTGTAGATGTGAGCGTACTTGTATTAATATACTTTGGGAACAACATTTGAGCAACGGCTTTATTCAATAATCCTTGCTTTATTGCATTAAAACATAACAAAAATGAAATTACCTTATCATATTTACGCATATCTTATGTCTAATAACAATTAATAAAAATAAATAAAATAATAGAAAAAACAAATTGGTTCATAATAAAACATTTTTAGATCGATAATGAATCAAAGCAATTATTTTGCAAATAAAATCAAGGAATGAAATATTCAATTTAAAAAAATAAAACGCAAAACAAAATCAACCCTTTTCTCTACCTTTTTACAAAAAATAATGTAAAGTTTTTTAAGAAAAGTCAAAAATTAAAACTAATGTAAAAATTGAGAACAATTTATAAATAATATTCATTTATAAGTAAAACAAAATAAGTATAAATTTATACATATACATGCATATAAACTTATAAAAAGGATGAAAAAAATATGTAACTTGAATAATAAAAAACTAAAAATTAAAATAAACCCAAATGTAATTTTTTGTAAAAACTCAGAACACAAGCATTTTTTTAACAAAAAATATAAAAGAAAATCCTCACCTACAGACTTTTACACAAACACACGAAATACCCAAAAATTATTACTAGAATTTTTAAACGTAAAATAAATTATAAAAAATTAACAATGTAACAAAAATCTTTCACACACTCCCTTTTTCTGTCACTTTTTTTGGCCCGACCATACTTTAAACTCACCTCGGCAATTTCCTTGTTCACAATTTTATTTTATATTCTTTTTTTTCAAATTACCAACCTCTATAACATATTATATAATTTTTTTATAATAAAAGAAAATGGATCTTTAGTTTTTAAGTAAATTTATTAAAAATAAAACACGAAAATAGACTCAAGTAATTGAACATTTTTGAAAACTGAAAATAAATTGAAATTTTGTAAGTTGCTGTAACTTGTTTGTAGTCTTAATAAATTGATAAATATTTTTTAAGCAAACTTTATTTATACAATTTTATATACTATAATTTAAACTAATGTATAATCAGTGTTTATTTTCTTAGAATAGTTATTAAATTTCCTTTACAAAGTTACCAAACAACAAATATTATTAAAAACAAAATAAAATTATAAATTTATAATTATGTTTCTCATTATTACTAATTATATAATTAATTAATTATTATTAATACAATTAAAAACAATGCATTAAAAATGATGTGGTAAAATGAAACAAATAAAAAACAGATTTATTATGTAGCAAAAAATATACCAATTTGTGATTATTTAGCAGAAAAATTAAGCCTGTCAATTGTAAGTAAAATTACTCTACTGATGCAGTACGTACGAAATGTATAGGTTCAATAGTTTTTATTTATTTTCAATGTTCGTTATAAAAATAAAAAAAACTACTCGATTTAGAAAAATTAAATCCGCTAATAGCAGTATTTTTTCAGATTTTTTGTAGTTTTATATTTTTTAGAGCTTAAAATATCATATTTGAAATTAATTTATTATATGCAATTGCAAAGTAAATGCTCCTTTTTTTGTTCCCCACTGTTTGAACTCTGTTTTGAATTAAAAAGAGCAAAAAAATCAAACAAAAGTAGGAGTGTAATCACTGAAGATTGACACATTTCCCATAATTCAAAATTTGTATCCTTAATTATTGAGAACAGTATTTAATCGCTGTCATACTTGTTCCATACAAAAACACTAGTCCCCAGCAACACTTTTTTACAAACAAGTTGTTTTTAAAATATTGAAATTATTTCTTTAAATTTGTTCTGTTTTTATTCTCAAAACATTATAAACGCGGAGTATGATTTTTAAAACAATTCTGTTCCCGCACATTGTCGTTACCGTCATCCCTTTTTAATTTACTTATCATATTGAACTGAAGTGCATTATGGTTAGAAAGTGCTTGGTTTAAAAATATACGAGATTTAAAGAATAAAAAAGCATTATTTTACGTCTGTTTCTAGTACATAATGGTAAAATGCATATAAAAATTTCTTGACCGTCATATAAATTTTCTGAAAACCGAAAACATGTAATTAAAACAAATTGAAGTCATTGTTTCTTAGGTTTTGGCTCATTTATTTAGAGTTTAAGTAAAATTGCAAAATAATCTTATAAAAAAAAACTAAAAAGTATTATATGTCTTGACTTGCAGAAAAATATATCGATATATCGAGTTATATCGATATATAAAAAATTCGACACAATCTTCTTCAAATACAATATTACCAACAAAACTCGGAACTTATTCCGAGTTTATTCAAAGCTTTTTTCGAGTTTGTCCGTTTCCATATTTACTATTCATAAAAAACACCATGAAAATAATTTCATTTTGAAAATATTTAAGCTACCTATGCAATTTTTCTGATATATAGCAAATATATGGAAAACGCGTCATGCATGCATTAGTAAAAATTAAAATCCATAAATTATGGGGCTTGGTTCCCATCATTTTAAATACGAACAGATGAAACCACAGGCTACCGTTGTTAAATCGACTTCCATGACGGAACAGAATATATGTATCTATGTACTTCGTGATGTCAGAAATTTATATTATAAAAAAAAAACAAACTAAACGTTTGTATACGCTTTTAAGAGCACATTTTCAAGTTTTTATAACATATTTTTATGTTTTTGGTGCATATTTAATGCGCATAAAACACATTTATGAAGTCATATTTCCGGTTTCCCTGATAATAGTCGTGTACGTTATTATAGAATTCACTGGGTTTAATAAGGTATTTGTTTTATGGGCTAAGATTTTTTAAAACTTAAAATATTTTTAAAAAAATTGTGCGACGAAATACAAACAACACTTTTATAAAATTTCGCACATGCAACCGATACAAAAGTTAGTATGGTAGGGCGTAGTGGAAATTGCAAAAAAATATAAATCTTCTTAAATCTCTTGTATTGTTAACTGATGACCCTATAGAAAAGATTAATTCGCGCCATCTTTATTTAGGCGTGGCGCACTAGGGGTGAAGTTTGTAAAAATGTACTACATACATATATGTATTACAAAATTTTGTTTGGTTCCGAAAAAAAATTTTTTTTTGCTTATTCCTTATTCTTGCTATACTCAAGCAGTAGAAAGGCGCATTAATGTGCTCTTAGTATTTACGTAATGCCATTTTCGACGTATTTAAACCCCATTAGCACTTCGTAACACTGTTAAGGGGACTAAAATTGACTATAACCTTTTAAATGCGTGGCGCCGCCAGTTTTGTCATTACAAAATTGTATGGTCATTGTAAGTAAAGATGTCTACCAAATCTCAGATCAATCGGTTAACAGGAAGGGGCTAAAACTAAATATTACTTTTTATGGGCGGGACTACGCCCGTTTTTTTAATAACGAAATTTTTAGTCATCGTAAGAAAATGTGTCCACCAAATCTCATCTCAATCGCTTAACATTAACGGGTTAAAATTAAGTATTACTTTTTATCCCACTTTTCTAAATATAATATTAAATTGTTACCAAAAGTATAGGTGCTTACCAGTTTTCAGATCAATTGGTCAAAAGGAAGGAGGAAAATTTTCAATTACTAGATTTGACGCGAAGACACAAAACTTCATAAGCTCCACAAACTCCAAAAACAAGATAAATTAAATAAAACCATTTAAAATGGTATGACGTGCTATACTTATTGTGTCAATAATTTTCAAAGCTTGTTTTAAGTCCTTTTCGATAACATTTCACAGTTCTATTAAATATACATATTCGATTTAAATCGGCGCCGATTTCAGAAACAAATTCTACTGAAAGATGACTTATTTACACTTTTTATTGTTTTGTATCGAAAAATATATTCTATTAAAATATTCTTAGCCATAAAAACAATTAAAGGGGTAAATAAGTCAGTAGTTTGAGATTGACTCAAGATTTCAAAATAATCGTTTTCCATATTATACCCGAATGGATTTGGATGAAATTTGTTATACGGATAGCATATGGCTCAGATTAAAATGCAGGGTACTTTTTAAAGGGTAAAAACGGGAAAATATTAATACATAATTTTTATATTTTTTGCCTGCGACAGTTCTAGCATTTCAGCAGCTCGCTGACGAAGTCACGGGTGAAAGCTAATACATGCATACATTTTTCAGGAGAGATATAAAAATTAAAAGAAAACTAATGATTACAAAAATTGTTTTTTCAGCATAGTATCATTGATTCAGACTTTATTTTTATTAGGTTTTTTATGTCTCTTGAATTTTTTTTATATGATGATATGCCCATTTGCATTTCATATGACGATATGTATGTTTTATTTTTCACGAAAAATAATTATAATTTTTATGACTTAATGCAATAACTATGATATTATATAATACATATGAGTATAAGCTTATCAAGTAAAATTGATGGTGTTTTCTTTTCTAGAAATAATTATTAAGGAAAAAAGGATTTTTTTATATTACGTTTTTAAAACGGACTGTCAGGACAACCAAATGTGTGTGTGCAAAATTTCTTACACCCAGAAAAAACATTAGTTGGCAAATGTTAAGCCGATAAAATATTAGTTGAATAGACTATATTTCAACTCACGCTGTCAATTTTCTATGAATCCAAAAAACAATCCATGTTCATTGCCATAAGAGCATAATTGTAATAAAGATATGATTCTGACAATTCTTAAATTGATTAGATCAACCGATCGTATGCTTTTGTCATGACTAAGAAACGAATATGATGAGCACAACCGAATAAAATTTTATGAATTGGAATTTAGTAACATTTATTGTATTTGCAACTAAAAAAATTTCTTTCTAAATTTACTTTACTTTTTATCGGGCGTTGAAACTAACTAGTGGTTAATTTTATTATCATTGATATACCTAACCGAATAAACGGGTTGCATTAGCAATTATTTATTATTGTGAAATATGTAACTTCTTTTTCAATAAGAATTCTATGATAGTTGGTGCAACTGTCAAAATTCGATTGGCAACAAACTCGGTTGTCTCAACGAATCTGTTTTCTCTGTGTAGAAGTCGGTTAAGTAGAAACAGTTCAAAGCACATAATTAGTTTTTATAGGCGTGGCGCTGCCCACTTTTTCTAATCACAAATATGTGTGACGGGAACCCAATCCTTGTACTAAATTTAAAGTCCCTAGCTCATCAGGTAGTAACTTTAAAATTAATTACAAAATCCCACCGCACCACACATACAATAAGGAGAGTTAATAATAAAAACGTAGTAAAAAACTTAAATTCTTTTGCCTTTTTTATTAAGTACATACCACACTATCTTTTGAAAAAGTACATTTAATTCACAACAATTTGTATCGTCTGTGTTGTGTTAAATACACTTTTTGTTTATTTGTTTGTGTATTGTATCGGCGGGTATCTTGTATTCATAGACAAAACAAGATTAAGATACACTAAAAATAAAATATTGGTAAATCTAACCAATTTCATAGGTTAGAATTGCGCCAGCCTATAAAATACAGTAAAAATCAACCAATGGAATTGTATTTTAGTTGATAGTGAGTAAAACTACTAACCGCAAGCAGTAAGTGTTTGTTAAAAAAAATGTTTTTTGTTTGTAATTTTTTGGTCTTGAACTTTTGTTCTCACAAGTTTATTCATGTTTATAAATCGGACGCCTTTACCATCTCAGCTAAGTCATCTTGTTAAAAACCTATACCCAGTAAAAAATTTTCATGTTTTTTGAAGCACTAAATAAATAAAGCGCTTCATTATTCGCTTTAAAATATGGGCTTGTTCAGAAGCTGATTTCATAGCGTCACAACAATGCAGGTTTTGAAGCGAGAAAAGTATTTGGTTTTTATTTATACAAAAGCTTCGCACACAAGCTATCCAAAAAAGCTGATTTTATAGTGCTGATCCAAAGCAGGTTTTTAAACGGGAATGAAGAGTAAGTTTATTTGAGTTTCTTGGTGCCGTTTTGCAACAGTGTTTTTGGTCGAGTGATTGGTACGTTGGACTTCAAACCTGAAGGTTCTTAGTTCGATACTAGTTGAAGTTAAAATAACAAACATTGAGTAAAAATATGAAATTAATAAAAATAAATAAGGAAACGAAATAAGAAAAATTCAAAATGGCGTTAACGACGCCAATCCACATCAAACCATTTTTTTCATATGTTTTCAGTTATATTGCTGAAAATCTTGATGATTTTCAGCGCTTCAAAAGCGCTTTTGTGAGCAAAATTGTAGTACTCCAATCCGGGAACTCGGCATACAAAAATCAGCAGCGATATCAGCAGGTTTGTCAGCGCTACTTTTATTCCACAATAATAGAAACCTGCTTTATTGGAAGCAACTTTTTTACTGGGTATAGCATAAAGTATACATATACATGTGGTGACTTGATTGACTTAAATACAGTAATTGTTGTAAAAACTATTTTCGTTGTTACTATTTTAAATTGGTAATTTTAACCATACATTTTTAAACGCCATTTTTCCCAAATTTGTATTTTAAAATTGAGTAAAATGTAATTTTTCGGTCTTGAACTTAGGTTCTCATGTTTATGAATCGGATGGCTTACAACTTTAAAAAGTTATTTTAACCAATGAAAATTGTTATTTCATAAAAATTGCAAAAACAATTCACATTAACAGTAGTTTAACTATTTAAATTGGCTAGACTTACCTACCATTTTATTTTGAGTGTAAATGCAAATACTCTGCGAAAGTCTCTCTAAATACGACTTTTTCAAAGCATATGAAATAAAAGTGCATAAGGGTATTTAATTTAATACACTCGCTACAAAGATACAAGAGTTTTTATTTTAATTAAGCAAATGTGTTCTTTTAATAAGAGCTAAATTTATGAATTAAAAACAGTCACACCATGAACATTTTAATAACAACTATTATTTACAAGATATACCACATACACAAATAAATTAAAGCATCACTTAAACATAGAACCATTCTCTAGGAACATTTTTCAACAGCTGATTTGCCAATTTACCAAACTCCATGGACAATTTCTTTTGTAATTGACTCTGCATGGCCTCCAGCACAATGCGACCGTTATCACGCAAGAATAAGTTGGTGGCTTCGACTTTATAATAGGGAAACAATTTGATTAGCATTTAATTATTGAAGTATAATAAAATAAGAAAACTTACGTAAAATACGATTATTGTTAAATGCATTTGAGATTTTCATATTCACTTTGTCCACATTGAGGACAATGCTAAGAGAATCCACATGTAAATAGGTGGCTCCATCTTTTGTATTAGTCGAAACTTTGCCAGTCAAATCGGCTGAACAACCGTCTAGAAAAACAAAACGTTAACAGCATAAGGCCAATGAATTAAAATAAACAACTAACCAAATACAGCATGGAATTCTCCACCACCTGAAGCTGGAATGATCAATAAAACACCCGAACTGGTATATTTGGCTTCGATTTTTAATTTTGGCATTAGAATTTTAGCTTCAAATGGTTCACCATTCTCACTGAGCTTCATAGATTTAACTTGGAAGTTACTGGCGCCAAACACTTCCATATTCTTCAAGGTGATTTTGTAACCTTGCGGTCCATCGGTCAATTGCAGCGCCAATGTATTCATTTTGAAAGGTTCTACTGAAGGTAACTGAAAATAATTATAAGAATAAATACATTACAACCTCAAATACATTTTGTTAAATAATTTTCATAAATTGATGTTAATAACCATGTTGCAAAATTCTTTTCTGCACACTAATAATAACTTCAAATGCATTTTTTTGTGTTCATATAATTACTACATATTTAGTGACTTTAAAAGTCATAGATGTTTGTCTGCGGTTTTGCATGCTATTTGTTGGCTAGAAACTTAAATTGTGTAAGCCAAACAAATTTAAGTAATTTTATGATGTTATTAAATAATAAACTTAAAGTTTTTGGTCTATTGCATTGCAGTTTTTATAAAAAAGTTTAATTGTTGGGATTTGGTTTCAGTATAAGCGATGAAACAGAATAAGAACGTAACGTCACCCGATACTCCTAACGATGGCTCTAAAAACCAACGCTATTATTCTGTCTATTTCATTTTGCTTTTTCTTTCGATTTCTGGTTACACCAAAACCTCAAAATGCGAACTACTATACGTATATACAAACATATGTTATGAGTCCGCAAATAACGCGACTAGTCCATACACGCGTGTAAAGTATACTCTATATAAAACTAGGTCTAGTACAAAGGTAACCCAAATGTATGGTGAAAACATGTTCGATTTAAAGATGTTTTAGGGGTGGAACATATTACCCAGCTTTGCATTACATCGGAGTGGTCTCAAAACAGATAAAATACACAAATTTGTTAGCATAACATAGGGAGAAAGTGAAGCAAATTTATTGCTTAATTTAATAGTTTAAATACAGAAAGTCAAAATCAAACTGAGAAGAAAATTTTTCTTTTCAGAGTAATCTTAGAACTAGTACAATGTAGTCCGATTTTTCCTAAACGTTTAGTAAATGAAGAGCTACTTACGGCCAGGGCTGTCAAATGATTTTGATGAAAAATCTGCACTTTTTGTGGAAATAAATCAGCATTTTCGATACTTCAATTCGAAAAATCGGCATAAATAAAACTAAGCGTTTTTCGTGGTTTTTATTAATATGAAAACAAAACAAAAAGAGCAATCGCTAGTAATTTCATGTGGTTTATAAACATAAATGGATAACATAAAAATTATTTTACAAACTTAATATATACCATGGGATATAAATTATTTACAGAATGAACGTATTTCGGAATTTATAATTTTTTCTAAATCGCTTTTGATATGAGTGTCAAAACAATTGGTTTTATGAGGTTGAAATAATCTTTAGAATAAAGAATTCCTTGTAAAGTTTCATTTTCGAAGGAACATCGAAATTCAGTTTAGTTATTCCCGTAGTATAATGAAGAGTGTGCTAGAATATTAACCGGGAGGACGCAAGTTCGATTCCTGCCAAGAGTCTGGGTGTTTCTGCAGAAAATATCAAGAAAGGCTAAATCAGTATTTGTGGTTGTTAAATTGACGGCACTAAATATTTGTCAGGCAGACGAATGGATCAGAACCATAATTTGTTTCACAAATTCTGCTAAATTGGATAAGCCTTTGTGGAATCGCTTTAATTCAGAAATTGTTTCCCAAAAATTATATAAATTAATTTCAGTATTTTTGAATATCTGTTCAAATGCAAAAAATTGTAGTCTATAAAATTCTGAAATTCCTAAGAATATCAAAAATAGTGCTGATTTTTTTTTCTTCATTACGATATTTGGTTATTAAACTTAGTGATTTTAAGTTACCTTCAAACTCAAACAGTGAGCATTTCTATTTAAAAATTTACACAATTATTAATTATATTGTGAATTTCAGATTTGATTAATTTAGATTTTAATATCACAGCCAAAAATAACTTTTTGCCTCTTATATTTATTAAATGAATTTCACTATTATTTTAATATATTCTTTTTTATAAAATAATAAAATATTGTTTCATGGAAAATCACAAAAATGTGGTCTGAAATCGGCCTACACAAATATATAAAGAAGTAAAAAATAACGCTTTCTTTGCAATACAAGCGTAATTGCTGGTTGGTGTGACTTCCCAGGAAACAATTTTGGCTACAGTCTAACATCAGAAAAAATATAAGACTTTACCAGACAATCAACCGAGTTGTCTAAGCTTCCCTCAGACATTTGGCGGAGCAGTAGGCAGTTTTCTGGTACGACGTTTCTGAACATTGTCTGATATATTATCCGATTAATATCAGAATAGTCTGCACATTATTCAAAGACAATATAATTTCCTTTAAGGCATTTAACAGAGTAGTCTGCACATTTTCTGATCTACGTCTTACGACTTTTAGCAGTCACTTCTGCACATTGTCTGATTTTAGTTTTCGTTACAATTCTCATTTACCTCTTGAGTTTATACGCACAAATGTTTGAGTTTTTAAACTTATAAAATGTGGGTAAATGTTTTCTGATGAGCCGCCATACGCAGCACAACAATGCATGGAGAATTTTAAACGACTTTTCTGATAAATTTCTAATTTTAGCTCTGACTTTTCTCTGATATTAATACGCCAGGACGTAAAACGCATCAGATAAATCGGAAAAGTTTCTAATGTTTTGTCAGAGATTTTTCCGACATTTACAAGACATGTCGAAAAATCCTTTAGAATTTCCCTAAGAAATTCGTCGGAATTCGTACAGATTTCTGTTAGACCTTTCGGTATAGTTTTTAGAATTTCCTCAGAGAAAGAGATCCGGTTTCTTGTCAACCACTCATATGATTATCGGTACGTTTTCTGACCGACATCGGATACGAATTCTTCATCTTGTGCAGACTTTCTGACTGACTTCGGACCGAAATCGGCAAAAATATTAATTGCTTAGCACAATTAATTTAATTTATAGCCATATTTTTTATATTTTGCTTGAATTTGCTGTTTTGAAATAATAACAACAAAACTGACAGCAGATTGCGTGACAATTATTGCTCGAGCAATCTGCAGAGCAATCATTGCGCAATGGATTGCCGTCCACACGGCGCAAATTTTATGGAGCAATCAAATTTGACGTTTGCGGCAGCGTTGTCAACTTTTAGATTTCAAAAAGCACTGAAAAAAGTAAAAAAAAAACGCGTAATTCTTAAAAAAAGCATTAAATTTTAATTTTTAGTTTCATTTAAAAAGATTTTTATATACTTGCCTATTCTGTAAATCGAGCCGATTTAAAACGAATTAATCCACTAAAAACAAAACTTTTTCAGACTTTGTGTAGTTTTCTATTTTTTAAAGCATAATATATCATATCCGATATTAATTGATTATATATGATCATCATAGTTATTGCTACATGATTTTCATAGAAATTATCAGGTTATCATAAAGAAAAAACTGTAACTTTTGAATTTGCTTTCATCCCTAATTAAAGACTTTGTACAATAAAGACCTGGCAGTTGTACTTTGTAAAAAATAAAGAAAATTACAAATACTTTTTTCAGTATATTTTGGCATTTTAGAGGATCTTGTAGCGGGAAGCTACAAGATCGTTTTTAATCATCAACCTTGCGAATGACACCAAATTTATTAATATCCGATGGCGCGCTAAAGTTTTTCAATCTTCAATATGACGAACATTTCTCAAAAAATGGACGAGATGCCCAAGTTTAGACGGATATAAAAAGGAACCATAAAAAGTATCGGAATAGTTCTACGCCACGTGATGCGCACGTAAGAGTAGAATATACATATGTATGTAAAATTTCGTTGAAAACGGATAGTTTTTGAAATCAGAATTGCCAAGCAAACGAAATATGTACAAAAATTCGTTTTTACGGGTTTTGGCGCTTTTAAAAGACAAAAGATGTAGCCCCACTAATTGCTCGAATCCACTTTTTTCATTTTTCTGCATGACAAAAAACATGTTCATGAAATAGTTGCATTAATAAAGAATTTTACACTTAAAAAAAATGTTCTAGATAAAAAAATTAATTTTTGAATTTTGGGGTTTAGTGCCACCGTCACAAAATAAATGCACTAAAAATTAGATTAAAAAAGCACCAAGCACTAACTCTAACATTTTTCGCTAAAAACGGTGCGAAGAGCACTGAGTTAACAACGCTGGCTTGCTGCAATAAATATTGCTACGTGGAGACCGTACGTTACGAAAATGGTGACTTTCTGTGAAAATTTCAATATCTATAAAGCCATGAATTTGCTTTCTACAAAAGAAAATTGTAGGACAATGTTTGAATGGGCCTAATCCTTAGATATTGTTGACAGTGTATCGGGCAATATTTCATTTTTTGGTAGCCAATTTTCAAAAATAGATAAACCATATGAAAGTATACACTTGGGTACCTCAAAAGTAAAAAATTTAGTCCCTATTTTGATTACTTTCCTGGAAACAGGGTAATTCGAAATGCGCTTTCACGTTAATCAACAAAAACTAAGCGCATAATTGTTTAAATCACGTCAACAAAGTGAAATTTTTATGGAAAAACAAAATTAATTTAAAAATGTTTAATAATTTGATAATTTTTATTATACTAATTTTTATTATGCCATGGTAGAACTCCTTTTTTTAAGAGAAGTAGCACACTCAGGCAATTAGTGCCTAGGTACATGGCTGCCAGAAATTACAATTTTTTACGATATGGCAAAAAACGATATGACATACTGTGTTGTCATATCGTAAGTTTTTTACGATATGACAAAACTGAGGAAGCCATTTACAGTGTATGGCTTCCTCAGTGTTGTCATATCGTAAGAAACTTACGATACGACAACACAGTATGTCATATCGTTTTTAGTCATATCGTAAAAAAATCGTCATTTCTGGCAGCTATGCCTAGGAGAGAACAGCTAGTGAAGTGAGAGAAATAAAAAGTTTAATTGATTCACAACTCCGCTATTCTGCATTTTCTGCTAAATTGTGTAGAGCAGTGTTGCAGAACCTCTGGTGTCAAGTAGAGGCATTAATTTGCTTAAGCTATGTAGCCATTTTTATTATTATTCTTACTTTGCCGACGATTCTGCTACAATACCGACGAAGGAGGGTGCGGTATATATATATATATATATATATATATATATATATATATATATATATATATATATATATATATATATATATATATATATATATATATATATATATATATATATATATATATATATATATATATATATATATATATATATATATATATATATATATATATATATATATATATATATATATATATATATATATATATATATATATATATATATATATATATATATATATATATATATATATATATATATATATATATATATATATATATATATATATATATATATATATATATATATATATATATATATATATATATATATATATATATATATATAATATATATATATATATATATATATATATATATATATATATATATATATATATATATTATATATATATATATATATATATATATATATATATATATATATATATATATATATATATATATATATATATATATATATATATATATATATATATATATATATATATATATATATATATTATATATATATATATATATATATATATATATATATATATGTTCCTTTTACTCCTCTGGGGAGCATAGGGCCGCAAGGAGGGTGCTGTGATTATATGTCAGTACTATCGCTGCTGGTACTGCTAAGTGATTTTTGCTATGTCTTCATCACTTTCACAGTCCAACAACAATCAACACAATGACACACCACGGGACATCAGAAAAATGCATGATGTTGATGGCTTGCCTGAAACTAGTCGCAAACCACTTCAGCCAACAGCACCCTCCTTGCAGAGTATCAATATATAGTGGGTCGATTATTGGTTCCGCAGAAAAGGAAAATTCATCGGAAGGAAATATCGATCGATATGCAAATTGCAAAGCTTTCCGCGAAATAGATTTAAAATAAATTAAAATCAATTTCGAGTGCAGCTTATACCACAGGAATACATAATTGCAATTTTCACATCGATCGATATATCTTTCCGTTGAGTTTTCCTTTCCGGTGGAACCAATAATACGACCCAGTATCCTTTTACTAAAAGTTTATAATAAATTAATTGCTGAAAATAATCTTTCAACATTCACACTACTATGTAGAAGAAAAAAATTTAACAGCTTTTAAACAATGTAATCAACGCGGTGTTTTCAGTGTTGCTTGCACGCATTGTAAACAATTTATTTTAGTTGTACTTGTAGACTGGACTAGTTAAACAAATTTCGAGTAACATACTTTAGAATTATTATTTTTTAACAATAAAAGTTGTAGGACTTTCGCGGAAGGAGTATAATTGACTAAGATACAAAAAAAGAGTTGGAATCGCTCGGATATCGCGCACTTACTCCTGTCATTCCCTGCAAAACACAGGTGTATTCCACAAAGGACCAGAAGTAGTCCCAAACTAGTCCAACTGTATGCAATAAACGTGGTCCATTTAACACCGCGATGTCCTAGGGCTGGACCATGTACTCCAGCTTTGCATTACATCGGACTACTCAAAAAACTACTGTATGAAGCACCTGCATGATGTTAGCTTTGAAACTACTCTATGCTACTACTTGATGGAACACTCAAACGATCGTGTCTTAACGATTGCATACACTATTAGCAATCATTAACCCTGCGTTTAGACATGTAAGTACTTGCATGCAAGTTCTGTGTACGTATTATCAACGAAAAAGCAATTTGTATTCGTTTCTCTGTCTTTCTCATAGCTGAACCAAAAGTGTGTTAGTAGAAAAGTTTGAGTGTATTGAGTTTTTCGAACTTGCACTTGCATGTGTAAAAAAGGCCAGGTAAAACGCGAAGACTTGTCGCTTAACTACAAACTCTTGTTTGCAACTGTGATGGTCCATGACTCCATTACATATAGACTTGGGTCGAACTCGTTCGAGCTCGCTCAGCAGCTCGTTTTAGACACAAACCTATGATCAAACCCATTTAAAATACATGGGTTTGATCATAGGTTTGTGTCTAAAACGAGCTGCTGAGCGAGTTCGAACGAGTTGGACCCAAGTATACATGCTGTAACTAGTCCATTTCAGCTAGAATTTACTACGTAGTCCATAGACAAACCTATGATCAAACCCATGTATTTTAAATGGGTTTGATCATAGGTTTGTGTCTAAAACGAGCTGCTGAGCGAGTTCGAACGAGTTGGACCCAAGTCTAGTAGTCCAACAATTTTTGCAGGATTGTTCTATTTCTTTACATGAGCATAATCAAGTGTTGTTTGCTATGGAATATAAAAAAATATATGAATATAACGCTTTTAAATGGGACTTTGTACAAAAATATATAAATATGAAAACTCAAATAGGATGTACGATTTTTTTTAGAAATTTGTCAGCAATTTTTTGGCCTAAATAAAAGTCAAACAAAAAATTAACTGGTACAGCAAAAAAAAAGTTTACTGAAAATTTTATTTTATTTCAAACAAATGTTTAGGATCTTTATGATCCGAACGAGTATATTTCTTGTTTGCTGTTCTAAAAATATGTCGTTATTTACATAAGTATGCTTCCTGACAATTTATGAAATATTTTTCTTGATCTTCCTCTCTCTTAATTTTAAATATCATGGCCAATAATGCCGTCATTGTTGTTAGGAAATTGCATAATATTTTCAAGTTTTTTGTTTCTTTCATTTTATTTCCTTTTTTTATTAAATGAACAATTTACTGTTGCATCAGTGAATGTATCAAACCAAAATAATTTCTTCGTTTTTCCACTAACTTACTGACTGAATAACTCAATTTATGAAACTGCATTACAGTTTGCATTTTTATTTCTTTAGTTTTTGAGGGGAAAACAAGTTGAGTTGAATGTGTGCTTAGTTTCTGTGAAAGTTTCTTTTCAACAAGTTTTGTAATCGATTAATGTCGATTTCCACATAAAGGCGAACAAAATTATGTTCAAATTGAATTTAAAATTAAGTTTGAAAATCCAAAAGTGCACGCCTCATAATCTCATTTAGACCGTGAAATTAAATAAGCTTCTATTCCTAATTATACTGAAGCGTAAAAAAAGGACTCGATTAGTGAAGTCTTTCAGTCGTTATCGTGACCACATACACGATCCGTACATACAGACAAACGGACGTCCAAAACAGAACTTTTTTAAACAGTTTTTTTTAATTTAAATAATAAAAAAATGACATTAAAAATGTCATGAGTGGTAAAAATAGTATTTTTTCTTGATATATGTGTGTATATATTTTTTACAAGCGCAGTATATGATAATAATAGAGCCATTTTAAGTTTGAAAAATCAGTAGTTTCGCGTGAAGTGAGAGTAGTACCCACCTCAACGCTTCGCTTATGAGGCGTGCAAAAATATGTAATAATAAATCTTTAAGATATTGGAAGTATAAGTGTGAACAATGATGATCACTATGCAAATGCATAGAACTGATCATTTTGGTGAGACATAACAAGGTGCACCGCACCTTTCTGGACGGTCCAAAAATTAAGGTGAAGGTACATAGCATGCGTTGAACGCGTTAATGCGATACAGACTTCTATCAAAAAAGATGAAATAGTGTGTTAACATGAGGCGAGTTACAAAGAGATGTTTGCGACGCGCGTACCTTGCAAAAAGTTGAACATTCTTCAACTTTCACGCGTTGTATACAAAATGACAGCTAGTGTTGCCAGATTCATATGCTAATATTTTTGTTCAATGAAAATAAAGTATTAGAAATTCCGTTTTTATTCTTTTTTACCATTTTTTAAGCTCTAAGAGCTCAAAAAGCAAGAAACATTTAACTCATTAATGGCAGCAACGCTTAATAAAACAGTTTTAGACAATCAAAATAAAGAATTAATTATTTTATTGCTTAACGCTTAACAAATAAATCTTTATTTTGAATAAAATTTGGAGAATATCTCAAATAATAAATTTAATAAATGTTTCAGATAATCTTGATAATAAAGATAAGCAAATAATTTCACTATTGTTTCTTTACACACACGTGAGTGTGAATGAAAGAGAGCGAAAACTTGCTCACAATCTCATCTCAAGTAACATGATGCGTCAAGGTGCCATGATGCGACCTGAGCAGTAAACGTTTAGATAATAATTTAATTTCAAGTAAATTAACTTACCTGAATAAAACGAAAACACCCTAAAATTAAATTTTTTTTTCTGAAATTCGCTCCAAAGTTATTTTTATAGTTTGTTGAATATTTTTATGTATCCTTTAAGAAATTTATTATTTGACAATTTGTCAGGTTTAACCCTCTGCCACTGACGTGGTAGTCTAACAGAGACCAGTAAACAGAAAACATTGTTTTATGCCATAATTATACAAATATCGATTCTGGTGTTTTCAGTACCTTCTTATTACGTACTCATGTGTACATTAGTGCGAAGAAAATAATTGAAACGAGCGCACGCGCTGATGTAAACATACAAGTGTCTACAAGTCTACCACGTCAGTATTGAGGTAGACGTGACAAAATAAGTTATAACTTTTTATTAAACCATTGATATCATCTCTTTTTCTATATTTATTAGCTTAGGTATAAGCTAAAATTAATGTTAAACTTTTTACCAAAAAAATAAATAATAATATATGTCGTTTTTATGTTTTTGTATAGATGTAAGTTTTTAAGGCTAATTTATGACATGCCAATAATTTTGTTTTTAATAAGATTTGTCGTTTAGTTTTCAAGAAAAAATTACAACAAATAACAAACTAGTACAGTAACTAAAATCAAACATATTTTCAGTGGGTTTTCAATCGGAACTAGGAAAATATAAGCAGTCGAAATAGTGTCTACTACCACGTCAGTGGAATTGTGGATCCCGTACTCAACGTTGGGATCCCGCGGGATCCCAATTTGCACGAGAACTGTTCCCGTACTGCAAGATTGTGTAAATGAGAGTGAGTTTGAGAGAATAATATTCTTCTTCTTCTTGCACGAAACAGCCCGTACTTTTTCTTCGAGCAGATTCTGTAAAGTGCAATAATACAGTCAGCTGTTTGAAATGAAAAATATGATTTTAGTCAACAAAAAAAAAAACCAAATAATTGCCAATTGTGCAAAATTCAACGCTATATACTTTTGTATACATATATGCAACAAAGTATATAAAAACTAAAAATGCTATTAAAAATCACTATGTTGGATTTTATTTTTTTGTTTATTTGCACAGCACTTTCATGTTAAGTTTTGGGATAGAAATTTGGGGTTTGCTGTTCCCGTACTTTAGTGAGAGCAATTCTTGCTTACTCTCATTTTACCGAACTTTACCCAGAAAGTACGGGATCGGAGCTAATGAAGTCACGTCAGTCGCAGAAAGTTAATTTGAATTTTGTTTTTCATTTTGCCTTATAAATACTTTTCTTGTTATCCGAAGGATTTAATTAGAATTTGATCAGAAATGTCGTTTAAAATTATCCATGCATTGTTGTGCTGCTTATGGTAGCTCATCTGCAAACAGTTACCCATATTTTATAAGTTTAAAAACTCAAATATTTGATAAGAGATAAATGAGAATTGTATCGAAAACTAAAATCAGTCAATGTGCAGAAGTGAATGCTAAAAGTCGTAAGACGTAGATCAGAAAATATGCAGACTACTCTCTTAAATGCCTTAACGGAAATTAAATTGCGTTCGGATAATGTGCGGACTATTCTGATATTAATCGGATAATACTTCAGACAATGTGCAGAAACGTCATACCAGAAAACTGCCTTCTGCTCCGCCAAATGTCTGAGGGAATTTTAGACAACTCGGCTGATTGTATGGTAAAGTCTCCGATTTTTTCTGATGTTAGACATGTCGGCCAAAATTATTTCCTGGGTGAGTACTCATATCGAGCATTTGCTGCAATAGAGTCATAACTCAAAAAACGTGATTTTCGAGTTAATAATTCAGAATTAATCGTCACATCAATCTTGATATTGTGTAAAAATTTCATACAACTCTCTTGTATGAAATTTTTATTCTTCAGACAAGAATAAAATATTATTTTACCATTAAGTTGTTAGTAAATTCAAAACTTTAAACTCGTTTTCTGCAGAACAAGTTTTTTTGAGTTACGACTCTAATGCAGCAAAGGCTCGATATATCGCGATCTCAGACTTGTTTTGACCCACCGACCATTTTAAAAAATTTGAGTTAAGTATGGGGTATATATATATTTTGAATACCCTCTTTCAGAATCCAAAAACTGAGATATTAAGCATTCATTGTGCTCGATATCATCATTTTTGATAAATTTTTTGTAAAAAAAAAAGTTTTTTTAAATAAAAAAAATAAAAATCAGAAATCAAGTAAAATACCAAGTTTCATCAATATTAACTTTTTATTCCATGTAAATATCTTTTCTAATAATATCCAAAAACTGAGATATCAAGCATTCATTGTGCTCATCATTTTTGATAGATTTTTTGTAAAAAAAAAAGTTTTTTTAAATAAAAAAATAAAAATCAGAAATCAAGTAAAATACCAAGCATGGTCGATATATAAGGTGTGTGCATCAGCCCATATGTTCGGTAATTTTGCTGTTAAATTTTAATATATTTTACCAATCCAATCACATTTTAATATTCGCTTTGAGTTTTTCTCATATATTTTTTGACACCACAATTCCCAAAAAAAGTTGCTTTGTTGTATCAATTCGCCGATAAGTATACCTTATAGATCTACCCTAGTACCAAGTTTCATCAATATTAGCTTTTTATTCCATGTAAATATCTTTTCTAATAATATTTATACTTATTTTCAATAAAAATTTCATCTCAATAACAAGTTACTCAATACACAGCAGTTAGTATACACATGGAGCACAAAAATCTACTTTTTACAAATACATAAAATAAGAAAATTGGGTACTGGAGCACAAAACATTTCTAACCGGATTGATGAAAGTTCGCAAAAATTTACATTTTTCTTCCAAACATATGCCGGAAGCAGTGCTGAGAATACAAAAAAATCTATCGGGTATATTTTGAGAAAACTTCATGTACATCTTCTTTGTTGTTTTTCCCCATTCCGACTTTTTGGCATATGGGCTAAACCAATACTGAGGTCGCGATATATGAGTGGCTCCACTCAAGACAAAATAACAACATCAACAAACAGCAAGAATGCCTACGTTACTGTGATTGCTACAGAATGTGAAAAACTAGTTAACAAAAATGTACACTTGGCATCAAAAGTATTCCACCGGATACTCTTAAATTCAATGTCAATGACTGACAGTGATATAAAAATAAATTTTTGGAAATTAGCTTCACAGCAACGAACAAGTACCAACAATATGAGCGCACAACTACCCGAAAAAGAAAAAAAGAACAGGAAGTGTTACAGAAAAACCAAAAATCCAAATGGACATGTAAGTTACATGTAAGTTATAAATAAGAAGAGAAAAATAATTGCAAAATCGAAAAACATCGCTCGTGGCGAAAATGCCTAAAGATGGTAAATCTGATGCGGTGCCTTCTGAAAATCGCTTTTCAATGCTACAAAACTACGAAGATGAAATCACCACTGTCAGGTCCAGCAAGCCGTCGCTCTGAGGTAATAGAAAACTGGTTTTTATACAAATTTTAATCAAGTTTCTTCGAAAATATCAAGAGATGCCAAATCATCATCGCTAACTTTATACATGTTATCAGAATTAAAAAGTTTGGGCATAAAATTGAAAAACAACATATTTTCAAAAGGCTTTTCATTGTAAATCTTGCACGTGAATTAACAGAAACAAATGTGTGTAGTTAGATTTTACTTTATCTACTACGAAAACGAAGTTAATCACTTGTAAAATACAGAACTTTTAGTTATAGCGAAATTTAATAGCTATCATATATGTATAACAATGACACTGAATTATCTACTGCGAAAGAGATGTTAGCCAGAATGGTCATTTCTGGCTCTGTAATAATGTGAAATGAAAAAAAAACTTTTCATATTAGTTTTCATCATTACTTTTCACTCTAACTGTTCACAACTACACATTTTCTGATTCTCGTTTGAATTATGAAAAAATGTTTCATTTCATATGTACCTGTGAAAACTTTGGTGCTATGTTTCAAGTGTCAAAAGCAAAATAAAATATTTACGAAGAAATTAAATAACAATATTTGTATGTACATACATATTACAATTTTATGGTTTTTATCAAGAAAAAGATGTTTTACTAATAGTTTTTTGCGTTATTTGCAATAAAACAAAAATTTAGAAGAATACAAAAGCGGTATTTAGTGTTCGGTGCGAATGGTCTTACAAAGCTTTTTGGTCTCAATCTAACAACAAAATACATTACTTTGCACTTGCAACGCTTTTGCAATTACGCAATACCAAATCGGTATATTTTTTTTTATATTGCAATCTCGCAACTCACATTTTGACAACTGAAATAAAATTAAATAAAAAATATCTACAAAAATGAAAGAATTTATTAAAAAAATATTAATGAAAATTAAAAAAAAACATAAAAATTGGATACACGGGGCAATAAAATTTCCTTGGAATCTGTATGTAGCCACAGAAGTGCAGGTTTTGTATATATATATTAAGTGTATGTGTACATTTTTATTTAGTGTTTCAAAGTGATTAAAAGAAGCGCTCACGAATAGTGACGAAAGCGTTGCGATTGTAAACCAAACATCGAATACCGCTATAGTAAATTATTTGTTTTCAACCGGAGACAAAGCTTTTGAAGTTTGAATTGTGTACATGTGTGTCTGCCCGTGTGGCTGGCACAACTTTAATTTAGTTTTTTATATTCAAAAGATGATTCGAACTAGGGTTTTCTTAGATAAGTTTGAAGAAAACCGGTGCATCCGTTTTAATCTATTCTTTTGTAGTTTAGTTGCCTCGTAGCTGTCTGTTTGTGCCATTATGGCTCCCAAAAGGCTGCCCGATTTAGATATAGTTTTCTTTGCTTAAAAAGAAAATCAGTTTATCCGATTGGAAGCTGTCAGTTATTTTCTACAGGATCTCCTGTGCCGAAGGTTTTTTATTTACATATATTTATGATTATTATTATTGTTAATACTTATTAATCTGAAATAAAATCTTCCTTGTGTATTGTTTATTTAAATCATTAATTATGGTTTGGAAGGTCCAAGTCGTCCCTTAGGTAATAAATAATCATATAATAAAAAGCAAAACATTTATACCCTTGTAACTTTGCTCTTACAATTCGCAAAAGTTTTGTTTTTCACTTGGAAATTTTCTGTGTAAAATAACTTCTCATATGAAAAGTTTTTCATAGTTAGTTTTACTGCAACACAAAACAAGAATCGCAATGATGTGTAATTGTTAAAAACTTTTGTTTCGTTTCAATGTTTTTCATATGAAAATATATTGACATTACGTTTCCTTGTTTCATTAAACGAGAATCAAAACTAATATGAAAAGGTGAAAAATCTTTTAATTTCACCGTTTCACAGAGCAAGAATTGACCCCAGTTGTAAAATATAGTAAAACTTAGCTGTTGTATATGCATACAAATAGGAAAATCTCCTAAATATAAATATATACCATATAACTTATGCCCCTAAGAATTTTAACCCCCTAAATATAGGGAAACCCTATAAGCTGGCAACTCTGATGAAGATCCCAAAATATCTGATAAGAATAATATGGGTCCAATGACAAAATATATAAAGAAAATAGTTTTCATTCCATCGTAGAAATAATATGTAGGAAGGAGTTTGACTGAAGATGGAATGTCTGCATTTAATTAGTCGAAACTAGAGATGGAATATAGTAAAAATCGTGGGTTTAATGTGCTTATTCGAATAAAATTTTTTATTCGTTTTTCTTTAGAATATTTGAATAAAAGTTTAAAACTATTTGGCTGTTCGAACAAGAAATATATTATAAAATTTTATTTTACTAGTAAATGGTTAATTGGAAAATTTTGGACAATAGCTGTTTCTGTATACGATTCCGATTTGCGTATTTCGATTTAAGTCTTTTCGCTTTATGAACCTTTTTTAAATATAGAACGATTCGATTTGCGTCGTTGTGATTTCGATTGGATTGGCTAACATGTTAAGATTTTGTTGTTGAATTAGTTTTACTTAAGTTATATTTAAAACGGTTATTTTTAGTTTTATTCTGTAAATTAAAATTATGCTAATGAGAGCTTCTTGTTAGCATGCCTAAGTAATTAGTTTAAGAGATAACTAAAAAACATAATTTAAATTAACAAACAAGTTTTGTATATTCAAATATACTGAATAATTAAAATCACTTGTTGGAATGAATAATAATGCGGGCAAAAGAGCCGACTGTGTATCACTGCTATTTTTGGAAATAGTAATTCGTATAAATAGTATATCCTTTGAAATAAAAAAATCCAGATCGGTTTATGGCCAGGCCACACTGGCGTTTTTAAAACGCACGTTTCTAATAAAAAATGCCATTGTGGGCTGGCCCTTAGAAGTAGTGCAAGCACATATGTACATATGATCCGGTTATGTACTTTGAAAGTGGCGTAAACTGCTCCAGTAAAAGCATAATGACAATCATTTAAATTATAAATCTCTCAACTTGTCGCTTTATTTTGATTTAATATTATACTAAAAAAAATTTTCACTTCTCTGTATTTTGAGTTAAAAATTATGGTCGCCTACAGATAAACGATAAAAATCGGCGACTAATGTGCAGTTTATAGAACCCAAACAATCGAATTGAGTGGTCAATTTGTATGAAAAGAACTCAGTTTTTAAGGTGGTTTCCATAAAAATTTTCTACTCAAGTCGATTTTTTGGGTTCTAGAAGCAGCACATTGGAGTCCATAGTGCGTCATGAAAAACTCCAACATATATTGTTATTCTTTAGGAGTTGCCCAGGTAGGCTAGCTGGTTGTAGGCCGACCAGTTTGGAAGCTTCGGGTTCGACTCCCGCCAAAGACTCTGGTCTGTTTCACTACTACTAGTGAAGGTCTTCATTACTCAAAGCATATAGTCTCACTTACTGTTTTAGATTATATGCTTTATACATAGTAATGTCATCTTTCTCGCTGATGTTCTATAATTCGAAGTTGGACTTCTCTGTCCTCTATAATTTGAACTGGAATGTGTTCTTGTTTTTGTTTTCAATTTTAATCAAACTCTTGTTAATTTGAATTTTTTTTCTATCGCCCTCTTGATAACTTGAAATCTTGTTAATATGAACTATCGATTATTTGAACTTTTCTCTTGTACCTTGAATTTCATATTATCGAGAGTCTACTGTATTTCTATACTGCAATTAATGCAAACCATTTCCAGCGCTATCTCTTAATGAATAGACAATATATTTATATGTATTACATATTATTAATTCAAAACTATGCAAAGTTATCGTTGTTTTATCAAAAATGTTTATTTAATATACACGGTTAGTCTGACAGTGAATTTGGCGAAAAAAATTCCCCACAAAAAATGAGTATGGGGTTTCACAAAAGAAAAATAATGTTAATACACCTAAAAAATATTTCATTCTGTTTTTGCGCGATTTGATTTCATTTAACGCGGTCTAAAAATGTAATACATATATATATATTTTTTATCAGAAAAATGTTTGCTTATACCGGATTAGGAGAATTAAAGACACAGTTGGAAGCACTGCAAATGGTATGGAACAAAAAACTCACCATAATCAAAACAGGGGATTTCCTTGTTTATTTCAAATAAGTTCAGGAGTGTAAAGCGGCTCAACCACTTGCAGTATAATTGTGCAATTTTTCGTATTGTACAATAATATCGCCCATGTATATGCCATATTCGAAGGTGGCACAATATATTGGCAAAAATCATATACTTTTGATTTTTATTGTATAATGAAGAAACTTGTGTATTGTGTGGCAATATTGTTCTGTTTACTTTTTCACTGTCATGAAAATTGGACAATATATTCTTTAGAAGTATTGTGTCATTTATTGCATAGTATAGGTCAAAACGACAATAATGTGTGCAATACCAAATGCAATAATATTGTATAATGGATGGGCCGCTTAAGAGTATTTGTAAACCAGGCATATTATGTAACTCATACGTGGACAAGTAACCACTGAGATAGAAAATGTACTGTTTTGAAGGTTCCATGCGCCTTGTTGACCAGGCAAGGGACCAAAGTTGAGTATTTTTTTAATATATGCATGAAGAACCCTCAATGATTTTGACACGCCTAAAGTCAAAAACTATGACGTTATGAAATTTGTGTGGGAAGAGGTACAACTACTCATGCTATTTTCTCCCGTGGGCTGTTCGCCGATTTCGTGATCGAAAAATAATATCAAAAATGAAATCCGAGCACTTAAAAGCATATAAAACGATACCCATTACGGTTTTTTGTTCCATTTTACTCCCCTACCCCCGCCCTCACAAAATAATACCATAAATCAACTCAGCACCATCAAAAACCACTCAATTGCTGATTGTGGCACGCCTAAAGGCAAAAACAGCGACGCTATTAATTGTGTCCGCTAATTTTTTAATTCTGTCCCAACCATACTGGGAAAAAGGCTAATTAATATAGCGGCGGAAAAATCATATCTTCCAAACGAATAGTCTGATCCACAAAAAATGTATGGATGAATTATAGGGAAGGATGTAGGCTACAAGGTCTGTTAAAAGTTAGGTAGCTACTTTTAGCACAGTGGATGCTATATCATGTTATATAAGACCAATTTTACCGATAAAACTCTTTAGTCGCCAGAAAGCTTATATTTTCCAAACTAATAGTCTAATACCCAAAAAACGTATGGCTGGAAAGGCTGTACGCTATAAGATCTGTAAACAAATTGGCTATTTTTAACAAAGTGGGCTTTATATGTTGTTAGATAAGACCAATTTTACAAATAAAATTCTTAAGTCTTCGAAACACCAATATCTTTTAAACTAATAGTCTGATCCACAAAAATTTGTAGATGAGTTATAGGCAGCTATTTTTAACACTGTGGACGCTATATTTTGTTATATAAGACAATTTTACCGATAAAGCTCTTTAGTCGTCGCAAAGCTTATATCTTCCAAACTAATAGTCTGATCCACAAAAAACGTATCCCTGGAATGGCTGTAGGCTATAACGTCTGTAAATAAATTAGCTATTTTTAACACAGTGAGCGATATATGTTGCTATATACGACCAATTTTAAAATTTCAAAATGCATTAAAGAAAAATTCAAAATGCACTAAAATTTCAAAATGCATTAAAAATTTATCTTAAAATTGAAAATGACTACTTCATTGGTATTTTCATTTGATATGAAGTGATTTCGGAAACGAATTACAACAAAATCATATAGAAGTACAAATAAGTAGAAAAATTTTAAAAAGGTGTATCCTTAGAAAAACTGATGTAAAAGCAGCCAATTTTTGGAACAATATTACTCTACATCTATATTAAGATTCCACAACATTTTCAGCAACTCTGAGGTATACTTTTTTGCATCTCTACAAAGATTTAGAAAAGTTAAAAAATATATTTTTTCCTGTATTTACGCTTGTAAACCTCAACAGAAATAGCAAATACATAAAGTAAAGCCGTTTAAAATAGTTGATATAAAAAAGTTACTTTGTCCGAAAAGTTCTATCATTAGCGATTCAATACGCCAACAAATTTGATACAAAAATCAATAAAAATTACATACAACCCAATTTTTTCTCAATGTTTAAAAGCCCATATTTTCCGAACCAGGTTACATAGTGATAAATAAATTTGATTTTTAAATTAACTGATTTGAACGCTTTGATCCTGCGTTTCAATTTTTTCAAATTCGATACTTTTTTATTTTTACGCTGCTAGATTGGCCTTTTTTCCTTCTGTGCCAACGTTCAAAATAATCGAATTTTTCAATTTATAAATGCTTTGGTTTGATTTTTTAAAGCAAAAAAACAAAAAGTCAGTTCTTTAATCCATTTATAGCAACAATGCTATGACAATTCCAAACATTTTCATTCCGAATGAAATACAGAACAGACCTTAATGATTTCTTTTTCTAAGTGAAGGGTTTTTTCTATTGTTTTTTGTTAAAATAAAATATTTATATTAAGCAACCTGAATTCGAATGAAGTATACCTTTATCTTATTTTAATTGATATCTAACATGTACGTGGAACCAATCCCCTCATTTTACACGATTTTTTACGCGAGTTTTTTTATTTTTGATTTTATACGAACCAACTTATATTTTTTCTAGACTTCAACTTCTGCTCAGATCTGTGATTTTAAGATGTAAATAACGGCATTGTATTTAATTTTTCAAAAATATAATTTTTAAAGTTGGTGGCTAATTAAACAGACAAATCTATAATGTTTTTATAAAAATTATTTTTATATGAATCTCTTGTGATTTCCAAATATCTCTTGTGATTTCTAAACATATTTGTTTCTACAGTATTTATCGGTTATATGCATTTAAAATTTTGCACGTCTTTGGGTGCTTATAAGCGAGAAATGCATTTATAAAAACTCGCTTATATGCATCGGCGGTGCTTATAAAAAAAAACTTGCTTATATGCTTCAGTGGTGCATATATAAAAAAACTACAATGAGTAAACAAAATCCAAAATTTTGTTTTCAAAGCTTCGTACGCAGTTCAGCCTAAATTTAAGGTTCGAAATTTTTCATTTAGTTCTGCCAAAACGCATTTAAATTTCTTAATTACAATACAAAAACACAAAAATTTATTTGCAATACGACATAAAATGTCAAAAATGCCTTTAAAAACAATTACCTGAACATTAATCTTTGTTTCAGTTGACATAAAAAATATTTTCGCTAACCCTTCGTCTCCACGTAGCAATTTTTAGTGCCGGCAATTGTCAAATTCCATATGGAAAATTATACTATTTTGTTAGTTAGTATTTTATAAATGAAGCTTGACCATTTCAGCAATAAAAATTTATACGTGGAGACGTATGGTAATATATCCAAAATCGTTTCATAGCTCTCATGTCTCTGAGTAAAAACAATCTATGAATGCTCACAGGTTTCCTCACAGGCCATTGCAGACTGAGAAAACACCTCAACAGACTTGGCATTGAGAGTAACGACCTGTACGGATTCTGCGATTATGCCACAAAAGATATAGCCAATTGGGCAAGCACCTATTGGAGGATTGAGAACAGCCAACACTAGAACCACTGGCAATCTTGAGATTCCTCAGGAGAGTAGGTCTAGATGAGGTGCTCTAGCACCTGGCAAGGGATACAATATATCTTCTTCGGTCCTGTGTTTTCCGTTTAATTTAAATTCATTCATTCATTCATGGTAATAGATATGATTTCCCTGTATTAGACAAAAATGTTTAGCAGCCCACCCACTTGCAAATAATTGTGTAATTTTTCGTATTGTACAATAATATCGCTAATATATATGTCATATTCGAAGGTGGCCCAATATATTGGAAAATATCAAAAAACTTTTGATTTTTATTGTACAATGACGACAATTCAAATTCAATTATAGGACAGAAAATGCATATTAGAAACTTTGCACTACATGTCTTCAAACTACATGAATCACTTCGCATAGTTTTTTGCGTAAGAATCGGCCGAAGGCTAAAAGTAGATTGTTGATGCAGTTTGCGTACTTCATTCCATGTCACATGTTTGATCTTGTTATAGGCAATATTTAAAGTAATATTATATTCGAAAATAAAAGCCGTATAAAATAGAGCTTAGGAAAAAATATTGATGTAAAGTAAATATTGGTAATTCAATAAAAAGTTGATAATAAAAAAAATTTGCTAAAGAGTATTAATTATTCCAGGAATACAAGCGCAATATCCCGATACGCACAATTATACCCGAATATGTTTCTGGAAATTGGTGGATTTTGAAACAAAATAATCTTATTAATAGCTTGGATACATCTTTTTATTTCAAAGCCAAAACAAAACTGTTTTAATAACTAAATGTGAAAAAAGCGGTATAGAAAAAAAAATCCGACTTTTGCTACATCAAATAGCGATGGGCTGCTTTAGTGATTTGTCACTTCAACTACGTACTACCAAATAGAAAATTGCCCAAAAAATTAATTTCAGTTTATTATTTTACACTTACTTTTTGTTAAATTGAGAAAGGACTTTTTGTTTCCTGCTGAAAAATTGGTGCACAAACTTTAATTTTTAAAAATGTACTTAGCATGTACACAGAAAAAATTATGATAGCTTTTTTTTAAACAAACTTGTTTTTGAAACTGATTTTAAATCTTTATTATTGTCTCTATTTAGTTTGATAAATAATTTTGTTTCACTTATTATTTCATTTCATTTACCTACCGCCAATGTTGGCAATCTGATAAAATTATGAAATTCTTTGATTTATTTTTTATATTTCTCTAAAACATTTTTTGATTGAAACAATTTTTTTATTGAAAAAATCAGAATTTTTTTTCAAACAAATTATTACAAATTTTTGCATTTGAATTTACAAATTTCTTTATAGGACCTAATTTGAACAAATTTACATTTAATTCAGGGAATTTGGTATTTGAAGTGAAAAATTAGTTTTTTCTGTGTACCATGCATAAGTGAGCATTTTTTTAATACATTTTGAAAATATTTACATTACTTTACAGTGCATAAAACCGAGAAATGCATATAAGCGAAATGCAAATAAAAAAAATATTTATGGTTTTTTTAATACCAATAGAAAATTGATCATAATAGGATGCATATAAACGTTAAATGCAAATAACCGACGTGCATATAAGCGATAAATACTGTATTTTATTTTCACTAAAAATACGCGCGTTGGAATTTTTTGATGGTTGTATCTTCAAAGAAACAGTGAGCATTTAGTCTATGGGTATACCAGTAAACTTTTACTGCGCAACTTTTGAGTTTATGGGAGAGAGAGGTGAGAAAATCGGGAAGGGGCACAAAGTTTCATGAACGTGCAACTCTCTTTTGTTTTCTTCTGCGTAATATTAAGCAACAACAAATTCTATGTAAAAAAACAAAAGCTGCGCAACAAGATTTTCATTATATGGACACGAACTTCAAAAGAAAATTTAAGAAAGTTGCAAAAGCAAAAGTTGACTCCTATGGACATGGAAATTTTCAAAACACATTTTATTCATGATACGAACTGTTCACATGTTCGGAAATTTTCATGTGAAATTTTATTCATGATAAGGCTGATTGTCATATTTAATTATCTTTTTCTATTTGCCGTCAGCAATGCAATCAAGTACAATGTATTGCCTAATATGTTTCCACTGTAAAATAAATAAACAGTTTATAGCGATCTTTTAAAACTTACATCAATCTCTGGTATGCCACGTGCCAAATATGGCTTTAAGTGCTCTAAAGAACTGATAAAACAGTTAAGCAATTCGGGATCATCTCGCCTGCATTGTTTCACATATTCCGCTGAAAGGAAAAAGAAAATAAGCAAATTAGTCAATAAGATTAAAAAAATACATACATAACTTTAAAATAACTTAACTAGCACTGAAAACAAAATGTGTATCTGAAAAATCGAAATCCTTCAAAAAGTTTAGCACATAAAACTATTTACAGACGATTTTTTTTTCTTAAAAATCAGCTATCGACGAGAGGCTCTTATCTTAAATATGAGGGTATAAAAAGTTCACTCAAGAAACGCAATTACATTTATAGATTGTGAACAACAAGAACACACAGAAGTTTTTTTTAGGCAGTTAAGGCAAAATGAAGTTAAAGCGAAACTGCTGTATGAAGAAGTTTAACTGTGATTATAAATAAAAAATAATAATAAAATAAAACAAACATTGCCTCACTGTGCGAAGCTGCAATCAACAAGTTCTTATGTACTTGCGGATGATAAAAAGCAAAGAATAATAAAAACGCAAAAACCGGTCAATTTACATATAAAAATATGATTATTTATTCAGTTCGATAAAAAATTTGGGGTAGGTCAAGACCTTAAATATCTTAATACCTATAATAAATTCAAAACGACGTGTAAAAAATATATAAAACATGTAAAATAATAAACATTAACATTTGACACTTGAATTTAAAAATTATTCCACACGATATCTGTATACACAGTATGTTATTAATTAAAAACGGTACAACGTTTTTTTAATTCTTTCAGAATATAACGCCATAATACTATAGATATAATTTACATCATTAGCTTTGGTATAATATTTTGTATTGTCCTTGACTTTGCATCTTATTAATGACTTTGAACTTTATTATTATCTTGTTTCTAAATTGTTTATTTAAAATTTGCCGGCTGTTTTCTTGTTATAATAACACTTTGAAGTAAAACAAATACATATTTGTCAGTTGTTATGCAGTTTTAATATTTCAAATCCAAAATTCTCTTAACCAGTTTGAAAACTAAGTTGAGTATTTTAGTTCCATCAAAGTCAGTAAAAAAAATGAAACTGTGCTTCCGCGTATTAGTTTGGTAAATAGCCGTCTCATTTTTTCAATATCTATGATGATAAGAAATATATAATACATAATGACTAAATAATTAAATAATAAAACAAAATCCATTAGAATTTCAGTACTAATATTGCACAAACATATTTAAATGAAGATGTACCACCAACAACATGGGGTTGTTTTTTAAGAGTGTGTTACCGATTTTGGTATTTTATTTTTCATTACTACATGCATTGGTTTTGATTAGGGTATTCATTTGGTTAACCGTTAATCGGTTAACCGGTTAATTACTACCCGATTAACTGACCGCCTAATTTAAAATTGGGTATTTTGGATTAACGGTTAAACCGGTTAATTTCAGTCGATTAACCGATTAACCGACGTAACAAATTTTTTCATATTTTGTAGAATTATAACGTATTTTTTGTGTCTTTAATTTTTTGTTTCATCTGATATACAAAATGTATGTGTTTAGAAAGTATTTTCATACAAACAAATAAGTGTGTTCAGTGATTTTAGCTTAAGTAAAACATTAAAATCTTTGGACGTGGCTATAAAAGACTTTAGTAAAGGCTCTGCTAACTTGAGGGAATTACGTAATAAGTTTTTGTTTAATAGTTTTATAAAATCCAATAATACTGCTGCCAACTCATACGTAGCGTTGATGTAGTTGCAAGTTGCTGATCGTTTCTGTCTCATAGCTTTTCAATGTGACAGAAACGATCAGCAACATGCAATTACATTAACGTTACGTATGAGTAATGGAGCCTTTAAATAAAAATCTAAGGATTAGATTTAATGAGAGATGAATTCAATTATTTTATACTTCCACTAAGGAATATATCCTTCTAGCAACAGCGTTTTAAAATACAGGACAAAAACGGAAACTAAGGAATTCGGAAATAACTAACTTTTTTGCAGAATGTTCGTCGCTGAGCTCTGCCAGTATGAATCAGAAGATGACCTTACAACAGAAGAAACTATCAATAGTAATACAAGAAATGTTTTAACAGAATTAACCGAAACGATTAGAAGTGTTAAGAATTAAAACAAAAAATTATAACAGGACTCCAATGGCATAATGGATAATTTTATAAATTTAGAAAAATCCAGGGAAAGGACTTAAAAAACTAGATATTCTGTATTATGGATTGCTTTCGATTTCTTCAACATCTACGATAAATGAAAGGATTTTTCCAAGTTAGGTTTTATCAAAACTAAAGAAGAGAATCTCTTAAATCCTAAGCATGTAAAGCAAATTATATTTCTGAAAGATTGTTTTAGAAGATCTCCCTAAACTGTTGAAATAATTGGTATAATGATCTCACAAACTTTTTAATTTTTTAATGAATACATATTTATGATATATTTTTGCTTGATTTAGTTCAAGACTTGTTATGTTTGTTATGTTATTGTTTTTTTTACTTATAGATTTTTATTGGTTGAAATTACTTGATTAATGAAAAAACTTTATTAATCGGTTAACCGGTTAATACAGAAATTAACCGATTAATTCAAAACCTCGATTAACTAATCGAGCGATTAACCGGTTAAAGCAGAAACCCGATTAAATGAATACCTAGTTTTGATTAAGGTGGTAAATGCTATATATACAAGCTGGTGAATGCATATTTATATATACCCAGCAAAAAATATCATGTTTGCGGAAGCAGTAAAAACCATGCATGTCTTCCACATGTGATGTTTTGAAGCGCTTCCGAGGATGCTCAAAAAGAAGGCAGAGATCTATCATTGTTTATTATCTTTGTACGTAATTATTATTTGTACTGAAAATGTGTATAAGTCGGAAGTTATTATTATTTGGCTTAAGTTCACAATAATTGAATTAATGTAAATTCAAATTATTTTTAAAAGTGGAATATTAGAATATCTAATCAGACTAGCAGAACGGATTATTACTACTAATTTCGACAGCCGCTACGCTGTCATCATCAGCGTCCTTTGTTCGCTTTTACCACGTTTGATCGTGGATACTAGTATTGGAATAAAGAATTAGAAGGTGAGATTTTTGCTAACCATATTGATAAAAGGAATAAGATAACTCATATTCTATTTCTTCACAAGATTTTTAAATTTCGCAAATCTCAACCGATTTAAAAAGTTTTTATATATTTGAGCTTTGGTAAAAAAGGGTAAAATGTGGAAATAAATTTATTGCGTGACAAAAAAATTTTTTCTGTTTTAGAAATGTCGTTGACATATCTTTCATTCTAGGAGGTGACTACTGCAATTTTTTTTACCAACCCACCCAATAGTACTACTAATATTTAAAAATATATAAAAAGTATGAAAACCAAAAATTGAACAAAATGTTGCAAAAAGTTATACTTGGATGCAAATATAGACCTTCTGTTCTTTATTACGTACATGAAAGCGACTCACATTAAATTTATGAGAAATAATTTTTTGTTTTAGTGTGCAAGTGTTTATTCGCTTTTTTCGTAGCTATAATGGACTGTTGTGTTTAGTTGTGTGTCTTGTTGTTTATTTTTATATTCGTGTTGTGTAAATGTAAATACCCGATAGATTACGCATTACCAGCGCAAATTTCATCTTAATTTTAAACGAAAAATTAATCTAACCTGAAATCTCTTTGATTTAATATTTTTCACTGCTAAAATAACATTGTTATCAACGTTACAATTTATTTTAAATCAACATGACTATAACCTTAATTTCAAATAAATTCTATGTTGTTAAATCATTAATTAAATTATGTTGAATTAATATGTTATTCATTTTACATATGATGGTATTTATTTAGTGCATATCGAAAGTAAAGTTTGAAGCTGTTGTGGATGCAGTGGTTAGCAAGTGGCGCGAGTTCAAATCTTGGCTGGGGCAGCCAACTACAACACAAATTTTTCTGATGTCTATGCGTATACACATGATGTAAGTAAAATAATTAATAAAATAGCTACAATAAATTTATGTTGTTTCAACTTGAAATAATTTGGATTCAACATGATTCTTCGTGTTGTTTCAATATCAAACTCATGTTGTTTCAACTTGATTCAAAATGATTCTTTATGTTATTTTAGTATCAAATGAAGCTTATTGTAATATTCTGTTGAATTAACATGAAACACCTCTGAAGCAAAATCATTACAGAAAAATGTTAAATTAACATTGTTTTCGACGATTTTAGTATGAAAATTTTCTGTGTACAATTGCTACAAAATTTCACGGGCAGGAGCGACTACAAATTAATTAAAACAACAAAATGTTACAATTTAATGTGACCGTTTGGATATGATCGTTTTACAAATTTTCCATTGTTTGCTCTGGTAGAACACGTTACTAAATTTTTAACTTTTGAGTCTATTAAGTAAAAATTTATCAAGAGACATTAATATATTTACGGTCCTTAACATAATGTACGATTAAAAGTTAACGCGGACTTTAAAGGCAAGTTTTGTATGCCGAACTTGCCGTTAAAGTCCATGTTAACTCTTAATCATAAAAGGGCCGTTAAGCTTTAAAGAAAAAGAGGTTAAAAGTTAACATTTTATCGCGTTATGATCACTTCTTATTTTGATATTTTTATAAAAATTGCGCTATGCTTATGAAAAATAAGTGGTTTTAGAACTCATTTAAACAGCACAACAGCTTAAAACAGATTATGCATAATGGAGAGCACTGGTCAGATTGTACATAAGTCTTTATTTCTATTTAAATTATGCGAATTTAAAAAAAAAACTTAAGTTTTCACAAAACTGATTTGGATTCCACTAAACTTACGTATTTCATTGTTTTGTTGAGCAAGTATCAGTTGGAAAACAGCTAAACACAATATAAACTTCCACATTTTTATTATTTTTTAAATTTATCACAGAATTCAGTATCCTTTTTCGTACTTCTTGTTGATTGACTTAATATAAAATATTTAAATTATTTATTTCGAATAAGTATGTACGTCCTTTAATATATATGTAATAGGTATTTGATTGATTCTCCACGTCCGTTCACAATGAGTTCAGAATTAAATCTGTCTTTAAGTTTCAACATCATCGAAATATAAATAAATAAAACTTAAAAAAAAAATTAAATGTTCAACTAATACACCAATACTAGCAACAGCAATAATATTAATAACAATATTTAAGCTTTAAACAAAAACACAAAGTGGCAACAATAAAGCTTTGAACAAAACATTGGAGCCACAACCAGGGTGACCGTTGAAAATTTTTAAAAAGTGGCACAAAAAGGGGATTTTGAGGGAAAAAGTGGCACCAAAAAGGGGATTCTTCGAAAAAAAGGGGCAACTTTTTTTAAAAAGGGAATAATTGAACCAAATTCTAATATTTAATGAATATCTAGGGCATATAATGCTTTGGAAATAAAATTAATAAATTTTAATGTTTTTCGTTAAAAAAAAAACTGAGTGCTTTTTATATAAATTTTAGACGAACAATGCAAACAAGCATTGTTTGTATAAAATTTATGTGAAAGGCACTCACTTTTTTTAGCAATTTCCATAAAAATTGTTTACTCAAGTCGCTTGTTTGCATTATGGAAACAGCACATTAGTAAAGTATATCAAAATGTATACTGAGAGGAGAAAATTTTTAAGCCCGGCCGAAGGCCGGCTATACAGAGATCTTTACTCCGCGAAGCCGCTTTTCAATATATGAGGAGAAAAAATACTTAAGCCCGACCGAAAGCCAGTACGCAAAGAGTATTTTGTAGTAAAATAAAATTTCTTAACCATTTTAATTAATTTCCAAATATTTTTTGAATCGGCAATGTCGATTCGACATACTTTAAGCATTGTTGCCGCTATTTGCAAATTTTTCGTGATTTTATTTCACTTTTAAAAATGTAATAACGTCAATTCATCTTTTATTAATTGTCACCGATTGCAGAAGTAAAAATGAATAGTCAAAAATATGTATATTTAAATTTGTCAAAGTGTCATAATGGTCATACTAATAATGTCATAAAGTCCATGGCACTATTAAAAGTGTCACAATGTCTATGGATGTTATGACATTTTTTGCAGTGGCGTAATGTCTTTGGACATTATGTCATTGAACATTATGGCGGCACGAAAATTTGCATGAAAATCATTTTAAAAATATTTAAAACTGAGTGCTTTTCATAAAAATGTTTAACAAGACGTTCTTGTTAGTGTATCAGGGTGTTAGTTTTTAATAATTTTAGTACAATAATGAATATCTATAGATCTAAACTCTTAAACTATTTCAAAATAGTTTTTTTTCATAAGACTACATAATAGCCTCAAAAACACATTTTTGTCTTAAGATTTTTTTTTTATAAAAACAGTTTCGTGCCGAAAAAACTTACATATGTATATTAAAACGGAGGCATCATTTCATAAAAAGGGGCAAAAAGGGGCATAATATTACAAAAGGTGGCAGGTTTAGGTCATTTTAAAAAAGGGGCACTAAAAGTAGCAAGGCAGTTGAAAAAGTGGCAAATTGCCACTTTAGTCGCAAAACGGTCACGCTGGCCACAACTCACTCTGTAACTAAAAAACACGCTAAAAGCTCTCGCCCAGAGAAGAGTGAAAAATAACATAAAAACTATAAACTTAAACAATAAAGACTACTAATTTATTTGATTTTTAAGAATATAAATTTTTGGAATGTTCTCTATTATCTTCGCGGGGATGTTGAGTTTTAAATATCGATCTATTGGCACACGATTATTATTAAGATGTTTTTGTTGATAAAAGATGCTAATAAACGTTTGTGTTTTACTTTTTAATAGTTTTTAAATATATCAAGTTTATTTCAATGAACTTTTCTTTTTTTAATAAACATTTCTCACAAATGCAAACAAGCATTGTTTGTCTAAAATTTATATGAAGAGCACTCAGTTTTTTAAGCGATTTCCATACAAATTTGTTATTCAAGTCGCTTGTTTGCATTGTGGAAACAGCACATAAGATTTTCTTGTATTCTTTAATTATTGTATTATTACAAAAGCAATAAGCACATCGGCCCACTGGTAAGTAAACTTACCACCTCATATCTCAGAAAGTAATCGTTCCATTTTCTTGAAACTTATGTGTTGTTTCCACAATGCAAATAAACACAGCTTGTCTAAAATTTATATGAAAAGTACTCATTTTTTTGAGTTTTTTCCATACAAGTTTTAGACAAGCAGTGCTTGTTTGCATTGTGGAAACAGCATATTAAAATATATTTTAGTTAGACTCAAAAAATTATATTTCATAATTTCAGCGAAATTGGTCGTCGTTTTCGGGTACCGGGCAATAATGTATTATATGTATATTTTTGTGTCACGAGTATTTTTCCCAAATACCGTTTGTAGCACTTAAGCCGCTGTCCCCAGCGACGCCATTTTTGGGGTTTTTACGATATAATAATAAAAACGATATGACATACTGTGTTGTCATATCGTAAGTTTTTTACGATATGACAACACTAAGATAGTCATATACGGTGTTGTCATATCGCAATGTTGTCATATCGTAAAAATCTTACGATATGACAACACAGTATGTCATATCGTTTTTATTGTTATATCGTAAAAACCCCAAAAATGGCATCGCTCGCTGTCACCACCTTCCTATTTAATATATTATGGTTGCCATTTGTACATTCGAGATAAACAAATGAAAAGATGTATATCGCACTTGATCAACAAGAGGGTATTAACTCAAAATTTTTTAAAATTTCACTTTTTGCAAGAACTCAACTAACAGCATCAATATCTATCTACCGTACAAATTTCAACGTATTCTGATTACTCTTTCATCTTGAAAACCACATATGAGACCATTCTCGTGAGTGTAGTGACTACCTTTATATCAACAGAAAGGTATTATTTTGAGTTAATACAAAAGTTGAAATAGAAATGCATCGTATATTTTCATAAAAAAAGGTATTATTTTGATTTGAGCCTTTATTCAAGTTAAAAATAATCAAATTGTTTTATATAAATTTGGTTGTATTTTGAGTTGATACTGTTTTGTTGATAAAATTTGTTTTGCTTTATGATTTTAATTCGAAATGTGACTCTTTTTATGATAAAATTGTTAAAATTGATTTTGAGTTGTTACCCTTTTCATGAAATAATTTAGTTATAACCATTTTCATGCAATAATTGCAAAAATTCAAAAGAAAAACAATGGTCGCGTTCATAAGACATAAGAGTTGTGCAACTGTTGTGTGTTTGCCTTAGAAACGCACAGTTGAGTAGTTCCGCTACACACAACAGTTGTGTATTTGCTGCCATTTTTTCCATCATAAAATTGTTTCGCTACCTAAGGTCAACATGTTGTGCTTAACATGCACAGCTGATCAAAAGAGTTATACCGTTTATATTCTAGTACAGCGCCGCTTTATTATGTAGCCCCTGCAAACTAGTTCAACAAATTTTGCATTACAAATTTGATAAAGTAAATATATAAATGAATATAATTAAAATAAAACTAAGATAACTACATAAATATATATTTATTTTGTTGTTTACTTACTATATTACATAGTATTTAATATACGATAATGTTGAAAAAATTCTTTAACACGGTGGCGGCTTAGCGTTAAATTAAAAAAGTTATCGGCGCAGCCTTCTTATTTTATTGTAGTGTTTTTTGCTTTGTGGTGAAAATTTTAATATAAAATGAAAATGGACAATTCCTCTGGTGCTGACTATCGCATTGGATACCATGTTTATAGAATATTTTATGGAACCAAAATGCACTAAACTAATTAATTTAGTTAATTTCATCTATGTCTTTTGTGCCTGTTTTTAATTCTTTACATTTATCAGCTGTTCATATTGCAGTGTATCCATCAAGCCGTTTCTAAGACGTCAGTGTTGGGCGGAACAGTTGCCGACAGTTTTACAACAGTTGAGCTCAACAGATACGTCTTATGAATGCGCCAAATGTAAATATATTTTCAAATAGAATTTGCTTACTATGATATATTCAGATTTTCAAGTTCTCTTAAAATGTAGCCACAAACAGTTTTTGACCTCTACTGAAAATTTTAAAATTTTGAGTTAATAACCTCTTGTTGATCAAGTGCGATATATTAATATGTATATGTATGTACTGTCTTTTTACTATTTTTGGAAATATAAAATTTTACATGACCTAGCCAAAATTGACATAAAAAATATAAAGACATGACATCTTACTTTTATGATGTCGTCAAAAAAGTTCCCCCACCAAACGAGTTTCAATTTGGTCTATGTGTTAAAAGATATAAAGCAGTTTTCCTTACCTATTTACATTTTAATAAAATTTAGAACGAATGATGCCTCGGGCAAAACTAATATTGGTGGAAAATCTAAGCTTAGTATTTTGCTTAGTTCGCCAAATATCACGACTTTAGAATAGGAAAATTCATCAAAAATTAATAAACTGACTACAAAAATATGTAAGTATGTATTTAAAACAATTTATCCTAATTTTGAAAATATCATTCTTCGCGAAAATCACCCGCGAATATAACGTCCGCAAAATTTGACCACTGAATAATGCAAAATAAAATTAAGTCATATGTAATTTTAAGTTTCATTTTGTGCACTTTAACATGACATCTTAATGGAATCTCTAGGATAAAAAGTTTTATATATATGCATAATTTGTGAAGTCTGTTTTGTAAATTTTTGATAAATTTTCCTATTTTAAAGATGCGATATTTCGCGAACTATGCAAAGTAGTGAGCGCAGATTTTGCACCAATAGTAGCTTTGCGAGAGGCATCATTCACACTAAATTTTATCAAAATCAATAAACAATTTATTTGTTCATTAATTTAATAAAATAATTATCTATGGGTTTTTAGAAATTGCATTTGGTGCGAAAGGTTTTCCGCCAAAATGACCCGCAATCACGATTTTTATTATTAATTTAGTATTGGCTTTCACATAGTGATAGGTAAATTTTTTGTAAAAAAAAATAATGGTCCCTAATATACATATATATCCAGGCGCAGATCCAGCTTGAGGTTTTAGGGGCAACTTCCAACTAAAACATACAATTTTGCAAAACTTTTATAGAAACTCAATAGAAATTTGGCGCCCCCGTGGATGAGTGGTAGCGATGCTACCCTGTCAGTCCAGAGGCTGTGGGTTTGATTCCAACCATAGACCCTGGGTGTTTTCCGCAGACTAGCTAATCGCTTCGCGGGCTGTGTTTGCTAAAAAAGTTGCGTATATTTTACCTGTTTTGAAGGGGGAAGGGGTGGAGGGAATATCCCGTCCCCACCTTGTAACCACTCCTGTATATATCGAATTGTAAGTGCAAACCTAGCGGGCAATAGAAGGAGTACGGATGCCTTCTGCATGTCCTCTGTACTCCTTCTTTTGGATGTACAAAGCCTGATCGCACGCTGTCATTTCGGGAAGTTCTTCCGTTTGCTAGTTCTGGAAGACCATACAAAAGACCTTCTAAAAAGGTAATTTTGGAGGGTTTCTAAAGAAGGTCTGTCAAAAAGCAAATGGAGGTAAATTTTTTCAGTCTTGGTGTTCTTACAGCGGTTTCTTTACTTTTGATTAATGTGATTTTTTATTTCGAATTTTTCCTTTCATCTAAAGTAATTTTTTTACACGCAATTTACACTGTGCCTTTTCTGCTTGGCTTTAAAGGCAGGCTTTTTTAGTTTGACAGAGAGAAAGAGAGAGAGAGGTCTTGAGAAGCTAACGCATATAGAAAAATTTCAATGGAAAATCGTCGAAAACCAGGTTAATTTAACATTTTTCGGTAGTGATTTTGCTTCATACGCGTTTCATGGTAATTCAACATGATTTAAAATAATCTGTAGGAACATTTATCCTTTTGAATTAACTACATTTCATGCTGATTTAATATTGCAGTACAGTTAAATCAAAACGAAGCTGCTAATGAAATAATAAGAAAAATCATGTTGAATAAAAGTTCTTTTGAATTGAAACAACGTGAATTTAATATTGGAACAACACGAGGAATTATGTTGAATAAAAACGATACATACTATACATCGAAAAACACAAATGTACCGTCGTTATCTGGAAAATATCCGAAATTAGATTTTTTCTTTATTCTTCGTATTTAGCACGCACTAATTACCCTAAAAAATGCATTATAAAATTTTAATTTAAAAAAAAATTTTTTTTTTCAAGCAGTGATCTCAAATTGCGACACAATCCAGAGGCAAAAAAACTTAAAATATATTAATAAAACTTTACGCATTGATTCACCTCGCCATTTAGCACCATTTTATCGTTGAGCCTTATTAAAATTCGAGAAAAGCTATTTTTGACCCAGCCTAATGCTCACAGGCTTCCTCACAAGCCATTGCAGACTGAGAAAACACCTCAATAGATTTGGCATTGAGAGTAACACCCTGTGCAAATTCTGTGATTACTGTGAAGCGTTATGCCACAGAAGATATAGCCAATTGGGCAGGCACAAATTTAAAAAAAAAAAATTAAAGAAATATTTTAATAATTCAATGAAAATAAACACAAACGTTGTTTCAAATAGTGGCAAAAAATTAATTAAAACTAAAAAGTGATTGTGCGTGTAAAAAATTGTAAATTAATGGATATTCAAATGCAAAATTTATGCTCTCTCAAGTGTGTTGAAAAGAAAAATATATTCTCGCTCATTAAGTTGAATTCACAGTACGCATATGTGTTAAGAGAGTTGTCATTATTTTATTGACAGTACGAGACCTTGCTATCTATGTTATCAATGGTAATAGATACCAAATTCTCGTTCTGTCAATCAAATATTGACAACTTTCTTTACACGTATACATATTCTGAATTCAACAAAAATGAGAGGGCATAGTTTTTGCATTTCAACACACTTGAGAGAGTATAATTTTTCCACTTGAAAATGCACTAAATCTTAATTTTGTCCACACACAAACACTTTTTAGTTTTATTTAACTTTTATTCACTGGTTTGAACAAATTCTATGTTTCTTTTTATTATTATTATTTTTAAATAATTTTTTATTTCATTGGCATTTGCTTGTGGAAATATATCGATGAGTTGAATTATTTTTTCGTTGAACAGTATTGTATTTTTGTTCCTATTTGGGATAAAAATTTTAGTACCAAATAGAGAAATTGCAACAAAAAAAAATCCAAATCAAATCGAATGTATTCCAAATTCACATTTTCATTAATTAATTAATACAACAATAATTGTATAAACTTCTGAAAATTCATGTATAAAAATATAAATGATTTAGTATAGCTTTTATTGCAAGCAAGTGGGATTTTAGTGCTGTGGGGAAATCTTTATTATAAACCAAACTAATACAAAATATTTTACTAATACATTCTTACACGTAATTTACATTGTGCCTTTCTCGTCTGGCTTTAAAGGTAGGCTTTTTAGTTTGAGAGAGAGTGAGTGGGGGGAGGGTGAGAGGCTAGCGGCGTAAGAAAAAAGGCACAAATTGAAATTTTAGGGGTGTTTTCATATTTCTCTTTGTCATTTTCGTACTCTCAGCATAAAGCATGTGTATAATCGATAAAAAGGCATGGAGAAAAAGTCTGTAATATAACTGTGCGTGACTTTTCGTAGGGATTTTAAAAGAAAATTGTAAAAAAAGCCAGGCTAAAAGAGCATAGCGTGAAAAGCCACTTAGACTTAGGGTTTTGACAGCAGACTTAGGCTCTTGACGTATCACTTTGGCCTCTATATACCTTATGGCAATAACTTTCAAAATGTATAAATATTTTTGGGATCTATTTCAACTTTTTTTGTTTGTTTTTTTTTTAATTCGTTAGGAGTACATACATATTTCCTAGAGCCCAACTAATATCTTTATGTACATAGTACATTTTTGCCTTTTTTCAAATTAACTAAAAACAATTAATGAAAAACAGTCATCGATCACATTATTAGATTGACTTGGTGACTCCAAGCTGACTGAGCAATGGGCAATTGTTAATTACAATGATTCGTTTGTTGTCTATATAACAAATATTTACCTTTTTCTAAGAATACAATTAAATTGCACAACATACATTTGTACACGAGTGCGATTGTTTAAACTTTAAACTGCTCAATAAATTATATTTTGTATTGTGAAAATTGTAAACAATATTTCCGCAAGAAAACAATTAAAATTTTTGTATTCACCTCGTAGTGTGCATCAACGGAATGTAATGACGATAACAACGATGAGCGAAGCCACGTTTAAGATCCATGCGAAAGCCGAATTTCAGTTAAATTCTTAAAGATTGGCTGAAGTCAAATACGATTTTCTTATTTGCCTTTGCTTTTGAGATCAAAATAAATAAAAAATAGTGCATTGATGTAGAATTGATCAAAGTTCTCGAATATATATATATATATATATATATATATATATATATATATATATATATATATATATATATATATATATATATATATATATATATATATATATATATATATATATATATATATATATATATATATATATATATATATATATATATATATATATATATATATATATATATATATATATATATATATATATATATATATATATATATATATATATATATATATATATATATATATATATATATGAACACGATATGAGAAAATACGATTTAAAATTAAGTATAAATGGGGTAATATATGACTGTTAAAATTTAAAACTGTTATAAAATCACTTTACGAAGTTACATAGAAAAACTAAAGATATTTTCGTCCTCTATGAGCTCCAACAAAATAGAATTTGTTCCTCTGAATAGTTTTAGTGCATCACAGTGTTAAATATACAAAAATAGAACACAAGAGATTATTAGTATTTAAAATCCAATTAAAAAAGATTTTTGTTTAAAAAACACAGTATTCTCAAATTTTACGAAGAAAGACGATTCCGCTATTCTGTTTGACTAACTTGGAGGTTACACGTTCAAGTTTTGTCTCAATTTTTGTTTCAAGTTTCAATACATTCACACTTTTTTACTAACACACTCACATAATTGGAAATTGACTACCAACTTGATTTCAATTTTGCTTTCAAGATTTGTTTAAATTTTTCGTTCAATTTAAACAGCTGATCTCTATTATTGTAAGTAAATTACAGAAAGACTCGGCTATAACAAACGTTGTGCAAACAGCAAAAAAACCGCTCTATGACAAGTTCGTACAAACGAGGACTCGTTAACTACGAATTCGCTATTACGAACTATTTTTGTATGAAAATGGCAACCGAAACGTCGGCACTTTAGACTTAGATCGTTACAACCGAGAATTCGTTATAACCGGGTTTTACTGTTTCGTTGTTGATTCCTTGACGACGGTATCTTGAAAACAAAATTGACTATCAAGTTTCTTACAGCCTACGTCATAGCGTCAATTTAAAGTAGTTTTAACAAGCAATACGTGTGATCAACTTGAAAGCAATTTCTTGAACGTGTAACTGCAGAGTAAGCGTGCAGCAGCAAAGAGTCCCTCAGATGCGACAGAGCTCATTTTAAAACTAAATTACTGCTGCACGATTGTTTTCAAGTTTGGATATATGACGACATTGCGACGGAAAATAAGCAAATATGCGTCTCTAGATATACTAGAGGTCTTAGGTATCTCTTTACTTCTTGTTTAGAAGTATTACAGATTATAATGGAGAGGGTATCCTCATCCTCGGATTCTCTAATAAGTTTTTCCCAAAGACTCCGAAGCCAACTTCTCGTAGACTTATCAGAACTTACACAAGGTGTATGGTTGCCGCGTTTGCAATAGTTTCAGCAAAGAGAGCAACATTAGGGTCAAGTAACTCCATAATACGCTTTTTTGATATGCAAGAAGTAGACTGCAATTGGAATATTCTTGCTTTTTATCTAGAATCAAGCATTGTGGCTAAACAATATGTTTCATTATTTGCCAAAAACATCAAATATTTCACAGAAAAGTATCAAACTCAAATACCGCAAATACATTTATAAAATCAAGCAAAATATTAACAGAAAAACCAAGCTTTTTTGGGATCATAAAATAAATTTTATCTGTTAAAATTTTTTTCAATTTTTGAATTTATTAATGAACTCAAATAAAAAAATCATAAAACCGAATGCTATTAATAGGGCATTTACTTCGGCATTAAATCTAGTTCAAACGAGATTTTGGCCAAAATTTAGTTTATTTTTATTAGATTTCCCATACAAAATAAAATCTAGTTCCTTTTAGGGCATTTACATACTTTCGAGATTTCGAGCTAAATCTAGTTGGTTTTTAGTAGATTTCCCATACAAAACGAAATCTTCTTTGCAGTAGATTTGGACGAAATCTACTAAAAATCTAGTGTTTTTTTATTTTTTACTACCCTGTACAACATTTTTATATAAAAAGTGAGTGAATTAGCTACAAGAATACTACGCTCTAAGAAAATCTTCCATAAAAGGTGTGTGAATTAGCTTAGCCGGAACTTTTTGGGTTACAGTTTAAGATAAATTTTAGTCAAAGGATTTGGTTTTGTATACGAAATCTTGGAAAATGTAAGTGTAAACGATATAGATTTTGTTAAAGATTTCAAATCAAATTGTCTCGAAATCTAGACAATGTAAATGCAGTATTACTGGATTTTGTCAAAATGTTGTCATATATGGAAACTAAAACTCTGATTTTTCTGTGTATTTACTGTTAGGCTTATCCTCTAGCTATTTGGTTTTGAAGCTTAATTTTTTTTATGTAGTTTGCCAGTCAAATTTAAGAAATTAAAAAAAAAACTTGGTGTAAACGGTATAGATTTTAAAATAGATTTCAATTGAAATCTGCTAGATTCCGCTCTGGTGTAAATGTAGCATAATAAGTAATAAAAAAATTCAAATAACAGTTTTTGTTTTTAACAAGAGTAGAAGCAAGGTAGATCAACACCAGTTAGTCGCAAGAGAATTCGACGTGGAGAATTTACATCTGGGATGTCAAAAAGCTGATACATTAACACTGCTGACAGGCCAAATGTGCTGGGCTCTTGCGGCCACCTAGTATGAATTCGCCTTGAGTAGAAAATTATAAAAGCAAATAAAGTAATATTAAACCACAAAATTAGATCAAACAAACAAATGTTTGGAAATTTGTTTCTATGTTAATAATTTTCGAAGAATGGTAATTACAGTAATCGCATCAGACTCACTTTTTAGAACTTATAAAACAGCATCGAACTTTTTTTTTAAATTATGTACACAAAAATCTTATGGATTTTTTAGCGTTTCGAGCTTGAAACTAGTTGGAAGTTACAGGGATGACCTGCGGGTCATTAGTACACCATATTTTTTTGTAAAGAGGACACTCTAATTTATTTGACATATCGGTATTGATAGCAAATTTTTATTTCGCAATCGTTATTTGAGTTTTATCGGTATTGGTATTACCGATAACCGATACCGAAACAGTTACAACACAAATACCGATGCAGAAATAAAATTTTATTACCAATGCCGACACTGTTATTTGTTTCGGTTGCCAACTTTGAAAAAATGAATTAATAAAAATTATTATGGAGTTTTATTTTTTGATCGTAAAATAATTCTTATTTTTGAGTTTTATTTTTTATCTAAAAAATAACGACTATTTTCAATTTTTATTTTGTTGCTCGAAAGTAATGATTATTTCTTGATTTTTAGTTTTTTGCTTACAAATAACGATTATTTTAGATTTTTAATTCTCGTAACCACTTCTTAAGCAAAAGCTTCATTTGCTAAATTTACCTGGAATAGAGGATATGACATTGGGAACTTCTCGGACTTCGGGGAGATGTTTGTTAAAGTTTTTGGGAATCCAGGGAACTTCTGGGATTTTTAGGAGATTTTTGTCTTAATTTTGGGGAAATGGCTTGTTGCATACAACTAATAAATACATCAACAAAGTAATAATTAAAACCTAAAATAATGATTATTTTTAAGCAAAAAATAAAATTCTAGAAATATAAGAATAATCGTTACTTTCGAGCAAAAAAATAAAAATTTAAAATAATCGTTATTTTTGAGCTAAAAAGTAAAACTCAAAAATAAGAATTATTTTACGATTAAAAAATAAAACTCAATTATAATTCTTATTATTTGATTCTTTTTAGTAAAAATTGAAAATAAAAGTTTATTGCATAAATGGAAAGTATGTAAAAAAAACTACTCCGCTGTAAAGAGCATAGATCTAACAGACAAATGCAAAATATGTATTTTGAAACGTTTCAAATGAAATATAAAACACTCTTGAGGCAAAATATTTCAAATAGAAAATACAAATGGTATTTTGTATTTTCTATTTGTATTTTAAATATAAGTATTACAAATAATTCACATCTCTGAATACAAGTATTAATACTTTTGGACAAATATTCCCCCCTGATTTAATTTCTGTTTGCAAAATTCCAAAAAATAATAACAATTAATCATATCAGAGTTTCCTCAAAAGTATTAATACTTGTATTATAGTCTGAAACGGCCTTTATTGTTATTAAATTAACTTCTTATTGTTATTCAAGCGTTTAATTGTTATTTGCGCAAAATAATATTTGAATATTAGTTTTTTGTCGCATTACGTTTTTAACGTTCAAAATAAAATTAAAAATCATGCAAAATTTTTAAAAGTTGCCATTTATTTTGCTATATTCAGTTATTTTGTTTATAATATAAACTTGTTTTTTTTTAATAACTCTGCATTTACAATCATTAGCGAAAATTCGAACAAGGAAATGTGAAAAAAACAAAAATATAGTTCTTAATAAAAACAAGATTTTAAAAGCATGTCATTATTATTATTGTTTTTTATTCAGTTAATTAAGGCTGACCGACCAACAGTAAACAAAAAAAAAAAATTATAATAAATAAGTAAATAAATAAAATTAAGAGTTTTATATAAAAAATTAAACTTAAATCAAAATACAAAAACCTTTCTATCAAGCGGTTGATTTTAAGTTATTAATAATTAAGTTATTATTAATTTAAGCTCTTTAATTGTGAAAACTGTACATAAGGATAGAGACACTTAAAATAATAATTTCATGGTTAAAATAGTCAATACAATCGGAGCAACCTTTAATATATGTATGTTGAAATTGCTAGAATCTTGTCTTATGAAGTCTGCAGCTGCACCAGTTGCGGAGCTACAGAGGGTGCACCCAGAAAAATTTCAATGTAAAATCGTCGAAAACTAGGTTAATTTAATATTTTTCGGTAATGATTTTGCTTCATAGGTGTTTAATGTTAATTCAACATGATTTACAATAATCTTGAAGAAACATTTATCCTTTTGAATTAACTATATTTCATGTTGATTTAATATTCCAGTATAGTTAAATAAAAATGAAGTTGATAGTGAAATAATACGAAAAGTCATATTGAATCAAAGTTATTGCGAGTTGAAACAGCGTAAATTTGATATTGGAACAACACGAAGCATCATGTTGAATCAAAGTTATTTCAAGTTGAAACAACGCGAATTTGATATTGAACCAACACGAAGAATCATGTTGAATTAAAGTTATATCAATTTGAAACAACATGACTTTAATGTCCTTATTTTATTAATTATTTTACTTACGTCATTGTCTATATGCATTTCATTGGTGCTTTACCAAATCGTCAGCAGACTGCAAACACATTTTGAAAAGTTGCATAAAGTTAAAACATTCTGGCTATAAATGTGGCCGCTTGGTCAACATTGTTAAGAAAAAAACTAAAATTTCTGGACATTTGTACAGCGCTGAATCCGAATCTGAGGTCCGTTTGGCTTGTTAAACCTTAAATTTGGAATACATTTCGAAAAACTTAAAAAATCTCGAAAAACTTCTGTTTTTGCAGTTTACTCGAAATTTGAGTGCTAACGAGCAAAACGGACATCAGACTCGGATTCAGCGTTGAAATACATGTAAGTAGGTGGGTCCAACCAAATGTACAGCCTACTTTTTATTTATTTTTATTTTGCCTTTGCTTGAAAAACATTCTTTCGCTGCAAATTACACTACAAAATCAATATTTCGAGATCGGTAAAATGTATGTCTATAATTTTTTGATACGTAATTAAATAATGTATTTAGAGCTCACAGTACAAATTTCAAAAAAAAAATGTTTACTTTTTTTATAATATACAAACTTTCTTCCCGAAATTTTAGTTTTCTATACTAATTTTGACCTAGCGGAAATATTTATAGTCAGGATGTCTTAACTGGATGCACCATCAATGCCAACAATCTACTAAATATAATGTTATTCATGGAGTTTCGACAGACCCTTTGCAAAGTTTTTGCAGGCCCGCAAACCTAAAAATTATTTTGAAATTTATGATTCTCGACGACTACCAAATGTAGGCTACACGTCCAAAATGAAAAAATATATTCCACTAAACACATCGTTATAGCATGGCCTTTCTTTCATCGTGTTAAAATATAAAATTAACATAAATAAAATTTCTAACAAAATTTGTACAATTTTAAAAATTAAGAAAGCACTTTTTTTGGAATAATTAACGACTTTTTTAATTAAATTTTGAGTTTAGAACTTTTTCACGACTTAACGAATTGAGATATGTATTTCCAATAAGGTGGTTCGAAAAAACAATTGAGCTGGTCACCCTCCAGGATTAAAGATTAGTTGGAAACAATTCCAAATATATATTTTTTAGTTTTTTGCCACGCCCCTGAATACCGCCCGTTGAATTTTTTGTACGCTGCGTCGCAATTTGTAGTCCGATTATAACATAATGCATATTGTTGTTCATGGCTTGACTATAGCCACATTTTTGCTTTGGTAAATTTTTAGTCCGACATAAAATTTAGGGGGCCACCTGAAACATCTCGAATCCTTCCCCCCAAATGTAACATTTTTCGCGCGTGACAAGAAAGCTCTCCTAAAACTTAGTATGTCTTTATTTTAATATTCTCACTTTTATGTCACGCTTCAAAGGTAAACACTTTTTCTTTTTCAAATACATACTACATAAAACCAGGTCAAATTAATTAAAATAAAAAATTAAATCGTAGAATGAAGGGTACATCAATGACGTTTCTAAGACTGTAAAAAAATATTTTTGCTACCCCCAAAAATATAAAACTTTTTGTGTTTTACATATATCGCCGCCATTTAAAGTCCGACTTTATCATGTCTCATAGCGTTATTTATAGCTTTACTGTCACTTAATTTTCGGCTTTGGTGACTTTTTAGTCCGACATCGGATTCTGGGCACCACTTATGACATCTCGGACCCTTCCCCTCCACTTTTTTGCACGTGACAAGAAAGCCCTTCTAAAGCTTTGTATTTCTACCTTTTAACATACTCACTTTTATGCCACGCCCTAGAATTAAGTTAATGTTTCCTTTACTCATACATATTAATTACATCGCTTGCCGTATATAAAAAACCAGCCAAGTGTCGTATTTTGTAGCGTGGCAAAATATTTTTACAGTTCTAGAAATGTTATTGATATAGCTTTCATTCTAAGGTGTGACTGGTGCACATTTTTTTCCTTTATATATTTATCGACATGGCTTAAATGTAATATTTATGTATGTGAAAATAAAAAAAGGGGCTTACTACTTGGGTGTGGCATAAAAGTGGGTGTATTAAAAAGGTTACCGGTTCGAATCCTATCAAAGACACCGCTTAAAAATAAAATACAATTTATACTTGGATTTGTAACAATAAAAAAAAAATAAATTAATCGATTAAATTAATCGAACTACAGCTGAATTTAGAATAATATTTATATATAATTTATATTATTCTACACCGACTAGGACTCCATAAGATAGTTCAGCGACAAGTTGCAAGGTGCATACAAAGTATCAATTAACCCCATCCTAGGCCATCCCGATGTAAAAGTGGCTAGTCCGCTTCATAGGAGTTGTTAGAACTCGGACTGGTCCCTACCACCTGGGGACCGGTTACGTGACTTGTTTTGTATCAGTTCCATTTACCGTAGGAAAGTTACTCAATACACAGCAGTTAGTATCTGTGATGCCATTAGGATACGAAAGATAAATTTTTCGTATCTTTTGATGACTTTACGTACCATGTATAATCCTGACATTTTTCGTATCTTTTGAATCTGTACGCACAATTTACAGAAATAAAATATTAAGCTTTCCGTCTCTGACAAAGTTTTTTAAAGTTATCATTTCGTTATGAATAATAAAAAAAGCCTTTACTCGTATATTAATTTTTACAAACATTAATTTGTTTTGTCAACATCCAGAGATAGTTACATATCGACCCCTTAGCGCCAAATGATCGTAACCGACATTTTGTAAGAAACTAATTTTTTAATGAAATCAAAATATTGTGAGCCTACCCATAGTTTAAAATCATTAAAATGTCAAATTTGTTGTTAACTTTTGAAATACAGGCTATAACATATGATCGTAAGCGACAGTTTATGAATATAAATCATGTTTAAATTAGGGATGTAACGAATACCGATACCGATATATCGGCGATACTTCAGATTTTCCGATACATCGGTATCGGCGATATTTTACTGTCGATACGACGATACTTTGAACAATTTTTTCAGAGTTTTTTTTTTAACAAATAATTTATTTTTGCTCGATTTTACCATGAATTAAATTCACTTCGTTATTTTTTATATCTTATTAATATCAATTTTAAAAATTAATAATATTTTATGCTGATATTTTGTAAGAAAATTATTTATTTTTTGTTAGTTTTACCATGAATTCAAGTTCAATGGGGAAAATTCCATTAGCAAAAAAAAAGATACTCCAAAGAAGGCATGAAAATGTAGAATTCGCGATCTGGAAGTATTGCAAATTTGGATAATTTCTAATTAGTTTTACATATCCTTGCAATTGCAAGAAGTTCTGTTTTTCGATTACCAATTCGGTGGAAGCGATGCTAGGATAAATTTCTTTTTCGGTATTCTATAATGATTTTTCCTCAAGGAAAAAGGATACAAAATTACCCATTTTCACAATTTTTTTATGCGAATTTAAGCTCAGAACTGTATTTTCATGTAAATTTAAGTGAATAAATATAAACTTAGAAGTCTTTTAATAATTAACTATTAAGTTATTTAGAAGAATATTAGTTGATAAATGTCCTTTAAAAAAATCGATTTTTAAAAAAGCATGGCGAGTATTTTTTGAAATTATAAAGGAATTAAAACTTTTTTCTTTCTTTTCTACTAATTATCTGCATATTTTTAATATAGATATTTTGGAAGCAAAGAAAATGTAGCTCCTTAAAAATTACTTCCAATGTTTTATCAATTTTAAATATTCTCTCTTATAATGTAATTTTGTATAATAAAAAAATTGCGCTTGAGTTTTGTTAATCTAAACTTGAACTCAATTTCAATATTCGTATCGGTATCGGAATCGGTATCGGCGATATTTATTTTTAAATATCGGTATTGGTATCGGATCGGCAAAACGGCGTATCGTTACATCCCTAGTTTAAATATAATAAAAAATCCTTCTCCTGAAAAAGTTAATTTTTGTCGCTTACGATCATTTGGCGCTATAATCAATTTTAAAGTTTGCTTACTATATTTTTAAAAATTACATACCTAATATTTATGACTTAAATAAATATAAAAATGAATTTATATGATATCATTTTCTTTACAATATTCATTAAATATGAAATAAAAATGTTATGTTAATATATCAAAATGCGCGAAATGATCGTAAGCGACATTTTGTAAAAAGCAAAATTTTTTTATTGAAATCAAAGTTTAAAATCGTAAAAATATCAAAATTTTTGATAACTTTTGAAATACAGGCAATAAAATTTTATCGTAAGCGACAGTTTATGAATATAAATCATGTTTAAATACAATAAAAAAACCTCCTCCTGAAAAATAAAATTTTTGTCGCTTACGATCATTTGGCGCTAAGGGGTCGATATGTTAAACGTTAAAAACTGATTTTAAAATTTTTTCAACATGTATCGTTTTGAAAAAAAATTTATCTTTTTGGAAACTAAAATGTATCTTTCTCGAAATTTCACTGGCAACACTGGTTAGTATACACATGGAGCAACCAAGGCGACTTTTTACAAATAAAAATTGGTTACTGGAGCACAAAACAATATATTTTACTTTCAGTAAAAAGATGTTAATTTCTAAAGGGATTGATGAAAGTTCACAAAAATGTACATTTTTCTTCCAAACATATGACGGAAGCAGTGATGAGAATACAAAAAATTCTATCGGATGTATTTTGAGAAAACTTTATGTAAATCTTCTTTGTTGTTTTTCTCCATTCGGACTTTTTGGCATATGGGCTAAACCATTTAAAGTCCGACTTTATCATGTCTCATAGCGTTAATTATAGCTTGACTGTCACTTAATTTTTGGCGGCTCTGGTGACTTTTTAATCCGTCATCGGATTCTGGGCACCACTTATGACATTTCGGATCATTCCCCTCTTATGTCCACTTTTTTGCACGCGACCAGAAAGCCCTTCTAAAACTTTGTATGTCTACCTTTTAACATACTATCTTTTGTACCACGCCCCAGAATTAAGTTAATGTTTCCTTTACTCATACATATTAATTACATAGCTTGCCGTATATAAAAAACCAGCCAAGTGCCGTATTTTAGAGCGTGGCAAAAAATTTTTTACAGCTCTAGAAATGTTATTGATATAGCTTTCATTCTAAGAAGTGACTGGTGCACATTTTTTTCTTTTATATATTTATCGACATGGCTTAAATGCAATATATACATATGTGAAAAAAAGAGGCTTACTACTTGGGTGTGGCATTAAAGTGGATATATTAATAACTGGATATATTAACTTTTAGAAGGAGTTTCTTGCCACGTGCAAAAAAGTGGCTATAGAGGCGAAGGATCCGAGATAGCATAAGTGGCGCCAAGAAGTTTATGTCAGATTAAAAAGTCACTACAGGCAAAAATGAAGCCATAGTATGCAATATGCTATGATTGAACCATAAATGGCAACGCAGGGCACAAAAAACTAAAAGGGCGGTATCCCAGGGCGTGGCAAAAAATAAAAAAAATATTTCTGGAATTTTTTTTCAACTAATCTTTGATCGTAGGGGGCGATTGGCTCAACTTTTTTATTTTGTATGGAGGACGAACCACTTTAATATTCAAGTTTTGTTCAGTTTATTTACTTAGAATTTTATAATATATAAGTGAATGGTGTATTTTAATTTAAAATGAGATGCTTAGTACAAAAGTTAAAAACTAAAAACTAAAAAAAGTCGATACAAAAAATTAAAAATTGCAGTTTCGAAATATCTCTTAAGCAATTAATTGCAGACATATTTTTTCTTTGTATTGTCTGCAAAATCTAACGCGCTTAAAATTTTACATATCGATCAGTGTTTATGAAAGTTACAAGCAGCACAAAGTTTTTCACAGCCGAGGTAGCCAACTTTCACCCCCTGTAGCTCCGCCCCTTTTGCAGCTGCAGACTTCACATGACATGTTGCTAAAAATGTGACTCCTCCTTTACAGGGTTTAAAATTTCAGATAAATCCATACAGCAGATCAGAAGTTCTATAGTTATACCACTTTTTTGTTATTTTACACTACTGTGCGTTGCACTATGGCTCAGACGGCCACTTTCTTTGACCAAAACTATTCAATGTAATTAAAGGATAGGTTCATTTATATGTAGGTCCGTCCATTGATATAGGAATCAATTAACATTTAACTGATTTTTTAGTGCTTTAAGTATGTGCGTAGGTACATACCTATTATATTTCATTCATCTCAACTATAATTTGCAAACTGATATAATAATCTGTTGTAAAGAATTATTTATTTCTTGAACGGCCTAGAAAAGTTTATTGACTTGTTGAACTCTTTGATTTTGCATTGAATAAAAACAATTACCGGTTTTTTTGCTACCAAAATTGCAATCTCCAAAAATAACAAACATGATATGGCAATGAGTAAAGTTTAATGGAAAAAATTTAAGAATTAAGAGTTAAATACGTGAATGAAACAAAAAATCGAAATCTAAAAAAAATTAAACATTGACCATGAACATATAAAAGATATTTTCTGCAGAAACCAAGTGCAGAATCATATTATTAACGGAGAAATAAGCATTCCATTTTTAAATGGCCATCACTGTTAATGAAACTATATTCAAAAGCCTAAAGTTAGTCTATACTTTTTGCTAATAATACAGAAGAGCGCATTCATATTGAAACTGGTAATAAGTTTTCTTAGCAATTCTTATTTTCGAGTTCAACGAAACGTTTTAAATATTCACAGCACAACTTTTCTTAATCCAATATAAATTGCTTTTGACCATTTTTAACATTAATCATGTAGAAAAAATACTTTTCTTTAATTTTGTTGTTTATTATTTACTCTTAAGTTTAAGAGTCTTTTGTCTCAAATTTTGGTTCTATCTGTAATAAACGCCAAAGGATTATATAGCGACTATTTACCTGGAATTAATATTCACGGAATGTTGTTTGAAATAAACATTTAATTTTGCTTTAAAATGTTAATATTCATTCGAGTATTGGACACAATAACAAGATAATTAAATATATTTTTATATCCAGTAAAAAATGTTAGCACTCGTATGTATTTTAAATGTTGTTCTTAACACATTCGATACATCGAACTGGCAAAGTTCATTCATCTGTTTCTGAAAGTAACGCCAAATCTTAAGAAAACCTTGCGAATAATGCCGGCCATACTTCACACAAGTGCAGTGCTCAAGTCTGGCACTGCGCAAACGAAGCTTGTGACACTAGAGTGGTCGTAAAAAACTCAAATTTGGATTTATTTAAGTCTCATACCCCAACACCATGCGTACTCATAAAGGCGTTGAGATTATGACGTGTCGCACGCACGGCCACCAAAGTTTAAGGAAATTCTCTTTTTCTGCTTTTATGTCTCACAACTTAATAAATATAGTATTTACAAAACATTTCTTTCTAAAAAGTTGATATCTGTGGCGTTTCTAACAGCTTTTGCCTTACCGACTTTTATCTCAATTGCATATCTAACAAAATAAACAGCAAAATATCGAATAGCCCATAACTATTAAAATAACAAAAAAGCGCGTAAATTTACGTGTTTCGGTAAACTTTATTGTTCCCAAGAACTTGAAGTTGTTTCTTTAGTTATTTGGGCCGCTGAACGCGATACTGCCTGCACTCCAATTTTTTTTATCGTTTAGTTTCAAAAATAAAGGCACTCGCATGATATATATTAGCATTACTGGAGAAGGATTTGACCTATTCAGTAAAACAGAAAAACAAAAATTTAACAACAAAATTATCTTTAGGCCAACCGAATATTGTTTCTAAGCCTGTTCATTAGTTTCAAGCCTAAAATTTAAAAATTTCACAAAAAAATAAAAATATTAGCTTTTTAGAAATTCATAAAAAAAATAAAAATATACTAACGATCCCATTTTTTGTCCAGTATCATGGGATATGAGACTTGAAGAAATCCAAATTTTAATTTTTTACGACCTCTCTATTGTGTAACAAGTAACAAGTAATCCGTGAAATGTTTTATTTTGAAGTTATAAGCGAAGAAGACAATATGTGCAAATACTACGCTATTTTATTAATTAATGTTAATCTTTTAATTAATTTTAATATTATTAATTAATTTTTCGTAAGCTTCGACTTTCATGACATGCTTTTAATTCAGGCGATTCTTTTTTTAGTTCTAGGAACTCTGTCCAGAATATTTGTTGCGTGCTCATTATTCGCTTTTAACTCTTAAAAAAAAAGCTACACAACTGAGCATTTTCAGCATACACTACACAAGTTCACTGCATATTTATACAATCTTGAGCATATATCAAAATCATTTTCATTTTTACTCAGTCCACTGCATAAATAGCACAAACACCGCCTTACACTGCACAAACGCACTGTACAGTGCCAGACTTGAGCACTGAACTCGTGTAATGTATGGCCGGCATAATGTGATACGATTTTAATTAAAATTTTTTGATTTATATTTGACATAAATGATGTGCTATATTTTAGAACTCTGGAAGTTTCACAATGCGTTTGGAATAATTACACTGTGCTTAAATTCTCGCCAGTTTTTTTCTTTAACAAGCTGGGTACCTTACAGGTAAAGTTAATTCGAATACACAGAATCCAATGGTGCTAGCCATTTTTCGAAGTTAGCGCTCGTATTCGTGTTATTCGCGATTTAAAATTAAAATGCTAAAGTGATATAAAAACCATATTTTTGTACTTTATTTGAGTATATGAAGAATTATTCAAGCTAATCAGGCCTAACGTATTTAATGTTAATAAAACAAATTTATTACATTTTGTACCCAACGTTTCGTCAATTTTTTGTTGACTTCTTCAGGGGCTTTCATAATATGAAGATTTTTAGTTACATAAATATTGCAATAAATAATTGCATTTTAATATAAATTAATTAAAATTATTAAACCACTAAGATATTTTAAGCAAATAAAAATTTTTTAAATTATTATCACAGACTGTTTTTAATTTTTTATTTGATTGCAACAATGTAGCTCGCGCTGATATTATTTTGTACTTTTGCGAAAAGTTTGAATTTAAATTGTTTGAAAAACACAATATGACAAGACGCTGTGATTTTTTCGCGAAAGTCTACTTTTTTCAATTTCACTTCCTCAATCGGCACCTAGCTGTATCGACATGGATTGTAGGTTGGCGGACATAATTTTTGGAAATAACCAAATAAGCGGGGCGTTATCTTAATTTATCTCTTATAAATCTCCAGACCCCGATGGCTCTGCTCTGCCTCTTACAGCGGGGTCGAAATTATATTGTTCCACAACTGTCCAGGATTTTCAAACCAAGCCTATTGCCGCGTTACATACCGAAAGCTTGGCGTGGGGTTGAGGTGGTATTTATACCGAAGGCTGGCGGTAGATCTGAACATCTACAAAAATCTTTCAGACCAATCAGTCTCAACTCGTTTTTCTTGAAAACGATAGAGAAACAGATGGATATTTGCCCCAGCAAAAACTTTTGTGATTTTTGTAATCGGTAGTACTTTATTAATGGGTTACAAAGTAATGCGTGGTACTTATTTATCTTATTACTAAGCTTCAAATTAGAACTACTACTTAGTTCTTAATAAAATTATTACGTATTTTTCTCATTATCTGCAAGTAGTTCCAATTTGGTGATATGTATTAATAAAATAAGTAGACAACCACTTTTTAAGTTAACATGTGTTTGTATATGAAAACTAATTTTTGTCGCTTAAACTTAAAAGTCAACAATAGGTGAGTGGGTAAAATTCTTGTCTTCAAATCAGAATGAGCACAGGTTCGTATCCCAGATGGGTCAAATAAATAAAAAATCAAATAAACATAATTAAATATAATGTGTGAAAAATTTTTTTAAATTTTAATTTGTTTATTTGACCACTTATTTTTTAGCTTCAAGTAAGCCAAATAATAACTAGTTAATTGCTGTGAGAATGTAAATACATTTGTAAGGGGTACCCTTTATTTTTTGGACTTCTCAAACAAAAATAAGTAACTATCGAGTAAAATTTTAAGTAGTTACTACTTAAATCCTCATATACTTTTTTGTCTACCAGTAAGCAAAATTTTTGCTGCGACATTAGGAAAAGTTATCTCACAGTGTATCCCACTCACCAATTCCAATTTGGCTACCATATAGTTATGCCGGCGATCTTATCCTATCTATGGTAGGATGGAACCATATCAGAAAGTATACACCAAGCCCTAAAGTTAACTTACAAATGGTACAAAGATAAGGGATTATCCATTAACCCTGAAAAGATAATAATTTTACCTTCCACCCGAAGAAAACTTACTGCATAACCTAAATCAGAGCGTCAAGCGTAGCGTAAGCAGCAGGGTACGTATTTACAATACATTGAAAATAAATATTTTGTGGTAAAAAACGCTCTGATTTAGGTTGAGCTGTTAGACTCATGGAACCTACCTTAACTGGTTCATACATTGGGATCATTCTGTACAAGTCACTCACTTGGAATCAACATATTTCCTATACTGCCAACAAAACCATCATGGCACTTTATGCCTGGCAAGTGAAATCAAAAATGGGTGGTATGAAATAACGCCCAAAGACATAGCTCCCAAATATTTAAATAATTGTTTTAAAACGGTTCTGTTGAATAATTAATATAATTCATGAAAGAATAGTAAATGTATTTTTGTTTTCAATGGAGAAAATAATTGCGATTACTGAGGATATTCTGCATTGCCGGCCTTCGGCCGGGGTTAAGGATTTTCTCCTCTGAGATATTTCCTAGACAGACTCCGCTAACTGAAAGTTCTCTGCATCACGGTTGTAAGATCTTTTCTAACCTATTTAGCCAAATCGATTTTAGACATCGCCAAAATTCCGAAAATATATTTTATGTAGTTTTCCATAATATATTTTATTTCATTATAAATTTGTTTTTACATAATAGTTGTTTTAATAAAATTTTGTATAAAATAATCGCATAAAAATTAGCAGAAAATCGCCAATTAGAAAAAATGTCGCCAAAAATTATTTCTAGTAATTTTTTTCATAAAAATTCTAAATCTATTAAAGAATATAATTTATATAAGAAAATTGGGATCTCAAGCTCTAATTAATATAAAGCATTAAAATCGCAACATTTTAATATCTTGCAGACGAGCTTTCGAGGGCTTTATTTTTGAAAATGCTCTTCCAACAAAGTAATTTTCCTGAATTATAAAACATTCCACCAATTTTCGGTTAGATTCGATTTTGTTAAAAAATAGCCATAAATACGGTCAACAAGGTTATTTATCGCCAGAAAAATCGCCATGTCGCCAAATCAAAAACTGAGACGCCAAACAAATCAAATCAAATTTATAAATCGCCTCGTTTGGCGATAAATCGCAATATCGGACAACCCTGCTCTGCATTGCCGGCCTTCGGCAAGGCCTAAAGGCAGCTTCGTTTACTGAGGGTTTTCTGCATTACCAGACTTTTTTTAGAGCAGAAACACAGTCAGGCAATTAATTAATTAATGTGTTACCTTCTCTGGGAAAGGGATAGTGTAGAGAGAACATGTAAAGTGGGAAAGATATAGAAAGCTTACTTCATTTACAACCCTGCTATTGCACGTTTATTGTAGAGCAGTGTTGCAAGGCCCTCTGGTGTCAAGTAGAGGCATTGAGTTATTTAAGCTGTGTAGCCATTTTATTAGTTCTTTTACTTCGCCGACGGCTCTGCTACAATACCGACGAAAGAGGCTGTTGTGAAGTGCATTAGGATAAGTTAGTATTAATCGCTGCCGGTACTGCCAAGGTGATCAGTGCTATGCTTTCATCACTTTAGCAGTCCAACAACAACCAACACTATAACACGCCAATGCACATGAGAAAAATGCATGCTGTTGTTGGCTTGCCTGAAACTAGTCTTGAACTCAAGACCTCAGGCCGCACAGCCACACAGCCAACGGCTGGTCGCTACGATTTTCTCATCTGGGGATTATCCAAAACCAGCTTCGCTTATTGACGGTGTTCTGAATTGGCAACCTTTGGCCGCCTTTGTAACATGCGGTCGTGGAATTACCTCAGAGTAGAAAATCCTTAAACCTACCCAAAGATCGGCAATGCAGGAAACCCTCAGCAAGCGAAGCCGTTTCTACAAATATCTCAGAGAAGAAAGTACTTAGTTCTTAAACCTTCGGCCACCAATGCATAAATATTTCAGTAAGCGAAACCGAAGAAGAGAAAGCCTTTAAGCCCGGCCGAAGGCCTTCAATGCAGAAAATACCCAGTAAGCGAAGCCGCTTTTGGAAGTACCTCAGAAAAAGAATCCTTAAGCCCGGCCGAAGGCCGACAATGCAGAAAACCTTCAACAACCGAAACCGGTTTAGGAAATACCTCAGAGAAGACCGGCCAAAGGCGTAAATACCTCAGCGAAGAAAATCCTTAAGCATGGCCAAAGGGCAGTAATTCAAGAACCCCTCAATAAGCGAAACTGGTTTTGGAAATTCCTGAGGAGAAAATTCTTAATTCTGGTCGAAGTCTTATTGATCAGCTTCATATCTCATGTACACGTGAAATCCATTTCGCTTTCTCATTCGTAATGTAAAAAACGTATATCTTAATCCACTTTGTGTATACATTCATGCAAGAAACATTTCAGCAATAAGACTTTCGTTTTGTGAACACCAAATAAAGTTCAAACAACAAAACGTAAGAACCTGATCAGTAAGACTTGCATGGTCTGAACGTAGACTAAGCGAAGCCGGTTTTGGAAATACCTCACTAAACCTTTAAGAAGCGAAGCTTGCACAACTCTGTCATTTGTCCACCAATTTTTAAAATTCTTTGTTGTTTTGAAAGGGTTTGCTTGCACAATTTGTAATCGAGGCAATGCAATTTTGATATTCAACCATGATATTGGCACAAACAAAAAGTTATCAACTGCGCTTTCAATTTTAACTGTTATGGACGTGATTGCCCAGTGTACATATTTTTACTGACGAACTGAATTATTGAACTAACTGAACTAAAAGAGCGTCCTAGTTCAGTAAAGTGAGCTGAGCTGAAAAGAGCGTTCACTGGGAAGAGCTGAAAAGAACAACTCTAAAAATTAGTGCAGCTAAATTATTGAACTAGAGAGCTGTTCAATATTAACAAATAGAAATGGATTAAAGTACACAAGCTTGCAAATTCTATTTATGAAAATCCTTTTCAGGGCTTGGAAAATTATTTGATGCCTCTAAAATAAGCATTTATTTGTTTTATTGGGTTAAGTAAAAATCAAACTCAACTCTAATTGAGTAAAATAGTATTCTAAATTTCCCTCATATTAAAAAAAATTATATTTAATATGTTAACTGCTGTTACACAGATAAAAGTATTTGACAACAAAATTCGCGTATCCAACGAAATAATTTATCAATTTTCAAGTTTTTTTTTGTCATATTGACAAAAAAAAATAAACGTGCTTTGTCAATTATTTTTATTATATTGCCCAACAACATATATATCATATTGACTAAAAACTTTCTTAAATAATGTTAAAATTTTTGTCAGCCTATTTGTTAAATATACAAAAATATTTTGACTAAACATTTTGTCAAACCAACAGTTTTTTTTTGGAATCTTATGGCAATTTAGACTAAAAATTTTGTCGAACCAACAACTTTTTGTTGATTTTTTCGATCTAATTTACTTTTTAATCCAAATTGATTATATAGGTTCTTAACGTACTACTCAGGAAGAACTAGAGATGACTCTATATTTCCAAGGAACAGGGGAAAAACCAACATTAATTTAGTTTTCAACTTACATTTTTATCATCAATGCTCACGCCTCTAAATTTGTCTTCAGATCACTCACCAACTATTGTCACTATATATTCACATACAACCTCTTCACCCACTTGTGATTTAACGATGACAACTGCACGTATTAATTGGTTGAAATACAAAAAATATTTGAGTGGTCATTGCACAGAAAATGTTGTATTAAAAACACCTGCTGACATAGATGACTCTATTAAATTTTGAGAGAATCTTTGACACGTGTTAAAGCATGTACAATAATTCGTAAGCCAAAATTAAAAGGGTCCAACATCTTAATTTTTGAAAAATTAAGTTAAGTTAAGTAACATATGCAAAACTTTACGGAACTATTTTTATTTTTGTTTTCATAATCCTTGAGGGATTTGGAAGATAGAAGGCCATGAAAAATTTTTCGCTATGAAATGTTCCTAGATATCTAAAAGCGCTTAAATTTTCAAAAAAAAAGGTAGAAACATTGGGTTTTTCTATTTTATTCAGGATAACTGTGCTCATAGTGAGCGGCACATCCTGAAATTTTTAAAGCGTTTGTGTCATATGGTAAAACATGTACCATAATATTTTAGCCAAAATAAAAGAATCCAACATCTTCATTTTTGCAAAACGAAGTTAAGCGGTTTTGTAACATACGCAAAACTTTGCGAAAATTCGTTTTCAAAAAAGGCTTTATAATTCTTGAAAGATTTGGAACAAAAAAGCCTCTAATGATTTTTTTGTTGAGAATCATACCTGGCCTGCTACAACCTTTTGAAAATATGTAAAAAAAACAATATTGACTTTTTGTCTTTGAGGACCGCAAAAAAAATTTGAAAAAATTCGTGGGAACTGTCTTTTTGTCGAGGACCATATGTGCAAAATTTAAGCGAAAACACACAAAAACATTTTTATACAGTTGACGCTAACATAGTAAGTACATAAACGAAAATATGAGAATAAAATGAAAATGGCTATCAAAACACGCATTGCTCCAAGCCCGTATGGAAAAATATGTATTGGTTACTTGTTTCTTATTTGGTTACATTTTGAAAAAGTTTTAGTTACAAAAAACATTTGGGTACTTGTTAAAAAAATCTTTTCAACACTTTTATCTGACAAAACAAATTAAGAGCTCCTTAAATTATTTTTTATTGCTTTTTTCCAAGAGATGAGTTTTGACTAATTTATTTGTCACTTCAACAATGCTCGGCTTGTATACAATTTTATATCTCTACTGTTTCAGTGTGACAAAAATGTAATGATATTTTAACAATTTTACTGTCAAAACTAATTTGAAACTGATTACCGGTTTATCAAATTTATTTGTAAGTTGCTTTAAAAAAAAGGATTTTTGACTAACTTATTTAATCCCTGAGATCCAAAAAATTGTCAGTAATTTCGGCTCCCCAGTTTTTTCTGTGTAGAACATTTTAGCACTTTTTTCCGGCAATTTAGCTCTTTTACTCTTTCATCGTATTTGTGGCAACACTGAGAAGTGGTCATTTAATAAAAATTAGAGATGAAGCTTGGAAAAAAACTCACCAACAAATAACATTCAAATACAATAGGCCTTTAGATTTTTAGTTGTCATTTTTTTTTAGCTTGTAATATTAAAATATCTTTTATCTTTATTTACATACATATCGGTACCTTAATATAGAAAGGCCCTAACTCATTATATTATTCAAATCGGTTTTTTGTGCATATTACGGTAGAAAAACTTCTAATATGTATGTATATCGAAATATACAAAAAACTCGATTTCAAATATATAGTGAATTAAGGCCTTTTTATATTAAGGTATCGATATGTACTTATATGTATAATGGAAAGTTTTTTAGATTGACTTCAAACTGCAAGTAACAACTGCAACTGCTGATGATGATGATGATGATAAAAATACCTTTAGGACAGAAGGTTGCTGTCCTGATTGTTAAAATGACATTGAAGCTCACGTGCAAGCATAAAACTACTATTTACAACTACAGAAAAAAACAAGAAAATAATATGAACCTGACATCGAAAAAAACTTCAAAGCGTGTATTTATTTCTGCAGTTATATAAATATAATATGTACATACATATGTACATATGTATTTATCCATTATAAGCAGTAACGTAAGAAATAAGTTTAAGGGCCATTATTACAACTTGACTTTAGTTAAAGTTGCAATTTTATCGGACGGATAATCAGTTTTACGGATAATCACGGACGGATAATCAGTTTTACAACTTTACTTTAACCTAAAAGTGAACGATAAGTTATAGGCAAGTTCGTTCTACCTATAACTTTTATCGGTAAGTTTATTCATTTGAAGTTGCCACATTTTCATAGGCTGCCATACTTTCGGGTCGTGTCGTGTTAAGCAAACTTCACACGAAAAAACATGAAACGATTTTAAGATTAAAATATGTATGATGCAGAAGCTTGCCGCACAATAATATTGAGCGAAATCTATTTCTCAACAAAAATATGTAAATAAAAATTCAAATAGAACATGACATTGATAAATATAGATAGTAAGCTCTCGCACTGTCAATCAAATAATAACAACTCTCTTTACACATATAGATATTGTGAATTCAACAAAAATGAGAAGACACCATTTTTGCATTTCAACACACTTGAGAGACTATAATTTTTCCACTTGAAAATGCACTAAATCGTAACTTTTTTTCACGCACAAACACTTTTTAGTTTTATTTAATTTTTTTATTTGTTTTAATATAAATTTTATATTTCTTCTTGCTGTAATTTTAAAATATATTTTAATTTTTTGATATTTGTGTGTTGAAATTTATCAAAGTTTTCAACCCTATTTTTCATTAAACAGTATTGCATTTTTTCCCCTATTTGGGATAAAAATTTTTGGCACCAAATAGCAAAATTGCAAAAAAATGTTTAGCAAATCAATATTTTTTGAGCTCGAGTGTATTAAAAAGCATTCGAAATTCATATTTTCATTAATTAATACAACAACAATTGCAGAAACTTCTAAAAATTCATGTATAAAAAATATAAATAGTTTAGAATACTTTTTGTTACAACCAAGTGCGGTTTTAGTGCTGTGGGGAAATTTTTATTTTAAACCAATACTAATACAAAACGTTCTACTAATACATCCTTAGACTTAGGTTTTTGACAGCACACTTAGGTTTTTGAAGTTTCTGTTTGGCCTCTATTCTATGTACCCTATGGAACATGATATGTTAAAATAAAAGAAAAATATTTATTTGAGTTTAATATGTTTTTTTTGTTGTTTTTGGATTTGATTTCGTGCGTGCTGTGTGGTGTCGTGATTTGAAAATTTTTGGCATGCGTGTTTCGTACGTGTTGGACATCCCGGTATTCGTGTTCGGGTCGTGACGTGTTGGAAAATGTCACTGAGCGATTTATCTAAAGGGTGTTTAAATTTTAAGGGCCGATGTTGAATGTGCACCACACCTAAACGTCAAGGTTTTTTCTGCATTTCATTTGACATTTCTCAATTTCAGACTAACTCAATTTGAACCATGGAAAGATACGAAATCGAGCAACGCGTTAAAGTTATTCAGGCTTATTATGAAAATAGGCGTTCAAATCAAAATGCATATCGTGCACTTCGTGATTTTTTCGGTCAATTTAATCGTTCAAATGTGCGTACAATCGGAAAAATCGTGCAAAAATTTGAGTAAACCAGGTCTATAGGAGATGTGAAAACACCAGTGCATGCTCGTACAGCCTGTTTGGTGCGGTTTATGTGCTGGCGGCATCATCAGGCCGTATTTTTCCAAAAATGAGGCCGGTCAGGCAGTTACTGTGAATGGTGTTCGCTATCGTGAGATGATAACGAACTTTTTATGGCCCGAATTGGAAGATATGGATGAGGACGATATGTGGTTTCAACAGGACGGTGCCACTTGCCACACAGCTAACGAAACAATGGCTCTTTTGCGCGACAAATTCAATGGCCGTGTTATCTCACATGGTGGCCGCCAAGATCATGTGATTTGACACCGTTGGACTTCTTTCTTTGGGGATATTTGAAAGAAAAGGTGTACGTCGATAAGCCAGTAACAATTCAAGAGCTAAAGGATGATATAATTCGGCACATTAAAGGCATAGATCCTCAATTATGCCTCAGCGTCATCGAAAATTTGGACCATCGGATGGAGGTGTGCCGCCGAAGTCGCGGCGGCCATTTGGCCGATATTTTGTTCCATACATAATTTAACCATACCATATTATCATAATAAAAAGAAATTACAATAATTTCCTAAATAATTTGTGTTTTATTCAAAATCAACATCGGCCCGTAAAATTTAACCACCCTCTAGAAATGTTTAAACGTCGTGAATTTTTCGTGTTAGGCATGATTCACACATGATCGTGATTAAATTAAAAAAATCACGCAATAGTGCGTGAGCATGATCTAAAAATTATGTACAGTGCGTGTTCGTGCGTTATTTTAAAAATTAAATTTTTATGCACTCGCGCAATTACATTTCGTAGCTAGCTGAAAAAAATTTCATCATTTGTCTTACAACATTTCGATTTTATTTACGAATTTTATACATTTCTGAAAATTTTCTAATTTTAGATCTGATTCTTCTCCCACATTAATATGAAAGGACGTAAAAGCTATCAGTTAAATCGGAAAATGTTGTCATTATTTGTTAGACATTTTTGCGAAATTGTTCAGACATGTCAAAAATTCCTTTAGAGTTTCCCTAGAAGATCCTCCAGAACTCGTAGAGAACTCTCTCAGACATTTTGGCAAAGTTTTTAGTGAGCACTGACGATGGAAGTGTAGCGGCTTCCGAAAGTGGCGCTACTCTGTTCTGCTGTGTACGTTGAAAAATTAAGTTGATGTTAATTTTTCCCTTGTTCCTTGGATTATTAATCATGCCCAATTCTTTCTGAATATAACGTTACGAACCTTAGCCTAATAATCAATTTGGATTCACAAGTTTTTAGAATTTAATGAGACAAAGAGGTTCGTTTTCTTGTCAACCACTCATATGATTTACGGTACGTTTTCTGACTGAATGACGTGTCCGAAGTGCATGGTGTTGACACTCCGTATTGAAAAACTATGAATTTTTCGAAAAAGAGATTAAATTAATAACGGTTTCAGAATATATATTTGCATTTGCTTTTGATATATTATACATCAAATATTTAAAAAAATAATCGGAATTATAATTTTTTTATGGGTATTGAGCGTTACTAATGTTTGGCATGCGTCATTACTCAGTTTAATTGTTGAAATTGCATGAACAACATATACACACAGAAAAATTTCCATGTAAAATCGTCGAAAACCAGGCTAATTAACCGTTTTTCGGTAGTGATTTTGCTTCATAGGTGTTTTATGTTAAATTAGCATGATGTACAAAATTCTTGAAAGAAAAATTTTCCTTTTGAATTAACTATATTTTATGTTGATTCAATATTCCAGTACAGTTAAATCAAAATGAAGTTGATACAGAAATAATACGAAAAATCATATTGAATCAAAGTAATTTCGAGTTGAAAGAACGTGAATTTGATATTGGAATAACACAAAGAATCATGTTGAATCAAAGTTATTTCAATTTGAAACAACGTGAATTTGATATTGAAACAACACGAAGAATCATGTTGAATTAAAGTTATATCAAGCTGAAACAACATGATTTTAATGTAGCTATTTTATTAATTATTTTACTTACGTGATAGTCATCAGAAAACTTTGCGTTGTAGCTGACTGCCCCAGCCAAAATTTGAACTCGTGCCACCTGCATGATAGTCCACGCGCTAACAACTGCAGCCACAACAGCTTCAAACTTTTCTTTACTTATACACTAAATAAATACCATCGTATGTAAAATTCATTTCATTTTAATTCAACATGATTTAAATGATTATTTAACATAAAACTTTTTTGAAATTAAAGTTATAGTCATGTCGATTGAAAATGAAACTTAACGTTTATAACAAAATTGTTTTAACGGTTATTTAAGGTTAAATTAATAATTTTCCGTTTAAAATTAATATAAAACAATGGTTATTTTAAATCAGCAGCAGTACATTTTCGCTGGCAATTCGTTTTTTCTCATCTACACAGACGACACATGTAAGAATAAACAACAAGTCACACAACTAAGCAGAACAGTGAATTGTAGCAATGAAAAAAGCAAATAAACACTAACACACTCAAACGACAAATTATTTCTAGTAAATTTAATATGATTTCCAATCAAAATTGCGGCATGTGGATTTTACATTCCCTTTTTTCTGTGTGTACCAAAATAACATCGTAGGTTTGTACTTCTAAATATATAACAGTTTTGTGAACTTTGTAACATAGGGTGCCCCTACATTTTGAACGTCCCAAACAAAAATAAATACATAGTTATCGAGTCAAATTATGTATAATTTGCTACGATTTAAGCCCTCATGCAGCAAAGATTTTGCTGCACCATGGGTGCAGCAAGTGCAAGTATTAGAATATTTATTTTACTCGACTTTTCAATTGTTCGATTAATCAAATAATCGAAATTGTTGTGTTTGAATTACTCGAACAATCGACTAAAAATTTTGTTTTGTTTGAGTAAGTTTTACTCTTAAAAATTATTCGAGTTATTCGGAAAATTTTTAAATTGCTCGGTTTTTTTTGGAAGAACAAATCAAATCAAATTAGCGGTTTATATGATTTATTAATAAAATCAAAAGAAAAAACACTATTTCTACATAAATTAGGTCACAATTTGATAATTTAAAATGGTGTTTTTTTCAATACTGCAGTAGTTTTCCCTTTGAGAAACTGTTACATCAGGAAATATTTAACACTAATCAAACCTGCTCTGTATTCCATGCGGAATAAAATGTTCGAAATGGAAAACGGAACAGGTCTGTATATTTTACAGCGAAATGCATCCATTTACTACTAAACAAAATTAATGCTTTTTCTGTGTTTCGCAGAATTATAATATTTTTTTCGACGTGAACATTTTTCAATAATTTTTCACTAATCGAATACTCTGGAGAATTTGCCAGAAGTGAATTAAAAAGCAAATCCAATTTATCAGATCAGTTGTTTGTTTTTTCTAAATGCATAAAGTAATTTTTTTTTGGATCTTTGATTTAGAGAATGCTTTTAATTTTTTATTTAATTCCGCCATTGGGTTACGTTCGAGCATTTCAATGAACTCCTCGCTAACCATATAGCATCCGTTCTGTTATTGTTTTAATTTATTTTAATACGAAAATTCTAGTTAACTAGTTGTTTTCGGAATCTCTTCTTTACCTCAATAGCTTGTAAAAGATATTTGAAATTTTTTCCTTCATCCCTAAAATTGTCACTGTAAAATTTGCTTACTTCTTTGACTATGCGGTCTCTTAGTATCATATCGACGTTGCTGCGTAAAAAGGGCCAATCTGCTCTATAAAATGGTGTGAGAATGGCGCTTTTTATGCAACACCTATGGTGTAAATTAAAAAAAGTAATAAGTATGGAACTTTTAAACTACTGAATAAATTTGGCTAAAAATTAGAGTGCTTGCAGAGGAGGAGCTTTCGGAATCATGTCTCTTGAAGTCTTTGGATGTACCAGGGGCGGAGGTACAAGGGGTGAACATTGGCTACCTCGGGTGTGAAAAACAATGTGCGGCTTCTAACTTTCGTAAGTATTAACCGATTTCTAAAATCTTAAGCAAGTTGGATTTTGCTAGACAAAATAAAGAAAAAATGTGTTAACAATTATTTTCTTAGCTTTTATAGTTTCAGATATATGTACATATTTCACTTCGAAATTAAAATTTTATATTTTTTGCCTCGACTTCTTTTGGTTGTTACTTTTTTTTACTAAGTATAATGATTTTAACTTATGGAACACCATCAAATTTCTGATGCAATTCTAAGTAAATACACGGAGCAAAACTTTGAAATATCTTGATCCTTTGCTAAGTCGTAAAAAAGGTCTAAACTCAAAACTTTGAAATTTAACTAAATAAAACCTTAATTTGTCCTAATAATTTTTGAAATTGGAAAACATTTTGTTAGAAATGTTAATATTATTTTTTTACACGTTGAAAGGCCATGCTTTAAGGATGTATTTAGCGATCCTTTTTGTTCATTTTTTAGATGTACCCTATATTTGACAGTGGTCGAAAGTCATCAATTTCCAAAATAATTTTTGAGTTTAGAAGCCTGTAAAAAACTTTGCATAGGGTGCCTTAAAAATCCATGAACAAGGTTTTATTAGGTAGATAGTTAGCATTATTCTTGTTTTAAATGAAGCCATCCTGGTTATAAATATAGCTACTATGGCTGCTACATTTATAGCCAGGATACTATTGTCATTGTATTTGACCAAATGGGAAGAAACTAACATTGTCTAATGAGGAAATAGGGAAAATAAAAACATTTAAGGAATATGGTCTCTAAATTAGCCAAATAGCGAATAAGATCCGCCGAACTCATTGTGTGGTCAATAACTATTTGCACAACCGATCCAGTTATGGAAAGAATATAAAAATCGGTACACATACTGCTGTTCTGGCAGCGGATACAAGAATTGTCATCAGAAGTGACTCAAACTCTCAAGATTCTGCTGCAAAAATATTATCCATGTTTGGTAGGTAGCACATATATATGTGAACAGTTTTTTTCACAAATGAAGACTAATAAAACTGCGCAGCGAAGCAGATTAACTGAAGAGCATTTACCATCGATATTTAAAATTACATCAAGCAAACATTTAACTATAGACTTTGATGAATTGAAAAATGACAAGCAGTGCATAATATCCAGGAAAAAATGTTTTATATTCTTTTATTAATATATATATTTCTATACATTTTTCGTTTGTTTTCTTTGTGAATTATTTGTAATCAGTTTCCAGTCAAAATTTGAATTTTTAATAAAAAAGTAACTGCGGCCCGCAAGAGGATTTGTACTATAATTTTCGAAGAATTTGGCCCTCACACTGAAATGTGTTTGACATGCCTGCCCTAGTAGGTATGTCTATTTAAAGGAAACAGACCTTTTTTGGTTGATTGCCTTATTAAAAGTCCATAGAAAAGTATAAAAGTGTGCAGTTGTGTGCTTTATAATTTGTTCGTACTATTTGTTGCAATGAGAGTGAAGTTTTTCTTTTTTTGTAGGACAAACGTTTTCGCAGCCTTCACTAAAAATGCATGTCACATGTGATTCTTGATTTATTACAATATTGTTTACACGAAATTTATTTACACGAAGGTATCTATGATGACATGTTCTGTGGTTTAAAATAAAAATTAAATTGATTTTTGACCTAGTAATGTGCCTGCAGAAATTTATGTATAATTGTCTTCAATGTACTTGTGCTTTGACTGGTGAAAATGGGAGTAGTACAATATTTTCCCGCGTCGTGAGCGATGAAAAGAGAACCATCACTTAACTAGAACAAAATACCCTCACTGTACAAAAACATTTTTTCATAATCACTGTACAAAAACATTTTTTCCCTTTAGAGTACATACAGTAATGTACATAAGTCTTCTTTTTTACGAAAATATTATTGAACTAAAAAAGAATTATATTACACAGCGGAACAGACTTTTTGTTGCCCTAAGTTAGACCTAAATTTTATATGTTGTTGAACCCCCTTTACTCTGTTATACTAGTTTTTTTCCAGTCAACTCGCATTTGCGAAATATCGCGTTTTTTAATTTACATTATATACCCAATTTTTGAGATTTTTCATGTAAATCTTGAGTGTTACACTTTAAAATGATTTTTTTTGGCAAGAAAATTAGTCTACGCAAACATATGTTTCTTTTGAGAATAATAATTCCTTAATAAAATTGTGTATCACATAAATTAAAAAAAAATACACACCATGCACAAGGCGTTACAGACAACAAAGTTTTTAATTAAAATAAGAAATTCAAAATGTAGCGAATTGTTTAGAGATTTGGTCGAAATTTGAGTTTATTTTTCACATCCTCAAGATACAAATGGGTAAATGTCCTTTTTTTTAAGTAATTATATTATTATATTTATTTTATAATATTCATTTGTATTCTGAGTCCAAATACAGCAAAAAAAATCCATCATTTGCAGTTTTTCAAATATTTCTAATTTTATACTAACGTGATACCCCATTTTTTTGGAGTAAATATCTTTCTTTCGAATAGTTTTCAACAAACTACTAATCTGTACAAAAATATCTTTCATTTAAGTATAATAACGCAGATGCTTTTTGCATTAGACTCTAGTGGTATTTTAAGGACATTTAGTGCTTAATTTTGTCTTATTTTATTCTTATTTCATGACATTTTAAATATCTTCGAACTTTTTTCCTAGAAATATGTTTATTGTAGTATTATGTATGTGCTTGGTAAAAATATTTTAAAATGTTAATCAAATGTAAGATTTATAAGGATAAAACTGAAAAAAGTTAACATCCAATATCCTTGCAGTTTCGCCAAAATATCCTGGAACGTACATCAACAATATTATATTTAAAAGAAAGATAATTTTGTGTAGATTAGTAATCAAAAAAGTCTCATCGCTAATAAGGATGCATGTTTTATGGCCATTATTACAACTTGGAGTTAGTTAAAGGTACACAGAGAAAACAGATTCATTGTGGTAATCGAATTTGTTGCTAATCGAATTTTGTCTGTTCTGAGTACTATCGTATAATTCGATTATACCTACTGAATGAACCCGGTTAAGGAACTGAATATAACAGTATGACTCATTAATATACAAAAGCTCTATTGGGAATTAATTTGAAAAAATAATCTTTTAATTTATTCAAGTCACAAGCCGAATGGAACAAAAAAAGGAATTTATTACATATATAAAACATGATATTAAAACTACAAACTATGTATCATTATCTGAATTGCTAAAAAATTTCACTTATTTATAAAATCTGTATTAACCAGAAACTCCCTATATTTAATGCACGTTATAGTTTAACTGTAAAGGTATTGAAAGATGTATATTAATAGAAACCACTGTTCTGTAAAGATACAACTTTCAGAAACTTACCCAGGCCAATTCTTAATGCAAAAAAGACTTCGCTATGATTTCCTATGGCAGAGGTAACGTCTTCACGGTTGAAAACTTTAAAATTATTTCCATAACATATTGCTCAGCCATCTGCGGAAACACCAAATAAATCACTATGTAGAACAACTGAATTAATTACAATTTAAAATCTTACCTTTCAGCAATAAACGGGATACCAATTGATTTGCGAAAATATAAACATTTTGAATTCATTTTAAATGTTGTACGTGGTATGCATACGGCTTTAAAATTTTATAATTTTTAATATTAATTATTTTTTATGTCAAGTTCTTCTAATAATATATTGATTATTTTAAATCATTACTCGATTGGTGGAACCAAAGACGTACTTTGGAATTTACAACCGAATTTTTATAATAAAGTTTTGTTATTGCAACTGAAAATATATCAGAGGTATATTATTTCAGATAAAAGAGCAGAAATATTATTGAATTTATTGCAATTCAGTACTTGTAATGGAATATCAGTTAAGATAGATAAATTTGAATAGTTGTAACTGTTTTTCAACTGATCTGTTTTCTCTGTGTAGGATTTTATCGAACGTATGAAAACTGTTTTATTACTACAACTTAACTTGAACCTACCAGGTAAGATGAACTTTAACTTATTATTAACCCTTTAAGTTAAAGTAAAGTTGTAATAATGAAAAACTTTGTTCTAACCAAAATTGATTTCAATTGTAAATTAATATAAGAAGTTGCACTATAATAATTGATATTCCTACTCACTAGTATCCACGTTGGCAAGTGGTAAAGATAACCCAAGAACGCTGATGAGATGGTGTAGCGGACTGGAAATCAGTACCGATCCGTTCTGCTAGTCTGATAATTATATATGGACATTTCGAGAGAAATTTAAACTTTTTGTCACGTAACGTCACTATGCAATTAAGTTTGTATTTCACAACCATGTAGTTTGATTTTTCCTAAGCTTTCACGAAATGTAGAGTTACTTACGGTCTAAACAAATATATAAATAGGGAAAATGAATTTATTTTCTCTGAAATAACATTTAAAACCACATACATATTTAGATCTCCATTTGTAGTTTTCACTTAATCATAAGACGTTCATAATTATGAGGCCAACCTGTGTGTATTTATGGGTAATATTTCAGCAACCATTTTAAAGTCAATATTGTACCTTTTAATATAACACCTCAATGAAACATCTAGGATAAGTAGTTTTAAATATATACACAATTTTGTAAAGTCGGCTTAGTATAATCTTTTTTTCCCCATTTTCAAATCGCAATAATTCGCGAACCAAAATGTATATTGATTGAGCCAAGATTTTGCGCTAATATTAGTTATACTAGAGGAATCATTCGTTCCAAATTTCATAAAAATCGTATGGGGCAATGAAAACTGGTTTGTTGGTTTTATTTGTTTTAACCAGGCTTGGGGGGTAATGATTACATTTTGTAATTAATTACATGTTCAAATACACATTACATGTAATTTGTAATTGGTACACTACAATTACAATTACTTGTAATGTGTAATTGTCTGAAGAGCAATTACAATTACATGTAATTGTAATTGAGGCATTAACAATTACAATTACATGTAAATAGTTTTTAATTGATATATAGCAATTAAAAATTATTTTAATTGTAATTGAAGATTATCAACTACAACTACATGTATTTGGGCAAAAGTAATAGTAATTACTCATAAAGGGGTAATAATTACTTTAACAATAAAAATTGCAAATTACAAATAAAATCTATTATTTATTTATTTTTAATATCTCTAAAATTAACTGGGAATATCTAGAGCTCTAAAAGAGGATAAAAAGTAGAAAAATTACTTACATCGCAAAAAGAAAATTTTTTGCGAAAAATTTTAAACAGCCCCCTAAATTCATTAAACATTGTTCAATACACATTTGCCGCGAAAATCGCGAAAATTCGCGAAAAATTTTAAAATGGCAAATGGCCTAATGCTTAAAAATAGCAAATATTACACGGAATGCAAAAAACTCGGCAAAAATCACGCAAATGACGAAAATTCGCAAGAACTTGCTAACATCGAAGAAACAATAAAAAATCGGTAAAACTGTAAAAATCCAAGAACTGGTAAAAAATCACTATTATCGCGAAAATAGCGAAATTCGCGAAAAATTAAATAATTACACACAAGCTCTAAATTGATTTAAAATAGCTAAAATTGTGTGGAATGCAAACAACTATGAAAAAATCGCGAAAATTACGATCATTTTCAAAAACTTGTTAACATTAAAAACATAGAAAAGTCTTATAGTGATTAAAAATCGATAAAACTGTAATAAAGCCAAGAACCGGCCAAAAAATCATTTATCGCGAAAATAGCGGAAATGTACGAAAAATTGCAATACTGCAAAAAAAGCCTTAAAATTGCTTAAAATAGCTAAAATTTTAAGGAATGCAAAAATCTCAGGAAAAAATCGCGAAAATGACGCAAATTCGCACGACCCGCTCTAATGTATAAAAAAAAACAGCTGCTGCTTCGAACTCTGCACCCCATATTAAATAAGAAACAACTTTCAGTCTAGGGATGCCAAACGGGACTGGTTTTTGTAAATCCCGGGATTCGGGATTTCAGAATTTCAAATCCCGGGATATCGGGATTTATCGGCATTTTTCTTTTTTATAAAACACTCAAGTTATAAAGTAAAATATCTTCATTATGTGTATTCTTAATAACAACTATAAAAATCAAGAAAGAAAAGCTAATTATAATGTATTTTAAAGCATATTTTAATATTTTACTGAATAGTAAAATATAAATTTGGGAAAGAGGAAGTTACAAAATTAAGAGCTATTTCATTGAACTAGGATCTTAGAAAATAAATTAGTTAATAAAACATTTAATCATATTGCTCCCTTAGCGATCAAAATGTTCTTTCCCTCTATTACAAAGTTATCCGTTGACCAAATGACGACGCAAAAATGCTCTGAGTTCACTATGACCAGGTATTCAGTAAAATAAAATTTTGTTACCTATTTATAGCTTTTGTAGTTAGTCAAACCGCTCTAGCACAAGCTCGAATGATAATTTTCATGCAAGGAGTGATTTCAGAGCTGCTGGTCTATCTGAAAAGATAGCTTTATTTAAATAATGACGGCACATGTTAGAATTGTTTCAATTTCTGCCTGAAATACCGTAGGCCATTTGTACATGGAAACATATATGTAATTTAACATTGGGTCCAAGGACTCACGCAGCATCACGGGTTTTTTGATCTATTCGCAAACCACCGTATATTTCTGGAATCCACAGGTCAACCAACATCCTCACACGGAGCCTTGAGCGCCCTAAGCTGAAAGCAACATAATAATTTTCCAAGCCTCAGTTCATGGTTTGTGTTGTTATTCGGTATAGCTTATAGTTCTCTTTAATATATTGTACTCAGGATCGATGAATGCTTTTTGCCAACACAATGAACGGAGCTTCCAAGACCCATCCTGTAAGCAGCCACTGATGCAGAGGATCTTATGAAGATCTGAAAAGGCGTTGAACTAGTTAAGGGCTGAAAGGCTGTGCATATCCTCATTACACCGGTAGCAAGAAGATATGCCAACATCTTGACCTTGCATAGCTTACAAGCATGACTTACGTGACAGTTGGTCTGATATTCATGCTTCTTCTATATTCCATGCGGAATAACAGTGTTTGGAATTACCATAGCATTGTTATTATCAGCCATGTCACACAATGCCATTCCGATCGGAAGTGGTTTCAATTCCGTAAGCTGCTTCTTCAGAAAACGAAAAACGAACATTTTCTTCGTAATCAAACCACTTTTAAATTTCAAAGTGGAATTGAAAAACTCTTTTCTACTGGCTTCATTTGCAGTAGATACTAAAAAACGTGCATACTTCTAGGAGCGTCAAATAAATATTTGGTCATAAGCTATCCATGTTAATAAAAAGCTTAATGTAAACTTTGCATCTAAAAACAAGAGTAAACAAACGCCTCAGGGTATAAAAACTTTATCATTGTAAAAACGAAATATAAAATAAACGGAGTCTAAAGCACCAAAAATGTACTTTTTCGGAATGACAACTACGGAATCAAAACAAATCCGAACGGAATCTGTGACATGGCTGTGTAAATAATAATTTGTAGCAAAAATGCTTTGATAATTCCGAACATTTCCATTCCGCATGGAATACAGCATATACCCGTATAATTTCATAAATCCATATGATAATTTTAGGGCTTATACTTCATCCAGGTGCATCCAGCACAACTCCAGAGGCTATTTGTATAAATAACTCTGCATAGTTATTCCAAGTCAGCCTTCTGCCAAGAAAATCACATAAATACCTAACATCTATAGAATAAGAGATATTGTATCCATTTAACGATAATATACCAAAATAAAATTTTCTCCTAAGAGTGAAGTAGAGCACAAGCATCATTCATGACTCCTGAGAGAATAAAGCCGAATTTTCCTTTCACTACGAATAGATGATACACTTCGACAACCATAATACATTTGAATACATAAATAAGTATTACAACTGTTACTTTTTATTACCAGTTTTTTTATATAAATTTTACTTAAAAAACGTAATTTAAATATTTCGGGACTCCCCGGAGTTTTTTGGCGAATCCTGCGATTCGGGATTTGTCAATCCCGAAAAATTGGGATTTCGGGGTTATCATCCCTAATCCAGTCCAAAACCTGGTAAGCTTATGGTACGCTTGAAGAGAGATGTTAATATTGACCACAATAGGTTCTACGCGCCCCACAAGGTGCTAAGATAGCACGCACCTTGATTTATAAAACGTTGTATTAAATGTTCTTAAACTTTTTCTTTAATAACAAGCACAAAATTTTTATTACACTTGTCTTTTGTTCCATCCATTCATTCACTCACTCGTTTATTCATTCGTAGCTTAAAATTTTGTTTGAATTTAATTTTTTGTTTACTTTTTCACACTGCAATAATGACGTTGCTAATGGCGATAATGGTGAAGATGGTCACAATAATGATTATGTTCATAATGATGTTCATATCGTCATATAAAATGCAAAAAGACCTATAATATTTTTTTTTTTAATTTTAAGGAGTGATAAAAAGCTTAATAAAAAAGGCCATAAAAATGATATTTTCTGGTTAGTATCATTAGTAAAATCTGAATGAAGGATACTATGCTGAAAAAACACTATTTGTAATCACAATAGTGTGCTTTTTATTAAATAACTTTCTTATCTCTCCTGAAAATTTTTTGAAAATGATGATAGGTCCTTTTGAATTTTATACAACGATGTGTAGAGTTAAAAGAAAAATAAACAACAACAATAATGTGTAAACTATTTCTTTAGTATATTTTAAACCTGGTTAAAATGTTCAACGGATGAAGATTTTAATTCATTACCAAAGTGAATCGCGTGAAAGTTGTACCTCAAACTACTTATACTGTCTCTTACAAGAATTTAACGTTTTTCTACTGCGTCTTCAGTGTAACCGTTTAAATAAAAGAAAACTGCTTTAAAGAAAGGTTTATTGAATTAAAGCAATAAATGAAAAAGTTGTACTTGATAAAAACAAATCATATTAAAAATTCCAAAAAGGTTCTCTTTTAAAACACAAACCGGGCTTAAATAGTGTTGTGACCTAAATTCGTTTGTTAAAGTGAAATTATTGGACTTTCTGTAGAATAAAAGAGTTAAAAACAACAAAGAAATTGAAAGAGATTAACATATTTTGTCGATATATTACTTTCGCTGTGCAGCCAACGTCATCATTTAATTCTAATAAAGTGTTAAGACGGTCTAAGAGGGTGTGAACGAATTATTGGTTTTGAGATTGATGCCAAATATAGAGTTTACAAGAGTGTACTAAAAAAAAAACTTTTACTTTCATCTTAAGGTACAAGAAGTTCGTGATTTAATATTAAAATGCTTAAAATAGTTCTAGTCATACTACCATCGCTATTATATGGATCAACATATGCTCAACAACGTAAGTACATACTGTCCCTACCTTGTCAAACTATCCAATATGCAAAATTCGTTATTAATACGATACGCCTCTTTTCAAAATGCTGAAATTCTCATAGAGGATTGAAAACTCAATAAGAAATTCCTTAAGCCTATCACTTTTAGGAATACGCTGACTTTTCCGGGGAAGTTATGGGATTTAGGCGAGATTTTTGTCCTAGTTTTTGGGAATTCAGGGAACTTCTGGGATTTTTGGGATATTTTGTCCCAGTTTGTGGGAATCCGGGGAACTTTTGGAATTTAGCGGAGACTTTTGTCCAAGTTTTTGGGAATCCTAGGACCAGGTTTGTGTCTTGACTAATGGATGTCCTTGCTAAATTAATGAGTCTCGCTAAGTATCACTTAAGTATCTTCCAGGCAATAGTTGTTTTTTGTTGACGAATTATCTCCATTTTCCATCTAGAGGTTGAAATTACTACTATCTTTGCTCATTTGATGTCATCAAGGTAGGTGAAATTTTTGTTCTTAAATTATAACTTTTATTTTTGGTGCGGGAGGGAGTCATCTGGCGCCGGGCCAGATGACTAATTCTTTGCATGTTTCGAAAATGGAACCAAAAAATAAACTGGCTGAAGATTCGAATTCAGCACTCCAAATCACATAAGAAACAATTTTCAATTTCTCCAGCCGAAAAAGCTTTTTAAATGTAAAAATACGTGTAACAAATACGTGTATCCACTAATGGTAAGAAATACGTGTAACGAATACTGGTAAGAAAAACGCGTAACAATTCAAAACGAAAGCAACAGCCCGGCGTGAAGGTTAAATTCCTCAAAAACTTAGTGTTGCAGCTTTTGTATTTTCGCGGCTTTCGGGAACACCTTTGTTTTCCGGGGAAATTCTGGAATTTGTGGGAGATTTTTTCCTTGTTTTTGGGTATTCGGAAATCTGCTGGGATTTTTGGGATATTTTGTCTTAGTTTTTGGGAGTCCGGGGAACTTTTGGAATCTTGCGGAGATTTTTGTGGCAGTTTCTGGGAATCCTTGGATCAGGTTTATATTTTGGCTAATGGTTGGTGACCTTGCTAAATGAATGTGTCTCGATAAACACCACTTGTCTCGGCTTAATTCTTGAGAAGTACCGCCTAAGTATCTCTTAATTATCGCCTAAGTATCTTCCAGGCGATATTTGTTTTTTGTTGAGGAATTATCTTGTTTTTCCGTCCTGAGGTTGAAATTACCATCTTCGGTTACTTAGTGTCATCAAGGTAGGTGAAATTTTTGTTTTTAAATTATAACTTTTATTTTTGGTGGGGGTCATTGCCCCGAGCCCGGTGACTAGGCGGTATGTGTCGAAGGGCGATGCAGAAGAGGGTGCGTCTGACACTGTGACCGAATGTGACCGGCCGAAGGTGGCCTATCAATGGCATAACGCCGAAAGTGGCCGCCCGATGACATAACCAGGACTGACAGGCGATTTTGATCAAAAATATGCACGTTTCGGGGGGAAAAAATCAGCATTTTCGGCACTTCAATTTGAGAAATCGGCAAGAAAATAGGGATAAATAAAATTAAGCATTTTTCGTAGCTTTTATTAATTTTTATAAACAGAAATGTAAATATACCATAGAAATGTAATATACCATAGAATATAAATGATTTTCAGAATGAATACTTTTCCAAATTTATCATATTTGCTATATCACTTTTACAAATGCAAGAGATTTCAATCTATAAAATTCTGAAAATCCTAAGAATATCAAAAATAGTGCTGGTTTTTTCTTCATTACAATATTTGGAGTTATTAAAGTTAGTGATTTGAAGTTGGCTTTTAAAATCAAATAGTTTTCGTATGAGGGTGAGCATTTGTATATAAAAACTTACATAATTATTAATTATATTGTAGGCAAAAATAACTTTTTGCCTCTGATATCTATTAATGAATTTCATATCCTTTTTTCATATATCTTTGTTTATAAAATTATAAAATATTGTTATTGTCAAAACACAAAAATGTGATTTGAAATCGGAGTTAGCGAGTTGTCTACTGGTTAGATACAAATCGGAGTTTTTTCACCTAAAATCATCAAATCAGCATTTGGTTATTAATGGAAATGGAAAAATCGGCAAAATGCCGAAAAATCCACACTTTTGGCAGTGCTGGACATAACGTCGAAAGTATCAGGCCGAAGACAGTGGATACAATTGAAAAAAGGATAATAAATTAGTATCTTTGAAACTTGCGATCCGAGTACAAAACGATACATGTAAAAATCATGGAGAAGGACTTAAGGTTCAGGAATGTTGAAATAGGTGCCAACCTGGTGAAATACACGTTGAGCTATAGGGCAAGGCATATTTATTTTAACAGGTAATCTTAGTTCTAAAACAAATACAAGAATCCAAAAGCAACATATAGTTTGTGCTAGAAATTTTCCTTGTAGCTGTCAAAGTGTTAAATAAATAAGCATTATGATTGTACATTTCAAATTGATTTTCAGGATTCGGCTTTTTTTTTTTGACTTGAAGAACTGTGTCGAATGCCGTAAAATTTATCTAAACCGGTTAAGTAAAACAACATTTTGCTTAGCCTTTTTAACCCCCGACCAAAAAAGAGGGGGTTTATAAGTTTGTAGTGTTTCTGTGTATCTCTGTATGTCTGTACAGACCAATTTTGATTGTTTTTTTTTTTGATAGGTGATTAGATCGAAAATGTTCTTAGGTATGTTTAAAGAAAATTTAGAAACTATCTCCACTTTTCCGGGTGTATCCTCTTGAATCTGTGTGTTTGAGACACCGTAGCTTCCAAACGGTTAGACCGATTTTAATTCGTTTGAAATGTGACTTGATCTGAAATCTTCTACGTGGCATATACTTCCAAACTTCTGCTTTTTGGTTGCCAGCTGGTTGCTGATAATAAATTCTTGCTGAGCATTTGATGAAATTTTTTATGTATTAATAAAATTTATTTTAAACAAATGTTTCAAAAGATTTTGTTAAATGGACAAAGCATACAAACAAACAATTAATATTAATTTAAAATAAACGTAAGCAAAGTTGACAGCTACAAGTTGACTTTAGCTCGCACACGAAGGGTTCCATACGAATACATATACAGTGCGAGCTCGATATACGCAACAATCGATTATCGCAACGCCCCGATTATCAACAGGCAATATTTTTATATTACAATCATGTTTAAGTGTATTTTGGATTTCTTAATAAATAATTTGTGTATGTAACAATATACGACAAAAGATAAGTTTTTTTTAATGAGCTGTCATCAACTATAATAAACAGAGTTCGATCATTGCAACTTTTCGATAATTGCAACAGGCTTGTATTTTTCGGGTTGCGAATATCGAGCTCTCACTGTATATCCCTTTCCGCTTTTGCCCTTATTTCACTTTAGCAATTTTTTCATTTTGCTTTTTCGTAATATGTATTAGTATTTTTATTTTTAGTTTTTTTTTTTTTGTTGATTTAGCCATTCTTTTTGGTTTTGGCGCTTTTTTCGATTTGATGTTTTTTTTTTGTTTTTGTGCGATTTTTCGTTTTTAAAGTTTTTTTTATTGATTTAGCCATTCTTTTTGGTTTTGGCGCTTTTTTCGTTTTGATGCTTTTTTTTTGTTTTTGTGCGAGTTTTCGTTTTTAAAATTTTTTATGATTTTTTTAGTTTTGGTGTTTTTCCGTTTTGGCGTATTTTTTGTTTTAACGTTTTTTCGCTTTTTGACGATATATTTAGTTTTAGCGATTTATTTTTTTTGCGTTTTGGCGCTTTTTGTCAGTTTTTGCTCTTTTTTCAGTTTTTGGCAACTTTTTTCGTTTTGGCGATTTTTTAGTTTTAGCGCTTTTTTTGTTTTGGCGCTTTTTTCGTTTTGGTGATTTTTTCATTTTTGGCAATTTTTTTCGTTTTTTGACGATATTTTTGGTTTCAGCGATTTCTTTAGGTTTTAGTGCTTGTTTTCGTTTTGACGTCTTTTTCGTTTTTTTTCGGTTTTTTAGTTTTTTGGCGATTTTATTAGTTTTGGTGATTTTTTGCGTCTTAGCGATATTTTTAATTTTTATGCTTTTTTTTCTTTAAGCGCCCTTTTCATTTTTGTGATTTTTCCTTTAGACATTGTAAATTTTTAATTCTAGATTTTATTTTAGTTTCAGATTTTACCCTCTTACGGTTTTCAAATTGTTAAATCACATATTTAAAATTACATTAACTGATAGAACACCCTTTTATGTGTATTGTTTTAAATATTGGTGTTAATTGGTGTATTCTATTCTACAGACTACACCAATTAAACCTAACTTTGAAAATTTAAAGTGTCTATATATAAGTGTCTGTATATAAGTGTAATGTAAGTATCTATATATAAGTGTAATGTAATTAGTATTTCAATATTTTTCGTTGCTCGCCTTAGAACACCCTTTAATTTTTAGCTGGCATATATTTCTCGTTGTAGCGGCTAAAGTTTTACATATTCTGTGAAAATTTCAGGTCCGTAGCTCTTAAGGTTCCGAGAAAACAACCTATGAGAGACAGACAGACGGATGTACAGCGTAGCGAAAACACTAGGTTTCCCTTACACTTTTTGTGTACGGAACCCTAAAAAGAGCAATCAGCTGTGGAAATAAGATTACCTGTTAAATAAATCTACCTTGGCTATAGGGTGTCAAAATTGACTACCTCGGGTATGAAAAGCCTTGTTGGCCTCATAACTTTTATAAACTTGGTGTAAAGTTTATAAATAGATAAAGAAAACACAGTTAATTTCATTAAAATAACTTTAATATATTCGAAGATCAAAAAATGTTTTTAATTAATTCTGTTCAGTTAATATGTCCGACTTTTTTCGTGATAGGCAAAAAACGAATTAATATTTTAATTGAATCTTCGTTTTTCTTAATTGAATCTTGTTTTTGCTTTTTTTCTGTGTATTAGATTTACAGACTAATGACCAATATCACAAGTTTACAAATGCATGTCAACTGTTGAACTGGAGCAACTGAAACCGTTTTTTCTGCAGTTTGGGTGCTGAATTTGAATCGGCAGTCGGTTTATTATTATTATGTTTTTTTTGTTCCAGTTTTCGGGATGTACATTTATTTAATAAAACAAACAGTTGCACGGCAAATGTTAATATAACTGAAGAACGGTTTGTCCTATTCAAGAGAAATAAAAATACAATTGTTGTCGTTTATTGTTTTTCATATAAAAATTCGCTCGCACACGAAGGGTTCCTTCCGCAGGAATACACACATTTCTTTTTTTTCATTTTGGCTACTTTTTCGGTTTGCTTTTTCGTTTAATTTTAGTTTTTTTGCGATTTTTTTAGTTTTGGCGCTTTTTTCGTTTTGATGATTTTATTTTTGGAGATTTTTTTAGTTTTGGCGTTTTTTAATGAAATTTTTCATTTTATAACAATATTTTTAGATTTATCGATTTATTTTAGTTTTGGTGCATTTTTCAGTTTTGGCGTTTTTTTCGTTTTGGCGATTTTTTTTCTTTATTTGAGATATTTTAGTTTTAGCAATATAATTTTTTTTTCCATTTTTTTCGTTTTGGCAATTTTTTCGGTTTTTGACGATTTTTTAAGTTTTGGAGCATTTTTTTGTTTTGTCGTTTTTTTCGCTTTAGTAATTTTTTTTGTTTTTGGCGATTTTTTCCAATATATTCAGTTTTTGTGATTTTTTTCGGTTTTTTGAGATTTTTTTAGTTTTTTTGACGATCTCCTTAGTTTTGGTGAATTTTTGCGTCTTTGCGGATTTTTTACAATTTGATATTTTTTTTCATTTTGGCGATTTTTCGTTTTGGCATTTTTTTAATTTTGAAATTTTTTAGCTTTAGGGTTTTTTTTTAATTTCAAGAGTATACTCTTACGGTTTCCAATAAACAGCATATTGTGTAAATTAGATAGTCAAAATTACATTAAATGATAGAATACCTTTTAATTATTTTTGGCTTAAATGTCAGTGTCCATTGGTGTGGTCTATATAATAATACGCTGAGGGCCTGTCCCACGATGTCGACAAGTCGATGTCGTTCTCTTATTTATATTGAAAACAATAATAAAAAAGTTTAATTTTTTTGCTTTCAATATAACTAAGAGAACGACATCGACTTGTCGACATCGTTGGACAGGCCCTAACTTTGAAAATTTAAAGTGTCCATATATAAGAGTCTGTATATTATCCCTGGAGGGAAAGGACCTGTCACAAGACAGGTCACGTGACTGGTTCTCAAGGACTATCGGTTTCACTTCCGGAATTTTATACGAAGGGACCGGTAACTTTTACATAGCGTTGTCATGGGAGGGGGTCAATCGACATAATTAAGATACCTACTCAGTGATAGGTTCTAGACCCAAACTTAAGCTCCATGTGATGGTTTCTTTAATACTAGTTAAATTACTGTACTTTAAACATATATTTTTAAGTTGAAAAAAATCTACTTGTACAATGAATGTATTTTGATAAAATGTTTGTTCTAGTTTGGTGATATGTTGCGATATAAATCTTTTCACCGGTCACAACTCGGGAACATTTCGTGACATTCCCATTTTCACCAGTCATAGGACCAGTACGTTCAAGACAATTGGTACAACATTTCCCGCATGGATATTAGTATTTCAACATGTTTCGTAGCTCTTACAGTCCGTAGCTCTTACAGTTCTCGAGAAAACAGCCTGTGACAGACGGACGGACAGCGTAGAGAAAACATGCCCTTTCACTTTGGTGCACGGAACCCTAAAAAATTAAATTCTTTTCAAGTTTTTTAAGGAATTTTTTAAAAACAAGAATTTTATAAAAAATCATTTTTTGCACAAGTTCCACGATATCTCTGAAACTACTGAGCTTAAAGATAAATATTGATGTCTATTTTTTTATTGAATAGGACAAATGTGTGCTAAATGTGTGTTTCGATTAACGTCAGTACCTGCCATTACGGCTTTATCCGACGGTGTTCTCAAAACACAGAGTGAAGTTGAGTGTTCACCACCACCCCCGAGTTACCCCGAAGGCACACCATGTATAGCTTGCAAGGCTCACACAGGTAGCAACTTCTCATTAATGGGAGACCCCACCATGCATAAACACCTTCCCGACTAGAAATTTTCATGTGCTCCTAATTGGGAACCAACTGGGTTGTCCAATTGGTTCCCGAATTGGGATGTAACGCAGAAACGTATTTGGGACCCGATGGGGCAATCTTCACAAGTTCCCCTTTGGGAAATCCTGATAAGATCCCGATTAGGAAATTGCATACGCACCCAATAGGATTGCCCAATCGGGACCCAATTGGTTGCCGAATTGTGATGTAACGCAAAAACTTATTTGGTACCCGATTGGTCTTTAACTGAAAAATCCCTACAGGCAGGACATTATAAGGCTACGAATTAAAGAAATAAAATATTTTAATTTCAATTATTTTTATTTATAAACATATTATTTTTTATTTATAAAAAAGATGTAGATAAAAAGATGTACACCAAAAACAATTTGAAATTTTTATTTTATTTTATTTAAACGTAAAACGCGATTTCCATCCCAGTCTCTTGCTCCTTGTAGTACCGATTTCATCGCTAATAAAATTTCTTTGTTGTCAATGGCATTTTCTTCATTACAATTTCCTTTTTTGCGTATTGCTTCTGAAAAATGTAAAGCCACTGATTTAGAGTACTGCTGGCAAAGTATTGAGAGGTGGTTACTTGCGGATACTCAATACTACGAAATAGTTACTCAATACTTTCAGATTTGTATTTTTGTTATTGATATGAGTAGAAGTTCTAAGAGCAAAAATACCACGCTATTAACAAATACATATGTATTTGAGCTCGTATCACTAAAGAAATAAAAGTACCGAGGCGTATGGAGTACCAAAAAACGTATCGATTGGTATTGAGTGCTCGAAAGTAGTCGAATTTGGCAGCAGTAATTAAGAGTTCTTTAAACTTTACCTGATATACATGAATAAAAGCTGGTGTCCTTGAAAATTTGTTTCGTGTTATCCTTATTGGATGATTTACAAGGGACAAATTTTAAGGCGACTTCGCGGCTTATATAGCCTCTCAAAATATCACCCATATTTTTTACCATTCTTTGTTTTTTGTTAATAGTTTGTAATAAGCTGTATATCTAAAAATAAATTCTATAATTAAATTCTAGGTTAACTGATTATTAGAAAACGTATTACCATAAAATTTCTATATACAGGGTCCTCTTGAATGTGTTTATCGAAATCAATGAACGTTTCTATGTTCCCGATAGGAAAGATAAATTTTATTTTGTTGTCCTCTTCGTCGTTCATTACACAAATAAAGTTTTCATTCCCTTCGGTCATGCATGAACATTTTTTCTTCGTAAGTAGTTTTATCGCCGCAGTATTTACCACAATTTGGCCATTTAGGTTAGAAATTTGCTTGCTGATACTTTTGAAATATTTCATAACATCAGTCTCTGTTTTGTCTACAAAAAAGGCAAAATTCATTATATTTTAGTAAAAAAAAATTTGTTAACTTAGTACTCTGTTCAATTTTGCGAAAAATGTTATCAACATTGGTTCTTTCATACGAAAAATATGACTACTAACCAATCATAACTAGCCCTTGAAAGTATGCTGCAATTCTGAACGTTTTTTTAAAAACCCAATGTGTTTGTTGTAAATTCCACATGAAATAAGTGGTGCTCATATTATTTCGCATGAAGACCCAAAATGTTATAGATACATTTCATATGTTTTACACAAAATAAACAGAGTACATACTACTTCCGCAGCTGACCTTCAACTTCGCATCGTTCACAAGCCCAATAACCTCCGTGTCCTTTAATACACTTTATAAATGATCGAGCAGGTCGGTCACAAATAAATGCTTTTATTGATACTGTGAACAATGTATTATCTATTTGAACACCATATCGTATAAGATGATTTATTTCAATAAAAAATTTTCTTAAGTAGGCTTTTACATTATCTGGCTTTTGTTGTCCACAGTAAATAGCTACTGGAAAAGGTTTATAGATATCAGGGCAATTAAATACCTTACATAAAATTGGCCAAAATTGTACAGAGCTTGATTTGTACAGAGGTAATCCATCCATATTTACAAGTAATTGAAGCTCCTTGATTTCATGTACGTTTGGGTTCACGGTATGTTTCAAATTGTTTTCTAATCCGAAATAAGCCAATTCACCTGAATCATTGTCATCCAGTTTTTCTGTTGTAAATGAAAAACTATTCGTACCCAAAAATGTTTTAGCACATTTCGGTAGGCTGGGATATTGAGTTTTTCTTAATATTTTCAAAAGTCCTTCTAGTCGGCTATGGGTAATCGGAGGCTCCATTAATGCCCACTCCCGAAGTTCTTCAAAATCATTTAATTTCTGTTCATCATTGCATAACTGTTCTTCGTCACTGCTTGCTGGCTCTTGCGCATCTTCGTAATTACTACCTTCTGACTCTTGTGCATCTTCGTAATCACTACTTTCATTAATCCTCTCATTATCAATGGGCCCATAATCTCCTGATGTATCGTCACTTTCTATTTCATTACCTTCATTAATATCAATATGTTCTTCGGTATTACTCTCATCGTCAGTTTCATCAGTTAACGACTCGGTCGAATTCCCAAGTTCATAATTAACTTCATATTGCGAAGATGATTCACGGTGTCTTTGAGTTCGTAAACGTCCAAGCTCCCGATTTACATACACTCTATCAGTAATTGACATGTTCAAAATTTACAATAAAATATTATCATGAATAAAAATATGACAAATGACTTATTCAAAATGTAATAAATCTGTTAGATTTTCCCAACAAGTTCCTAATAAGTCCCCACTTGGGAAGAACTGATTTTAACTTACTAATATGTAAATGGGCTATCCCAACAAGTTCCCAACCAGACCCCAAATGCGATATACCTTTTGGGTTTGCCCCATACATTCCCAACTGGGTCCCAATATGAGTATTGGGACAATTTCTAGTCGGGTTGTTCGAGTGTTTGAGCTATCTAAACTCTGCTACATCATTACTGATGCAGCACCTGTTGACTTAGCAACAGCACAAAGAGGCTTTCTGTTGGTGGACCGAAGTCCACCCACTCACTAGCACTGGGCGAGCATCAGTCTTTTAACCAACACCTCTCCCAGCTTTTGGTGGCAACCACAACCACCACGTGTACTCCCGAAGGAGACCTCTCCAACAACCAGACACAGAATCATCCTTCCTTGTGAGGGTGAGACAAAGTCCTTCCAGCGACATCATCCCAGATGATCTCGCTCATACGGCGAGTATCATCTCCTTACCCTCGGAAGGCAGGTCATCTGTGGGGCAACTGGTTCCCGTGGTACCAGTTTATGCTACTGGTCAAGCCTCAAAAGAAACCCCCTAGAGGTTAACTTTCTATTGACTTTGGTCTTAGGGTAGACCATAGGTGTCCGTTCACCTCCTTACTGACTCGCGTAGGCAAGCCTACTACCTTATATAAATATGTGCACGCCCGTTACTCGGCTGCATGAGATTGGGTAGTAACACATAAGTTTTATGGGTAATTGGCCTAAGGTTATGTCAGCAAAAACCAAATTATCCTATTCCCGGGAAGCACATCACCAAGGTGTGTGCAATCACCAAGATGCATGAACCGTACCCCCCGGGGGGATTGAATAGGACAAACCGTTTTACAGTTATATGACGTGCAACTGCTTCATTTTTGAAATAAATGTATGTATGTATATCTCGAAAACTAGAGCCAACTCAGCACTCCAAATTATATAAGAAACAATTTTCAGTTGCTCCAGTCGAAAAAGCTTTGAAACCATACAAAAAGCACAATGGATCAAAAAAATCACTAAATCTCAAAATAAAAACCATTTTTTGAGGAAAATAAAATTGTGTGGTGATTTTTTATAAGCTTAAATCCAAAAAATTTATATTAGCCTCAAGCTCGTTAATTTAATAAAATGGGAATTTGCTAATTTCACTCCGATTTTAGAAAATCAAGTGCTCATTATATCTCGTTTTGAGGCCCTAGAAAGCTATTCTAACTATTTTTTATGTGCTAGGGATGGGCAAGTGAAAAAAGTATATCGATATATTTTTAAATATCGATCGGCATCGATATATATCGAATAAAAAATATCGATATTTTTTCAACAATGATAATTATCATTGCTAATAATTATCATTGTTGAATTATAAATCATACGTAGTCCCCATAATTTTTTTAAAAGTAAAACAAAAAAAGTACCTTTCTTATAAATAAGTAAGCTGGAAAGAGTTAATTTCCAAGAACCTTACTGTTCCACCAATATTTCATGGAACATATGTATATCAACAAAATTACACTCAAAGAATGATAATTTTTCCAATAGACAAAATATTATAAATAAAACAAAAAATGATTTTAGTAATATTCTATTTGATGAAGACTGTACCGAAATGTTTTTAAAAATTGCACGAAAAACAAAACCAAATCTAAAAAAATATAGAATTTGATACTGTCGATACATTTGGAAAAAATATTGATATATCGATATATCGAAATTAAAAATATTGACGATATATATCGATATATTTTTAAGAAAATATCGATATATCGATATTTTTGCCCATCCCTAGTATGTGTGTGTAAGTTCCCATCGGTAAAATGAAGGCAGGCGCTACCAGACCAATTATATATTCATATATTTTATACAGGTGATGTCATTCCGGACCAAGACCTTCCTCGACCCCTTACTCAGCAGGCCTGTTTAAAAGTATTATTCAGTAGGGCTCTTCGTAGGTCATACGTGGCAGAGAGCTGATGGAAGTCCTGGTGTAGGTCTTTGATTAAAGTGATTTTTTATTTAGAATTATTTTGTTTTTCATCAAAAGTAATTTTTTATACATGTTTTATACATGTTATATAAAGTTCGTGTATTTCTTAAGAAGGAATTGGACATGATATATGGGCAAATCCTGCGTAACGAACGCTACATTCTTACGCGTTTTCAGATTAAAATTAAACATTTTTGGTCTTTCAATAGAGATACCTTCAACTTAGGCATAGTGTTTAGTGGGCTATAATGGTACTTTCGAATGACATAAAACATAATTTATTAACAGCTATTTGTTGCCGAAATAATTGGTCACAAAATTTTGTGACCAACGCTACAAAATGTGGAAGTAACTTTGAAAGTTGAAGTGTGTTTTCGTAATTTTTAGCGAATTTCGCATAATAATAAAGCCCACAAAATCTAATTCATAAAAGAAAGAGGAATATAAGAGAATTCTAAAATATCTTATTTGCAGTCAAAAAATTTTTTTGTTTTTTTTTTATCAAAATCTAATGAAAAATAGTTGCAGGTCAGTTTACCGATCACTTCTGCTAATCATGCCAGTAACTATCTTCCACTTTACTTCTGAGTCGTAATAATGGCCCTTAGAATTATATGAACTATTTGGGGTACGCTAATAGTATGTTTCCACCGGCATGGCATGATTTCGACAAATCATGGTGATTTGAGGAAGTCATGTTGGTTTATACATGTTTTACCATACATTTTGCATGCGACCAAGTTTACTCAAAGTATGTGATTTATTTTAAATTATGTCGAAAATACTATTTTTCGAACTAGATTTATATATACAACCCTGCATTGCTTTTCAAATTACAAACTCCATCCCTGGGTCATCCATCGATTGTGATTGACAATTTCGAAAAAAATTACATTAAATAATGTAGAGTTTGTTTCCTGATAAGCTAATGAGGCCTATAGTATTTTATGTTAATAAAAATGCGTAGTTTTTATTACATATTTTACCGACGTTTCGTGAATTTTAGGCCTCATTAGCTTATCAGGAAACAAACTCTACACAAAATTGACCGGGCCAATGAAATATTAACAAAATGACATTAAATAATATTTAATTAGTTTTAAATGTCAAACAAACTATATATGGAAATAATTTAATTACAGCTGCTGCGCTCACCTTATAAAGTAAGTGCATCATTTGACTACGAAAATCCGAACACCAAATCACTTGCCAGCTCGATGGAAAGTAATTTACCTAACCTGGCCTTTACACATGCAAGTGCAAGTTCGAAAAACTCAATACACTCAAACTTTTCTACTAACACACTTTTGGTTTAGCTATAAGAAAGACAGAGAAACGAATACAAATTGCTTTTTCGTTGATAATACGTACACAGAACTTGCATGCAAGTACTTACATGTCTAAACGCAGGGTAAATCTACGTAATTTAAACTTGGCGGAAACATACTATAAATTGTTAATCCTACAGATATAGAACCATTAGCGATTTTAAACGTGTTTTTACGGTTTCCTGTAAAATTTTCAAAATGTGACTTGGTGTAGTTTACCTCTTACATACAGAACTGAAGATTCAATAAATAAATTAAACCTTAATAAAAAGTATACGTTTTTGGATGAACCTGGATATCGTGTGAATATAAACCGATTCAACTTGGATTTCGATCATTTTCGATAATAAAGTTTTCGAAAACATGCGTTTTTAATGTTAACCCACCAATCCAATCTAATCAGTTCTTAGTTTAAAAAATCGTCGAATGGTAAAAACTTTCGTTACAATCTACTACTTCATTCAAGAGATATCGTTGTCGAACAATTTCGAAAAAAGTGCTATTTTGCAGTTACTCTTAAATTGTTGTCAAGACGTCTTTTTATACTCGGTCATTATTTTAGGAATTGAAAAATCTGCAAATTTTATTTAAATTGGTTAAGTTGTTCGAGAGTTGCCATTGTCGAAAATTTTGAAACAGAGGCTTTCAAGTTAAAGGTATCCTATCACGTAATGTAATTTTGGCGATGCAATAAGCTGTATCTTGGAAACTGATGAAATGCTTATATCTAGTACAGAATTTTAAAGGCAATAGTAATTAATACTAAAAATCCAACAATATAAAACTTAAAGGTTATTCTCTCAGATAATGTAATTTTGAAATTAAGCTGTATCTCTCGAACCGTAATAATTAGACACTTGAAATAAACTATATTAATAATTATAGAGTAAGTTAATAATTAAAGGGCATCGCTTCAAAAAATTAACAAGCCGAAAAAATTTTTAAACGAAAAAATGTTTAAATCGAAAAAAGTCGCCATAACAAAAGGACCTAAAAAATAAAGATTAATAAAAACTAAAACAAATCGTCAAAACGAAGATAAAAAGTATCAAAATTAAAAAAGTCGCCAAAACTAAAAAAAGCAAAAAGCACCAAAATCGAAATAAACTAAAAAAGCGCCTAACACAAAAAGGAACCAAAACGAAAAAAAGCACCAAAATGAATAAAGCGCCAAAACGAAAAAATTGCCAAAACTAAAAAAACCGAAACTAAAAAACAGCAAAATGTAAAAATTGCTAAAGCTAAAAAACGCTAAGCCGAAAAAAAGCACCAAAACGAAAAAAATCGTCCTAAAACTAAAACAAATATTGCAACGAAAAAAAAAAACAAAAACACCAAAAACGTAAAAGTTCGTCAAAAAGAAAAAGCGGTTGAACAAGAAATAAACCATATATGGTATTCGTACGGAACCCTTCGTGTGCGAGTCAAAGTCAAACTATACTGAATTTAAATTAGTGATTTTTTGGGAATTGCTAAAATATAAGCATTTAAATTTATAATCTAATTACTAAGTAGTAGTTTTAGTTTGGAGCATAGTTATAAGACAAATAAGTACCACTCATTACTTTTTAACCCATTAAAAAAGTCTTACCGATTACAAAAATGCCAAAGGTTTTTACTGTAAAGGTGCACAAAAAATAGACTAGAATTATGTTCAATAAAACAATGCTATTGAATAACATTTGTCATTAACTTAATACAATATTTCGGTGTATGTATTTCTTTCCCATGCCGGTTATTTCTTTTCTTTGCATACATACGTAAGTAAGTACTTAAAACGAGTTTTATCTCATAAAAATATAACTGAGATATGGCTCAGCTGTAGAGAGCATGCTTTACGTTCGGGAAGCCCGGGTTCGTATTCCAGCCATGTCAGCACTTTTTTAATTTATATTTTTTCTTCTTTTGAAATAATTTTGTTATCAATATAACTGAATTCTTTATCACAGGAAATTTGAAATAAAAATTATTGAATACTGGGATTTTTGTTATCAAAAATTAATCCTATTTTTGCTGTGTGCACTCTAAAACACTTTTGTTGAAAATTAGGTCGATAATAGTCGGCAACACTTTACAGATTATTATCGACCTAAAATTACACACGCATTATTATCCAACAAAATATTTTTACTAAAAAAAGCGATTGACTGTGTGCAGGTTTGAGCCGCGACTTCCTGACTGATAGTCTGACGTATCTACCAATCAGCCATAGCCGTATTATACTTTATGCTACATTTTTACCACTTGAACTAAATATGTTTAATTTAAAATGTTTTTTCTTTAATAAAATAACTACAAAATCGATGTAATTTTAGACAAGGAGAAATTTTCAACACAAATTTAGACAATATATGATTGTAAATTTGAAGTAATGTTTTAGAATGTATGCATTTTATGTATATTTAGTTAGTTTCACTTAATTAAAAAAAAATTTTTTTTTAAGAATATGAAAATCAGTAGGGATCGTAAATTTGAAGTAATTTTTTAGAGTGTGGTTAGTAAAAAGCTGGATAATAATAATTAAAAATCGATTTATAAATGTCTTAGATATGGAGAAAAGAAACACTCGTCAGAAAAACTTGAGGTATTTTCAGAATCCTTCAATAAGAAATAAGTGTTTATTAAATTTAGCATAGCCGAGATACATACACTTGAACAATTTTCTCAAAATCATTTAAAAAATAAGTAGCAATAGAATTATGTATAGTATCTTCATGAAAAGGTTATAATTTAAACTTAACAAGACCTACAATATCATCACAATGAAAAGGACATTCTATACATATATAACGTAGGGAGGGATATACGTATTCCCCATTTAATATTTAAATATATTTCCCCAACCTTGAACCTCAAAACTAATAACTTATAATTAAATAAATATATTTTTAAAAAAATTTATAATGCAGAACTGTATGTTATTCTGTTAATGAACTTAATTTAAATGCATTTTGAAAATGCGAATAAAATACAAATGGTAATCATCAAAGAAACAATAAGACGACAAAATTCGTTTTGCGTTATAATTGTGCAATTCCAAAGACAAGGAGATAGGTGAAATTTGTTGAGTTTAATAACCTGCAAGAAACAAACTGCCAACTAAAATAATTTTATTGTTCATATTTAAAGTTTTCAAAAACAATTTGTTTTTCAGTAAATGAAACAAAATGTATGTGCTTCAATGAATGTTTAAAATGCAGTAAAAATCATAAAAATAATTTGTTTTCCGTTATATACTTGAGTTTTCTTTTTAAGCTCTGCCAGGCATGAGTAATTTGCTGCATACAAGTACGTAGGTACACACTAGGGATGCCAAACGGTGCTGGTTGGTGTAAATCCCGGGATTTTAGAATTTCAAATCCCGGGATCCCGGGATATTTCGGGATTCCGGGATTTTTATTTTTTAATAAAACACTAACCCTCATATTCATAAAAATTTATTGAACTTAATGTTGGTTTACTGTACGAATTTTGTATGGGAAACCCGGCTTTACTGCACACATTAACTTTACTAATCATTTATGAATATGGGGGTTAATTTATAGAGTAAAATATTTCAATTTCTTAATAATATTCAAAAATCAAAGTTTTGTTACCTATTTATAGCTTTTGTAGTTAGTCAAAGCAATCTAGCAAAAGCTCGGATGATAATTTCCATGAAAGGAGAGATTACAGAGCTGCTGGGCTATTAGAAAAGATAGCTTTATGTAAGCCCTTAGGACTTTTATTTAAAATAATGACGGCGCATGTTGCAATGGTCCCAATTTCCGCCAGAAATGCCGTAGGCCATTTGCACATCGAAACAGATATTTTAACATTGGGTTCAAAGAATTGCGAAGCAATACCGGGTTTTTAACCCCACCGATTTAAAAAATAATAATTATGGCACTAAACTACAAGCAAATGGAGGAGTTATGCGAAAATCAATATATTGGCGGGAAACCGCGATTTTCGAAATATTTTATGGGATGGTTATTTTACTTATTCCAATAAATATTGGACTTTTTCCAATATATTCATTGACTTTTATCCAAATTTAATTTAGGTTATACAGTAATTTTGACTTAGCTGGACAATCAACTTTTCACGATTTTTTATGCAGATAACTTAAAAATGCTGTTAGCTTAAATGTACTTATCTGCCTTAATGTGCACGTACACACAATTATTTAATATGTGCAGCTAACCTTAATTTTTTATATGAAAATAATTAAAAACTGCCAAAAATATGCAAAGTGCACTTAAAATAGGATTTTGAAGAATAATTACAGAAAACAAATATTTTGTGCAGTTAAGTCAAAATGCAGCTGAAATTGATTTTTTGTATGAAATTAATTTTAAAATGTCAAAAATTTAAGGCACTTATCTTAAAAGTGCAAGTATAGAAAGTGTACTTAAAAACGAATTTCTATGGGACTTTAATGAATAGTGACACCAGATAGTAATTTTATGTAGATAAGTCAAAAGTGCTCTTAACCAAAAGGCAGTTAAATCAAAACTATTGTACTACCTTTACCATTGTAGGGAACTATATGTTAATGGTGCTGTTGGCTGCACAGAAAAAATGATCACCAAAAAATTTTCAAACCAAAGTTTGTCTAAAATAAAATTTAGTTTGCAGTAAATGTTATTTAATGAATCTGTGAAAAAAACAGTTTTCCGAATCATAAAAAAACAAACCTCATGACGCAAGAATGATGGAATACATTATATTCTATCATTCTTGCTCATGACGACATACACATAAATAGTGCAGCGTTGCCAATTCAGCGCATTTCGTGCGTTTTAACTATACCAAACGCGTTTTTACCCCTTCTAGCGCGTTTAATAAAAAAGCGCTAAATTGGCGTGCTTTTAAAGTAAATATTGATATACCAAAAGAATATTTTAATTTTTTGTTATCGTTTTAATCTTCTCACATTTTGTTGATAGTTGTAAATAATTTGTTTCCCCCTGAATGAAATTTAAAAACAAATATGTAGATGAGGCATATAACTAGTTTTTACGATAAATTTTGCATACCACTACGTGGTGGCAAATATTGTACAAGAAATGAAAACTACTTTTTTGGTTGCATTATGTTAAAAAAGTTTCCGCACCAAACACGTGGGAAGGGGGTGGACAAATCGCCCCACCGATTTTCAAAAACAAATTATTGAAGCAAACTTCAAGCAAACCTTTTCAAACGAAAGAATAATTTTGAAAATCGGTTCATTAATGGAAGAGTTATGGAATAATCAATATCTATATGAGGGCGGCGGGGAAAATGTCCCATCCGAAAAAAATTATGGGATTAAAAGCTTTAAAAAAAATTTTTTTTTTGAAAATTGGTCCATAAATGGTGGAGTTATGCCATAATCAATATTTGCGGAGGGGAGCACATTGCCCTACTGGCTTTCGAAAAAAAAGTAAGACCAGACTACAAGCAAAAACCCTTTTAAACAAAAAAAATTTTGAAAATCGGTCCATACATGTAGAAGTTACACGACAATCAACATTTCACTGGACGGAGGGGGCATCAAATTACTCCACCGATTTTCAAAAATAAAGTTATGGGACAAAACTGCATGCGAATCCTTTCAAACAAAAAAGAATATTGAAAATCGGTCATTAAATGGAGGAAGTATGCGAAAATTAATATAGTGGAGGGAAATTCCCCCCAACCCACGCGATTTTCGAAAAAAATTATGGGTTTAACCTGCAAGCAAGAGCTTTTCGTGTACAAACATAAAAAAAGAATAGATAACCTCCTCCTTTTTTTAAGTCGTTTAAAAAGTAGTTGCGTTTGGTGCGGAAAAATTACCATAGATCTTTTTATGGCTCGATTATCGATGGCAACCGAACTTTAGTTGGGTTGCCAGTTGCTAAAAATTATATTACGGATGGTAACTGGCAACTGAAAGTTGACAATTTCAGTTCTTTTCTGGCAACCACAAATTTTCAGTTGCCGGCTGGCAACGCAACTGAAGTTTGGTTGCCATCGATAATCGAGCCATTATTTGTGTATGCTCTATTCGACTATGTTATCCCAATTTTACTATTTGCAAAAATTTTAATAATATAGATGGTTATTTTACTTTTTTCAATAAATATTGGATTTTTTCCAATATATTATTCAACTTTTACCGAAATTTAATTTTGCGCGTTTGGGAATAGAGCCTTTCGGTTGTTATATATATAACTGATTTTTTTGCTATTATCTTTTTGGCAACACTAGTTTTGACAGCTCACGCACGTTTTGTATCTTGTGTCACTGTCAAACATCTTCAGTTTGGTCTATAATTTAATCATGAATCGTCTTACAAACGAACAACGCTTGCAAATTATTGAATTTTATTACCAAAATGCGTGCTCTGTTAAGAAAGTTCATCGCGCGCTTCTTCCATTTTATGGTCAGTTTAATCGACCTACTGAGGCTTCTATTCGGGCTATTGTAAAAAAATTTCGCACCAAATTTACATTGTTGGACATTAAACCACCAACACGTTTACGTAGAGTGCGAACTGAAGAAAATATCGCAGCCGTATCGGCCAGTGTTGGTGATGACCGTGAATTATCGATTCGACGCCGTTCGCAGCAATTGGGCCTCTGTTACTCCACTACGTGGAAAATTTTGCGGAAGGATTTGGGTGTGAAGCCTTATAAGATACAGCTGGTGCAAGAATTGAAACCAAACGACCTACCACAACGCCAAATTTTTGGTGAATGGGCTCTTGAAAAGTTAGATGAAGATCCACTTTTTTATCGAAGAATTGTGTTCAGCGACGAGGCTCATTTCTGGTTGAATGGCTACGTGAACAAGCAAAACTGCCGTATTTGGAGTGAAGAGCAGCCAGAAGCATTGCAAGAGCTACCAATGCATCCACAAAAAGCAACCGTTTGGTGCGGATTATGGGCTGGCGGCATCATTGGGCCGTATTTCTTCAAAGATGGCCGCCCAGATCGTGCGATTTAACGCCTCTAGACTATTTTTTGTGGGGCTATGTTAAGGCTAATGTCTATAGCGACAAGCCCGCTTCGATTGACGCACTGGAAGCCAACATTGCCAACATTATTCGTGAGATACCGGCCGAAATGTTGGAAAGAGTATGCCAAAATTGGACTAAGCGGATGGACAATTTGAGGCGCAGCCGCGGCCAACATTTGCATGAAATAATCTTCAAACATTAAATTATATCGACCCAACTATCGATCCAAATAAATATTTCATGCATTTTTCTGAATTTTATGTGTTTTTTTTTTACTTTCCGATAGTTCTTATAAAATCACCCATTATTTGTCAACGCTATAATTTAGCGCGTTTTGAGAAGGAAAATATCGCGTTTTGGTTACAAAAAATTGACAACGCTGATGCGATGTCGGAATTCATATAATTAGTAGGTTAGCTTAGGTTGAACAGGCTCCCGGTTTCTAAAAAACCGGCCCACTTGGGTCCTTTGGTCCCTTAGTGATGCCTGGGATGGATAGTAGGAAAATTTAAGAAGGTGCCCTGCAAATCCCAGCGTTTGCCTCGGTGTTAAACTAACCCGAGTATCGTATGAATTAATTTATTCCCCTGATGTCGCATTCTTCCCAGGTCTGCTAGTTCAGGTAGTGACGGATTTCCCAAATATGACAGAGGAGGTGCTTGACAGTCTCTTCCTCCTCCTCCTCGTTTTGACAACTTCTGCAGAAATCGTTAAAAGGAAGATTTAGTAACAAAATTAAATTGTAACAAATTTGTTTACTGAAAATTTCTGAGTATGTATATCAAATCTTTAATGTGTTGCGTTAATTCTCAATAATTTTTTTATAGTCTTCAGATAAACAAACAGAGTTGAATATATTTAACAAAGTGAAATTTCATAAATGCTTAATGGATGATGATGTTATTATCTAAAACTTTAAAAAATATTAACAAAAAAGTATTTACTGACTCTGACAAAAAGTTTGTTCAGTAAACAATTTGGTTTAGAAATTGTAAGTATTTTTAGAAACATTGTTTCATAAATTCAAACAAAAATATTGTTTGATATATTACAGAAAATCCAGTAAATATTATTGCTTGATTCAGTAAATTATTTTGTTTAGAATTTGTAAATATTTTTAAATAAATCGTTTTATAGATTTGGACTGATTTGTTTACTAAAAAACGGGCTTTTTAATGAAATTGTTGAGATATTTTGGTCTGTGCTTACATATTTGTTTGAACGCCCGTTTCTAGACAAAATATTTACTAATTCATTGGTTTTCTTACTAAAAATTAAATTTATTTAAAAAGTTCTTTTTTTGGGAATTATTAAATTACATTAATTTTAATTTTGAAATAGAATTGATCTAGCTAATACCCCTCCATAATCAATTTCAATGTATTTTAATAAAAATTTAATATTTTACTTAAAAAATAAAATATGAATTTGGCAAAAAGAACGTTAAAAATTAAAATTAAATTCAGTTTTTTCTGTGTGAAGTAGTTAGCTCGCATAAATTTTTCTGATATGCGTTTGTATGGTATTGTGTTGCTTGTTGTTGGATTTAGAGTTGGGTAGTTCATGAACGAACTCGTTCAAGTGAACTACTCACACAAGTGAGCGAAGTGAGCTGGTCATATCAATGAGCTCTTTTTAGCTCCTTAGTTCATGTTTCTTTTACGCTCATATATCATTTTCGTACAAGTTTCTTTTAAGTTCATATTTCTTTTTCGCTCACTCAATACCAAGTAAACTCGCTCGAACAACACAAGTAAAATATCTCCAAAAACCACAAGCACTTTATTTTTGTAAAATCATTGACGATGAAAAAATCAGAAAGCAAATAAAGAAATTTTAATTTTCAACCATGGGAAGGAACAACACAAAAAAAGTTATCAGCTGCGCTGTCAACTTTACCTGTCATAGATAGATGTGCCTTGCCCAGTGCACATACATTGTTATCAATGACATACATACATATACTGAGCAACTGAACTATTGAACTAACTGAACTAAAAGAGCGTACTAGTTCAGTAAAGTGAGCTGAGCTGAAAAGAGCGCTCACTCAAAAGAGCTGAAAAGCACAACTCTAGTTGGATTGCTTAAGTGATGAAGGCAAAGTACTGGTCACCGAACGGTACCGGCAGCGATTAATACTGGTCTATACCAATTTACATAACAGCGCCCTCCATCATCAGTATGACAGAAGAACCGCCCGTGAAGTAAAATAATTAATACAATGGCTCTACAGCTTAAAAAATTAACGTAACTATTTTTTGACAACAGATGTGCTGCAAATCTTCTCCAAATATTAACAAAAACGCGCATAGCAGAGTTGTAAAAAGAGTTAAGTTTTCTATCTCTCTCCCTTCACTATCTGTTCTCTCTACAATGTCCCTTTGCCGAAGAAGGCAATACATTAATTAATTAACTCGTAGGCATTAAGTGCCTTAACATATTTATATCGGTATTTGTTACTATTTTTCTGAAGATGTTTAACCATTTGATTATTTGTTGAATTGCATTGGTTGATTCTTGAATTGCGTTGGTCGTAGACGTACAAAGGGACCATTATATTTTCACCTAAAATTTTTTATATTTGAATGTATACTTTTCTAAATGAGGGATGAGGGAAAGGGTTTAAAACTAATTTTTGTTTAGCCTCCATAAACTGTTTTTGCTTATTGTTCGTGAATTTTCATGATTGTGTGTAAATTTTCTTTACACTCACGTGAGCAAAAGTTTACACACGATCCCATCTACAACGCTTACACATAAAATTAATTGCTCCTATAACTGTTTGCAATTTCAGCTTATTATTTACAACAATGTCCAGCCGATGAACAAGTTATAAATGAATGTTTACGTGACAGCGGTAATAAATTGGTGCATTATCTACGACAAGGCATACCTGAATTAGAAATTTATGAGGTTCGTTATTTCAACAAACAAATTTTTGCTTGAATTATTATTACTTTTCTTTAGATTGAACCTGTTGATATTGACGAAATCGGAATTGTATTGGGCAGCGGTCCTGATGGCTATCGTGCCGTATTCCGTAATATTCAGGCATTTGGTGTTAGCAATATAACGGTGACTAATGTGAGGTAAGTAGTGTATTGTATTTACTGTTCTGCATGACCCTTATTATCGAAAAATTATCAATAGGGAGCTCATATGTATGAATATTTTTATATGAGTTGTTGGAATTGACGTACATATTGGTTTATCCAAATATAAATTCTTGAAATAATCTTGAAAGGGATCATTATTATTAAATGTGATAACATAAAGGTTTGAACTGGAGGTTTTAATATACCGACTTAGTGGTTTCAATTGTGGTGTCAATTATTCAATCAGCACTTTATAGCCAGAAAATGCAATTTGCAATTAGTGATAACATAAATGTTTTACCTAGCAGCCCCGAAAATTTCATTTACAGTTAATGCTAAATTGTTAATGTTTGCAAAGCGGTAGGAATTAAGTGGCCAATGAACTAAGTCCACAAAATTAGTTTGCTTTTGAGACCGAAGTGATTATAGTAGGCTAAGCCTCGTAACTTTCTATTCAGAAAGAGTTGGACATGATGAATATTTCAAGGAACAAGCGAAATTAACATTACTACACGGCAGAATAGAATAACGCTGATTTCGGAAGTTTCCACACTCCGATCAGCAGTGTGATGATCAGGGTGAATGTAATCACAGTTCTTCTTTATACAAACCTTGTGATAACTTTGTATACCAAAATTGCATCACCAATAAATTTATGTTAACTGTACATAGTTGCATTTTTTTTTTTTTTATCAAATTAAGTCAAACTTTTTTGTTTTGATTTTTAATTCTTAAGGGTATATGAACATTTGAAAAACTCACGATAATAGCTATTTGTTTATTTATTGTGATTATTTCGAAACACATAATTAACGAAGCAATTCTCGTATGCAAATTTGTCAAAAGATTTGAATAAATAAGAACTGCTATTACATTCGACAGATCCACCTAACAAGTGGTGATAAACGGAGATACACATGAGCACAGGTGTTGATAACTTCCGAAAACAACCTTGTTTTTTTCTTTCCTGTCTGTGTCTAATCATATCTTTCTAAACATAACGTTACGAACTTTAGCTTAATATAATCACTTTGAGTTTAAATGAACTATTTCCCAAAAGCTATTACATCATATAACCCCACAACAACGACTTTTGGAGACTTAGCTCCTTATTTTGGAACTTAAATCGTTTTTAGATTTGAAGACTTATTTCATAATAAGCTAAAGTCTAATATCTCAAGAAATATTACTATAAACAATTTGCGGTCTATAACATCTTTTTAGAAAATTAAGTTTCAATAAGTTTTCCATATACATTTTTTTGATACAGTTGATTATTTCGGAGATAACATAAGAAAATTACAATTTTAGTTAAAAATCAATTTCAGTAGCCTGTACCAAGTCACCAGCATAAGAAACACTTTCGGCGTTATAGGCACTTTTGAAGACTATTTTATTCCGAGTAAAACAAGCTCAAGTATATACTATGTAATATCATAAAATTGCGGCAAAGTTATAGAATTTTAAAGAAAAACACATTCAGGTATGTGATGGAAAACGATCGTTTTGAAAACGATTTCAATACGATTGTTTTGAAAAGGTGTGATGAATTCCGACCGATATTTTCAGTTAGTTTTGAGTCAATTTCAAGATACTGACTTAAAAGGCACTCTAAATATAAACAATGTAATAGAACTGTGAATAGAAATTTATCAAAATGGGTTGAAAACACACTTTAAAACAAATTTGAAAATTATTGACAAAACGACTATAGCAAACACATCACACCTTTTATCGCTTTCAAATCATTTTTGTGTCTAAATCGCCTTTCATCACATACATACCTGATTATTTTTACGTGTATTTTATATGGAAAATCTTCCCATGCTTTGGGAAAGTATTTAAAATTAATCTGGAGCGCTGTAACTTTCAGTGTAATTTTCTTTCGACATATCCGGTAGAATTTCAGGAAGGGGGTGCAAAGAAAATAACCATAATATAGAAGCAATAACCTTAAGCCCAGTTAGCTTGAAAACTATGGCGGTGGACTACCTGTCGAACCATATGCGGATGTCTACAAAAATACCCAGCAACAACTTTGCTTACTGGTAGGCAAAAAAGTATATGAGGATTTAAGTCGTAACTAGTTACAATTTGACTCAATAACTATGTACTTATTTTTGTTTGAAAAGTCCAAAAAATAAGGGTACCCCTTATAAATGTATTTACATTTTCATAGCAATTAACTAGTTATTATTTGGCTTACTTGAAGCTAAAAAGTAAGTAGTCAAATAAACAAACTAAAATTAAAAAAAAAATGTATACACATTTGTCTTATTTATATTTTTTCAATTTTAATTAATTTTTTTTGACCCACCTGGGATACGAACCTGTGCTCGTTCATATATGAAGATAAGAACTTTACCCACTCACCTATTGTTGACTTACAAGTTTAAGCGACAAAAATTAGTTTTCATATATAAACACATGTTGACTCAAAAAGTGGTTGTCTACTTATTTTATAAATACATATCAACAAATTGTTGCTACTTTTAGATAATGATAGAAATACGTACTAATTTTATTAAAAACTTAGTAGTAGTTCTAATTTGAGGCATAGTAATAAGGTAAATAAGTACCACTCATTACTTTGTAACCCATTAATAAAGTACTATCGATTACAAAAATTACAAAAGTTTTTGCTGGGTAGGTATAACATGGTCCTATGTAATGCAGTCATGGACCATATCATTTGCAAAGAGGACTTTGTATTTAAGCAATAAGTGTTCGCGTTTTAACGATTGCAAATAGTACATGCAATTATTAAAACACGAACACTTGAGTGCTCCATCAAGTACTGGCATAGAGTAGTGTCAGAACTTACCTCATGTAGGTTCTCCATGGAGTAGTTATATAGGGTTAGTTTTTGGGGTAGTCCGATGTATTGCGAAGATAGACTACGTGGTCCAGTTTTAGGATATCGCAATGTTTTCTGCATACATTTGAACCAATTTGTAACTAGTCCTGGTCCCTTGTGGAGTACTCTATACACGCGTGCATGGAGTAGTTGCAATTTTTGCAGGGTAGTACCAATCACGTGACCTATATTGTGACAGCTTCTTTTTCCTCTAAGTTATGTTTTCAGTAAAAAAATTGTGTGCATTTATAAATTTTTGTACTGATTTTGAAAACACATTTTGAGACAATTATTTTAGCTGATTTAGTATATAATTTTTTTGAAATAGATTTTTTCAGTAAGGAGTACAAAAAAAAATTTTTCAAAATTTCTTTTGTTTTCAGTAAAAATGTTGTTAAAATTATTAAAATGTTTTGTCTGAATTTACAAACTTTTTTGTTCGTCCGCTTTTATCGTGATGAATCTTTATTTTTATTTTTTGCAAAATAACAAACGAAGTATAGGCTATATATTCTAAAAATTTCCGATTTTTATCAGTATACGTAAATAAAATTAGTACGTAATGTCCAGCAATATAGCAAAATAAATTTTTCTGTGGCGGAGGCTGCTTTGGAAATAATGTCACGCCACTTATGGTATTTAAGTGAAATGGCGATTGGCTTATCTTTTTTCGATCCAAGACATTCACTAAATACGTTGGACGAAGTGGCATCCGCTTTAAATAGTCCAAGGGACCAGCAAAATTAGCTTCGTTATAAGTGTTTTTTCAAAAAAGCTAACCTGAAAATTGTTGAGCTGGTGTCAGAGAACACAAAAATGTTTTTCGATATTATTGGAATCAGTTATGACTTTATTCAAAGTTCATCTTCCTGTTGGCCCGCAAATGAAAATTTCAAAAATTTAACAGTTTGCAATAAACTTAACAGTAGTTAACGACCCTGCTGAGCGCGAATTTGCCTTCTAAAAACCGTCAACAACACACTAATGATGAAAAACAGTGAGCAAAATGATTTGATTCAAGTCATAGAGCATTTTCACAAAACGCATCCAAAATCTAAAACTGCAGTTTATCTTAACAGAATGCTACTGTTATTTACACCAAAATCTTTATCTTAAAATTTTCTACCATACTTCATTTACAGAATATAATAATTTTTATATAAGAAAAGGTAACCATAAATGAAAAAAAATTATAAGTTCGTATTTGAAAAACTGAAATTGTAATGCTATGAATAAAAAAACCATCGATCAAAATGGCAATGTTGCTTTAAGAAACACTTAGGAATAACCTTTCTAATGCATGTAATGAGGTTAAAATCCGTTAAGAAGTGCTTGAGTTAGAGGCAAACTACTAAAGCAAGATTTATTCATTTTTTGGAAAAAATCCATTTTTCCTAAAAAAACAAAAAAAAAACGATTTGAGAGACCACTTCCCGTTCATCAATATTTAAGTGTTATACACCAGAATTCTTGGTTTTTAGAGAAGATTAAGAAAATCGATGTTCATGAAGGAATTTCGAAAAAAAATTGAAAGTGAGACGGTCTAATGTACATATTTAGAAAATGGCTCTTCAATCTCATTTTTATAGAACTTACCATTCAGTTGTAAAGAAAATTAAGACCGAGTAAGATTTTGCAATTTTTTTACACATTTCTTGAATTTAATTCTAAATTTTTTGTTTTTATTTTCAATTATTGGTTTTCTAATATCAATTATTTTTAAATGTCAAGTAATTGTATCATTTTATTGATTAAACCTCAATTCGATTGTAAACCTCAAGACAGTACCAAGGCGAATTCAGTTCCAGGTAGCCTTATCATCACAGATGATCATCAGCTGATTACACCCAATCAGTCAAACTCTATATAAGAAAAGAGAAAAACTTTAACCCGAACTGTCAAAGCACAAATAAAAATAGTCCTACACCTACTTTGTATGTGTGTAGTTTTGATGATAAGGCCACTTGATATTAATTCGCTTTGGACAGTACTTTCAAAATTATAAACGAATTTGTATAATAATGATTAGTGATCGTAACTGTAAATATACCTGAGGTATACTATTACATATGCATATATAAGAACAGAAATATTATTGTATTTCTAAATTTTCAGTAGTGTAATATTGTTTAGCTTAGTTGTGTTTTAATAGTCGTAACTGTTTTCCAAATAGTCTGTTTCCTCTGTGTTTAAATTGTTCACAAGCCCGAGGTGACCCACTTTGGGTATTGTGGCTCCGCTCCCTTTAAAGATATAATGTCCAAACTCGAAACTTAAGCTCAGGAACACCCGCGCACTGTGCGTTGAGAAACTGCGCGTTGAGAAACTGCAGATTTATTTCCATTTTTTCCAAAATCCCCCACTGTGAACCAGTGCCCAGCGAAGAGAAAACTAGATAATACCCTGTTCAGACATACGCCTTAATTGCGCAATTTAGGAAATTTACGCAATTAAGGCCTTAATTGAGCTCAATTTACCATACAAGGCTTCAATTAATAAATTGAGCAATAAGTACTTCATTGTTTCATAAATTGAGTAAAGTTCGAAGTGCAACCCTTTCTGAAAAGTGTGTTTACTGCGAAGTATGTTCAGTGCGAAGTATGTTCAGTGGCAAGCCCTTGGTGTAATAAGTATACAGATGGCAGTATAACGTCAGATGATTTTTTTTTGCTCTGGTAATTTTCTGCATAAGCTGCGTCAAACACGTGTATTTTTTGACAACCATTATCTAGTTTCTGTTTTATTGTTGTATTCGTTGCCCATATGCGGCCACCTGTATACTCATTATACCATTAGCAAGTCAAATGTTAATTGAGTAAGCTTAATTTACTATGTGTGAACACTAAAAAGTGCTCAATTAAAATCAAATTGTCTCAATTAAAAATCCATGTCTGAACAGCCCACTAAACCTGAGATTCGAAATAAAAGAAGGTTCGCTAAAACGAAGAATTTTCGAAACAAATTTGTTCGATAAATGCTCGTGAATCTTAAAAAAATCGAATATTCGCAAATGCGAGCATTTGTCGATAATGTTGCGACAATAAGCTCAATTGCCAAATTTCATAATATGTGAATGTTCGCAGCATCGAAATATGTCTCGATAAGAAGCGCAATTGCCAAATTTAATAATATGTGAATGTTCGCAGCATTGAACTATTTTCGATAATTTATCGAATGTGTAATTTACATTCATGTGTGCAATAATAGAATAGAAAAAAATTTGCCACGATAGCCTAGTAGATGTGTGATAATCTGTTAGCCTGGCGGTACCGTGTTCGAATCTGATTGACTGCAGTCTAAGTTACAATTTTAAATAAATAAATATTCCATTTACGAATAGATAAATTAAAAAAATAAAGACAACAATCTTGAAAAATTACATTTTCCTGCATTTTTGTGGTATCGATATTTCTTCGATATTGGTTCGCTATTGATCTGTCAGCGAAACATCGAAATCGAAAGATTTGCTGCCACAAACTAAGCGACGAGTGGGCTATAGCAGCTTTTTCTCTTTCCGACTTCGATAGCCGTTCTCGAGTGTTTTGTCCGAGAAATGTGTACGCAACATTCGAATGCGGTATTATTTTCAAATGTTTTGGTTTGCTGGAGAGTATAAATGTTTTAAGTGTGTTGGTTTTTATTTGCTTTGTTGATAGCTACACAGAGAAAACAGATTGGTTGTGATAACCGAATTCGTTGCCAATCGGATTATATCGGTTACACGTACTATCTTGAAATTCAGTTGTGTATTCCAATCGAATTCGATACAAGAAACTGAATACCAGCAAAGCCATTAAAATAAAATACTATTGTGAATAACATTTTTAAAATTTTACATTTTTAGCTTATTTTAGTTCAGGCAAAAACCAAATTGTACAAAAAATAAAAAACACAAATACATACATACAATAGTAAAAGGAAATTATACGATTTCCAATACAGTTTTCAATATAGCCATTGACAGAACTTGATTTGTGTTCCACTTTCTGACTTTTCCCAGATTGCCTGTAATTTATGCAATGAATTATTAGCGTATTAAGAGCATTAAAGAATATTAATTTCTTACATACCAAAAATAAACAAGACATAAATTTTAAAAATCAAAAAACCCGACTGCGTAAAAAAATAAAGAACACAACTTTAAACCGTCACAGATCCTAAATGGTCATTCGAAATTAAAAATCATAAGAGAAACCTAAAGATAATTTTCAAATACCTGTCGATTGATATAGTTCGCCGACTTTTTATTTTTTTCGTATAAGCAAAATGTCGTCTGTTGGCCGCCATATTGAATTTGGACTACTGTCATACCATTAGTGACACTCCCCGAATTAAGACGAATCGGTTTATATAGTGCCGCAAAGGAACACACATACATAGGCTGATAAACACAATACCCTTCTTTGCGTCGCGCAGTCGGGTAAAAAGCACAAACAGTTCTGTTTCTTGCACTTGCGGGGCTCTTTTACAATAACTGTAAGCTTAAAGTATGGATCCTTAGATAAGGTAAACTGCCCTCCTCCGATTTTCATAAGCCTTCAACTTTTTAGAAATCCTTGAATTGAATGAAACGTTTTCATTATACAGCACTGAAATATCCCTTGGTTTGAACAATACACTCAGGTCATGATTATAGTTTACTTATGCTGAGGTTATTTGCATATGTTGTATGAGATCTTCTTTATTTCTTTTAGCTTCAGTTAACCAAATCAATCTACTGTTGAAGTAGTTTCATTATTTTTGTTACAAGCTTTCAGAGGAAATACGAAATAAATGACTATTCATTGAAACGGACTAAATAATGCAAAACTTACCCTTCAACAATAATAACGATTCAAATTGTTGATTGATTTTGAGTTCAATATTACACTTTTTATTATTAATCAATTTTAGCTGTCAAGTAGTCCCTTTACTAATTTTTTAACTTTGAGAACTACAACCGAATATTTATAATAATGATTTATTATTGGAACTGAATATATATCTGAGGTGTCTTATTTCAGATAAAAAAAGCAGATATATTATTGAGGTTATTAAAATTCAGTACTAGAATATTACTTAAGTGAGTGCAATTTTAATAGTTCTGACTGATTTCCAACTGATCTGTTTTCTGTGTATACAACGCTCTTGTTATTGATGTTCGTATTGTGTAAATGTAAATAGCTGACAAACTTCGTATTACATGGAAAAATTGCCTGCAGCAGCATGAATTTCCAAAGTTTTATTATTTTTTTATCTTAAGCTGTTTTTTGTAAATTACCATTTTATTTTTAGTAAAAGTAGCTGAATCAAATATAAATTAAGTTAAATCGAAAATGTACGTTTTTTTAAACCGATCGGTTTTTAGCAAATCCTAGTATATAGAATGCATGTTTCAAAAAGCTAAAGCAAAGAGCTTCAGCGGATATACAATGACATACATTGACGTACATGTTGTGCATCATAATCCAGAAAGTGTTTCTGATGATATTTAAGCTGAACCTTATATAAGAATCGTGTAAATAGTGGGAAAGCAATATTTAATTAGCTCTCCAAATAAACTTTATGTTTTTCTTTGTTAATTAAAGATACTTTAAAAGTTAATAACATGATATTGAACAAAAAAAAACTATTTTTGTTGAATAATTTCAATAACAAATAAATTTACAATATAATAATTTTTTATTTAGTAATATTTAAAAAGCAATTGCTAATTCATCGTGCTTGTCTGTCTGACAGTCAATCTGTGATTTTACTTAAATTTCGTCTAACTTGACAATAGTTGTCATTGAAGTTTTTATTATTTTCTTTCAAATTACTTAATATTCTAGGTATAAATAATATATATTTATTAAATCAACCAGTTTTTGCTCTTAACCTTGATATCGATTTATCTTCTTGGACAAAAAATTGCTAACAATTGCAAAGAATAAGTTTCATAGCATCTGGAGTATGTCAATACTAGGGTATTCATTCAGTTAACCGTTAATCGGTTACCAGTAAATTACTACCCAGTTAATCGGGTTAATTTAAAATTGGATATTTTCGATTAACGGTTAAACCGGTTAATTTCAGTCGATTAGCCGATTAACCGACGCAACAATTTTTTTCTTATTTTGTAGTATTATAACGTATTTTTTGTGTATTTAATTATTTGTTTCGTCTCATCTACAAAAGGTATGTATGTGTTTAGAAATAATTTTTCATACAAACAAATAAGTGTGTTCAGTGATTTTAACTTAAGTAAAACATTAAAATCTTTGGACGTGGATATCTTTGAACGTGGCTATAGTAAGGACTCTGCTACTCTAATTGAACTTGAGGGAATTATGTATTAAGTTTTTGTTTAATAGTTTTATAAAATCCAATAATACTGTTGCCAACGCTTTAATTAAAAATCTAATGATTGGATCTAATGAGAGACGAATTCAATTATTTTATACATCCACTCAGGAATATTTCTTCTAGCAACAGTGTTTTAAAATACAGTATGAAAAGGGAAATTGTGGAATTCGGAAATAAACTTGATTGCAGAATGTTCGTCAGATGATGGCCTTACAACAGAAGAAACTATCGATAGTAATACAAGAAATGTTTTAACAGAATTAACCGAAACAATTAGAAGTGTTAAGAACTAAAAAAAGAATTAAAACACGACTATAATGGCTTAGAGAAATCCAGGAAAAGGACTGAGAAACTAGATATTATGTATTATGGATTGCTTTCGATTTCTTCTACATCTACGATAAATGAAAGGATTTTTCTAAGTCAAATTTTATCAAAACTAAAGAAGAAAATCTCTTAAATCCTAAGCATTTAAAGGAAATTATTTTTCTGAAAGATTGTTTTAGAGCATCTCCTTAAACTATTGAAAGAATGATCCCACAAACTTGGTAATTTTTTAATGAATACATATTTATGATTTTTTTTTGCTTGATGTAGCTCAAGAATTATTATGTTTGTTATGTTATTGTTTTTTACTAACAAATTCAAAATAATAGATAATTTATGCATTTTTATTTGATGAAATTACTTGATTAATCGGTTAACCGGTTAGTACCAAAATTAACCGATTATTAACCGATTAAGGCAAAACCTCGATTAATTAATCCAGCGATTAACCGATTAAAGCAGAAACCGATTAAATGAATACCCTAGTCAACACCAAATCACATCTTGCTTACAATGTTTAGATTTGCATACCTCATGCTCTGCCACAGCTATTAAGTTTCAATTGCAAATTCAATATTTTATGCTTTTGTTAACCTTGTTTGGAAATGGTCAATAAACTGCAGTCATGATTATACCACAAAGATACTATTAAGTGGCAAAGAGGATGTTACAATTGATTTTTTGTTCAAATATTTCTAGACCAGTTTTCTTAACCATAATGACTCAGCTCTCTTCTGTATTCCATGTGAAATAAAAACGTTCGGAACTATCATAACATTGTTTTATAAAAATAGCATTGTTGTTAGAATACAGAACAGGGCTGAATAATCATTTTTACAAAAATGAAATTTCATGGTTTAACAACAACTTCTTAATTTCCGAAAACTCCAATGTTATTTTTATTTTATATATTTTTATTTGAAGTTCGCTCTGAAAATTCACTTTGTATTAAGCTGTTTAAATAAATGATAGAACGTTTCTAATAACACGTACATATGTATATGTAAATGGTAAATTTTTTGGCATTACATGCCTACAATTGGCAAAAATAAAGAAATCAAAACTGAACCTACCAAACTTGTTCCTTGAAAAAAGTTAAATCAAATACATATGTCGCAGATACCAACAGTAAGTATATGACCATGAAGTTTAAAAATTCACTTTTTCACTGCACGTTTGCGACATCATTTAAGAACAATTTGTTTATGGCATGTCATAGCGAAAAAAGCGTTAACTAGTTTGGCCAACATCTTGGCCGTTTGTTTCTTTAATAAATAAAATGAAAAAAATTAAGAATGGTAACAGAAATTGCGGTGGCAATTACAAGTTTGTTAGAAATATAAATACTTCTACAATCAATTATAAACATGTCCAAAATTCATTTATTATTAAAACCAATTTGTGGTTATAAATCGGTTAGATAGACTTGTATTAGTCCTACACGTAATCGCCATATATGACAGCCCTGGATTGACCACACTAAACAGCACAAAACTGCATCCTTAGAATTTTCACACCACATTAGTAGCAATATACACTTTTTATTTTTAGGTTAAATATACATTTTTTGGCCATTTCTCTATTATGTTTTCATAGAATCTTAATCCTCTTAAAATTTCCGGTCGTTTGATTTTTATTTCATTTATAGTTTGTGTCAGGATAACTGAGTTTCATCGGAATTAAGCTAGAAATATCCTTTTCTGAGTTCATTTAGATACACACAGAAAAATTTCCATGTAAAATCGTCGAAAACAAGGTAATTTTAACATTTGCCGGTAGTGTTTTTGCTTCGTAGGCGTTTCATTTTAATTCAACATTTACAATAATTTTGAAGGAAAATTTATCCTTTTGAATTAATTATATTTCATGTTGATTTAATATTGCAGTGCAGTTAAATCAAAATGAAGTTGATACTGAAATAATGCGAAAAATCATGTTGAATCAAAGTTATTTCGTGAATTTGATATTGGAACAACACGAAGAATCATGTTGAATCAAAGTTATTTCAAGTTTAAGCAACGTAAACTTAATTTTGAAACAACACCAAAAATCATGTTGAATTATAGTTATATCAAGCTGAAAAAACATAAATTTAATTGTTTTACTTACGTGATAGGCATCAGAAAACTTTATGTTGTAGCTGGCTGCCCCAGCCAAGATTTTAACTCGTACAGCTTCAAAGTTTACTTTACCTATACACTAAGTAAATACCATCGCATGTAAACTGAATTTCATTTGAATTCAACATGATTCAAATGATTATTTAACATTATTTTTCGGTTATATTTATTTATTGTATCTTCAATAAAATTGAACTAACAATAAGTAATCAAATCTTAACTCTAAAATTTTAATTTTTAAGTCCAGCCAGTGCCAGACAAAAATATTTGTTTCAGGGGTTGGTTGTTTGGTTGTTTACGTCTCCCATGTTCGTCTGAGAGCAAGAGTGTCCCTCCTTCTCAGCCGAGTGTGGCCTCTAAAGTTAATGATGTTTCGGGCTAGGGGATTTGGGTGCAACTCACGTCTTTTTATGTAGCTTGTCACGTGTTTAGAAAACACTGTCTTAACCGGCGGCATATCTATGTCTTTATGAATTCGCTTGTTTCTGACATACCATGGGGCTGCTATAATCGTACGTAGTATTTTATTTTGTTGCCTTTGAATTTTTTCTACATTTGATGCCGAGGCAGTGCCCCATAACTGGATTGCGTAGGACCATATTGGTTTTAGAATGGAGTTGTATAGAAGAAGCTTACAATCTAGGCTTAGAATAGAATTCCTTCCAATGAGCCAATTCATTTGAGCTGCTTTTAATTTCATTTGGGTCACCTTCATTTGGTAACTTCCATGTTAGACGACGATCAAGATGAACACCGAGATATTTTACTTCAGTGTGTTGAGGTATTGTTTGGTTATTTGTTTGTATAGGTGGGCAGGTTTCTTTGCACAATGTAAAAGTAATGTGTACCCATTTTTGTTCGTTAATTTTTATCCGCCATTGTTTTAGGCATTATTCCAACTGGGGTATATAATCTAGCAAATTGCGGGTGGCTTCTTGATGGCTTTTGTGAACACTTAGAAAAGCTATATCATCAGCGAATCTTGATATGTGTATGTTACTGCTTACCGGCAAGTCAGAGGCATATATCAGATATAATACAGGACCGAGGATGCTGCCTTGAGAAACTCCGGCTTCAATGGGTTGTGGAGGGCTTTGAAAATTACCTTCTTTAACAACAAATTTTCGCTCAGTTAAGTAGCTTTCTAAAAGTTTAAGGATGTTTTCGGGTAGGTTTTGCTTTAGTTTATGTATTAAACCTTCGTGCCATACTTTATCAAATGCCTGAGAAACAACGATGAAGAGCGCAGAACAATATTTCTTTTCTTCGAAGGTTTTTCTAACCACTTTCACGAGTCTATGTGTTTGTTCAATCGTACTATGTTATCTCCTAAAACCGAATTGGTGGTCTTGAATACATCCAGTACGATTCAGTATGGGTGTTAGCTTACTCATAAGTAGCTTTTCAAATAGTTTTGACATGTTAGACAACAGGCTTATAGGGCTATAGGACTCCACGTTCGTATGATCTTTGCCTGGTTTAGGTATCATGGTAATCAGCGAAACCTTCCATTCTGCGGGATAGCATTTGAGGCGCAAAATACTGTTAAAAAGTAAATAGAACTATCCGTTTTGCAGTATAGGGTAGCTCTAACAGCATTTTATTGCTTATTTTATCAGCGCCTGGAGCTTTTTTCGCGTTTAAGCCCGCAATATAGTGCTCAATCTCACGAATGTTGAACCTCAAAGTAACATCTGGTATAGCGAGGACTGGTGGCAGCTCAACTATAGTATCAGACATATTTGGAGTAAATACTTTCTGCAAGTGGTTTACAAACAGAGTACCTTTTTCAGCGTCAGTTCTTGCCCAGTCTCCATTCGAAGCTCGCAATGGAGGCTTATATATCACTGGTCTCTTGAGGCCTCGGGCTGCTCTCCATAGCGAATAGTCTGTTTGAGGTGTTGCGCTTATTTAACATAAAACTTATTTGAAATTAAAGTTATAGTCATGTAGCGTTTATTTAAAGTTATTTTAATAGTGAAAATTTTAAAATCAAAGAGATTTAAGGCTAGATTAATAATTTTTCATTTAAAATTAATATGAAACAATACTAATTTTAAACCAGCAGCACTAAATTTTCGCTGGTAATTCGTTTTTTGTCGTCTACATAGCCGACACATGTAAGAATAAACAACAACAAGTCACACAACTAAACACAACAGTGAACTGTAGCAATGAACAAAGTAAATAAACATTAACACAGCTAAACGACAAATTATTTCATGTAAATTTAATATGATTTCAAATCATAATTGCGTCATGTTGATTTTACATTCCATTTTTTTCTGTGTGTATGAACCTATAAATTTTATATACGCAAACAACTTTTTCAGTCATATGTGGACAAAAGTCATATGTGGACAAAAAAAGTTTGTACCTATCAGGTAGTTTATGAGATATAACAAAAACAAATTCAATTTTTAATATATTTTTTTTATTTTTATTACTTTTGCGGAATGATATACCACAAAGTAATGGTAATATTTTAAAAAATTGATTAAAAGTAGAAATATTTTTATAAATATTGTCACTAATTTATCTGGTGGAAGATTTGCGAAAAAAGTCGAATTAAGCTTAAAACTAAGAACTCCTTTGAAGAAAATATTTATTAAAAATAAATATGTACACCACTCAACACCAAAACTAACTTTTCATCATGTCCATATGATTGCCCACACTAAACAATATAAAACTGCATCATTAGAATTTTCGCGGATTTACTTTACAAAAAGAGAAAGGAAAAAATATATAAAATATTAAACAAAACGGTGTTTGTTAATATTTTGTTGTTGCGAATATTTGTTTTTTTTTGTGTGTTATATATTTGTATTTTGTTTATTTTGTTCACTGACCGACGGCAAATTAACCCATGCGTTTACTTCAAGAGTAAGTTGCGAACTCTGAAAAAAAGTATGAGCTGAAATTTTCAGTTGATTTTCAGATATCTCAAGAGCTACCTACACAGAAAAAATATCATCAAACTGTAACTAACAATTCGAATAGTAAATGTTTAATTTAAATTTAAAAATATATTTAGTTAATATAACCAATTATGTTGTTTATACGACTAACAAAGAATTTTTTTCAATAAAGTGAACCACCCAAATTTTTTGTTATGCTTGGCGCAAAAACTCCCAAATTTTTTAATATTTTTTTGATTAAAAATATCAACTAAAGTTTTTGGGGAAACTTGTGAAAAAATGAATAATCATCATTGTTTACTTAATATATTAAAAGTTTTCTAGTCATATCATAACGGAATGCGAACATTTAGAAGAAACATAAGAAATCAAGTTGTATGTGTATTCATTATTTGCATATTTAATAACCAATTGCTCTGTAGCTGAGAGGTAAGTACGTTAGTCTATTAGTCCAGAGGTCGCCGGTTCGATTCCGCTCAAAGACATTTAGTGTTGTTCGCAGACAAGCAAAAAGTCGTTTCAAGCGTTGTGATTGCGTATAAAAAAATAGTTAATATAACAATTATGACAATCAAAATTGTCCGGAAATTAAAAAATTCACATTGTTAACATAACAATAACTTTAATTGAAATAGCTTTGTAATCAAATGACAAAAAAATTCCATTTGGAAATCGCAACAAATGTCAACAAACAAGTTTGTTGAAATATTTATTGAAATTGCCAGAAAACCGGTAAATTTAGTTGAAAATAAATGAGTTGAAAATTTTTTCTGAAATTACAAACGCGTGTTTGCATTTACAAAAATCGTTATAGGCTCATTTCCAGTGAAAGTTTTAATTGTGTTTACTAAAAAATTAATTCTATTTACAAATATTTTTTTTCTGTGTAATGGATTTTAAATTTTTTGGCCAACAACATGCTCGTTAGTGTATATCTATTTTTTGTGTGGTATGCCAATTGCAAAAGTTCTGTGCGAATGTAAAACTTATTGAGACAAAACTCAAACATAATTGAAAAAATTACATTTCCAACTTCCTTGTGATGAAACTGACCCAAACTGTAATCACAATTGCACTCAATAGAAAGGAAATCTTGTTCCCGAAACGAATACGCAAAAATATTTTATGATTTGTAGTTAACTTTTAAAGAATTTACACAAAAATTACAATATTTGGTATTCTTTTTTATAATTTTTTCAAAAATGTTTTGCGATATAACCCAAAAATCTGTAGATGCTGGACATTTTCTAATTTCAGATCCTTCTTGAGGAACTTTAAGACATTTCACACCACGCAGAGCCATGCCAGTTTAATTATTTCCGCCTCAATTTGTCGAGTAGTGTAATTACACTAATTATAATTAGACTGAAAGGAAGTAAAAATCGTGAAAGCCAAAGTGAAAACAGAATTTCATGTGAAAAAACTGCATATAAAAAGTTAAACAGTTAAATAGACTCGGTCCATGCTATTGTGTTGGATCATTATTACAAGATAAAGCATATAGTCCCAAACGCTAAGTACCGGATGTAAAATAATGTCAAGTTGGTACGTTTTACCATCTCGGATGCCTCAAAATATAGCTCTACAAATTTATAAAGGTTTTTAATTAATTGAAAAAGAAGTGTTTGAGTTGCACTATGGTATATTTGGCATAAAATTACTAATATAACAGATTTGTTTTTTTTTCAGAATCAACCTTAAGGGAGCCAAATTCAATAAATAAAGTAATTAAAATGTTTGCTTCTGGTTTTAAGATTTTGAGTAATTCCATGTCAAATCGAAAGCAATTCGGATCGACCCTCTCCGATTTCAATGAAATTCAACACAGAGTGTATGGATTTGATGTAAACAAATTTTAGACACTAAGGTCATTTGGTTTCCGAAATATGACGTCATGAAAATGATACAAATCGTCAAAATATGAGAAAAGTGTCTTTTCCAAGTCAACTATAACTTCTAAACAATAAAAGTGAAAAAGTTTTACATGATGTTATTTTGTATCTATAAATAAGGCTTTTGATATGATGTGCATTTAAATTTTTACCGCGAGAAGTTGAAAGGTCATATCTATAGGTCCTGAGCTGAAAGGGCTATAACTCAAAAAACTGTTTTCTTTTAAATCTGAAAAAAATTATGTTAGTTATATAACTCGTTCGTATAAATTCCGAAAGTTTCAAGGTGGTGCCGCTTCTAGCTTGGGAGTTATAGAGCAAAAGATGGTCCAAAGTTTGATTTAAGTTTATTAAGTAATATAAACTGCCTTCCAATTTTTTATTTTTGAAATGTTGACATTATTTTATGTATTTTTTTAAAGAAATTATATTGTGTTAAGCGCAGTAAAAATGTTTTCTTTTTCATTTGGGCCATTGCCGAGATAACGCTAAATTCGTGATTTTCGATCTACACTTGTCTTTAAAGCGCCATCTAGAGTCAAACGGTGATTCGATTAAAATGACTTACATCTTGTTGGAAAGGCTGCTAAATTTCGCTTCGAATAGTGGATTATTTGCTTTGATCGGATAAAAAATGGCTGGGCTGTAGCGGATGAAATTTAATATTTTATAAAATTTTTAATGATTTTCTCTAGATATTGCCATTTCAAAGCCTCTTCCGAAATGATAACAACTGGAAAAAAATCATTAAAAATAAACGTTTAAATATGATCAACTATAACTCAGTCATTTTTTATCCGATCAAAGCAAATGATCCACTATTCGAATAGTAATTTAGCAACCTTTTGAACAAAATGGAAATAATAATAATTGAGTCAGCCTTTTACTCTAGATGGCTCTTTAAAAATAAGTGCAGATTGAAAAACATGAATGGACCGTTATCTGGAGAATGACCGAACTGACGAAGAAAATATTTTTCCCGTGTTCAGCACGTCCTAATTGCTCTGAAAATACATTAAAAATATTTAACATTTCAAAAATAAAAAATTGGAAAGCATTATAATTGTATTTATAAAACTTAAATCAAACTTTGGGCCATCTTTTGCTCTATAACTCCGAAACTAGCCGCGGCACCACCATGAAATTTTCCGAATGTGTAGAAAAGAGTTTTTTGTTTTGACATATATTTTTTTAAGATTTAAAAAAAACTGTTTTTGAGCTCAAGCCCTCCAGAAATGACTTTTGAACTACTGGCGGAAAAAATTGAGATGTACATCATTTCAAAAGCATTATTTTAACCTGCAAAATAGCATCAAATAAAACTTTTTCAGCTTTGAAGTTTAGAAGTTATAGTTGGTTTCTTATGTCCACTTTAGTCAAAACTTTAAAATTTTTCCAATGTTCATGATGGTAAATTTTAGAAACGGGAGGGGTCCGAGGTCTGAAATTTAAATTTTTTTAGCATCTTTAATGGATAACATATGTGGCGAATATTATCGAAATCGGAGTTGGTGTTTCCGAAAATGGCATATTTTGTCGATTTGACATGGTTTCAACCTTTTATTTTATTTGAAGTGTACATTTATTTATTTAATACACTTTCTTACCCAAAAGAAAGTGCTGTTTTTTTCTCTGTTACTAAAATTTCGCTAAGGGAGTTCTGAAAAAAAATTTATGGCTTCAAATCTGTGGGGTCAACCCTATAATTTGGTATATATTCCCCCTTAATACTGTTACGCGCTGCCTAGATAAAAAAACAAATGTTTGAAATGGTAAATTAAAATACCCGAAGAGAAATCTCTATGGAAAACGAGTAAAGTGGGCATGATAGGTATAATCTCCCAGCTAGCTGCTCAGGGACCTGGCTATGTGGTTCTTAACCCGTGTTTCGCACGCGTGACATATAAAATCTACTTCCATGCCTTTCAATGCCGAAGTAGATAAAATTTCATTATTTAAGGTATCAAAGTGCAATGTTAATTAGGCAAGGTGTTTTGCCCTATGGGGTACAATTGTTCCCACCCTACTGATAATAAGACTATATATCAGACACCTATGACAATCATTATACCCTTATCTGCTGATTGTCCCTTAAACAAAACTAGACTACTGTAACACCGATCTACATAACGCAAAACCTGTCATTCCCCAATTAAATAAAACTTATAAATTCATATTTAAGTATGAAATGAAAATATTAACATATTTATTGAAAAAAAAAAAACAATATTAAGAAAATAAAATTTTAAAATTTAATGATGACGTATAAATGAAGCACGAGAAAAAAAACAATAATAAAAAAAATTCATTTAGATAGGTAATCAATTATACATATCAATGTTACTTATTAAAGTTACATGGTAAAACTAAGGCACAAAGAGCAAAAGCAAATATATGTATGTAAATATATATTTACATACAATCTAATATGATATTAAGGAGAAACGAACAGAATCGGACTGATCAAATAAAGAGTTAATTTAATAAGCAAATCGAAGAGAGTAAAAATCAATTATTAATTATTTCTTGTTCATATTACTTACAAAAATTTATTGTTGTATTTCATGTTTATATGTTCCATATCATCTTGTCCTGTTGTTGGGCCCAGCAAGGAACGATATTGATGACGTCGACCGTTTCTATTTTTAGAAATAAAAATCTTCAAAATAAGTTAATAATAATTATTACACTCTTCTTTAGATACAAAAGGAAAAAAAATTAAGTTAGGGTTTCCAGCACTTTAACAAACTACGATTTTAGGATTTACGTTTTTATGGATGTTAGTTATGATTGTTCAAAACTTAATAATGGCGTTATTATAATGAAATTCTTCAAAATTAAATAAGAGCAATATGTCGTGAAATTGTAGGAAGATTAAGTAAAAAAAAAACTTATTGAAAATTTTTAATTTAAGGACAATACACTATCTTGTTAGTTCATGTACTTAGTTTTTTCATGTGCAATAGGTGTATATTATTTGTTTTAATTTGATAAGCTTTTAATTAATTTGGTTTAAATTCTGAACTTTCAATTCAATTAATTTTTATATTTCAAGAAATATTGAGTTATTAAATACTTAGTTTTTTTTAACGATTTCTCAAAATGGTGGATGATGACGGAGTGCTAGCTCGGTTTCACGAGGCCAAATATTTAAATTTACGATTTTCTGGGATGATGTGCTGGATTTGACAGAATTGGTGGTGTCGCAATATACCGTATAACGGTTTTTGATTTTGTTTTTGCTAGTGGGCAATTAAAAAAAAATATTTGTCACTCCAGTAACACTGAGTTTTATCGAACTTCTTTTGACCTCTACTGAAAATATTTCTTCCTCAATTTGGAATCTTCCACAATTGCAGCACATCTACGTGCGTGATTAAAACCCTGTGATATAACCAATTATTTAACATTTTAATTATTTTAATATTTTCCTTAAATTATTACTATAACATATTACCTTTCGATAAGCAATTAGAATTGTGGAATAAAATGTATAGTATTATAGTGGTATTAATATTGTATTGTTCAGTTATTTTTTTTATATATATTTATTTCCCACTTTTATTTTATTAAATCACATTTATAACTTTTCAAACTTGGCAGGGAATTCTTTTATCAAATGAAGCTTATCACCGCTCGGCTTGGAAGGTTTTTCACAATTGAACGATGAAGAAATGTATAACATAATAAGCTATCAAATCTATAATTTTTTGTATTTCTACAATTATACATGCAATGTAACGGAGCTAAATTCTTTTGTGTTGTAGAATATCTCTTTCGGAATATTAATTAAAACGTAGTTACCAAACGAATTAGCTCTCAAAAAAAATGTAAGGAAAAGATGAGAAACAAATTATCTCATGATAGAAAAAAAACACTTGGAATAGCTAGGGGTTTCAGGTCAGTATTAGAGGCAAACATTTTCTTGAAAAAAAAATTTAAATCGTAACAATACATGAAATATATCCCATGCACAAAAAATGGTTAACAAAACGAGCAAAATAGAACAGTAAAACAACAACGTAAAATTGGCGATCACAATTTTAGGGAAAGGGAACTCATTTCACATGAACTTTTATTCCCGATAAAAGTGATTTTTTCGAGTTTTATCTCATATTCGTTCTACAAGAGATCGAATTATTTCAATGAATTAAGTGTGCAACTTCTTTTTTTTACTAAGGCAAGGCGAATTAATATTAATAATACAGGACGTGTTAAAAGCAGAGTATTTTGGTTTTACGTATGAACTCAACTTGCAAACAATAATAACAAACTCTTTATAGAAAAACAGAAGTTTCATAGACCTTGATGTGTGTGAATTCCATCTTGCTGTTTGTAAAAGTACTAGGAAACTTGGCAATTGTTATATTAAGCAAAATAGGTGAAACTATTGCTTCAGAAATTGGAATTATAATAACAAAATTGAGATTAAAAAATTAAAATTGAAAAACTGCAAGATCTGCACAATTTACACAAAAATAAATTTTTTAATTTTTTTTAATATTGTAAAACTGCTTAGGAAAATTGCAAAATGCATGGAAAATTGCACATTTGGCAACGCTGCTGATATGTATCACTACAAAAATTCCGACTTGCATGATGACCTCAAACAACTGTATGCATTACAAAGCCAAACTTTTAAGTAAGAAATGCATAGGAATAAAAAACTTTGAAGCTCAATAACTCATAATTTAGTTTTTAGCACTTGAAAAGTTTTTTTAATAGTTTTTTTGTTTTTTGTGTATATTACAGTATACTCCTTAAAAATCGATTTCGATTTCACAAGTTTAACACAGGACATAAAAAATAGCGAATATCAATAACTAATCATTTGAAAGCTGAAAAACAACTCGAAGAGTGACAGCATGAATTGATTAAAGATAAATGATGTTGAACTACCTGGCTGGAATCTACCGACAGTGGTCGAGTGTTCTAAGCGATAAAGAACTCTGATGAGTAGACCAGGAGCTCTCGAAACACATAAGTTCAATTCTCCGTGCAGTCAAATATATTTCTTTATCTATATGCTTCACATGCCTCTCTAAATACAAATATAATTAATTAAAAAGATAAATCAAAACTGATTTTAATCCAATATAATTATATTTCTTTGGTTTTTCCCTATGTTTCTCTAATTAAAAAAGACAGAAAAAGTAAATTATACATTAAAAAAAATTTATATCCGATGTATGTATTTGAAGTCAAGCAATGTATTTATTTTTTACTTTCTCATTTTCCGGATGGAAAAATAATGACAACACAGAATGTAAGAAATATGCCTGAAAAAAGTTTCATACCGTTTATGTAGTTTTTCGTTACTTATATAAAATATTTCATGCCATTAATGACGTTTTCTGTTGTATTAATGTAAGGGGTTAACGTAGTAGTTTCATTCCCATTACGAACTGTTTTTCTTTCAGTGCAAAAAACGAGTTTAAAGTTTTTAATTTGCACACAACTTAATAGAAAAAAAAATTATTTTTCTTTCGAGAGTTGAGTTTATGCATATCTTGTATGAATAGCTTATCTGATATATTTACCATATATGAAGATCAATGTGACGAATAATTCTGCATTAGTAGCTCAAATATTACATTTTTGAGTTATAACGACGTTACAGCAAATGAGCGATATACTATGTTTTTTTCCTCTGAACAATTTCCCCTATATTTTTCTCCATAATATTAATTTTTTTTAATTGGTAATATGATTAAAAAAAATGCTAAAAGCTTTTTTACTCTGTTTAAAAAATTCTAAAACAAACATTAAATATGCTAAATTGGCAACGCTGTCCTCAGTTAATGTCAAATATATGAAAAGTGCTGCTAAGTAAAAAATTTTATGATTTCTACTAGATAATAATTACAATTTTGACTTGATTTATGAACATAAAAAAGAATCATTAAAAGAGCGATAAATATAAATAATTAGAGTTTGTCTCCTGAAAAGTGCCCATGTTAAGTTCTTGGCAACTCAGACTTATTCAACTTGTAAAGGAAAATTCTAGCAAATCGCGATATTTGACTATTTTTCCTTATTTTAATTGATAATACATATATAGAGTTTTCAGCAGTATGGGATATTCGCATTGTCAAAAATCGAAAACCCTTCTCGATATGGCGTTTCTTGTAGTTTTTAACAAGTTTTTATAGAAATGAAATTATTTATAATGAATCCTGCGATTGAAATGGTATTTCTATCCCTAACTGAGGGTAAAATTGATTCGGTTAAGTTTAATTTGCTTTTAGATTAATTTAATTTGCGTTTTTGTAAATTTATTTTGTATTTGGTTCAATTTAATTAGCGTTTATGTTAATTTAATTTGCGTTGGGTTAATTTAATTTGCGTTTTGTTCAATTTAATTGGTGGTTTAAATTACTTTAATATGCGTTTGGCTTAATTAATTTTTCGTTTGGGTTAATTGAAATTGTGTTGGGTTAATTTAATTTGCGTTTTGTTCAGCTGCATTTGCGTTTATGTTAATTTAATTTACGTCCGGGCTAATTTTATTCACGGTTGTGTTAATTTAATTTCTGTTTGGGTGAATTTAATTTGTGTTTGGTTTAATTTAATTAACTTAATTAATTTAATTCGGTTAGTTTAATTTCACTTCGGGTTAATTTAATTTGCGTTTGGTTTAACTGAATTTAAGTTTGTGTTAATTTAATTTCCGTTGAGGGTAATTTGTGTTTGGCATAATTTAATTTGCGTTTGGGTTAATTTAATTTGAGTTTGGTTTAATTTAATTTAATCAAATCTTTTGATCACAAACCTGTTATTTTTTTGCAAAACTAATGCTAGAGATGCTTTCAAACCAAGATTTATTTCTAAATAACAATTTGAAAATAAAAACGAAACTATGGTTTATCGCGTTCAATATGTATAAAAGTAATATTTCGGTCTTTAAATCATAGCAGCTACAAACAAATGCTTTAGTAGACTAAAAGCACCATTTACTTAATCAACATTTTCATGCCATTTTTATTTTATTTCCATTATAGATCCGATTTAGAATCTTTACAATTTCAATTGACCTGCGAAATACCACGTATCAAGGTTAGAGCTCAATATCGTTCAACTGGTGTTTTGATTTTGGTTAAAGCTTCTGGTGCCGGTGAATATTGGGGCGAATATGGTAAGAGCCACTACTTGCTACAACAAAAATAACTAGTTTTATCTTAATATGTGTAAAAGCGATATTTATGCATTTGTTTTTGTGTTGTTGCATTTTAATTTAATTTTTTTTCCTTTCTTTATTCAGAGGGCGTCAAAGCTAAAATTTATTTTAAGGCTTTGCCGCATGAGGGACAAGATGGTCGCACTTACCTTACTGCCGAGCAAGTCAAAATGGATTTCAATGTCAAGGACATACAAATGGGTGTCGATAATATTGCTAACGGCAATTCCGTAATACGTTTGTATCAATCCAATTACCCATATAATCGTGTGTGTTTGAATTAAGCATTAATTTTCTATTTTATTATTATAATTTATAGAAGCTGCCTTGAATCTTTTCATCAACTCAAATGCCCAAGAGCTGTTGAAAGAGATGAAACCGGCTTTACGTACAAAGCTAACACTGGTCATACGTAATTTTATGGATCGTCTATTTGCGAAAATTCCCCTAGAAGAATGGGTCAATCTCAATTAGTTTTAATTAAATAATAAACGGGGAAAACTATTAAAAAATAATTGCAATTTAAGCTTAAACTAACTAGTACATAGTTTGAATAGAGATAGAAATTCGCTGAAATTACAATTTTCCAATCAATAAATTATATTTATTTATTTTTTTTTCTATAAATTTTCTATTGAAATAAATTGTTTATTAATTAATTATTTATGATAATTTTTATTAAATATCTATAGATATTATAAGTTTTATAGATATTAATTTAAATAAAATTACTAATAACAAATAATGTATCTAAATGTCCAGAAATATTTTTATGAACGTGAGACTTGCAAAGTAATATTAAAAGTATGTAAATATTAGATAAACGTTAAAAAATGGACTAGAACATTAATAGAGAGCTGTTAAATTCTTTCTGCAAAAGAACAGTGCTGGCTGCTAGACATTTTAAACCAAAAACACGTAAAATTTTAAAAAATTAAATTAATTGATCTATAATTGTCAAGTCGTCAAAATGACGTAAAATCGTAATGTCTGCAAAGGGAGGATTAGGGATGCCTGATTTTTGGAGTGACAAAAAGAGCAGACAGTGCAGCTGATGCATTAAACATATTCACCGCAGCAGGCTACCGACTACAAAATGGCAAAAATAGAATACATGTATGTATACGAAAATGATTATTTTCACAGCTACACGGCTACACGACTATATGTTGTTGTCCATGCTACTTTTGTCGTGTAGTCAAATTAAACTAATGCTAGGAACACAACTGGGACGAACGACGAATTTTCGTCCACGAATATTCGTCGCCAAAAATAAAACATGTTTGTGTATATGAAAATACACACAATAACTGCGTCGGACGAAATTCGTCATACGCGGCGAACTCTGAATAGATTTGTTTCTATTTCTTATGCCGGCGAACGACGAACAAATCAGTACCAAGTGACCATGTTTGGTTGTAGTTTTCAAGTGTTTTAGTAAATAAAGTTACTTTTTACTTTAATTATTGTTTTATTTTATAGCATTTTAAATAAATATAGATAATAATTAACTATAATAATTGGTGTTAGTTGTGTTTTTGTTAATGTTAAATTTTTCAAGTATGTATTATTTTTTTAATATGGTCACACTTTGCACACACAGTACACAACTTTCTCCATTATAACAGCTGTTACGTTTTCGTCGCTATTGTGTCTCATACGACGAATTTACATAGCGAATTTTTATCGACGAATTCGTCGTGTTGGACGAAATTCGTCGTTCGTCCCAGTTGTGTTCCTAGCATAATTTCTATTTTTCTGGACTACAAAACAAAAACAGTGTTGACAATATAACAAAATATGTAAAGCAAGTTAGTGCTTAGAAATATTTTTTATTGTAAAATAAAAAGGAAAATTGCAAAATTTCAATGTTACAATAAATGTATCGAGTTTTTAAATAATTAAATTGATATTGTTATACCCTTGTCAAAATAAGTAATTGTATTTCTATAATATTGAGTGAAGCTCATGTACATGTCTGGAATCATGTATGTTTTTCGGCTTAGGTCTCGTTTATGTATTTTTCCTCGATTATACTCAAAGTTAATTTCTATTTTTGTGGGCGACAAAGAACAAATTAGTGCTGCCAACATAATGAGCAAATAATTAGGAGCTTAATAAAAATATTCTGAAACAAGTCAAGAATACCAAAATTGTTAAAAATTAAAAAAAAAATTACGCAGTAATATCACTTTTTAGCCTAAAAATTTCAAATATATATATATATATATATATATATATATATATATATATATATATATATATATATATATATATATATATATATATATATATATATATATATATATATATATATATATATATATATATATATATATATATATATATATATATATATATATATATATATATATATATATATATATATATATATATATATATATATATATATATATATATATATATATATATATATATATATATATATATATATATATATATATATATATATATATATATATATATATATATATATATATATATATATATATATATATATATATATATATATATATATATATATATATATATATATACATATATATATATATATATATATATATATATATATATATATATATATATATATATATATATATATATATTTATATAAGTTCAAACATTTATGCGCAAACTCTAAAGAGGTAAATGAGAACTATTACAAAAACTTAAATCAGAAAATAAGCACAAGTGGCTGCTAAAGCTCGTAAGACGTAGATCAGAAAATGTGCAGACTGTTCTGTTAAATATCTTAAAGGAAATTAATTAATCGGATAATATTTCAGAAAATTTGCAGAAACATCGTGCCACAAGTCTGGTTGATTGATTGTCCGGGACAGTCTCAGATTTTAACTTACATTAGACATGGCAGAAAAATTTTTACTGGGTAAAGTCGCTGACTGATTAACAGTTGTCTCTTTTTAATGTAACAGTGTATTTATTCTATTCCAGTATTGCTCAAAATTAGTAACTTATAATAAAACAAAGTTACCCCGTGTTAAGTGTTTTTAAAAAATTCGGCATTTTTGGAGCGAAAATCGGCAAATCGGTACTTTGATAATTGTTAAACAAAAAATCCGCAAAATTCCGAAAAACGGCAAATATGGCAGGCCTGTATAGAATACAGAATATTTGGATATACAAATTCTTTGATGTGTCTTTAGGAGAAAAGATGTCAAACTGAAGAGCCTAATGCATTAAGCACATTCACCACAGCAGGATAACGACTACAAAATATCAAAAATAGAATACATGTGTATATACGAAAGTGATTATTTTCACGGCTACACGACTACAGGTTGTTGTCCATGCTTACTTTTGTCTCGTAGTCAAATTAAACTAATTTCTATTTTTGTTGGCTACAAAACAAAAACAGTGTTGACAATATAACAAAATATGTAAAGCAAATGAGTGCTTAGAAATACTTTTTATTATAAAATAAAAATGAAAATTACAAAATTTGAATGTTACAATATACATGTATTAAGTTTTTAAATAATTAAATTTGTATTCTTATACACATGTCAAGATAAATAATTTTATATCTAGAATATTGAGTTAAATTCATGTACATTTCTGGAATCATGTATATTTTTCTGCTTAAGTCTCGTTTATGTACTTTTCCACGATCATACTCGAAGTTAATTTCTATTTTTGTGGGCTACAATGAACAAATTATTGCTGCTATAATGAGAAATATGAAATAATTAGGAGCTTAATAAAAATATTCTGAAACAAGTCAAGAATACCAACATTGCTAAAAATAAAAATAAAATTATGCGGTAATAGCACTTTTTTATGTAAAAATTTTAGTATGATTTCTTTTGGCACCCACAAAATGGAATTTAAAATAATTTGTTATATTACTTTTCTCGTAAAAGCACTGTTATCTTAAAAACTGGCCGATACAACGATACTTTAGCATGTATTTAGTTTAATATAGAACCGTCCAAGCTTTAATTTGATGTGTAATTGGAAGCTGTCATCGATGAAATTCGTAAGTTATGGCACATAAAATCATTTTTAAAGTACCATAACTATCATATTTCATTGGTGACAGGTTTCAAAAATACACCAAATAAAAGCATGGAAGGTTCTCTATAAAATAAATGCATGGTTATGTATCGTTGTATCGGCTAGTTTTTAAGATAACGGTGATTCTGCGTGAAAAGTCAGTTATCAAAATACCGTGATAACTCATATCACTTAAACCTGTTCTTAATTCTAGGAGGTATGACTAATAAAAAATTAAAGATTTGAACCCCGTAACTCCAGACCCAAGAGAGACCTTCCAAAAAAATCTTTTAAAATTTTCTGGTTGAAAAAGGCTACTTCGTCATGACTTTTTGCCGAAAAAAACGTGACCAACAGATAAGCTAAAATTGCATTTTCTTTAATTCCAATATTTTTTAAATATGGTCTCGCATTTATTAAAAATAATATAAAAATAGCATTTTCCGGCATAATTGAATTTATTTTGTGATATAAAAACCAAGTTAAGTCACACTAACCATGGGAAAAAGTAATGGTTATTTTTTGGGTAAATATTTGCCAAGTGTGACCGTGCCTTTAGTCAATATTCTATTTGATTTAACAAAGAGAACATCAAAAATTTAAGTACTAAAAGTGCAATAACAATAACGAAATATTAAACAAATAAATGTATTTGCTTTAACATTTTGCGACATCTAAGTATATTTTGAATAAGCGGTTTTATTTTTATACACGTGAAACATTTCAAAGTGGCACCACTGAAATATGTACTTCTACAACAAAATGTCAGCTGTTAAGATCTATCTGCCGCTTTCAAAATAATTAAGTAGCTGACTACACGGCGACAAATGAAGCTAGCGACATTTGAAGTCGTGTATTCGTGTAGCCTGCTGTGGTGAATGTGTTTAATGCATAAAGTCTTTTGCACGCATGTGGTTGGCTCTTACCTGGTTTTGGTAAGAAGAGGTCGCGTGCCTGGTTCCCAAAGACTAACAATCGGTTCAAGTTCCGGAACTTTATATGAAATGTAACGGTATCTCTTAAATTGCGTTGTCATTGGAGGAGGTCAATTGATATAATTAAGACACTCAATGACAGGTTCTACTTTAAACAAATATTTTTAGTTTGGAAAACATCTGCTTGTACAGTGAGAGTATTTTGTTAAAATTTTTCATCTAGATTTGTGATATCGTGTCGCTTCACCGGTCACGACTCAGGAACATTTTGTACCATTTCCATTTTCACCAGTCATAGGACAAGTCGTTCAAAACGATTGGTGCAACATTTACCGCAGAGTGATTATTGAGAGACTATTAACAAGCTCCTATGCTCATTTCGTTGGGGCTAATGCAGATCATTAGGATCAGCGTTGTCACCTTTTAGATTTCAAAAAGCACTGAAACAAGTAAAAAACGCGTAATTTAAAAAAAAAGCACTGAACTTTATTTTTTTTAATTTTATTTAAAAAACTTGCTATATACCTGCCTGTTCTGTAAATCGACGCGATTTAAAACGAATCGTTTTAGAAAAATTAAATCCACTAAAAGCAAAAAATTTTCAGACTTTCTTGTAGTTTTCTATTTTTTACAGCTTAATATATCATATCCGATATTAATTCATTATATATGATCATCATAGTTATTGGTACAGGTTTTTCATAGAAATAAGGGGGTTATCATAAAGAAAAGCTGTAGCTTTTGAATCTGTTTTCATTCCTACTTAAAGACTTTTACAACACCAACGCGATTTTGTGTTAGATCAAATGGTGTGCTTGTCTACAAATGGGGTGGCCGCCCGCAATTTTTAATAGTACCAAATCTTCCATGTCCTTTCAAATAATATATTTTGAAAATCTGTCAAGAAATGTCGGAGTTGTGTGATAATTATTATATCGAGCTACCACTTTGTCCGCCCGATTTTCACTTCTATGGGATCAAACAGCAAGCAATTCATTTGAAACAAACAAAAAAGAATTTTGAAAATTGGTTCATAAATGGAGGATTATGCGATAATCAATATTCCCCGGGGAGGGGAGAATTCCCTACAAATTTTCGAAAAAAGAATTTTGAAAATCGGTTAAAATATGACAGACTTATGCTTGGTTGAGCAAATTTTCCCAATTTTTAGAAAAAACTTTATGAAAGAAAACTGCAGGCAAACCCCTTTAAAAAAAATCGGTTTACAAATGGCAGAGTTTTGATTGGGGGAGAGAATTTCCTCACCGATTTTCGAAAAAAAAAATATGGAACCAAACAGCAAGCAAACCCGTTCAAACAAAAGAAGAACTTTGAAAATCTGTTCACAAATGACAGCTAATAATGAATGCTAATACAAACATAAAAAAGTACACACGAATTCATAACCTCCTTCTTTTTTGATGTCGATTAAAAAATAAAAAAATTACAAATACTTTTTCAGGATACTTTGGCATTTTAGAGGACTTTCTATCGGGAAGCTATGTTATTTTTAATCAATACTTATTAGGAGGGGACTGAAACCTTTCGAATGATGATATCCTATGACGCGCTCTAAAGTTATCCAATCTTGAATATGACGAACATTTCTCAAAAAATGGATGAGATGACCAAATTTAGACGGCTATAAAAAGAAACCATAAAAAGTTTTGGGCTATTTCTTACGCCACGTGATGCGCACGTAAGAGTAGAATATACATATGTTTATGTATGTCAAATTTCGTGAAAACGAAAAGTTTCTGAAATCTGAAGTGTCAAACAAACGAAATACGTACAAAAACTAGTTTTAATGGGGTTCGACAAAAAAAAAAACAAAAGATGAAGCACCCACCATTGGTTGTCCGAATCAATTTTTTCATTCTTCTGCAAGACTGCAAAAAACGTGTTCAGGAAATAGTTGCATTAGCAAAGAATTTTACACTTGAAAAACATTTTTTAGAAAAAGAAATTAATTTTGGGTTTAGTGCCACCGTCAAAAAATAAAAGCACCGAAAGTTTTACTAAAAAAGCACCGAGCACTAACTCCAAAATTTTTCACGTCGAAAAGTTTAAAAAGCACTAAAAACGGTGCGAAAAGCACTGAGTTGACAACGCTGATTAGGACACTTCTACCCAAAAATCTCATAGAAATTTAAAATAATATGAAAGTCAAAACATGAGCTCCATAATCAATCAGGTTTTTTTATTTTTTTACTTTACCATTTACAGGCTTGGGGTTTCGGTGGGGAACTTTTAACTGGCACACTATTTTGCAAAATTTCTTTTCGAAAGTCAATAAAAATGAGGTATATTTTTCGTTTTGGGGTGGAAATATCCCAATTTCCTCCCCCTGTATCCGCGCCCGACCATTTTCTACATTGGCTGGCGTTTTTCCAACTCTAAGTCTAGTTGTAAGAGGTCATTGAAATTAGATGCAGAAACAACAAGAGCTACATATTGTTCTCGCAAACAATAATGGTTACTGTCAATAAAAATACGTAGGAACAAATTATGAGTGGTGACCGAGACGAACATTTGCTTAATTCACAAAACCTCTTCTATCTTTATGTATATCGAGTGTAATATTGTATTGAATACAATAGTGTAAAAAAATATCACCAGATTGCGAAATTTATATTGTTGAAACCAGTTTCGTAATCTTGAAGTTAATAAATGAACTTTGGTCAGAAAAGGCGCCAATCAGTAGTTGTTGTTTGTTCGTCAAGTTTGACATTTCTCTAGCTGAATATCACTTGTTTAAGCTTGTTAAGACAAGTCTTCCGGTCTTATATAAATGTAAGAAGTTTGATTGATGTGTGCTGAATCGCTTTAACAGATCAACAATTTTAAGATGGGATTTTTAGTTGTATCCTTATTTACAATCTATTCTGCGATTTAATCATATTAATATATACATACTTAAGTAGATACATTAACCTATGTATGTACATATGTATGTCATTGTTATAAAATTCAGAAGAAAATTATGGATTTTATAAATTTTGATGTAAACACACATGCGACATGAAATCTACATACTGGTGTTTAAGATTTATTATACATTTTTTTCTCTAAACTAAACATTTATTAAGTGCACGACATTTCATAACAAAATAAAAGTGTTATGAAGTTCTTGTGACGTTGAGATATACAGCCTTATTCTGCGTTTCGATTACGTTCCCGCATTCAGTTACGATCGAATTGAAAAATGCTATTCTGAAAAAAAAACCTAATTGAAAGAAAAAGAAGAAGAGAAGACTATGATTAAGCCGAATGCTTTTGCTATGAAACTTATGAAATAGAAACAGAAAAAATAAGAAATTTTGTAAACATTGTAAAAGTTAAATTTAGTGGAAAAAACAGTGATAAATGATGAAACTTCAATATGTACTGTGAGCAGCGTTGCCAGAATGATGATTTTATCATATTTTTGATGATTTTTAAAGCAAAATATGATTTTGATGATTTTCTTTCCGAAATGATGCTTTTCATCCTTGCTTGTTAACATTTACAACTTTTGGGAAACTCGTGAAGATGTATAAGTTAATATATATTTGTTGCATTTTTTGTGACTTTCATTAGTGATTTAAAAAAGCTTTTGCGAAAATATCATACATTTTTCATTTTAGTGATATTGATCAATTTAAAGCTTCTATGCGAATATCAGCATGTTTTCGATATTTACTAAAGTTATGTTTTCCGAGCTTCTTTATAATTTTGTGCGTGAGCTCCATTCAGCGTGAAAGGCAAGTTCGAATAAAATAATATCTTGTTTGAAAGGCTAGTAAATTACGCGTCCAGTAGTTGCGTATTTGCTTTATCGGTTAAAAAGTTACTGAGTTACAGTGGATGGAAATTAAAATTTAATGAAATTTTGAATGATTTTCAACAATTTTTGTCATTTTAGAAGCTCTTTTGTACAACAAATAATAACAAAGTTCATAGTTGTATAATCTTCTTGAATAGTGCATTCGATTTTAAACATTTTAATCCATAATGGACCGAAATCAAACAGAAATTGAAAATGCCATAATGAAAAAAAAAACTAAAACACTAGCATTTAAATTTACTATCTACTAATTACTTGGTATCGAAATATTTTCTTTATTGCAAATAGTTATAGCTCGATGGAAATATGTCGGAACTTCATTAATAGCTCCATAAAGCGGTCCAACAGTATCTGATAACAATTGAATTTAATGGCAAATTTTATAAAATTAAAACATTTTGCCAGTTTGATTAAGAAATTAGAAAAAAAAGAAAGTTTACATAAAACTATTTACTCGAGTTATTCTATTAATCGACTTAAATTACTCGAATAAGTTTTTACTCGAAATGGGAAATTTTTGTTTGATCGAGGCTACTCAGCCTCCAAAGTCAAGCGGTAAATATCTGGCATTAAACCAAATTGCATTAAAGCTCTATATTTCCTGGCTTTAAGCTTATTTTATGGTGGCTTAGAAATTTACCATACTTGACTTTTATCCTAATCAACAACCACACTTGTGCTTTTTGTTTATATTTCTCACCACCATAAAATAAGCTTAAAGCCAGGAAACATAGAGCTTATATGCTTATAAAAAGTTGTAGGGAATCTGATATGATCAGCTTATTCTACAATTCAGTTATATTTTACTTACCGAATCATCTGTTGGGATTAGAGATGGGCGCGTGTCGTGTTTTTTTTCGTGACACGAACACGCACATAGAAGAAAAATATGTCTTTGAATTTAATTTTGCTTTTTTTTTTTGTTTTTGGATTTGATTTTATGCGTGTTGTGTCGTTTTCGTGTTTTGAACATTTTGGGTGTGCGTGTTTCGTACGTGTTGGACATCCGGGACTCGTGTTCGTGTCGGGTTGGAAAAAGTCGACACGCGCCCATCTCTAGTTGGGATATGTTTTTTAATATTTGTGTTTAACTGAATATGTAATTTCGAAAAGGGCACATGTGGGCAAATAAAAAAAGTTCAGGAAATACAAAAGAAAAACGGATTATTATTATAATTTTCTATGGCAATTTTTAATTCATAAAATTTTGTTTTAAGCTGCATCTTGGGACGAACATTTAATATATCGATAGCTTATATTAAAAGCCTCTATATTAAAAATCACAACTTTTCAGGAGAACATAAAAACTGTTTAATTCGTTTATTGAGAGGTTATTTTAAAATCTTTGTTCTATAATATACTTATTTTAAAATCCACTACACTCGAAAGAAAAATCAGTCCATCCGTACTTACATTAACCCCAAGCGGTGTCAAAAGTACGGTAATCCCCGTTTTTCTGAAACCAAGTACTGAATGATTGTTTCAAGTCGGAATATTCAAGTGCAAAATACTTAATTTTAGCCTGACTGGCCTTTATTCATGTAAAAAAAATATTATTTTAAGTACTTTATACACAGTCGTACTCGTACTGTGTTAATGTTTGTTTGCTTGATGATGGCCACAAATCACTGTTCTACTCTTGTTGTTGTTTATTTTCATTACTCGGGCATAGCCGAGTCTTGCATGTAGATTCAAGCCCGCTGTATACTTGAATCAATACGCCGCGTACTTGAATCAATCCTAAACTGCGTACTTTAATCAATCTCGCGCGTGCTTGAATCAAGCCCTAATCAGGCTAACTTTCACTTATTTAATAATCCTGGAACAGACTTGAGAATTTTTATTTTTGCTACTTATATAAATTTAATATTTTTACTTACTTGTTTTAATTTAAATTTATTTTTGTTCATTCCTGGTATTGAACTTAACTCATCATGTTTTGTAAACCTTAGACAAATCAGCTAACTCGGCATAGAAAGAACGACGGCTAAAATCCAGTATAAGCCAGTAAAATCCAGTTTGTAGGCTATTAGCCGGCAGTGCACGAACTTCTGTTTGTTCGTGCACCAACAACATAAGCACAACATGCGATTGAAGCTATAGCTAACCCAGCAAACCAAAACATTTGAAAATAATATCGCATTCGAATGTTGCGAAATTATCAAAAAATGCAGATGATCTCAGTTTAAATTAGGTTTATTTAAATAATGTTTTAGGATGTAGAGGGTCTTGCATTCGTAAAAAGCAACTGTTGTAAGATAGAGAAATACAAAAATTACGAAGGAATTGCAAAAAAATTGCTTTTATATTAATACCATATATTCGGCGCTCAAAAAGTGAGACGGCTTAAGCAGAACGGCTTAAACAGAGAACAAATAATTTGAAAACATACACTAAGTAAATTTTTCAAAATTTTATTAAAAATTTGTTTAGGCTTCGTGGTCGCTAAACCATCAAAAAGACAAAATCAACAGAAAGCAAAAGTGACCGCTTGAAATATTTGGAATAAATAACACTAATCAACAAATTGTCGAAAAAAGAATTAAACTGACATGGCTCTACGTGGTGTGCAATTTCTTAAGGTTCCTGATTAAGGATCTGAAATTAATAAAAAATACAGCACGTTCAGATTTTGAGTTACGAGTACATGCTTACATGCTATATGTAAGTATTAGTGATATTCGCCTCTTTCATGATATTCGTATTCGTATTCGCCAAATTCAAACGAATATTTTTTGAATACGTTCCAATAAAAAATACTGAAAACTAAACAAAATATATTAATTTTTACTTAAAAAAATTTGTCTATAAAGGGTACCCTATACTCACATACTTGTATGACATACATGCCATATTGGACGGATTCACTGACTGTGTATGGTTAAATTTTTTTAATGACATACATGTTGGACGAATATTAAAAAGTTTTAATAATTTCTTCTTTGCTCACACATTTCATATGGTGTAAGGGGAAGAGTGACATATTTGAATGTAAATATCAAAGGAAAACGTACAAAATTTAGATTTTTTTCATATACAGAGACATATTTTTTTAAATTATTGATATTTTTCAATTCAAATTTGATATCACAATTGGTTTTGTTGCAATTTTATCTAGTTTGAATATGATTGAAAATTGAAAATTTTTTTCAGTTCTTTGAAAAAATTTAAATAAATGTTTGTCAGTTTCCCTGAACAGTGTGAGGAGAAAAACTGACAAATACCAATGTTTGTCAGTTTTCATGTATGTCAATCATGTATGCGAGTTTATTGGGCCCTTAACAATAATCTTCTTTTAGTAAAGAAAAAAGAAACAAAATATATTTCACAACGACATGGTATTTAAAAAGTAAAGTCCTGTTAAATTAATTTATTAATCATGTTAAAGTAATACTCAAAGCTCAGTAGAGGAATGTTGAACTTCAAAAAGAAAAGTTTGGAAGTCTTTTCTCAATCAAGCCTATTGCGCTGCGCGGTGTGTAAATAAGCTCTGCACCACTAAACATTCGCTCGCTCGGAACACTCGCCGCTGGTGTCACTAAATGTTGCCTGGGTATAGGTAAAAGAAGCTCGTATTTTCTCTTATTTACTTTCCAGCAAAAATTTAAAAAAGTGGTATTCAGGTGCTAAGTTAATAACATCAAATTCCGCCATCGGAATACAATAATAATTTTAAATACCTATTGTATTGTGACAGTTTTTCTCAATTTATTATTATTGACGCAAAGGGTAGATTTTTTAACCGACTTCAAAAAAGAAGGAGGTTATCAATTCGTGTGTATGTTCTTTTTTTACTTTTTTTATGTTTGTACACGCATAACTCTGTCATTTGTGAACCGATTTTCAAAATTCTTGTTTTGTTTGAAAGGGTTTGACAAAAATTGGTCCGAAAATTTGTCGAAAATCGGAGGGGAGGGGTCCAATAATTCATCTTAAAATGGTAGGGGAAAATTTTCTCCCCCCCCCCCCCCATCCATAACTCTGTTATTTTTAGCCGATTTTCAAAATTCTTTTTTGTTTGAAAGGGTTTGCTAGCAGTTTGCGCCGATAATTCTTTTCGAAAATGGGAGGGGAAAGTTGCTTCCCTCTACACCACCCCCCCAATCCATAACTGTGTCATTTGTGAACCGATTTTCAAAATTCGTGTGTTGTTTGCAAGGGTTCGCTAGTTGTTTGACCCACAGTTATTTTCGAAAATGGGAGGGGGAAACTTACTCCCCACCCCATGCATAACTTTGTCATATGTGAACCGATTTTCAAAATTGTTTTTTTGTTTGAAAGGGTTTGACTACAATTTTGTTCCATAGTTTTTTTTCGAAAATCAGTTGGGAAATTTGCTGCAAACCCCCCTTGCAGGTTGGTACCATAATTTTTTCCCCTTTACCCGAAATATTGGTTATCGCATAGCTCCTCCGACTGGGCCGACTTCCAAAATTCTTTTTTTGTTTGGAATGGTTTGCTTAGAGTTTGGTAGCATAATTTTTCTACGAAAATCGATGGGGCAAGTCTTCCACGCCTCCACCCAAAATATTTATTAGAGCACAATTCCTCCATTTGCAAACCGATTTTCAAAATTGTTTATATGAAAGGCCATCAAGTATATTGCTCTTTGTACAGAAGTCGCTTTTTTTTTGCCAGAATTATTTTTAAATTTAATTTGAAATATTAAGTGGTACTAACTGTTTAGATTGAATATTCGTATTCGAATTCGGCGAATATTGTTTCATATATTCGTATTCGCGAATATTAAAAAATATTTTTGCGTATTCGTTTCGGAGACAAGATTTCCTTTCTTCTGAGTGCTATTTTGTTTATAGTTTGAGTCAGAGTAAATGAGTTTTATCGTAAGGAAGTTAGGAGTGCTCAGAACGGGCGAATTTTTAGTGAAGCGGGGTTTATTTGCACACTGCGACGCACTAGGCTTGAAGGGGAGAAACTTTTCAAAACTTTTAGTTTTTAATTTCAACATTCCTACACTGAGATTTGATTACTAATTTGAATTGATATATATGAAAAAACGTGTAATTTTTTTTTTAATTTTAGTGGTAAAATATATTTTCTTTGTTTTATACTTTACTAAAAGATTATTATTTTAAGTTAAAACAAAAGTTTTTTAATAAAAATTATTAAAACCCAATATTTTTGGTTTATTTTGCTTGTTTAATTTTTATGAGTTTTTTTGAGGTATTCGCAAAATATTCGCAAACTAAAGATAGAAGTACATAACACGCGTTGCGCGCATCAACGCGTTATAGACTTCTGTCAAAAAAGTTTAAATAGTATGTTTAGATAAAGCAAGTTACACAAATAAGTTTGAAACGCCTGTGCCGAAAAAGTTCAAAAACGTTCAACTTTTTCTCACGTTAAGTGCGTTTTGAATGAAAATTTAACTATTACACATATATTTTTTGCAAACTATGGAAACAAATCGAATTAGAAGATTAAAAAGAAACATTAAATGTAAAAAACAAAAAACCAATAAGCAAAGGCTGAAATTGTATAAGAAAAATGCCTCCAACGCGTTGGAAAAGCACTAAACGCGTTGCCGCGTTTACGCGTGCTATGTACCTCCACCTTAATCGCTTGAGTTTGGCGAATATGAATGTCCTAAACTAGTCAAATATTCGTGAATACGAATATTCGTAACATCACTATTATGTATAATAAAGTTAATTTTTGTTTAAGTGTCATTGTCATACCCTGAGTTACGCAAACAACGCAGATGTATAATTGAATTTCTATTCTCCGTATGCAAGTCATTCATTTCATTACGAAAACTTAAAAAGTTTTCTAAATTTTATTATTGTGACAATTATTTGGCATAAAAACTAAATATTTCATATTCATTGATTAATAAAAATAGAAAAATTATACAATTTTATCAGGAACTGTCGTCAGTTGTAGCACTTTAAAACCCTTAATTAAATTTTTTTTTTTGATACGGTATGCTTGTCATCGGAGCTTGGAATAAAAAAAAATATTATAAAATAAACTACAAAAAACTGTTTCCAAAATTATTAACTAAATATTTACTTGTATATTAAGGAAATATTAAATTAAGATATGGACGCACTATAATTTGAATTGCATCGCTTCTAGTGAATAAAATATATTCACCACAGATTTACCACAATTTAAAAAAAATTTTAGTCTTAAAGGATATAATTTAAATAAATCAACGAAGTCTAGCACGCGCATAAAGGACTCCGTACTTATCTTGGAACACCTCTTAATATGAAACTTAAGTTTATTTTAAGTACTTGGTATTGCATCGGCTATATTTCTTAATTCTAGCAACCCACGGATTCCGTAGTCCCAAATTTGCTAACGAATCGCAAAATAAACAGCCTCTAGATGAAAAACCGAAATACTCGTTGACGACCTTTGCATATCAAACTAGGATACTGGAACGTAAGAACGCTAAGAGACCCTGATAGTATATCCACTGGTATGAACGCTAAGTATTTGCAAACAATACATAGCTATGCCCCTACAGAAGATGCTACAAATGATGTTAAGAACTCATTTTACAGCCAGATTAATGCAACATACGACACAGTACCACGCGGAGATATTGTTATCGTAATGGGTGATCTAAACGCTAAGGTTGGCTCTGATAATGAATCGCTGAAAAACGTAATGGGTAGGCATGGCCTGGGAGCACGAAATGACAATGGAGAACGTTTTATTGACTTCTGCAACGCTAGAAAGCTTGTAATCGGCGGAACTCTCTTTGCACATAAAGACTGTCATAAGGTGACGTGGCTATCTTCTGACCGATATAAAACGGCAAACCAAATTGACCACTGTGCTATTAGTCACCGGCTCAAAAAATGCCTACTAGATGTCCGAAGCAAGAGAGGAGCAGATATTGGCCAATCTCGAGACCACTATTTAGTTGTAGCCAAACTACGTTTATGTACTGCAGCAATTAGAAAAAACAGGCCGAATTTTCGTCCAAGAAAATATGATGTCGGTCGCCTACAAATCATAAGCGTTCGAAATAGTTTTACAGCACAACTGCGCCATGCTATGAATGCTAGAAACATCGAGCCATCGAACTCGATTAATTCCAAGTGGCATTACATTAAAAACACCATCAGAGCTTGTGCCGATAACACGATTGGACCAGCCCCAAAAGGAAGACAAGTATGGATGTCTGATGATACTTGGAGCACAATTGTTGAACGTAGAGATTTAAAAGAAATATTTAATACCTCTGAAAATCCTTATGAAAAGAACACATTAGAAGCTGAATACCACAAGCTTCATTAGACGGTACAGCGTGCAGTGCGTCGAGATAAACGCAGGTACATTGACTCTCTGGCACAAGAGGCCGAAAAGGCAGCAAAGTTCGGAGACAGCCGAACAGTTTTTCAAGTTACAAGAAAGCTTGCTGACCAAAAAATGCGTACTGAACATCTTATACGTGATCTGAGTGGAAATCTTCTCTGCACTGATAATGAACAAATACAAAGATGGAAAGAGCACTTTTCCTTCATATTAAATAACATTATTGATCCTGCTTCCGATCCACCCATGTCCATAACTGCAAGTAGCGGCCCAAGATCTGGGGTTAGAACTGCACCTCCCAGTCTTACAGAAACTGTAGCAGCTATAAAGCAACTTCCAAATGGTAAAGCCGCTGGCACAGATGGTATACCAGCTGAAATATATAAATGCGACCCAAGACTTACAGCTGAGTTACTGCACCCACTTATAGTGGAGACGTGGGAGGTCGAATATTTTCCGGAAGAGCGGAAGGATGGTATTATAGTGAAAATTGCGAAGATAGGTGATCTAAAAGATTGCAACAACTGGAGAGGTATCTGTGTTTTACCAACCATTGCAAAGCTAATTGCAAAAATAGTCCTCAATCGCATAAAGGAACACTTAGAAGAAACTACCAGCTCCTGTCAAGCTGGTTTTCGTAGTGGATACTCCTGCGCGGATCACATCAATACGTTGCGCTTAATTATTGAGCAGTGCGTGGAATTCAACTCCTCACTTCATCTTCTATTTATAGACTTTGAAAAAGCATTCGACAGCATCAACCGGGAGTACATATGGTCGGCATTAAGAAGAAGAGGCATACCCGAAAGGCTTATATCTTTGATAAAGGCGAGTTATAACCAGGCCAGATGTTTTGTTCTACACAAAGAGAAACTCTCAAATCCATTTTATGTTCAAAGTGGAGTACGTCAAAGATGTATTTTATCACCTCTCTGATTTCTGGTAGTGATGGAAGATGTCCTGAGTGCAATAGAGAACAGAAGAGAAGGAATTCAGTGGCAAATCAACAACAAATATTTAAACTACCTGGCATATGCAGACGATATATGCTTGCTTTCGCACAGACTTTGTGATCTTAAACGTACAACGGTAGATCTCCAAGACAAACTGAGACATACGGGCTTAAGAATAAACACCGGTAAAACCAAAGCACTCAGTGTAGGAAACGATATGCCAGCGTCATTAGCTATAGGGGACCAAATATACAGCTATACTCCCCATTTTTTCTACCTGGGATGTGAGATTGATGCAGATGGAGGGTCTGACTTAGATGTAGACACTAGAATCAATAAGGCAAGAAAATCAGCCTACGTAATAAACTAAGAATTTTTGAAGCTAATGTAAAATCGGTGCTGTTATATGGATGCACAACATGGAAAGTTACCACTAGCATCACACACCGCCTGCAAACTTTCGTCAACCGCTGCCTCAGAAGAATACTTATATTTTCTGGCCAAGAACAATTTCAAATACCGCACTGATGACGAAATCGCATCAAATACCACTGTCAGCAGAAAATTCGTAAACGTAAGTGGCAATGGATCGGACATACGCTACGACGTAATGATAATAACGTGGCTAAACAAGCTATCCGTTGGAACCCCTTTCATCAGGCAGGCCGACAAGCTGGTAGACCGCGTACAACGTGGCGACACTCCACTGAAATCGAAATGAACACCCTTGGCGTTTCATGGAACGAGTTAAGATCAACGGCACAAAGTCGGGTCCGATGGCGATCGGCGATCCAATGGGAGTTAAAGGAACACATATATATAATCGATGAACAACTTTTGATTTTATTTACAATTAAGTGAGGGAACTCAATTGACAAAAATATCACAATTTTCATACGAAACACATACACACAGATTAAAATGTTACTGTTATATGAAAATCATAATTTTTATCAACTAAGCTCCCTCATTTAATTGTAAATAAAATCAAAAGTTGTTGATCGACTAGGAACATATTTACCTAAGTGTCTATGGTAAAATCGCGGAATTATTTTTAAAAATAATGTGGGATGTTATTGTTGTCGACTTTCGCATTTTTGTTTAACTGAAGAAAACAAACTGTTCTCCAGTTATGTTAAAATATGTTGTGCAACTGCTTCCTTTTTTGATAAAACGAAATATCTCGAAAACCAAAACTAAAAACTACAAAAATAGCGTTACGTAATATGTGAATAGCCCCTAAACAGCTGTAGAGAGTACGTTTAGCGTTCAAAGAGCACGAGCTCGCATCCCAGCCGTGTCCAGCGCGGGTTCATATCGCATGAATGCAAAAACGGGTTAAAGTCATCGAGTTTTCATCTGTCATAAGCACTCATTTGAATGACGAGCAGTTTATTTAAATGTGAACGCATGATCTCCAATGACATGCTAATATTAAAATCCTGCGTTTTTCGCCCGAATGTGAACGCATGCAGTATCATTAGAGCCCATCCATGCCTTACGTCGTTTTTTTTTTTTTTTGCATGTCTTTTTTTTTGCTAGGGCCCTCCAGAATGATATTTAAACGCCAAGCCAAGCGGCGCACAGTGGCTCATGAAATGAATTCGTTAGCCAAATTTTAAAAATTCGAACACCATTTGATAGCAAACATATCTAAAGTAAGGTATTCTAAAAATTAGGTCAAAATATTTGTAATTATGGGCGTAGCATGCGGCTAAACACAAATATTGTATATAATTTTAGACAAAATGTGATCTATTAATATTTGATCAGAAAGAAATCATCTGTACCACTGCTGTCACTGTATTGTTTATAATTGAGGTGTTATAAATATTTTTTAAACTACTATATTTTTTACAAATTTAAATTTTAGAGGAAAACTAAACCACCAAGAGAAAGGTGAAAATGTACTCTTTAGCCCCATATACACTTATGTACTAAAAATTGGCGGTATAGGACTGCGGGAAGCGGTACTCCCAATACAAAGAAATTAATAATAAACTGCTATCTCTAAAATTATAAAAGTAAGAGTTTTCTAATTTCGTACCAGTAAATTTTAATGCAAGATACGAAGCTAGGTAAAAAACTGACGTGAGGTGCGAATGAAGTGGTACTCCCGATACAAAGTAATCAATAATTACCTGCTATTTGGAAAGATATAACAGTAAGAGTCTTTAAATTTGGTATGAACTAGTTCAAAGCTATGTAAAAAACTGACAGGTTAGGTGTGGGGAAAGGAGTGCTCACAAAACAAAGTAATTAATAATTCCCAGCTATCTGGAAAGCTATAAAAGTAAGAATCTTAAAAATTGGTATCGCTTGATTTTGAAAACAAGATACGAAGTTATGTAAAAAACTTATGGGGTTGGTGCGAGGGAAGTAGTACTCCCCATACAAAGTAATCAATAATTACCCGCAATCTTGAAAAATATAACAGTAAGAGTTTTCAAATTTGGTGCAATTTAATTTGAAGAATTTTGAAGGAGTTCGGTTAACCGATTAATAAAGTTTTTTAATAAATCAAGTAATTTCAACAACCAAAAATTCATAAACTATTTACTGTTTTGAGTTTACTAGTAAAAAAAACCGTAACATAACAAGCATAACAATTCTTGAACTAAATCAAACAAAAACATCATAAATATATATATTATTATAAAAATAACAAGTATCGCAAACTTGTTATTTCAATAGTTAAGGAGTTATTTCAATAGTTAAGGAGATCTTCTAAAAGAATCTTTCAGAAAAATAATTTGGGTTAAATGTTTATGACTAAGCGATTCTTTTCTTTAGTTTTGGTAAAACTTGACATGGAAAAATCCTTTCACTTATCGTAGATCTTGAAGAAATTGAAAACAATCCATAATACAGAACTCCAACTTCTCAGTCCATTTCCTCGATTTGTCTGTTTTAATTTTTTCAGCTTCTTAGCACCTCTAATTGTTTCGGTTAATTCTGTTAATATTTCTCGTATTATATTGATAGTTTCTTCTATTGTTAGATGCTCTTCTGACTCATACTGGCAGAGCTCAGCGCCGAACATTCTGCAAAAAGGTTATTTCTGAATTCCTTAGTATCTGTTTTTGTACTGTATTTTAAAACAATATTTCTAGAAGGAAATACTCCTGAGTGGAGGTATAAACTAATTGAATTCGACTACGACATTTTTGTAATATATTAAAAACAGCACGCTATATTTTTCTTTAATCTAATATAAAAATGTCGTAGTCGAGCCTAAAATCGCCAAACACGATAAGGGCCATTATCTTTAAGCCTAGCAAACATTGTTTCGAAATCCGGCCATTAGTTTCAGAGAAATCGTAAAAGTTTGAGCGTAAAAATTAAAAATGTCATAAAAAATTTTAAAAAATGTCCCACTAAATTGTGAAAAAAATCAATAGTTGTGCACCACTTGCAACTTAAAAGGGCTCATTTCCCTTGCCATGTATTTAGGCTACGTAATACTGGACAATATATGGGACCGATGGTGTATTTTTATTTTTCTATGGATTTTAAACACAAAATTTTTTAAATCGTTTATGAAATTTTTAATTTTTATGCTCGAAATAAATAGCTTTTTAATATAGTTACAATTGAATTGCAAATAGATTTTTCAAAAGAAACAGTGTAGGATTCATCTGTTAAAGATTTTTATAACAAAATTAAAACTAACTAGTTGAAAAGAAAAGAGAAGAAATCGCGTGTTATTTAATCGACCCGTGCTAAATTTTAAGGGTAGACATTAATAAGAACAATGACTACATAATTCAACGATTAAAACTTGCAACTTAAATTGCGTGATATCAATAAAGTTACAAGCAAAATGAAAAAATTATTATAAATTTGAAAAATGTATGTGCGCATGAATGTATGTAGACAAACTCTTGAAACGACACAAAAAAAATTATAATTTTAGTAATAAATATTACGATACACGCGGCTACTAAACTTTTTGGAAATTATTCCCTTAAGTTAATTTTAACTTCACATACAAACTGTTTGTTGCAAGTTAAACAACCAGATTTCGTTCTAAAGAATTATGAGTGAACATACAGAAAATTAAATAGATTTGTTTCTTTTCGAATAAAGTTGGGAAATTTTGCAAAGATAATTTCCAATAGAATAATTCATTGAGTTCTGCTAAAAAGAAAATATTTACGGGGATTTTAGTACTGCTGATGTAGATGTTGCTGCCGATTAAGCTCAGCAAATTCCAACTATTTACTTACTGCTGATGCTGCTGCTACAGTCGCTGCTTATATTTTAACTCCGATTATGTAGCATGTATTTGTGACAGGCATGGAAAATAAAGATTTTGAAATGGTACTGAAACTCAACTTGAAATGTATTTTTCGGCATAAAAAGTATAACAAGGCAAAAAAAATTTATTCTTGACATGTATTACATTAGAGCAGGGATGCTGGAATTCCTTTACCAATAATTTCTAAATTTAGACAAAAATTATGGCTAAAAATTAGCCAAAAATGGCTAAGCGAGATCGAATGCAAAAATCATGAGTGTTAAGCAAAAGTAAGAAAGTAATTCATATATTATATTTTACATCAATTTGAAAAGATTTTTTTAATTAAATAGAACCCTATGGATTGCCATTATTGCGCTCACCGAAGTTTTTTCTTTTTATTAGCAAAAATTTTAACAGCTATTTTTGTCAATCTTAAGAAGTTTGTTGGGTATAGAATTGTATTTCTACCGCCTATTGATTGCCATTCATTAGCCATTATTGCGCTCACCGATGAAACACTTTTCCGTGGTGTTTGCCAATTTTGAAAAGTTTGCTGGGTTTAACTTCTGAATGCAAGTATTTCAGAAAGCGACAGCCCCCGTTTCTCAATTGTTTTTTTGCCCCCTATCGACTGCCATTAGCTATTATTCGATTGCCATTAGCTCTTATTGCGCTCACCGATTTTTAAAAATGGTTAAAAGCTTGCTGGGTATAACTTCTGAATGCAAGTATTTCAGAAAGTTTCAACCCCCTTTTCTGAATTATATTTTTGTGTCCTACCGATTGCCATTAGATATTATTGCGGTCAACATAGATTTCTATTTTTATAAACGTCAATTTTTAAAAAGTTTGCTGTGTATAACTTCTGAATGGATGAACGAATATGAATGTAAGCAAAATACCTTGTTTTCATCTCTGAAAATGGCTTGAGGTTTCACCAAAGTTTGTTTCTTTTCATGCGTGCGAAAACAATAACATATGGCTCTGTTGTATTTTTTGGTAGTAAATAAGTGTTCATTTGCAGCGTGTTTAAATTTTGAAATATTTTTAAAAAAAATTTTTTAGAAAAAATGGCTATATTAAAATAAAAGTGGCTAAAAAAATAGCTAATGGCTAAATTAACTTTTCTTCTGGGTAAAGCGGATGCAAAATGACTAATTTAGCAGGAAAATTGCTGAATTGGCATCACTGTATTAGGGTGTCCATATTTTGAAAAAATTCGATTTTTCCCGGACTCACATCAAGTTTGATCAGAATTGATACAAAAAAACATCCTGCCTAGTTTTCAGATCAATCGGTTGGTGGTAAGACGTGCCGCCAGCCCGCTCAAATTTAGGAAAAACCATAATTTTTTCTTTTCTTGTCCCATAACTTCAAAATTATTAATTTCACAATAAAGTTTTACAGGACGAAAATGTTGCTTTTGAAGTTTGCAACAATTGCCTGTAAATCTAATAGTTAATAAAATATATATAACATTTTCAAGCATCATTAGCTTATTTTAATGGTAAATTCGTCCTCCCAGCTCATGACAACTAAAACACAAAATTACAAGGTTTTGGAATGGAGCAACTGAAAGTAGTTTCTTATGTAATTTGGGGCACTGAATTCGAATCTGAAGTCGGTTTTTTGATCTAGTTTTCGAGATATACAATTTTTCAAAAATGAAGCAGTTGCACATTAGAGTTGTGATGTTTCGATATTTCTTAATACTCGATACTTATTAAGTATTGATTCAATACTACTCAATAGTTTAACGGTTTACTTGAATTGAATTTATAGGTGAAAATCATATTTTATTAACTTCTTAACATTGAAATACTCATTTTTATTATATTTTACATGGTTTTAATTAAATAAAAGTTATATTTGTAATTCAGTAATTTCTTGTGCTTTAAATTTTAATTTTTTTATCAATTTCAGGCATACTTTTCAATATATTTTGCTAGAAAACACAACTCTGAAAATATTGATTAACTACTTTTTAGTATCGATTACTCAAAAAAGGACCAGTATTGAGTGCTCAATACCCAAATACTCAATACTTTTAAAACTCGATTGCACATCAAATGTTAACATAACTGGATAAAGGGTTCCCCTATTCAATTGACACAGATAATCAAAATTCGAAAACAATATTATCTTTAAGTCGCACCAATATTGTTTTGAAATCAGCTCAGCAGTTTCAGAGATATAGTGGAACTTGTGTCAAAAAAAATTTTTTTAATCAAAATTTAACATTTGCAACCATTCAGAAAAAAGTTTTTTTAAAAATCAGTATTTTTGCATTACCCAGCAAAAACATTTGGCATTTTTGTAATAGTAGTACTCTTTTAATGGGCTACAAATTAATGGGTGGTACTTATTTCTCTTATTACTATACTCCAAATTAGAACTACTACTTATAAATTAATAAAATTAGCACGAATTTATCGCATTACTTGAAAGTAACTATAATTTGTTGTCATATCTTAATAAAATAAGTAGATGACCACTATTTAGCTTAACATGTATTTGTATATGAAAACTAATTTTTGGTGCTTAAACTTATAAGTCAACAATAGCTGAGTAAGTAAAGTACTTGACTTCAAATCTGAAAGAGCCCGGATCGTATCCAAGTGTATACAAAAAAAATTTAATTTTATGTTGTTTATTTTACCACATATTTTTTAGCTTTAAGTACGTCAAATAATAACTAGTTAATTGCTGTGACAATGTAAATACATTTTAAGGGGTATACTTTATTTATTGAACTGCTCAAATAAAAATAAGTAGTTACGGAGCCAATTTGTAAGTAGTTACGATATAAATCCTCATATACTTTTTTGCCTACCAGTAAGCAAAGTTTTTGCTAGGCAACATATAGAAAAGCATATTTCAAACAAAACAAGCCATATTTTATTAAATTTCATTACTTATCCTAGATATTCCATTGAGGTGTTATATTAAGGGGCACAAAATTGCCTTTAAAATAACAATATTCAGAGGTCAACTGATGCCAAGCTTATGTGCGTGGGCGATTTTCTCGAAAAATTATATTTTTTAAATTCTTAAAAAATATATGTTAATGATGGACTCCTTCTCTCTACTTTCACAAAGTATAAATCTGGGATTCGAAATAGTTCATTAGTTATTGAGAAAAATGTTGCTCAATAATATACTAAATTATGCTGAAAATAATTGTAAAAAAATATATATTATTTGTGTAAAATTTTTTCAATAACTCATCGAGTCCCACATTTATACTTGGTGGAAGTAAAGAGTAGGAGTTCAACATCAATATACATATATTTTTTTTTAATTTCTAAGAATACCATTTTTTGAGAAAATTGGCCGCAGATGTAAGGTTAGTATAGTTTGACCTTTAAATATTGAAAAATAAAATCCTGACATATATGTAATTTTAAAGGCCATTTTGTGTCTTTTAATATAACAACTCAACGGACAATTTAGGATAAGTAATTTAAAATATATACATAATTGTGTGCAGTCAGTTTAGTAAATTTTCGATGAACTTTACCATTTTCAAGTCGCTATATTTTGCGAAGCAAAAAAACTAGTGAGCCAAGATTTTGCACTACTGCTATTAATCACCAAGGCATTATGTGTACCAAATTTTATCAAAATGTGTTACTTCTGTTGGTTAATGATAATAATTCTCAAAATTAAAAAATATATATATTTTATATTGCTTAAGGTTCTTCTTAATAACTCATAGACTATTTCGAGTGCCGGATTTATACTTGGTGAAAGTAAAGAAAAGTAGTAGTTCATCATCAACATATATATGTTTTAAGAATTTTAAAAATATCATTTTTCGAGAAAATCACCCGTGAACATAATAATAATTTTTGAATATTGCAAGTAATTTAAGAGCCATTTTATGCCCTTTAATACAGCACCTTAATTGAATATATAGGACGAGTAGTTTTAAATATATACATAATTTTGTGAAGTTAGTTTAGTAAATTTTTGATAAATTTCCCCGTTTTTAAGTCGCGATATTTCGCAAAACATGGAACTAAGATGTTTTACTAATAGTAGTTTCGTCAGAGGTATCATTCGTACTAAATTTTGTTAAAATCTAAAGCGGCAAGGAAAAGTGTTTGGTTAGTTTTATTTCTTTTAACCCAACTATTAGATTTAGAGAAAAGATGTTAGGATATGAATTGTTGCAAACTACACAAGCAATATATTCTTCCTACACTTTTTTGTGAATTTAAAATTTTTATAGTTATGAGGCAAGAAGCAAAATGTTATGGTTTTTCCTAAATTTGAGCGGGCTGGCTGGCAGCACCGTCTTACCCCCAACCGATTGATCTGAAATTTTTGCAGGATAATTTTTTATCAATTCTTAACAAACTGGAGGGTGAGACTGGGAGAAATCGAACTTTTTCAAAATTAGGGTCACCCTAGAATTACATCCTTCACCACAGGTAGAAATAGTAATGGTTTAAATAGCCATTGACATTAGAATTTTCGATTAGTAGCTAACATTTTCTATATGTGGTTGTCTTGTAGAAGCGGTCTACACTTCACGAGATATCCGAGGTCAAAAGTTATAAAAATCAACATTTTGTGAATATATCGCTTTCTGTCCTGAATACGACTTTGGATATTAAAATATGTTGAAAATAATATTTCCTACAAATTTTGTATACAGCGATAAACCGTTTTGAAGATAGAGCACATCTTCACTAATCTTGGACCGTAACCCGTCTTAAAATTAAACAATTTCTGTTTATGACGCCATATACTGGAACAATTTCGCTTCATCAATTCAATGAAACAATTTCATTAGATTTTTTCACAATTCTAATTAAATCTCACGAATATTGTGAAAGAATTTCAGTGGAATTGTTTCATTAAGTTTTATAGTTTCGATAGAAAATTTCATTGGATTTATGAAAACTTTCGTGGTATTTATGAAAGACCGATCAAGTAAATCACATATATGTATATTAAAGCGACTCACAGAAAAAAAAGTTAGCTAACCCCCCCCCCCTCATATTAAAGATCGGTCTTTTTAATGAACTTTCCCAAAACATGACCGCCCCATCGATGACCGCCCGTGAGCTGGTACGTGTCTAACAGAGGTCTATTTTTTTAGTTTTTTTTGCATATTTTGGTATTTTGTCCCAAGACAACATATAAAAAAAATTATATCGCTTGAAAGATCTTTTCAAGCTGCATCCAATGGTGCATTAAACTTTATCATTCATGCCATCATCAATGCGTTATTCCATAAAAACCACGATTTTTGAGCGTTTATCAAGAAAAATAATTTTATATGTTTGTTGTTGTTCCACTCTTTCTTATTATTATCCACTCATAGATAATGTGACCATTTTTCATTTTACTCAAACCGGGGCGCCGCACACTGGGAAAAAGGCCAATCTAGCAGCGGAAAAATCATATCTTCCAAACTAACAGTCTGATCCACTAAAAATGTAAAAAGTTAGTCAGTTATTTTGAACACAGTATGCGGCGCTATATGTTGTTACATAAGACCAATTTTACCAATAGAATTCTTTAGTCGTCGCACAGCTTATATCTTCTAAATTAATTGTCTTCCACAAAAAATTTATGAATGAATTATAGGAAAGGATAAAGGCTTAAAGATCTGTAAAAAATTAGGCAACCATTTTCTGCACAGTGGGCGCGCGCTACATGTTGTTGTAAAAGTCCAATTTTACCAATAAAATTCTTAAGTTTTCGAAAAACCCATATCTTCCAAACTAATAGTCCGATCCACAAAATATATAGATAAGTTATAGCCAAGAATATAGGCTATAAATTCTGTAAAAATTAGATTGCTAATTTTAACAATGTGGATGCTATATTTTGCTATATAAGACCAATTTTACCGATAAAACTCTTTAGTCGTCGGAAAGCTTATATCTTCAAAACTAATAGTCCAAAAAAAAGTGTTTATGAATTATAGGAAAAGCTATAAAGTCTGTAAAAAATTAGGCAGCTATTTTTAACACAGTGTGCTAAATACACACAACCACAATCAGTCTGACTATAAAACCACAATCTTCAGTCTGACACAATCAACACACACATAATCTGAATATTTAACCACAATCAGTCTGACTGTCAAAAAATCTTCCACAAAATTTTCTTCCAAATAAAACGTAACATAAATAATTTGCAATAAAGCAAATTTTTCGCACTTCTTTTTCTTTATTTAAGCCGGCAAACAAATACACAACTGTTTTTGTTATTACTATGTTTGTTTGTGCAAAAGACAACTCTGATAAAATGAAAAATGTGATTGCTTAGGAAATTTCCTAAAAATGACGAATACCATAATACTGTCAAATTTCCTTACGTATTATATGACAAATCATAACAATTTGTTTTCACACTGTTGGATTTTTACATAAGATTTGAGTTTTTGACAAGTATTAATACTAAATCTAATAGTCTGAAGGCCGCTTAACTGAAATGTTTGTATGCTACATCACGATTTAAAAAAGTGGACAGTGCCACGCCCATGCTAAGTAATTATCCTTTTTTATCAACTTCTACTAAACCCGTTCTTGTGAAACTTTGCATACACATTTAGTTACTATTACAATAGAACATTATGGTTGAAAAGTGAGCTGTGCGACGCCCATGAAATGTAAATATTTATTTATACTTCTACTTTACCGATTCTTAAGAAACTTCGCACACAATTAGTTCTCGTGAAAGTACAGCATTATGATAAAAATGTTGGGCAGTGCCACGCCTATTTTGTAGTCGGTTTTTTTGCAAGAATTATTTAGAATGACAATACCTTTGAAAATATGTGACATAGATTCTCTTTCTAACTTTTCTTGGAGCAGTCACTACTTGCTTCACGTTGATTTACGGGACGCCCTGCATTTGAACTTATATACATATTTTTTATACAAATCATCACTGATTTATTATTTTAATTCGCACAAATTCAAACGTCACCCATGCTGAATATACAATTTTTGCCGATGTGTTGAAGAAATGTGTTCCAATCACTCCAACATCTCTTGAGTTGCTATTCTCTCAAAACTCGGCTATCGTCACGCATGATCATAAGTAATTTTTTCATTCCATCACGTAAGCGTGCATTAGAAAAATTATACAACAATATGGTATGAGTCAGCATGCATGAGTATAGTCTTTGAATGATTTTCTGAAATTTCTGAAACGCAACTCGAAATTGTTAAATACAAACAGAATTACCTAGACATACATATTAGTGACAGAAAAGTTGTTAAAGATGCTTTTGATAAATATTGTGGTAAAAAATAAAGAAATGATTTCGCTAATTTTATAAAAACTCATCAGCATTTCATGAGCTTGAGTTTTCGTGAGAGTGACTAATTTTCTGTACAGTCACGAGAAGGTTCTCAAAAAACAAAGTCGTGCATAAGCGCGCATCAGTGAGCTTTTAAATCAAAAATCGCGCACGCTTCCATCTTGTTTTTATATACGGGAAATTTTCTTATTGACGTAACCAACACATAATTCTTTAAGAACATTGATCTGTGTGATGAGAGTTTATGTGCCGGCTGCACAATATTTCATACAAATATTAAAGATAATCAAAAAAATTCAAACGAAAGGAAATGATTTCGCTAATTTCATAAAAAATCGTCAGCATTTCATGAGCTTGAGTTTTCGTGAGAGTGATTAATTTTCTGTACAGTCACTAGAACGTTCTCAAAAAAGAAAGTCGTGCATAAACGCGCATTGGTGAGCTTTTAAATGAAAAATCAAGCACGCTTCCATCATGTTTTTATATACGGGAAATTTTCTTATTGACGTAACCAACACATAATTCTTTAAGAACAGTGATCTGTGTCATGAGAGTTTCTGTGCCGGCTGCACAATATTTCATAAAAATATTAAAGATAATCAAAAAAAAATTCAAACAAATGAGATATATTTTTAGAGCATTTTCGAACAGAAGTGATGTCAAAATTTTACTATATTTGCTTAATGTATTTGATTTTATACATGCACTTATGGGGATTATTCGTTTGAACATATCCGAGAGGAATAATTTTTTTCAAAAAGTATGGGAAAAAGTACAATACTACCGAGTTATCCATCCCTGATGTGTGAGCAAGTTGTAAGCTCGTATTCTAACTGCGATTGACTACTTTTGGTTCTGTAAACTGTATTTGAAATTCTATAAATTGGCATTGAATTGCTAGTTTTTTTGCAGTCTGTTTGTGGTATTCTTTGGATTTATTTGGATTTCGATGCGATTATTTTGGCTAAGCAAAATTTTAAAATTAAATTAACAAACAAGAAAAAATATTTAACTATTCTTTCGCTGAAGGATAATTAACAAAACAAAATAATTTTTATAACAAAAGTGAGTGAATTGAAGAAGTCAGTTTTAATGATAAAGAATTAATAAAAACTTAAAAAATTCCAACTTTAATAGAAATTGTAGTGCAAACATTGTGTAAAAATAAGAAAAGCGGAAAAACAATAAAATTTATCTCACAAATTTACATACATATAAATTTTTTTTACAAATATATTAACATATTAAAACAAACTAATCTCTTGGTGGTATAAGAATGACAGTCAGTCCATTTATCTATAGTTTAAATTTATGGTATTGTCGGGCAATCCTATCATTTGCCAGCTACGAACACAGTGTCATTTTTGACTAAAAGGACAAATAACGATTGATCTTCACGATCAATACCAATGTGTTAATACTCACATCTTTTGTAATGGAAACAAATAAAAAATTAAATAATATCAAAGGATTGTATTGCTGTTTTTCTTAAAAAAAAATAACAATAAAGTGCTCCTAATAATAATTTCACTTCTCAAAAGTACAACACGTAAAATAATTTTGTAAATGCTAACACAAAATGAATATGTAGTAGAAAATCGCGGTATTTTAGTCACGATTCATATTTATTTATCCTATATAACGGTAGGACAAGAGGATATGTATCAAATCTTTTACATTTTATTAAAACAAATTAACATACCGTAATGAATGATTTTTTTTTTAATTTGGCTAAATGCACACCCACCAAACAAACATACAACCGAACAATTGAACCACGTTATTTTGGCTGCAGGAACGCAAAAACATGAAAAATTTGTGCAACATGTAAAGCTAATCGTAGCAACTAAAAATTGATTTTAAGCACTTAACAAATGCATCTAAAAATGAAAAATATGCGCAAAAATATGCATTTACCTACGAAGAGAGTACCAAAACTAAAAAATATGAAAATCTTTTATTATTATTATTATTATTATTATTATTATTTTTATTATTATTATTAGAAAAGAAAACATAAAACAAACATAATTGGGTCTATTTATTTAATGCAGCCGAACTTTAGTTGCGTTGTCAATCGGCAACTGAAAATTCATGGTTGCCAGAAAGGCACTAAATAGCAACTGAAATTGGCAGCTCTCAGTTGCCATCAATAGAATCATTTTCAGCAACTAGTAACCCAACTGAGGCTCAGTTGCCATCCATAATCGGTTTATTAATATTTTTTTTTTCAAAAATTGAGAAATATGCATTAAAAAATTTTTATTACTCCAAAAATATGCATTTATTGCCAAAATATGGAAAAATATGCACTTACCACCAAAATATGCAACTACAAATCAATGTCAAACTACTTAAAATATGAAGATTCGCATAAATAATTAGTTAATACCTCTTTACCTATAACCATAAAAAACATACATTTGCATGAAAGTACGAGCTCTGGTTAGTAGATTTCAAAAATGGGTAGTAATTCAAAATTTTCTTTCCGAAAACAGAAATAAATTTTGTACCACGTTAAAATATACATACAAAACTCTAGGCAAAAAATCTTTGTTGCTACGTATTGCCAAAATAAGAGTTTTTGGTGTTTTTCTTGCGCGCAGTAAAAATGCAAATTGTTTTAGGTTTCAAATTAAAATTTCGATATTTTTTTAACGTGAAAAGTAAGAAGTAATAATGGAAACTTCTACTCTAGTTTAGTGAGACTATTATCGCGTTTTTTGTTTTTGTGTTTAGTTTGTGTAAACATTTTTTATCGTTTTTACAAAAAAGTCGGTGAATTTTGGGAAATATGAAGGGTTATAGTAGTGAGGTAAGCAAAGTTGTTCCCATTTCATAAAACTATAAACACTCAAGGTCAGCACATATTTGCTCCTTTTAAAAACAAATTGAGTTATGTTTATAGCACCCAGTGCAAAGGTCAATTATTCTAATAAAAAATAACGACAAAAATGCTGAAGCTATGTACACAGAAAAAACTAAAATTCGTATAATATTCCAAAATTCGTAAATCTAAAAACTGAAATTCGTGATTATTTAATAAGAAAAAAATCAAAACAAATTTTTTCTACAAAGAAATTTATTATTCAGGCTTTAGTTCGTTCAATTTAATTTTTACAATTGAATCATTTTTTATTGAGAAATTATTTTTCAAAGCATGTGGCAATTGAAAAGTGCAAAGACCAATTTCTTGACTGTTGTAAGGGTCGAACTGAACATCGATGTTTTCGGGATTAACCACAATCCCATCGTCAGAGCTCTCTATACTCTAGGCTACTCAGCCTCCAAAGTCAAGCGGTAAATATCTGGCATTAAACCAAATTGCATTAAAGTTCTATGTTTCCTGGCTTTAAGCTTATTTTATGGTTGCTTAGAAATTTACTATACTTGGAACTTATCCTTATCAACAACTACACTTGTGCTTTTTGTTTATATTTCTCACCCAAGGTTGAGAAAGCTCTGACGATGGGATTGTGGCTAATCCCGAAAACATCGATGTTCAGTTCGACCCTTACAAAAGCCAAGAAATTGGTCTTTGTACTTTTCAATTGCCAGATGCTTTGAAAAGTTATATCTCAATAAAAAATTATTTAATTGTAAAAATTTAATTGAACGAACTAAAGCCTGAATAACAAATTTATTTGTATAAAACCTATCTAGTTCGACTAAATACACACAACTTCAATTATTAACACTAGAGGCACATAGTAAAATATATGTTAGACAGTTTCCAGTGTAATACGAATAAAACAAAACATATGTAAACCCTAAGAACTAGATAAAGGAGCTTTCTCAATCTTGTGTGAGAAATATAAACAAAAAGCACAAGTGTGGTTGTTGATTAGGATAAGTGCCAAGTATGGTAAATTTCTAAGCCACCATAAAATAAGCTTAAAGCCAGGAAACATAGAGCTCTAATGCAATTTGGTTTAATGCCAGATATTTACCGCTTGACTTTGGAGGCTGAGTAGCCTAGAGTATAGAGAGCTCTGACGATGGGATTGTGGTTAATCCCGAAAACATCGATGTTCAGTTCGACCCTTACAAAAGTCAAGAAATTGCTCTTTGTACTTTTCAATTGCCACATGCTTTGAAAAAATATTTCTCAATAAAAAATTATTTAATTGTAAAAATTAAATTGAATGAACTAAAGACTGAATAATAAATTTCTTTGGATAAAACCCCATATAGTTCGACTAAATACACACAACAAATTTTTTCTATTAAAATATTGTACTGGAATATTTGAAAATCTAACAAAAAAAAATTAAATCTAAAAACAAATTCAAACACGTGTGTTTTAAAACTAAAACCTATTATAATTTTTTCTGTGTACGAATGAATTTGCAATAAAAATATTGAAATGCTGAAACGTATTATGCCTGCAGGAGATAACATAAGAGTTTTTAACGAGATATTGGAGAGTTTTAGTTTCCAGATTAGAGCTCGATGGGTATCATGTACCCGAAATGGAAACGTTTTATTCGCAAAAGTAGGAAGTAGCTAGATTGATCGATAGGTTTCACGAGAAGGTAACGCTTAAAGATAATAGTGACCGGTGCAAAAATAAGAATCTAAGAGAAAACTTATCCCTACCAATTTTGGCACACACTTTTGGTGCTTTACCAAATCGTCAGTAGACCAATGAAATGCTGCATTGAGACAATGCTTAAACTCCAGCAAATAAATTTCATTTAAAATACATAAAATTATAACAGTATGTCAAATAATAAATTTCTTAAAAGTTTAATTTGAATTTTATTTTTCATTTTGCCTTATAAATACTTTTATTGTTATCCGATGGATTTCTAATTGTATAGAGGTGTAGAAAAATAAAATAGATACATATCGAATAAAAAATTCTTTGCTGGGTTTTGTATAAGTTCCAGAGCCTACTATGCTTATTTTCGAAAATCATTTATATATTTATAAATTCTCAAATGGGTTTTGAAGGTCTGTACATAAGAAAAAGGGTTTGTAACTGTTCAAAATTGTGTTTGAAGTCTACTGACGATTTGATACAACACCAATGAAATGCTGCATATAGACAACGCTTAAACTCCAGCAAATAAATTTCATTTAAAATGAAATTATGACAGTATGTCAAATTATGACAGTATGTCAAGACACATATAAAAAATTGTCATAAATTATTCATGAAAAAGTGTTGCATAAATAGTACTCTGTTTTTCTTAAGGAAAACATATGATATTTATTGGCAACATTTTACGTTTTCATGCGAAATAATATGACTGGCATTTGTTTCGCATGGAATTTACAACAAACACATGAATTTGATACTATGGTTACAAAAAACAAAGAGCATATATAAGAACCTTTTTCGAAGATTATTTCGAAAAATAAACAGAACGCGGGAGCCTCAGCACATGCAAAGTGAGATTCGGGATTTTAAACTCGCAAGTGATTTAACAATCGCACGTTTTTCAGCACATGGGTGTATAACAAACGTATTTGTCAAATATTTTGCATGAAATAATCAATGTTGCTCAACATTTTTCACAAATTTTAACACAGTACCAGGCAGTGATGCCAACTAAAAATCTGCCTTAGAGGTAGATTCGATATGAAAATGAGGTAGTTTCAAACAAATCTTACTATGAAAAGATCTACCATTTTTAGTTTTAGAGTATTTTAAACACATTAGAAAACGATTTTTTTTATCCTTAATTAATCTTTCATTTGGATAAGAAATATTTTATATCCGTAATTAAGAGTTGTCTAAGGCTCCTTAGACAACTCTTAATTACGGATCGTTAATACTCAAACTTGAATATAAGAACATCTAAAGAATTTAAGAATTAAGTTATGCCAGCATTATTTAAATATTTTGTGAGGATAAATATTAATATGTATGTAGAAGAAACACATACATATGTAGCATATATTTTTATTATTCTCATATTTAAAGAAATAAATATTTTCATTTCATTTCATAAATTTTAATGCTTCTCTGCATGTGTACGTTGTCCAGCGCTGCCGCTGATAATCCTTGCAGAGTATCAATATAGTTTAATTCTACAAACAGTTTTTCACAAATTAACTTTCAACAATCGCACTACTATGTACTATATGTGTGTGGAAGGACGAGGAATTTTCTCACAAACTGGCCCAGCAAAGGAAAAACTTGTGATAGAAGCAGGTTTTAAATAATGTAATCAACGCAGCGTTGTTTACATACATTGTTAAAAAATATATTTCAGTTAAACTTAAACGGCTAACTATAAATTAGCATTATTTTTGAAAAACTAAAAAGTGGTAGATTTTCCTCTGAAAGTGGTAGAGTTGAGTCAGTTACCCAAAAGAGGTAGATCTACCACAAAAGTGGTAGAGTTGACACCGCTAGTACCAGGCTTAAGCGACAAAAATTAGTTATCATATACAAACACATGTTGAATTAAGAAGTCTACTTATTTTATTACATTAACTTATAACAACTTTCAGATAGTGAGAAAAATACGTACTAATTTTATTAAAAACTAAGTACTAGCTCTAATTTGAAGCATAGTAATAAGATATATAAGTACCACTCATTACTTTGTAACCTATTAAAAAACTACTATGTACCGACTATAAAACGTTAAAACGTTTTTGCTGGGTAACTCATTTACAAAATTTTGCATAAACCAGTGACCCACCCTGTGAAAATTTCTTTTAAATTTAAGAATTTTATCTTATAAACAGAATAGCATTAAAAGTTTTCCATAATAACTTTACCATTAAAAAATATGTATGTATTTTCGTTATAAAATAATTCATATCCGGGTTTAATAACACGTGTGGAAAAAAATCTTACTTCCAAGAAGACGATTCATTGTCCAAATTTGAGTATTAAAAATAATTTGGTTTACTCACGATGACACTTAAAAACTGTTTATTATTTCATTTTATTACTAATACTCTTTTTAGCTATTTTATCGTAAAAAAAGTCATTAAATTTGCATTTATTTTGCTTATTTATTTTGACCATAAACAAATTTTTATGTTTAAATAATAAAAAGCCTACATAAAAAAGAATTTAAAGATTTTTTAAGTGATAATTTAACTGTCTTGTTAATGTTTACTATTTGTTTAAGCTTTCAATTTAGGTTATATCTTTGCTATTTTAATTTCTTTTATTAAGGTCAGATTTTGTAAATACAAACGCTTTTTGCGTTTTGAGATTTGTATGAAAAAAAAATTATTTTTGAAACGTATTTGCGTTACTTTTCATACAAAATTTGAAGCGTTTAGAAACGAAATTATTTTAAAAATCTGCCTATTCAATTTAAATTAAATGCACCATAGAGCAAAATCAATTCTTTTAAAAATGACAAGGTTCTAACGAGTGATTCTGTTAGAGGGCACCAAAATAAATATGTTTGTATCGGCGTTTTGAAAGTTTACATCTGTGATTCGAACAGATTGACTTTATCTGAGTTTATTAACACGAGGCGTTAAAATCTTCTTTCTAAGAAAAAGTCCATGGTGCGATTTTTGGTATTAACAATAACTTTGTTAACCCACGAACACAGTTAAAAATTACATACGACTTCATTTTATAATTGCTGTTAATTACTCTTTTTAATATTTTTCTCGCAAAAAAGTCATTAAATTTGCATTTAAATTGCTTTTTTATTTTGACCATTAAAAAAAGTTTTTGTCATTAATTTTTTAATTTGTAAGTACGTATGTGGTTTTATGTTCAAATAAAAAGATACTACATAAACAAAGTTAAAGATTTCTTAAATGATTAATTAATTGCAGTGTTACCAGGAGGTGGAGGAAAAAAGAGGCTAAATCGGTTTTTTAAATGGCTAAATCGCACAAAAATAAAATCTTAAAAAAAGCTAGATATTTTTTATTGAAAACTCTTGTTAATGTTTAGTATTTGTATATATTTTAATGTCGGGTATGCTCGAAAATATATCTGCGCTATTCCGATTTCCTCTTTTAAATTTAAATTAATTATTACATCAGACGTTTATCTAGGAAATAAAAGTCAACATTTCAATTTTGAATATTCATTTACAACTATTTCATAACAGTTTTTCCAATACTTTTAGAATAAAAAATTGTAGATAATTATGTTAAAATGCATTATTGTTAATTGCATACATTGTAAATACGAATACAATGCACTATGGCTCAGACGACCACTTTCTTTGTCCCAAACTATTTTTTATGTTCCCTTTTGATGCCTTTGTTATTGCAATCTAGTAGGCCATACTTCAGACCAAATAAAAATTCATTTTGTTTTTGTTAACATTAATTAACCGTTTAATTATACGCCAATAAAGTTTGACTTTCTCTAAAAAGTTATATTGTAATTGGGAAATAAGATTTTTTGAAGTTTTTATCCGACTGCGCGACGCAAAGAAAGGTATTGTGTTTATCAGCCTATGTATGTTTGTATGTGTGTTCCTTTCCAACACTATATAAACCGAACGCGTAAACCGATTTTGACGATTCTTACGTCAATCGATTCGTCTTAATTCGGGGTGTCACTAAAGATATGACAGTAGTCAAAATTCAATACGAAAAAAATAAAAAGTCGGCGAACTATATCAAAATGGGTATCAATGGACAGGTATTTAAAAATCATCTTTAGGTTTCTCTTATGATTTTTAATTTCGAATGACCATTTAGGATCTGTGATGGCTTAAAGTTGTTTTCTTTTATTTTTTACACAGTCGGGTTTTTTGATTTTTTAAATTTATGTCTTGTTAGCTAAACAGATACACAAACTAAAAAAATATTATATCATGAAAAAGAAAGATGGTGTTTAGATTAATTTAAAAGAAAAACACAACCAACAAATATTTGTTAATTTGAGATCCTTGATATTTCACATAAACTATAAAATCGTTGTTTTTTTATTTTACATAAGCTGTCACCAGCTTTCAGCACAAAACTTCCAGAAGTTAGTACATTGGAACATTGGAATTGGGACTTTATTTAAATTTTGATTTCTTGCAATTTTCGAGAAAATTAAACTTGTTTAAAAATATAAATTCCGCTAAAAAAATATGTGTGAAAGAGTAACTAAAACATCGGGGGAGGTGTTGGATGAATGGTTAGCGCGTTTGACTACAAACCCTGAGGTCTCGAGTTCAAGACTACAGCAATTGCGTACCCCCGTAGTGTAATGGATAGTGTGCTAGATTGTTATCCGGCGGTCGCAGGTTCGATTCCTGCTAAGACCCTGAATGTTTCTGCAGAAAAGCCGAAAAAGGCTTAAGCAGTATGTGTGTTCGTTTTTTTAATATTGTGCTGTCACTGGAAGGAATGTTTCTACAAAGTTGTATAATAATCAATAAAGAACTTTGCCCTAAAATAGTTTTGGCAAAAGAAAGTAGTTGTCTGAACCATAGTGCAATAATGTGAACAGATTGACTTCATCAAATAAAATGCATATCGTATAATTTCAAATAAAGTTATTAAGCACACACACTTCTGGATTCATAATAAATTTTAAATTATGCAAAAACAAACGAAATATTTTATTGAATTAATTGAAAATGATTAAAACGTGAGTAGAATTTCACACGATTATCACGTTTGCAACAGTAGTAATTAACTGTCTTGCCATTAATTATAATTATAGTAAATTTAAATATTGCAATTAAATATAATCAACACTTTATATGATTAACAAATAAAACAACATGGGCTTAGCTAAACCGGTTTGGAGGAGCGAAGCCCACCACTCACAACTTTGTTATATTGTACATATTTTAATAGTCTTAATTTAATTGCGACTTTCTCTGCCCATTGGAAAATGTATTGATTATAATTATCAGGGCTCGGATTTTCATTAAGCTAAAAATTGATTTTAACGCTTAAAAATACACCTAAAAATAAAAAACATAATTGGGTCTATTATTTAATGCAAACGAACTTTAGTTGCATTGCTAGTCGGCAACTAAAAATTAATTGTTGCCAGAAAGGCACTAAGTAGCTACTGAAATTGACAGCTCTCAGTAGCCATCAGTACTATCATTTTCAGCAACTGGGAACTGGCAACTGAGGCTCGGTTGTCATCCATAATCAGCTTATTAATATTTTTTTCAAAAATTGAGAAATATGCCTAAAACAAATGTTTATAGCTCCAAAAATATGCACTTATTGCCAAGATATGCAAAAATATGAGCTTACCACCAAAATATGCAACTACAAATCGATGCCAAACTACTTAAAATTTGATTCGCATAGATAATTAGTCAATACCTCCTTATCTATCAAAACAAAAAAATCCGAGCCCTGATAATTATAGTTCTAAGCTGGATAATTACACAGTGCAACATTTTTGAATTCATTGAGTGCAAACTCTTTCTCGAAGTATTTATCGAAACTAGTTTGCTAGTTTTAACTGCTGCTCGGATTTTATGGTCTCATATATATTTTGGCTAAAACTTTATTTTTCCGAAGAGCATGAAATTTTTCTCATGGCTGTTTCTCGGAAACCAATTGGAATTATGTTTTCCTGTATTCGGCACAATTGTAGACATAAACTATGAGGAAAAAAAGGTAAAACAAACTTATCCGAAAAAACTGCATCTAGCTCCTCACAATTACTAATATATCGAACAGTTTTCATTTTTTATATCTTTTTTTCCATTTTGGGCCCATAGCTGCCAAACTGTGGGAAATTCAGTAAATAAATCTTATAGAGTAGGTTTTTAATATGGAGATTAGAGATTTAGCCATCTTTTATCACTGTTTTTAGTTTTTGAGATAATAATTAATTACTTTTATTTCCCAGCTTAAGCGGCCAACGATGGTGGTTTAAGCGCATAAGAAATAAGTATGTCAACACACACATTCGACTGTAGTTTTTTTAATTATGGACAAAATATTAATAATGGGCATTATCGTTGTTGTTATTGTTGTAACAACTCTGCTGTTGTTGACGGGATTTCTTTCCTGTAATTAAATATAGATTAATTATTTGTGTTATGGATGTCATTGGGTGGGAGTGGGAGCTGGAGAAACCTTGCCACCTCAGTTGGTCTCAGCCCTAGGTATATGGGGCTAAGAGATGTAGACCTGTTGGGGCAGTTGAACAAGTGTTCAGTGTTTTGCGGTCTTTGGAGGCAATCCGGGCATCGATTTAAAGTGCCGTGGACTATACGTTGTTGGTACCAGTTGAGTATACTGCTCCAGCAGGCTCTTAGTTGTGCCAGGGTTGAACGAAATTGTCTAGGGAGTTGCTGCTCACTGTCCGAAACCGCAGGTGGGTGGGCATTACACAACCCGTGCTCTTTAATCTACAACAAAAAAAACAACTTACGCGCTTACGCTAATGCCTTAAGGTAGGGTCACACTTGGCAAATATTTGCCGAAATAACGTAGCCAACAGACAAGCAAAAATTGTATCTCCTTTAATTCCAATATTTTTTAAATATTGGTTCGCATTTATTAAAAATAATATAAAAATGGTTTTTTGCATAATGATTAACTTTATTTTGTGACATAAAACCCAAATTAAATCACACTAACCCTTAGCAAAATTAGTGGTTACGTTTTTTGGGGCCAATATTTGGCAAGTGTAAACGTACTTTTATACAATCAAGCCCAATGTGATATAAATTATATTTTTCTGTAGTAAACGCGTTTATACTTTTATTTCACAGCACATAATAATTATTTTTTAAGCTTTGCTATTGTTTGTTTTTAATTTTATCCTTTTTTATTCTGACAATGCAGATTTATCTGTTTTTCGCAGTTTTTTGAAGTGCAAAATAGTCCTACAGATTTTTACTACAAAAAACAGTTTTTTTTAATCACCGCAGTTTTTTTCAATTTTATTCGAATAATACAAAGAAGCATTTAATTACAATATTAACAAACATTTATTCTAATGCAACAATGCTATAATTTGTATCACAGTTTTAAAAGCAACAATATACATTTATTCTATTGCAACAATTTTATAATTTGTACTTTTCTTTTAAAAGCAACAATGTAATGTTTTTTTCTTATTCCTTTTTTATACAACCATGATATTCTTTTTTTACTCAGCTAATAAATTTACAACTAGATACGCTTTGGGACAGTCATATTACTAGTTGTAATGTTAATGGTCAAAAAAGGACAGCCATATTCCAAGTTGTAGCAAAACTAGTTACGATACTAGTAAAAAAAGAACAATCATATTACTAGTTGTATCGAGACAATAACGATGTTAGTCAAAAAATGGGCAAACATTTTAGGTATTATAAAACATATTTTTAGCTCTTAAAAAAAAGTTGAAATTGGATCAGAGGGTAGAGTACTTGCCTTGAGATTTGAGGAATGTGTGTTCGTACCCCGGTTGAGCCAAAGTTTTTTTTAAGAGTTACAAAATCTAAATAAACAAACTAGTAAGAGCACTAGTTTACAACAAGTAGGATTCCAACTGGGATAGAACTGTATACAAATTAACTAGTGGGGGTCTAATGACAACCTAATGTTAAAATCGATAGTTCGGAATATGAAAAAAGGACAGATGGGCAACTAGTCTGAAGTAAAAAGCAACTATTATAGTTCTAACTACATAGTAGTTACTTTTTCTGCAGGATAGTTTAACATTTGATTGTGTTTCTTCATATGTGTGTGAATTTTGTACCAAAGTTTCTAAAAAATGGATAAATATATAACAAGAAATAGTAAGTTTGCTATCAAATAATTTTCGTTCATCCAGATAAAAAATTAATATTAATTTTACCAGATTCTAATAAGGAAAACAATAATGAAACAACAGCAATACAGATTGCAGAGCCTTTATAATGCACAACGAATTCAAGGAAAAGAAAACTTAATGGTTACAATAAATTAATATAAATAAAACTAAAACAAGAAATAATTTAGATATTCACAAATATGTGAACTCTCAAATGGCTTTTGAAAGTTTGTACATAAGATAAAGATAAAGTCTACTGACGATTTGCTAAAGCACCAATAAAATGCCTATAGACAATGCTTAAACACCAGCAAATAAATTTCATTTAAAATGGTTTGATATTTAAAAAAAAATTTTTTTGAAGGAGCAGTCTTTTTTCCATAAAAACAGTTTTTCTTTTGGAAATTGTCAGTTTTTGTAAAAAAAATATGGCAACACTGCTGACAATGTACAAATCCATCTGATCAATTATGCTATTTGCTTATATTTTGTTACAGTTTGTAGGAAAATATTTTAAGGATTTTATGTGTCCCCACTTAATGTTACCATATGTTAAGCTTCCATTTCAAAACGGCAAACGCAATTAAATTAATTTTTTGTTTAACTAATTACAGTTTTGGCACTAAGATTAAGCTCTGTGTTAAAACCGAACTCTTACAGCCCTTTTCACAATGTATGATTAAAAGCTAAATTCGACTTTAACGGCAAGTTTTGTATGCCGAGCTTCCCGTTAAAGTCCACGTTAACTCTTAATCGTACATTGTGAAAAGGGCCGTTAGTCGAACTGTAAATAACTTTGGATTAAATTTTATTTTTTTATATTTACAGTTTATACAACAAATAAATCGACATGAAGGTTTTCTTTGCAACATTTCTGTTCGTGCTAATTGCTGGAACTCATACAGCTCAATTGCGTAAGTTTCAAGAAAGTTCTGATATGATTAATTTTTTTCTAAACATGCATACATACATACATAAATACATATATGTATTTATATATGTAGTATGTAATAAAAAGTTATAAAAGCTTTCATTCTTGCGTTGTATTAACAGCAAAAATATTGCATATAATGTCTATTTGATATACAAAAATATATGTATTTAATTATTCCTTGCAGCTGATTATATCAAAGTTTGCTCGCGCAATGATCCACAAATTAATGATTGTATAAAGAATACAGTGCATAATATGCGACCCCACCTCAAAGATGGCATTAAAGAATTGAATGTCCCGGCCATGGAACCTTTATTCATTGGAGATCTCAATATATTGGATGGTGGCAATGCGGGTATCAATGCAAAGGCAATAGATTTAAATATATATGGAGCATCGAATTTCGAAATTAAAAAACTCAAGTATGTTTGAAGACTCAACTATTTCAGCCATATTCATAAAAAATTAATGCGGACTTAAAGTGTGCTTTAGTAAAAATTTGTATGGAAATTCAGTTCACTTCAAACCCACATTATGTTTTCTGAGTACGGCGGCTTATATTTAAAAGTTGTGAAAAATCACATTTTATTTATAACTTAGGATTTGTGCAAATTAAATTTCATAGTTTATAAAATTTTCTTCAGTCTGTTTCCGTACGGACACAAAGCTAGCCAAACTTATCCGAAAGCTTTTTTCAATACAAAATTTCAGGCTACTGTTGAGGTAGGACTTGCACAAACTTAAAGCAATTTGCAACACAAAAGTTTTTATTTTAAAACTTTTGTGTAAGTTTGAGTGACTTCGTGCACGTACAGGAACAGCACCCTCGCCGATTTTCAGAAGGGATGAATTTTGCCAAAGAAAAGAACTCATAAAACCAATTTTCATATCGTATGAAAAATGGTTGCTGCACTATGCTCCTCAATTTTATAATTTTATGAAAGCTATACATTTAAATTTTTAAGTTAATTCAACCGTTTTTATTTTCAAGGGGTTCCAATAATGGCATGCGTTACGACTTTGAACTCAACTTACCTCGTCTTCAGGGAGAAGGTGCTTATGACCTAAATGGTCAAATTTTAGCTCTGCCAATCAGAGGCAACGGTCCATTCACTGGAAATTTCAGTAAGTTATATAAAAAATATACACTGTCATTTGCAGCAGTATTGTAAAAAAAATCATATATTTCTTTTGCAGCTAATTTTTATGCATACGTTAAAATTGTTTTCGATTTAAAAGATGTTAATGGTGAAGAATATTTAACCATTAAAGATTTAGAAGTCAAAATCCGTACCGGTAAAGGACGCATACGTTTAGAGAATCTCTTCAACGGCGATAAAACTTTGGGTGACGTTGTCAACGATACAATAAATCAAAACTTTGAAGTCTTCACCAATGAATTAATTCAACCTATTGAACGTGCTTTGGAGAAGAAATTTATTGCAATTGCTAGAAAAATTGTAGAAAATTTCACCTACAATGAATTGTTCCCAGTATAAGAACTTTGAAAAAGGTGTACTTAGTTGTATTGAAACATTCTTGTCGACTCGTTAAAAATTTAATTGTCAATTTTTTTTTTGGTCAAGAATTCAAAATTTATTTCATTTTAAAATGTAATTATAGCTTTATTAATTTATGTACGTTCAAATATGAATGTGCATAAATTATTTGTACTTCTAAAGTAATATTGTATATAATTAATAATTTTTATAAATGTTTATTATAAATAATAATGACTTACATACTTTATTAGATTTATTTCTCAAGGAGTCCTTATTGAACAGTAATACCAAAAGTGTTCAAATAAAACACTTCCAAGCAGTACTACTAGTCCAAACTGTAGGAATTTTAAATTTGCAGCAGAAAAAGTGTTTATTGTTCTAAAGAAAAAAAAACGTTCCCCAAAATCTTATACAATATATAAAAATGGATCGTGGATTCGGATGCTTAAAACTTGAAAACGACTGGAACAAATTGTGTACTTCCTTCTGCGGGTTTGTTCGCAATTGCTACGCGAAAGTTTAGGAAAAACCAAAAGTCGAAAAATGCTCAACAGGTGGCGCTGTAGGAGCTTTGTTTGTGCTTTATAGAAAGGCAAACGATACGACTAATCGTGTTGAAATTTTGGAACTGTCTCAATAACGATTGAGAAATTCAAATACGCTAATTTATTTTTCAAACTTATAATTTTCCAAAATCTGCACAGCTACATTAGTGAGACTCTCTAAATTTTATGCGGGTGAATCTTAGAATAAAGTGCAAAATCCAACAAAATCTTGGTGGTATAGGATACCCACGTACTTTAAGAGCAAAGTAAGTTTCAAAAAAATCGTTCTGGTATAAGAGGGGCATACGGTTACCCCACCCTGCAAAGTAGTTATTAATTTGAATATATCTGCAGAATAACAATACACAGTTGGGACTTTCCATCAAAAAAAAAAAAATTTCAACTGATCCAGTCCAAGATCATGGGATGGGAGAACGAAGGAAGCATTGAAATATACAATACAAATGATGTTTGAAAATTTATATGATTAATTGGAACGTATTAACAGGTAAAATTGGTTCTCCAACAAATAAAATATTAAAAAAAACAACATGTTGCTATAATTTAAATTTCAGATGTCAAACCAATTAAAATACAAAACGAAATAGAATTACCACTGTTGATGCTTTCATACCAAGTTTTGTTTAAATTTTTTGGTTTGCTGAAATAGTAGGCTACACCTATCTTTTATAACTTTGAAAAAGTATTTTTGCATATTTATGTAAAAAAGTTATACCCGCAGCTATTAAAAAATAACGAGAAAAATTTTGTAGAAATTTTTTTTTTCAGCGGCAACGCTGAATACAACTTACACTACCAACACAAGCACATAATTAATGTGGCTTCCCAGTGAACACTTTTTATCTATATGTCCGATAAACGAATCCTAAGCGTTGAGAGATTTTCAATGTGTTTTGCTTTTGTAATTTGAAAATTTTCCATACAAAATGTGGGCCTTAGTAGAATAGTCGGCAGTTTTCCTGACTTTTTCTAAAATCGTTTCCGCTAATATTCTTAAAACACAAATATGATTTCTGCTGCTATTCTGCATTTTATAGAAATACAATTTTTAAAGTTTTCTTTTAGCAGAATAGTTTGACCATATTCTAAGCAATTTTATAAATTAAGCAGAGCATACACTATTCCAGTATACTGGCACAAACAAGTAATGTTGAATCGTGCTCGAACCACATACCATACAAGAATACTGGTGCAATATTCATTTATTTAAAAATTCTGTACGGATGAGTTGTTGTACCTAGTGCGCACCGCATTTATTTTTAAAACAAAATTTAAGGAAAACGCGGGTTTTTTTATTAAAAAATTATTAGGAATGATATGTTTTATTTCAGAAATACTTTACAATACATATTTTGTTCCTTTTTTCTTAATTTATGAGTAATTTATTCAAGTAAATGTGTGTTGCCCTGATGTTTACTCTTTGACAGCTTTTCTCAACTGAGCTAAATTCACCATACACAATACCACAAACTGGTACCATCAGCAAAATATCAAACTCTGTTTGATATCGCTACATAATTCGTATAATCACACGAAATGCTCATACACGAGCCAATCACTGGCGCCAACACGTGATTGCGCGTGCATACTGGTGTAGTGTATGGGCCCTTTAGTTAACGACTATCATTCCACAAATGTACACACTGTCTGAAGGGTATTTTCAGAAATTTATAGTTTTTGTGACGCTTTTCCTTTACATTATTACAACAGGTTGTTGAAATTATAAGAAAACTGTGAACATCTTTTGTTATTTTGCCAGACATCCTTTCGATATTATTCAGAATTTCTTCAATTGTCTCTAAGACAAATTGCAATAGCTCTAAGGATTTCCTTAGACTATGAGGTCCGCTTTTATACCAATTACTTTTATGATTTTTGTACGTTGTCTGATCGATTTCAGACTGAACTCTGACCGAATTCGACAGAAAACTTGTACTGGGTTCTTTAATGAAAATTTGTTTGACATCCGAAATTTAAAAATAAAAACTATCAGCTGTAGAACTAATTTTACCTGTTAAATAAATATACCATGGTATTTGCTTGGTTTCTGACATACCAAGGTGCCACTGTAACCAAATGAAGAATTTTATTTTGTCGCCTTTGAATTTCTCTATGTTTGATGCAGAGGCGGTGCCCTATAACTGAATACCATAGCGCCAAATTGGTTTTATTATCGTGTTGTATAGGAGAAGTTTACAGTCTGGACTAAGTATTAAATTTCTTCCTATTAGCCAATTAAGTTGAACTGCTTTCAATTTCATTTGGGTCAGCTTTGAATCTATGCGGGTCTTCCATGTTAGACGACGATCAAGATGAATTCCTAGGTATTTTACCTCAAAGTGCTGCGGTATGATATTATTATTGATAGAAATAGGTGGACATGTTTCCCTGCGCAATGCAAACGTAACATGTACACATTTTTGTTCATTTATTTTTATTCTCCACTGCTTTAACCATTTTTCCAGATGCAATACATATTCTTGCAATTTTGTGGATGCTTCTTCACAGAAAAAAAATTTGTAAATACAATTAATTTTTTTGTTATATCAACTAAATAATTAATTGATTTTGAACCTACAACGATTTTTGTAAATACAATTACGAAATTGTAAGTTAAGGGAACCTCGGAAAAAAATTTCAACATTTTTTTTGTTGATTTCAAATTTATATCAATTAAGATTATTGTTATATCAACAACATGAATTGTTGATTTTCCGAACAAATTTTAACTACCATAGTTGTTATATTAACAATATTTTTTTATACACAATCCTCGAAGCGACTTTTTGTGCTTGTCTGCGAAAAACACTAAATGTCTTTGGGCGGAATCGAACCGGCGACCTCTGGACTAATAGACTAGCGTTCTTACCTCTCAACTACAGAGCAATTCGTTATCAAATACGCAAATAATGAATACACACAAAACGTGATTTGCTTAGTTTCATCTACGTGTGTGTGTTCATTTGTTATATCAACAGTGGTGATTGTTAATTTTTTTGACAATACTTAACAAAAAATTTGGTTAGTTCAGTTTGTTGAAAAAAATTTCTTAATTTGCTTTGTTTCATTTATATGTGTGCATTCATTTGTTATATGAACAATAATGATTGTTCATTTTTTTCACAATACATAACAAAAAATTTGGTTAGTTCAGTTTGTTGAAAAAAATTTCTGTGTTTGTCGTATCAACAACTAAATTTGTTGTATTAACAAAATATATGTTTGAATTTAAATTACATATTAACAATTGAAATTGTTAGTTGCAGTTTGATGATATTTTTTTCTGTGTTGAGGGCGCCCGTTTACGCTTAGAAAAGCTGTATTATCAGCAAATGTTGATGTGTGAATGTCATAGCCTGTAGGCATGTCGGAGGTATATATCAGATATAATACAGGACCCAAAATGCTACCTTGAGGAACCCCGGCTTTAATCATCTGAGGTGTGCTTAGAAAATTGCCTTCCCTGATGATGAATTTTCGTCCAGTTAAATAGCTTGAGAGTGTAAATTTTGTTTTAATTTCAGGATTAAGAGGGTAATTTCTGGACTAATCCTTCGTGCCATACTTTATCAAAAGCCTGAGAAACATCAATGAAGAGAGCAAAACAATATTTCTTTTCTTCGAATATTTTTCTAACCACATTCACAAGCCTATGCGTTTGGATAGTGATATGTTGTCTCCTGAAACCAAACTGATGATCTAGGATGCATCCACTCTCATTTAGTATGGGAGTAAACTTATTCATAAGGATTTTCTCAAATAGTTTTGACATATTTGACAATAGGCTTATAGGCCTATAAGATTCCACTTTAGTATGGTCTTTTCCGGGCTTAGGTATCATAGTGATCAATGACATTTTCCATTACGCAGGATAGTATTCTATTCGTAAAACAGCGTTGAAAATTAATAGAATTATCCTTTTCGCTATATGAGGTAGCTCTACAAGCATTTTGTTGCTGATTTTATCAGCACCTGGGGCTTTCTTCGAATTTAAGTCAGCGATATCATTTTCAATTTCCCGAATGTTAAATCTCAAAAGAAAGACAGCTTCAGCGACAACTGGTGGCAGCTCAACTATGTTAGAAGGTGTGTTTGGAGTAAATACTATGCTATACATTTAATTGGGCTTCTGCTTAATCGGTTAATCGCTCGATTAGTTAATCGAAGTTTCGCCTTAATCGGTTAATTTCGGTATTAACCGGCTAACCAATTAGTTAAGTTTTTTCATAAATCAAGTAATTTCAAGACATAAAAATGCATAAATTATTTATTATTTTGAGTTTATTAGTAGAAAAAACAATAACATAACAAACATAAAAATTCTTGAACTAAATCAAGCAAAAAAATCATAAGTATGTATTCATTAAAAAATGAAGAGGTTTGTAAGATCATCAGTTTGTAAGATATCAGTTATTTCAATAGCTTTTAGGAGCTCTTCTAAAACAATTTTTCAGGAAAATAATTTGGTTTAAATGTTCAGGATTTAAGAGATTCACTTCTTTAGTTTTGATAAGACTTGACTTTGAAAAATCCTTTCACTTATCGTAGATGTTGAAGAAATCGAAAACAATTCATAATACAGAATATCTAGTTCCTCAGTCCTTTTCCTAGATTTTTATAAACATATAAAACTTTCCATTATGCCATTAGAGTCCGTTTTAATTTTATTCAAATTCTGCATTCCTTCTGCATCATTTTTAACTGCGAGGATCTGTACAATTGCCATTCTCTCGAACTTTTCTTTTTTCAGACAATAGCCGTTCCACATCCTCAGAGTAAATTTTTTTAAATCTCACCTATCGAAAAGTAGATGTAGCATCTTCAACAGCTTGCTTAATGTTAGCCTTTAACTGTGTAATAGATACGTCTATATCTTCAGGCGTTCTTAGTGGCAAATTTTTCGTGCAATGGGGACTTAAATATTTTTTGTATTTTAGCCAACTAATTGGTGCCTGCAGTAAATTGCAAGTGAGTGAGGTTGTTAAGAGTGATTAGTATATGGTAATAATAGCGGGTGAGTGGTCTGAAGATAAATCTGAACCTTAATTATTTCGCTGGGAACTCCGAAGTCAACAACATCAGGAATTTTTTGCCGATCTGTTGGCTGAACACTTGAAATAACATTCAAACCCATTTTACTAATTTTGTCGAACAAAACGCGACCTTTAAGGAATAATAAGTAAAATAAATTATTCATCAAGCCAGATAATGACAATAATAAAATTGGAAATCAGCTTCAAAAACATGTTTGTTAAAAAAATATATCATAATTTTTTCCCGCTCCACCCTGGCCAAAGGCTGTGGCGGGCGTTGCAACAGGCCTTCGCGAAGCTTAATTTCCTTTAAAATCTCAGTCTTGACGATTTGATATTTTCACTGTTTTCAGTGTTGCCGTTGTTTTCTGGGGAAATTCTGAGATTTTCGGGGGATTTTCGACCTAGTTTTTGTGAATCAGGGGAACTTTTGGGATTTTGGGGAGATTTAGTCCTAGTTTTTGCGAATCCTTGAACCGGGTTTGTGTCACATGATATTACTTTGAGATTAGCTGAGAGAGTATAGGAGTTAATTTCTACCCGATTAACCGATTGGTTAATTTAAAATTGGCTTTTTCGATTAACGATTACACCGGTTAATTTCAGTGGATTAACCGATGTAAAAAAATTTTTAATTTTTTAAACGACTTCAAAATAGAAGGAGATTATCAATTCGTGGGTATGTTTTTTTTTACTTTTTCTTATGTTTGTACACGCATAACTCAGTCATTTTTTAAACGATTTTCAAAATTCTTTTTTTGTCTGAAAGGTCTCAGATTGGTCCCATAAATTTTTTTCGAAAATCGGGTGGGAAATTTTTCCCCCAAAATATTGATTATCGCATAACTCCTCCAATTGTGCACCGATTTTCGGAATTCTTTTATTGTTTAAAAGGCCTTGCTTGCAGGTTGGTCCCACAAATTTTTTTCGAAAATCGTGGGGAATTATTATTATTATTGTTCGAAAATTTCTTTTTTGGTATTACGGCATACGATAATCCAGGGGCCGAATCATCGCATTCGATATCGAGCAGAATTGATCGAAATTTTTCCTTTTGGGATTACGGCATACGATAATCGAGTAGCTGCTGTTTAAATTCCACTCGATAGCACTAGAGCGATCGAATACAATGTTTTCTTTTGTTGTGTTTGTTTTGCAAAAGAGCATGGAACATTACCTATAAACCTTATTATAGTTGACCAATCGATTTGGTTGTTGTACTAGCTGCTAGAAACACAAAATTTTTCTTTAATGTATTACAAATTTTTAGTCGATTCAACAACCGGTATAAAATAAACTTGGTACAGTTTTTAAACATTTCGATACGATACTATCGAATGCGATAATCCATCCATTCGATACGTGTCGAAATTTTATTCGATACGATAGTGTACTCGATATCGAAAGCGACGATTCGGTCCCTGTTTATTTTGTGAAAAACATATGAAATGTATCTACAACATTTTGAGTCTTCATGCGAAATAATATGAGCACCACTTTTTTCGTGTGGAATTTACAGCAGACAAACACATTGGATTTTTTTTAATGTACAGAATTGCAGCATAATTTCAAGCGCTAGTTATGATTGGTTACTTGTTATATTTTTCATATGAAAAAACCGATGTTGATCAACATTTTTCGCAAATTTGAACAGAGTACTAAGCTTTAAGCTAAGTACTCTGATCAAATTTGCGAAAAATGGTGATCAACATTAGTTTTATCATACGACAAATATGACAAGTAACCAATTATAATAGCCCTTGAAAGTATGCAGCAATTGTGTACGTTTAAAAAAAACCCAATGTGTTTGTTGTAAGTTCCACAAGAAAAAAGTGGTGCTTATATTATTTCGCATGAAGACTCAAAATGTTGTAGATCGATGGCTTAATATAAAAAGAGCGTACCTCGATTTTTTTCGAAATCGAGTTTTTAACGTTTTCTGGTAGCTAACTTCTAAATACATCCTCCCTAAAGAACTAAGTAAGCCACTGTTGAAAACAACGATGTTATGGTCACTTAAAAACTATTTTTTTATGTAAGTGTTCTAGTTTGTGTTCAGTTTTTTCCTTCTCCTGTAAAATAACGAAAATTCGAGTTACGCCTTTTTTATATTAAGCCATCGAGAAACATTTCATATGTTTTCTCAAAATAAACAGAGTACTACTTCTGCAACAATTTTTCATGCGAAATTCGTGACAATTTATTTTATATGAACTTTTGACAGCAGTTCGCACGAAATGATGAACACAGTACCATGCTTTAGATGAAAAAAGAAGACAATTCGTGGACAAAAAACCACTATCGCCTTGAAGATATTCAAGAATTCAGCCGAGCACCTGGGGCCGAATCGTCGCTTTCGATATCGAGTACACTATCGTATCGAATAAAATTTCGACACGTATTGAATGGATGAATAATCGCATTCGATAGTATCATATGGAAATGTTTAAAAAGTGTGCAAAGTTTATTTTATACCGGTTGTTGAATCGACTAAAAATTTGTAATACATTAAAGAAAAATTTTGTGTTTCTAGCAGCTAGTACAACAACCAACTCGATTGGCCAAGTATAATAAAGGTTTATAGGTAATGTTCCCTGTTTTTTTTTTTGCAAAACAAACACAACAAAAGAAAACATTGTATTCGATCGCACTAGTGCTATCGAGTGGAATTTAAACAGCAGCTAATCGATTATCGTATGCCGTAATCCCAAAAGGAAAAATTTCGATCAATTCTGCTCGATATCGAATGCGACGATTCGGCCCCTGGTGTTTAGCGATACACCTTCACTTAGCAAGTAAACCAAACATTAGCCAAGACACAAACCTGGTCTAAGGATTCCAAAAACTAGAACAAAAATCTTTCCCAAAATCCCAGAAGTTTCCTGGATTCCCAAAAACTAGGACAAAATCTCTGTAATCGTTACACGTATTTGTTACCAGTATTCGTTACACGTATTTTTTCATCTTAAAAATTTTTTTTTTTACACCTGGCATAGAAAACATTTATATGAGGAGGTCCATAACAAAACGCAATAGTTTTATTGTAGCTCAATACCTAATTCAGACCAAAATGAAATAACTCCAATATATATTCTACTCAGTAGAATTACAGTTATTCATTTATCCAAAAAATTGCTCTAGGGAATTGTTGCATTTTGATATGGACTTCCTCATATGGAGCAATGTTAAAAAAAATTTCCATTTTTGGCGTTCCATAATAATATTTTCCTGTAGAAAAAAGGGTAAAAATTATCCGTTTTCGCAACTTGTTTCTTTTTATTCGAATTTAAACGCAAAACTGTGTTTTCATGTAAATTTCAGTAAAGAGCTGTTAACTTTTAGGCAAAAATTAGTTCATAAATAAAAAAATCGATTTTTTTTAAGTATTAAGTATTTTCGATAACTATAAAGGAAGTACAAGTTTTGTGCGACTAAATAAATGTTTACTTGCTTTTCTACTAATTATCTGCATATTTTTAACATCGATCCGTTGGAAGCAATGATAATGCAGTTCCTTAAAAATTACTTACAATTATTTTTACTGGGATGTATTTGGCCTAATCTCAAGGTGTAGTTGAATAAAAATCATTATTTTTTTTAATTGTTTTTTATTCAATAGTTTATCAGCGTGATATTTATTTTTTATTCTGTTCAGCACAATTCAAACATATTTTACATTTAATTAGTATTTAAATTTTTTTGCTAAAAATATATAAAGTTTTGTAACGCAAAGATTAACTTTTTATATATCGTTACCTGAAGCGCAAAACGCCATAGCTCGCCAAAAAATTCGAAATTGATTTTTTTTTACTATGTAACTCCGATAAAAGTACATCACGACAACAAAATTCAGAATCCTACGAACAAAAATAACAATTTGATTAAGAAAATAAAAATGAAGACCTAAGTAATTACGTTAGTTTTATCTATGCACCGTTTAATTCTTAACTGTCTTTTATTTTGTTGCAGTACTAATTGAATACACAGCCTGTGAGAATTTTTAGTGTCTTTATTACGGTTAACAATATACAGCCCCATGTCAAAATTATATTACTTGCTTCGGACACCTTTTAACCCATTAAGTCCCGAGCCATAATGATGAGATATAATGATGAAACTTTTAAAATTTTATTTTTTATACCTAAATAAGAAAGAAAACAATTTTTAAGCAAATCGGAGCGGTGTGAGCCCAGATAACCCCCGTTGCGAAAACGCAACGTTGGGCCTTAACGATATCGGCTGAATTAAAACTTTGCAAAGTAAACTTTGATAGTGCGAAAGCGGTGTTAATTAAATAACAACAACTAAGACTGGGTTCACACAGATCAATTTTTGTTGCGCAACTTTTAATTCAGCCACGAGAAAGGCAGAGAAAGCAACACAGTTTTTCTGTCTTTCTCCCATCTGAATTAAAAGTTGTGCAACAAAAATTGCCCTGTGTGAGTTCCGTCCAACAATTAACATACACACATGCTTTTATTATGCTGTTTTAAATAACAAGTGATTGTATAAATATGTTTGCATTTGATAATTTTATGTAATTTGTAGATCGTTAAGGCCCAGTGTTGCGTTTTCGCATCACGGATATATCCAATCATGAAAATAGTGACAAATGACTCAGATGATTTTATTTTTCAGTAGAAATAATAATGTTCATATGTTAGCTACTTCCGTCAAAAGTTTGAGATAGGTACATTATATATTACTTTATTTTTTTAACAATTTCCAAAAGTACCCAAAAAAACAGGAAATATTAAAAATTTAAATAAAATCTTTTTTATGGATAAAATGTTTACAGAAATAAATTCGACAGGATTTTTTATATTTTATTAGAGAAATTCGCATTGAGAACGCTAATATTTTTTCATTTTAGCGTGTTTTTTGCTTCTACTGTAAAATTATTAAATGTTATTTAGGGCGTTTTGCGTTTCAGGTAACGATATGTATGTATCTTGTAATTTTCTTGTTAGAAGATACAATTAATTCATATTTTTTTAGATAACATTAGATAAAAATATTCTTTTTACAATGATTTTGATTATGTGGCCCCCATTTCGCGAAATTATAAGTTAAAAACCAACGAGTAAAATACATACAAAACTACAACACTTTTACAAAATTTATTGTCATTTTGTGTATTTTTTACTTGTAGATTTCTAACTTGTAGTTTCGAGAAATGGGCTTTCAAATGAAAATATTTTATTTAAAATATAATTATAAAAGTTTACATAAATACAAAAAGCAGTTTTTAATCAATATATTTTTGTTTGAATTTTTTTTACAAAAACTTGTAGTGTCCGACCGAACGTTCGAGTTTGGCGTCGGAGTTGGGAAAAACCTATGTTCAGTTCAAGTTCAGCGTTCGGTGAAATTTTCACCGAACACCGAGCATTATATAAACTAAAGATACACAAAAATGCAGTCCTATAAAATATTATCAAAAAGTACAACATACTATGAATTTGTTAATTTTGTATTTATTAAATAAATAAGTCGCATTATAAAAGTTAAGTAAAATTTTTTCTCTCCGTGTTTGGTATGAAAAAGCGCGTTCGGTCGGACACTAAAAACTAGTCATATTTCTAATGCAAATGCTGCTAGAAAAATTTCTTAAATAAAACAAACAGTCTGTTCTTGTACGTGCGCGAAGTTACCCAAAAGCTTTCTATAATACAAATTTTGTATTAAAAATAGCTTTCGGTTAAGTTTGGTTAGCTTCGTGCATGTACAGGGACAGACTGATTATATCGTCATATAAAATACAAAGGGGCCTATGGTTTTTAAAAAATTTTCAGGAGATAAAAAACCTAATGAAAAGCACATTATCTATGTATTGTGATTACAAAAATTGTTTTTTCAACTTAGTATCATTAATTTAGACTGCCTAGAAAAAATAGTTGTTATAATAACAATAGTTTGCGTTGTTATCTTGGTGCTCTTTTGCATTTTATATGACAATATGCACTGTAATACAATATCAGAAACGAGTAAAAATAAAAAGAAACTTAAAAGTTCAAAACCATAATTTTTCGAATGTACCTTAATAATTACATATGTAACATTAAATTAAACATTTTAAAAACCCCCGAAGAATATAGCTGATAAATTCAAAATGGTCGAACCAATTTTCTTCAAACATAGGTTAGAAAATTTTGAATTGCCACCTTTCAAACAAAATGTAATAAATTAAAATCGATCTAGCCGTTTGGGAGCTATTGTGTCAAAGACAAGATACATCTAGGAAAGATATGATATCTTCTAAACGACTGGACCGATGTTGTTCAAACATAGTTAAGAACAGTCTCGATCAAGTCACTTTTCAAACTGTACAATGACTTGTACACACAAACAGATACACAGTCAAACACAACAAACTTATAACAGCCCTCTGTTTTGATCGGGAATTAAAAATAGTCATTAATGCTTCAATATGATTGATTCGTTGTAAATTCATAAAAATATGTGTCGTTTCATCATAACGTCTTAAGTCGATTTAAGTCAAAACCGAGTTAAGATCATATTCTGCTTCGTCTTCTTACAATCCACATTTTAGTCTAATCCGTTTTCAAATACTCCAATTTTCGATTAAGTTATCACGGTTTATTTTTTAGCTTTCTAGAACACCAACACAGAAGCAGTGTACCCCTTCCCTTCTTCTCACATCTCTCTCCCATAAACTCAAAAGTTGCGCAGCAAAAGTTGACTCGTATGGACATAGACTAACTGCGTACATTTAAGTTAATGTACATTTAGTGTACACACGCACAAACAATACAAAACTAAATGGGACTACCATTCTAGTTGTTTTGTTTTTGGTTTACACATTGAAAAATACAAAACAAAAAGGAAAAGTTTATTTTAGTTTATTTTCCTACTCTGCTTCAAACACGATTTTTAGACTTAAGAGGTTATGATAAAACGACAGATTAATAAAAAAAATGTGCCGGTCACCCCTAGAATGAAAGATATGTCAATGGCGTTTCCAAACCAGAAAAAAAATTGGTTTGTCCCTCTCTAAAATACAGCTGCTTTTAGTTTTTATATTCAGCGCCGCCACTTTAAAGTTCGATCTCATCGTATCGCAATCGTTGTTTATGCCTTGACTATGGCTTAATTTTTACCACTGGTTTCTTCTTAATCCGACATCAGTTAGTTACTGGCCACCACTTACATATGCCATCTTGGATCATGTCCTCCTAATGTCTAATTTTTTGCATGTGGCAAAACAAAACCTTCTAAAACTTTGTGTGTCCTAGCTCTTAATATACTCACTTTATGTCGCACTACAAAACTAAGTCCTTTCCTTGATTAAATCTTTTCAAATATAATTTTAGCCAAATCAATTTTATAAACTTTCTTTCCCACTAATAATTCTAGGATTAATTCTGCTGGTAAATTATCAAAATCTTCTCTGCATAAAAGGATAGTGGTGTTTAGAGTTCTCAAACTGCGCTAGAATCACCATCTTATGGATGTGGCGTGATATGAAGGATTGCCTGCACTGCATATCTTTACATCGGCCAGCTTTCATTTTTTCTCTTTGTAGTAATGTTTGACCGAAGACAATTTTTTAAGCCGATGCCAGACGAAGCTCGACAAGCCGAACTTTACTTATTAAACTTACAATAAGAAAAAATTTGGATTGGGATTTTTTTGCTGCAACAATTTTTTCTTTCTGTGGAGTTTATTGCTATATTTTATATATTCTTGTTATTTGTGATACAAAACATCATCCGGATAAACAACAACTGGTGAAAAACATAAAAAATTTCATAAATTTTTAATTTTTATCCCCTATAACAGTTTTTTTTTATCTGATCAAAGACATTCACTATTCGACCGATAGTTTTGTAGCTTTTCTAACAAGATATATGTACATATATCACTTAAATAGAATTATCATTCGACTCTGGATAGCGCTTTAAAGGGAAGTATACATCGAAAAACACATATGTATCGTTATCTGGACAATGGTTGAAATGAATTTTAATTTTTATTTTTCGCGTGATAAGCACATCCTTCCTAATTATCCTGAAAAAATTCATTAGAAACTTTATACCTTTTGCTCATAAAGCTGTGTAATTTAATGTTAATAAAATTTTTTGTTAAAAATTTATATTAAATTTTGTTCGCCTAGTAATTTCTGTATATTTTTGTAACACTTGCAAATAATTGTTTTAAAAAAAGTTAGACCTTTGGCGAAATTCGGCCAAATTACTGCCGAATACCGATTATTGGCCGATTGAAAGTTTTTAGCCGAAGCCGATTAATCGATCGGACACTACTTTGTAGTGAAGTTATTGTGAAATCTACCACTTCAAAAGTTGTATATATTCGCTTATTTGTGGAGTTTGACTTGATAGTGAGCGTAAATATCATATTAGTATACTACTTTTTGAGTTTGGTTGTTGATTTAAAAAAAAAACGTTGGATATGCTGTAGTTTATTTTGTCAGGTCAGTATTTTGGCGAAAGGGAATTGAAAAAAATATATGAATGCATATATTTTATGTTATTTTACAATACAGGAGACGTATGTGCACTTTATTAAGAAAATTAAGCAAAATTACAAAAATATAATATAAAAATGTATAACAGAAGAAGACATGAATAATTAGTGTTCTTATCATAAAGACATACAGGTATGTGACGAAAACCAATCGATTTCAAAACTATTGTCTTAAAAAATTTTTATGAGTTTCGAACGATTTTGAGAATCATTTTTTGACAGTCAGAGCTTATAAAATTGAAAAAAGTAAACCTGGCCCCATTTCTCAAAGATACAAGTTACAAATCTACAAGTAAAATACCTACAAAACAAACTTTTACAAAATTTATTGTTGTTTTGTGGGTATTTTACTGGTTGATTTGTAACTTGTTGTTTTGAGAAATGGGCCCTTGAACTTTAAATACAAACAATATAAAAGAGTTTTAGAAAGTTCTTAAAAAACTATTGGAAAAAATTATTGAAAGCACATTTTAAAATTTATCCAAAACGAAAGCACAAGTTTCTTCAATTTTAAGTCGTTTCATTTTTTAAATCGATTTCCATCACATATCTGACAATAAATAAACAAAAACTGGGATCAATTTTAAATTAATATAATAATACATAAAACTATTGTTTAACTTATTGGATATTCAAAAAAACTTTTTAATTAATTGTTAGATTTATATTGATATCTTATAATTTACTAAAATAAATTACATGAAAGTAAGATGTGAAGTCGACAGATTAATTAAATAAAAAATAATATCACGGCATATACAAAAAAATGCACTTTATAAAAGCACCACTAGAGAAAAAAATTAAAGTCAGACAGTAAAACCAGAAAATTAATAAACAGAACTTGGCAAAATTCGACTAAATACTCGTATTTAAAATAGAAGCAATAAACGATTTATTTTACTTTAGAAATTCGACTACTGTTTTTATTTGTAAAATAAAAAAATAATAAAATACATAAATAGTTGTAAATAGCAAATATAAATACATAATGATCATTTTAAATTATACTTTTCTTATACAAAAACAATTTACCTAAAATATTAGTGACTTTTTTCGAGTTTTTAAAAAACAAATTTCTTAATATATAAAAATTACAAAAAGAGTTGTCTTTTCATAATTATACTCTTGGCTTTAAATTAATTTCTTTTTTTTTAAGTGAAAACGTGATTAGCTTTTTCATTACAAATAAAATTAGCTACACTTCTAAAATTAGCCATACTGCAAATAATTACCAAAACATAAATAATTTATATAAGTTTTTGTGCTAATTGATTTTATCACACGTATTATGTATGTCAGCAGTCGAATTTGTAACTATGACAAATTGTCATAGAATAAAGAAATCAATGAAAATGTTCCTTTGTTCTATGACAATTTGTCGTAGTCACAAATTCGACTTCGACATACATAATACGGGTGTATGTGTCCTCGTTTTTGTTCTTTTTCAAGTACTTAATCTAAAGCTATGCCTTGTATCCAAGCACTCAAATCACTACCATCTGATTCTAATATAATCTCATCTGGTTCATCGTTGGCCAATAAATATTGGGCAGCAGTACGGCCACTTAAATAGGCACCATGTACGGTTGAATAAAAATTGGAATGGGTATGCTCGCCGGCAAATAATATAGCGGGCTAAAGGAAGAGAGTAAGAGCGTAGAGATAAAACATCAATTAGTCAATGTTAAAATGATAAATTGTATACCTTTAAGGCTTGAGGGTTAGCATATAAAGGTTGGGCCAAGTTCTCAATATCTTCTTGTAAAGCACCTATTGGTATTGAGGTATATGAACCCATTGTATAAGGCTGAGATTTCCAACTTGTGCTGAAACGTTAAAAGTTAAATAATAAAGCATTTATGTTTACAAAATGAATAATTGAACTAGCAAAAAATAAATGACAAAGTTCGAAATCAAATATTGTAATCATGATTTCTTAATTAATAATGGGGTATGTTCTGTATTTCATGTGGAATTAAAATGTGTGGAATTAACAAAGCATTGTTGTTATAAATATTAATTTACAATAACAATGCTTTGATAGTTCCGCACATTTTAATTCCACATGAAATACAGAACATACCCGTATTTCTTCGAATGCATTCCAAATGTTAAGTAAATTGTAATAAGTCGGAAGTTAAGAAAATAAAAATATGGGTTGGAAAAATTGGAATAAAGAATCAGATGGTGAGATTTCGGCTCACCATATTGATAAAAGGAATAAAATAACTCATATTCTATTTCCTCATAAATAGCTGATGTTTCATTAATACTAGTATCCACGATCAAACGTGGTAAAAGCGAGCAAAGGACGCTGATGATGACAGCGTAGCGGCTGTCGAAATCAGTAGTACTATTCCGTTCTCCTAGTCTGATTAGATATTCTAATATTCCACTCTTAAAAATAATTTGAATTTACATTAAGCCGAATAATAATAACTTCCGACTTATACACATTTTCATTTCAAATAATAATTACGTTCGTAAGTTGTAATAGTTACAGTTGCTGAACTTCTTAAGCACCCAGCGAAAAAAGACATGCAAAAGAGGAATTAAAGATGGTTTCTCCTAACACTAATCACATTGACATATTATTCAGAAGTAAGTATAGACATTGAAATAAGTTTTAGCTCTTTAATAATTCTGGCAAAAAAAACTGACATCAATACAAAGAGCCAATCGAACACATTAGAAATATTTCGGGCGGAGACTTTCTAAGTCCGATTACCACTTAAATTCCTGTGCGAGCATACAGTTTCAAATAAAAAAAAGTTTTTTCAAAGTCGGTCTATAAATGGATAATCAATATAGGATAATCAATATTTGCCCATCCGATTTTCGAAAAAAAATTATGGAACAAAACTGGAAGCGAACTTTTCAAACAAAAAAAAATAGTTTTGAAAATCGGGCCAGAAATGATAACATCGGACGTCAACAGAAAAATAAAATCCAACGTTTTTTATTTAATTTATTTTTACCGTCAAAAGTGTTTAAATATAAAATAAATTGCAACATACTTTGAAAACAGGGCTCAAATCGTCACATCCGTGATCGTATCGGCAATCGTACTAAAATGAATTACGTGACATATAGTTCGACTAAATACACACAACTTCAATTATTAACACTAAAGGCACATAGTACAAAATATGTTAGATAGTTTCCCGTGTAATACGGATAAAACAAAACATATGTAAATCCTAAGAACTAGAGAAAGAAGCTTTCTCAATCTTGGGTGAGAAATATAAGCAAAAAGCACAAGTGTGGTTGTTGATTAGGATAAGTGCCAAGTATGGTAAATTTCTAAGCCACCATAAAATAAGCTTAAAGCCAGGAAATATAGAGCTTTAATGCAATTGGTTTAATGCCAGATATTTACCGCTTGACTTTGGAGGCTGAGTAACCTAGAGTATAGAGAGCTCTGACGATGGGATTGTGGTTAATCCCGAAAACATCGATATTCAGTTCGACCTTTACAAAAGTCAAGAAATTGGTATTTGTACTTTTCAATTGCCCCATGCTTTGAAAAATTATTTGTCAATAAAAAATGATTTAATTGTAAAAATTAACTGTTAGGCCCACTATGTCGACATGTTCTTTCTTTCGCCATAATTACATTTAAAACAAAAACAAATTCTAAAATTTTGTTGTTGTTTTATATGTTATTATAAGAAAGAAAGAATCGTGTCGACATAGTGGGCCTGGCAGTAAATTGAACTTAAGCCTGAATAATAAATTTCTTTGGATAAAAATATTTGGATAAAAATATTTGGATAAAATATTTTGTGAAGGCTATTATTATGGTTTCAAAAAACAGAGAGTATAGATAAGAACCTTTTTTTCCAAATGTATTTCGAAGACAACTAAAATTAGTTTTGAATCATAATACAAAAAAAATATGGCTGAGTTGGGTCGTGACATCGACAACTGAACCAAGTTGAGTTGTGAATCATAATAGGGGCCTAAATGAACATTTACTTTTCATGTGCGTGGCACTGCCCACTTTTCTAACCATACTGTTGTATTATAACAATAACTAAATGTGTATGCAAAGTTTCATACGAATCGGTTTAGTAGAAGTTGTTCATAAATAATATTTGCTTTGCATGGACGTTGCGCTGTCCACTTTTTTAATCATGATGTAGTATTCAAACAGAAGCTTAATGTGTGTTCAAAGTTTCATAGGAATCGGTTGAGTACAAGTAGATGAAAAGGCATGTACATTCAGTTCGTATAGGCGTAACCCTGCCCACTTTTCAACGGGGCCAATCTGGAAGTGCATCTCTTTAAATAAAGAAAAAACTCCGAAATCGGTTTATAAATGGCGGAGTATTGGGAGAACATCCTTAAAAAAATACATGACGAATTGATAATATTTCTCCTTTTTTGAAGTCGGTTAAAAATACATATTTTCAAAATACATTTTCTTATATAATTGAAATTTTTATTTGATATATTTGTTCAACTCAATACAATATAATTAAAAAGTTTTTTTGGAATTATTAAATTACATTAATTTTAATTTTGTACGCAGAAAAGTTTTAACATAAATATGTAGTATGAAAAAAGTTCATAATCTATTGTTCATATATTTTATTAATTTATAAATAAAAAACGGGAATTATTTCATTCGCAGTAAGAATTTATGTGTAGTTTCCACAATGCAAACAAGCACTGCTTGTCTGAAATGTATATGAAAACCACTCAATTTTTTGAAACAGCACATTAGTTTTTAATAAATAAATTTATGAGATCTAAGTTGCATTGGAAAAAATTTTGAACTTTTTTGTAAACAAATTCTAAAGTCTTTTTTTTATATAAAGTAAAAATACAGTACATTTACAATAGTCTGTTTGGCAGAAATGAAAGAGTTGTGCCTAGTATAATAGGCTATACAAGTTCAATACAGAATTTTTAAAAATATTTCTTAAAAGAAATATAAATTAATTTATGTAAAATGTTCCTAGCTGAAATGAAAATAGTTTGGGAAAAAAAATTATCATGTTCGATTCATAGCATTTATGAAAAAATTCCTTGAATATAAGTAATATTTTTTTCTGTGTAACGTGCTTTTTCCCAAATTAATATTTTAATTTTCAAACAAAGTATTAAAGCTTTATTAATTTACATTACATTGAATTGATTATGGAGAGGTATCAGCTAGTTCATATGCGCATTTCATTGGGGCTAATGCAAATCGTCAGAGAACCTTTACCCAAAAATCTCATAGAAAAACTAAAGATATTATGTTAAACTTCTAATCATACCAATAAGAAGTTTATAATATCAAAGTTAAAACATGCCCTCCATAATCAATCATATTTTTTTTATTTTCTTTACTTGCTTACGACAACCAACTCTAAATTGAAGTTGTAAAGGCAATTGAAAATAAATATAAGCAACAACAGCTACAAATTATTTTCGCAATGAGCTGTGATGCCAACATGTATTTTGCGCGGGCACTAGCATGTTTATAATTATTTATTTATTTTTCTACACCTTTATACAATTAGAAATCCATCGGATAACAATAAAATTGAAAAATAAAGTCCAAAGTAAAAATAAAATTGATTCATATCGAATAAAGAATTATTTGCTGGGTTTTGTATAAGTTTCAAAACCTATTATGCCTACTTCTTAAAATCACTTTATTTGTAAATTCTCAAATGATTTTTGAAAGTCTGTACATAAGATAAGACGTTTGTAACTGTTCAAAAACATGGTTGAAGTCTACTGATGATTTGGTAAAGCACTAATGAAATGCATATAGACAATGCTTAACCATCCGCAAATAAATTTCATTTGAAATAAAATTATGACAATCGGCTATGTTCTGTATTTCATGTGGAATTAAAATGTGCGGAATTGTCAAAGCATTGTTGTTGCAAATTAATATTTATAACAACAATGCTTTGATAATTCCACATATTTTAATTCCACATGAAGCACAGAACATACCCGAATATGTCAAATAATAAATTTTTCAAAGAAAATATTTTTTGTACAAGTGGTGTATTCAACACCAAATATTGGAGCCATAGATTATACCATGATACAATAATAGAAGGTAGTCCAATTCTCTCTTTTCGTCGTTCTGACATTTAATCGAATTATGAAAATTCATGCTACCATATTAATTTATGAAATCCAATTTTTCCGTTTTATTTATTTATTTTATTTATTTATTTATTTATACAGAAAAAAATCTGATAATTTTTATTAAAATGCAGTAACATTAGACACTTTTGTAAGGATTCTGGTGTAAAATTTGTTAACTTTCCAACAATTCCTTATGTTCGGCAAAAGTGGCTTAGTTTATGCAAGATCAATAAGTTTGACTTACACCTTTGGTATGTTCATAATATTTTGGAAATATGACAGTCATAGGAAAGAAGCAGGCTTGGGGAGTAATGATTACATTTTCACTTCAATTACATACAAGTAATTTGTAATGGCCTTAGCGCAATTGAAATTTCTTGTAATTGTAATTGGACTACTACCAAACACAATTACTTCTGGTTGTAATTGCTGTATCACCAATTGCAACTATAAATAATTGTAATTGTAGGAAGCCAATTACAAACTACTTGAATTGTTAATGCAATCATGCCAATTGAAATTACAAGTAATTTGTATTGGTATGATTGCAATTACAATTACAATTTAATTTAATTAGTATATGCTCAATTATATTTTAAAATTTTTGGAAGGCTTTTATATAGCCAAAATGACGAAAAGTTTCTACAGATTATGAGAATAAGAGATTGTGAGAATAAGAAACAATCCCTTAAATTTTTTTATACTCACAAGCTTGGCGAGCAGCACAAAATCGCAAAACATCACATTTATCAAACAAGTCGTGAAATTTATTAAACATCGCTAAAATTCTAACTTCTTGTTAACATTAAAACATAGAAAAGTCTAAGTGATTAAAAATCGGTAAAACTGTAATAAATACAAGAACTGGCTAAAAAATCACCTTTATCGCGAAAATAGTGAAAATTCGCGACAAATTGCAAAATTTCAAACAAGTTTTAAAATTGCTTAATAATAGCTAAAATTTTAAGGAATGCAAAAAGCTCGGAAGAAATCGCGAAAATGAAGACAATTCTCAAAAACTTGGTAACATTAAAAAGATATCAATGTCTGATATTGATTAAAAAAGTGATAAAACTGTTAAAAACCAAAAACTGAGAAAAAAAAATTACTTTTATCGCAAATATTTCGAATGTTCGCGATTTTTAACGATTTTTTTGCATTCCAATTTTAGCTATTTTTAAGCAATTTTGTTTGCAATTTTAAAATTTTTCGCACATTTTCGCTATTTTCGCGAAAAATGCTTTTTAGCCAGTTCTTTGATTTTTGAGAATTTTACTAATTCTTAATCACTATCACACTTTTCTATCTTCTTAATTATAGCAAGAAATTTTAATTATTTTGGCTTGAGTTCGGTGATAATTCATACTAGAATAGAGAAATAATAAAAAGAAGTTTAACACAAGACAACGAAAAAACTGAATATCAATAACTATCAAATGAAATACAGCTCTAAGAGTAGTCAACTGGCGACCTGTCAAAAAAATGACAACTCTCTTCACACGGACAAGCACAGTGTATTCAACTCACATGAGCGGGTTAATTCAACACACAACAAAGAGCACAATTTTGCACTTCAGAAAATTTATTTAATTTTGAGACATTTGCATGTTGAAATTTATCAATGTTTTGAACCATTTTTTCATTCAGCAGAATTGCATTTTTTTATACTATTTGGGATACATTTTAATCGTAGATTGTGAAACGGGCCGTAAATCATATTTTCATTAATTAATACAAACTTAATTGTAACAACTAAAATTCATGTTTAAAATATAAAAAATTTGTAAAATACTATTTATTCCGCTATGTATGGTTTTAGTACTGTGGTGGAATTTTTATTTTACACCAATACTAATAAAAAATGTTCTACTAACACATTCTTAGACTTAGGCTTTTGACAGCAGACTTAGGTTTTTGAAGTTTTAGTTGACTATCTACGTACCTATGATAGGAATGTTTTTACATGTAAAACTGTTATTGAACTTTATAATTAAGATGTAAAAAAAATATACACACTTGCTTATGTATGTTTTAGAATTTGGATAGCTTACCACACACATTTCTTTGGTTTCGGAACATACGGGTCTTGCAAAAAACTTCTTAGTATTTCCGTACACTTTTCAGCAACTTCTTCCGATGGCAGAGTTTCCATATATTCAGCTTCACGCCCCGATACCCATCCCAATAGCAAAACGTCGGATATTTTGGCGAACGAATAAATTTTCTTAAACCAATTTTTACTTAAATATTCAGGTCTGTTACGTTCTTCGTCCGAGGAATGCATATCGTATTTGTCATCATCCCACAGCAACATTATTTCCGAAATGTCTGCACTCAAAAAAGGACGCTCATATTCAAGGAATATTTTATCTACAGTTCCAAACATTAAATGTTCAATTGATTCCTGTTTGTAGTGCGGTAATTCGGGATCGAAAAGATTTTTATGACACTGTTTTAAAACACCTAATGGTATGGTACATATCACATGTTCTCCATAAAATACACGACCATCTTCACATGTAACCCGTACAGGAAAGTCGCCATTACCATCAGATTCTACAGATGCACCACGCGAAGTACTGGAAGCCGATGGTGTACCTTCTTTGCCAGACACTTCGCCCGCTATGGGGACTTCTGTAACGGTTTTTTCCGAATCATCAGAATCATTTTCATACTCAGAAGATTCGTCCACAGTATCTAAGCCGGTCAATGTCTTTTTTCGTTTCCAGTGAATTTTCTTTACCGGACATTTTGTTATTATAGCTCCTTTGGGTATTTGCGCAGTCAGTGGTCTTAAAATAGAACTATAACCAGCCGGCAACACTATATTGCCACCTTGTAATTCCGTATAACTACCTAAAATTTTAAACAAAAACAATTGATTGAAATTTTTTCAATTCATATCTTATTCTCACCTAATTCTAAGAGATCTACTTCATTCATATCGGTACAGCCCGTTATGCAGGTTTCACGCTTTAAAAGGCAATTGAAAATCAATTGTTTTAAACGTTTCTCTTTGGGATCCTCGACTGAACTTAAATAGATTTGTATTTCATAGTTAATGTGTTCACCCACACTATTTATGTCGGGCGGTGGGCTATATTGGCACAGGAAATACTCATCACATCGACGTAAAAAACACACATACGCCTCATAGATTTCCTGCAGTATATTGAAAGGAACTTGTAGACCATCCTCTGTAGTGGCCACAACTTTGTGCGGTTTTGGCACATTAACCACACTGACTAGACCATGTTGCACAGCAATTTCGAAAATTGGATTACCTAATACGCCATGTATCCAATTAGCACCCAATTCAACCTAAAAAAGATATACATATTAATTTTTAATGTTCAAAGAAAAAACTAAAATACGATTAAAAAGTTATTGTTACGATTTAATAAGTCAAAATTAATTTTATATACTTACCCCTTATTCATAATATTTATCAAAGGCTTATGAGACATTTATGAAACAAATTTTGTTTGGAAATCTGTTTCATAAACCTTTTATAAGCATTTCATATACTTAAGTATAAAAAAATCAAAACAAAAAAGTTTAACTTAAGTAGAACAAATCAGAAAAAGAAGACATATAATGGTTAGGTTAGGTTAGGTAAGGAGGGCAGTCACGACTGTAGAAGTGGCTGTAGAAGAGACATATAATACAACCGAAACAATGCGATTTTTATGATAAAACTCAATTTAGTAGTGATGCAATTCTCGTATGCAACTTTCTCAAAAAAAATTATATGTACAATTGAACTTCCCTATAACGAACTTCGCTATAACGAATTTTTCTACATAACAAATTATTTTTGAGAACAATGCATTTTTGTAATGTTTTCCCTTACATTTTTATAACGAATTTCTCTGTAGCGTAGTTTTCTCTGTAACAAAAATTTTTTAAAGCATTTGATATGCTACATAATCTCTCTTTAACAAATTCCTCAATAGCTGGGAAGACTTTGCCGATGAAGTTAAATACAAAAGTTTGAAACAAACAAAGAAAACAATTTTATCAAAATGTGTCGTAAATAAATTTATTTATTAATTTAATTTTATTACCTACTACATTTTATAACATTTACCACATTTTACTACTTTTACTCCAAAAGCGATCGAGTACACATAAAAAGAGTTAATGTAGTAACGAATGTAACTGAAGAAAATGGATAACACCAAAACGGCTGGACTAGGGATACTACTCGGGACTGGTTTTTGAAAATCCCGGGCTTCGGGATTTAAAATAGAATCTGGAACCGGGATTTTCAGGATTTCTTAAAGTAATATTATACAAATTAATACAATTAAGAAATGAATGTTTTTTAATAAAATTTAATAAAATTTTTCGTTTGATTACTTACAGTGGCACTTTGGTAAGCCAGAAACCATAAAGATCTAGATGTTCCATTAGTAAAGACTGTATTTTCAAAACATGTGACAACATATAAAAAAAAGCTCGAATCACATCCAAATCCCCTAGCCCGCGACTCGGCTGAGAAGGAGATACACTCTTGCTCTCAGCCGAACACGAGAGACGTAAGACATCTGAAAAAGCAACCCTTGAATCCAAATATTTTGTCTAGCAGTGGCTGGACTAATTATCAACAATTTTAGTTTTAAGATTTTAATACTTATTGTTAGTTAAATTTTCAATTCAAGATTCAATAAATAAATTTAAAAGTTAAAAAAAGTTCGTTTGCGAATCTCTGGATGGGTATTTTATTGAGGTTACTTATTCTTTCACGGCAGAATATACGTAGGAATTTACGAAGACAGCTGTTTACAAACAATTGGATGCTATTGATGTGTTTGGGTGCATCATTCCAAGATTCCTGTCATACAGCAGTACAGCCTTCATCTTCGAATTAAATATTCTGAGTTTGGTGTTGGTAGATAGATGGGTGGAGCACCATATAGGGTTTATCAGAGCAAAAGCATGCCTCCTCTTGTTCAATCTGGTTTTCACATGCATTTATGAGCATCGTTTTGGTCTTTCCCATATTAATTTTTTGTCTCACTTTTATAGACATTTCCTCTATCCTATCGAGTTTGTCTTATATGTCAGAATATTTCTGAGCAAGAAGGCAGATATCGCCTGCGTAGTCGAAATCGTATAAGCAACCGTGCAGACTCCAGCCTATGCCTCTGGTAGTATGTATGACATTTGACATAATGATGTCAAGAACTATATTAAATAGCAGAGGTGATAATACGCAGCCCTAACGCACTTCCTAATTGCAATTGTGCCACCAATTCTATTTTCGTGTAATATCTGGCAATTGGCATTATTATAGACACTTTTTATGAATGTTATTTTTTTCTCCGGGACTACCTTGAATCTTAACGCCGCCCATACTGCTGTATGTGAGAGAGCGTCGAAAGCTTTTTCGAAGTCGATGAACATTAGGTAAAGGGGAGAGAACCATTCGATGGATTGCACGATGATTATTCTTATACTGTTTGCGTGGTCAACGCAGGATCTTCCCGCGCGAAATAATGCTTGTTTTTGGCGTAACTCAGCACAACGCTGTGTAAAATCTAAAGTTCATGATGCTTGCAATGATCTTGTAGAGTATACTAAGCAATGTTATCGCTCTCAAGTTTTGGCATATGGTTAGATCCTCTTTCTTCGGCACTTTAACAATGACTCCTTCCTTTAGGTGAGCGGGCAGCTGTCCAGAGTTCCACAATTTTTTGGATAACAGGGAGAATATTTGATTCGAATATCTTCGCAATCTTCATTAAATATAATATTACAACAAAATCTTTTGATTTATTTATATTCTTTTGCGTATAAAAAAAGAATCTTTCTTTGAGTATAATTTTGTTCATTTACATTCCATGAAATAAAGTATAACAAATACTAGATTTAAAAAATATTTTTTTTTTAATTTCACTCTAATGTGAGGATACCTTCAAAGTATCTGAACTTTTCCTAGAGTAGTGCCTAGAAAATAAAGCCCAAAAAATAAAGGTAATTATAGAATATATTAGAATCCAAAAAAAAGTTATTAAAAAAGACTATTCCAATACAAAGTCATACGCTTTTAAACATCAGTAGTTTTAAGTAAGTGCTATTGCCAGCGATGCCAGAATGAGGATTTTATGGTAATGTTAATTATTTATTTTCTTTAGCTAATTGGGCCTAACGTGTTTTTATGACAATAAAAAACCAATTTTATTTCATATTTCCCGACGTTTCGTGAATGTTTTGTTCACTTTTTCTAGGGATTCGTCTATTTATTTAACAAATTAAAACATCAAAATTATAAATTAACTAAGTAATAGAAAAAAAGTACAATAATTACTTACAAATAAAATTATTATTTTACATAACTCAAAATTGTTTTAAATTTTTTTATAAATTAAAGGTTATAAATTAAAAAATTGTTTCTTTTAAATAAAGCAAAAATGTTTTGCACAAACTTTGAAAAGCTTTTTTCAAAATGATTCGCTGTTTTCGATTTTATCTTTATTTTGAAGATTTTTTAGTCAAAATAAGATTCGAAGATTTTTCCCCCAAAATATGAAATATTTCATCGTGTAAATTTAGACTTAGTAATATTTTATTTGATGAAGATTGTGCCCAAATATTAAAAAAAAACTGCACGAAAAAAAAATCTAAGTTAAAAATATAAAATTTTTTACTATCGATATTTGAAAAAAATATATGGATCTGATATATTGCATTAGTGTTTCCAACGTTGTCGAAATTTAATTAAATTTGATATGTTCATCTGTAACTATTGAATGAATATTTTCAAAAGAAAATTAGAACAAAACGAAGTACAGAAACAGATTAGACAACACCACATTGGAGGGTATTTTATGTACTCAAGATTAACAAATGTTCGTCTACAATTTAAAAATTGATTTTAAAAAATCTGAAACCTTCACAGATTACAATTAAATATGTTTGGATTATTTTCAATCTATATTAATAAAAGAGTAACGTTATTGACTGACTGATTCATCATCGCCCAGCCCAAACCACTCAAGCTAGAAAGTTGAAATTTCATATGTGGGCTCCCCTCAGGATGTATAGATCCACTAAGACGGGGTTTTGGGAAATTCAAATGCTAAGGGGGTAAAAACGGATAAAAACGGGTAAAACCGGTAACCTTATATCTCCGAATAGAAGTAAGGTAGACATAAAATTCCAAAACCATCATAATAAGATAGAAAAATGAGCGGACAGGTAATTGGTACTTTCTTCAGATTTGTACATTTAGGGGCCGATAAAGGGTAAAAATATAATTTTGGTACTTTTTTTGTTAACCGTTTATCTTCTAAAGTAATGAAAATAGAAATTAAATTTAAAATGCATTCTTCTATCCTCATGAAGCCCTCAAATGTGTTTTGCTACTTTTTTGAAATTCGAATATATAAAGGGTAAAGCTGGTTTCTCTTTTTGGTACTTTTTTCCATACAACTATTTTTTATGCAAATTGATATACATAGTGAATGAATATGTTTGTATATTTTTACTAAGAAAGGATTTTTGAAAATTTTAATTCTAAGGGGATTAAAACGGGTAAAATCGGTAACCTTATATCTTCGAATCTAAGTAAGGTAGACATAAAATTCTAAAAGCATCATAATAAGATAGAAAAATGAGCGAACAGGTGTCTGAAACTTTTTTAAAATCTGTACATTTAGGGGCCGAAAAAGGGTGAAAATATAATTTTGGTACTTTTTTTGTTAACAGTTTATCTCCTAAAGTAATAAAGTTAGAAAATAAACTTTTTTCCATACAAGTCTTTTTTATGCACATTGATACACATACTGAATGCATATGTTTGTATATATTCTCTAAGAACGAATTTTTGAAAACGTAAATTCTAACGGGATTAAAAGGGGTAAAAACGGGTAAACTTCTTATATCTCCAAATCTAAGTAAGGTAGACATAAAATTCCAAAAGCGTCATAATAAGATAGAAAAATGAGTGGATAGCTGTTTTGTACTTTTTTTGAAATTTGTACATTTAGGGGTCGAACAAGGGTAAAAATATAATTTTGGTACTTTTTTGTTAACCGTTTATATTTTAAAGTAAAGGTACTTTTTCGAAAACCTACTTTTTTGAAAATGTAGTTTTAAGAAATGATACTTTTTGAAAAATGCTTTTGGAAAGGGTACTTTTTGAAAATAGTACTCTTTTGAAAATGATCACTTTTTGAAAAGTTACTTTTTTGAAAAGGTTCTTTTTAGGGCTCTGTACACCAAAAGTGTAAATTAATCTTATTGTTTTCGATACGCTGTCCGTCTGTCTTTCTGTCTGTCACAGGTTGTTTTCTCGAGCGCCGCAAGAACTACGGGCTAAAGATTAAAGGGTGTTCTAAAGCGAGCAACGAAACATGTTGAAATACTAATGTAATATACAGACACTTTTATATAGACTCTCGAAATTTTCAATGCTAGTGTTAATTGGTGTAGTCTGTAGAATATTTAACACAACAAAAATTAAAGGGAGTTCTGAAAGTTAATGTAATTTTGACTATGTAGTTTAAACAGTTTGCTGTATCTTGGAAACCGTAAGAGGAAAACTGTTGAAATTTTAAAAAACTCTAAAGCTAAAAAATTCCAGAATTAAAAAAGTCAAAACGAAAAATCTCCAAAATGAAAAAATCGCTAAACCGCAAAAATTCGCCAAAACTAAAAAGATCGCCAAAAACAACTAAATAAATTTAAATGAGTTAATTAATTTTTCTATATTTGCGAAGCACGCCGGGTATAGCTAGTTACTTATAAAATTTCGAAAATTTTTGGAAAATGTAATACTTTTAGAAATGTATGTAAAGTATTATTATAATTAATAAACATGAATTATTTTTTTATTACACATAATACAAATTTAAAAAAATCAAGATTTTTTTCTAAAATGAAGATTTTTTTCTTCGAAGAATCAAGATTTGTCTCCGAAAAATTCTGCCACCACTGGCTATTGCTGTTTGGAATTTTCTTAAAAACATTCAAGTTTAAAGTACCGTGAAATTTTTTTTTGTTGACAAATTGTACAAAATTTTGACATTTTCCTTCCTTTTCGTTGGAAAGTTCTCTTTCACATTTGATTTAAATTTTTACGAAAATTCCAGAAAAAAATTCAATTTTGGCCGCCTAGATTGAACAAATACCTGTCTGTGCATTGGCGAAAGACATTAATTTTCAACCTACACAGCAGAACAATTTTTTATGTTATTGAACTTTTTTCGATAATTCACTTTAAAATTGAAATAGTTAATAACCCTTGAAATGAGTATTAATACCGGAAATGAAAGTAAGATTAGGTTGGAACATAATAATGTGTTCAGCTCTTAAAATTCGAAATATTTATAATTATCACCAAGAAAATATAAAAAATTAAAAAACTGTTTTCCGCTTTAACAATTTTCAATAATATAGTATATACATTAGGGTGGATCGATTTACATGGATGCAAAACAAATAAAATAAAAAATCGTAGGGGGAAATTATTCTACGAAGCATTGAAACCTAGAAATCATAGGTCTAAAATGGATTTTGAACTTGCGGAAATATAGGAAAATTTAAAAAAATTAGATGAAAATTCCCCAAATTGTGGAAGCAGTTTTGGCGAATTTTCAAGTATTTTTTTTTTTGAACGCGTAATAATTTGGAAACGAATGGGGCTAGTCCTCTCATTTTTTTAGTCGATTCGGAGGTGGTCGGACCCAACAACTTGTCACTAACAACATATTTTGCAATTTCCGCAACCTTAAAATCCATTTTAGACCTATGGTTTCTAGGGCAAAGTTGCCTAGAACTATTCGTAAAATCATTTCCCCTCCTACGATTTTTTTATAAAAAAAAATCGACTCAGTCCAATGTACATACTTTTAAACTTAAAATACAATTTCTTTTCATTAAGATTGAATACGATATTACATTTATATTATTATTTATATAAAAATATTAATAAATCTGTTTGTATATTGCTTACATTAGAGATGAGAGCCTAACTTCTCACTCACAAGTTGTAAGCGCACGAACGAAAAATGTTCTCATGCCCGGTCATGCATGTCCTCGTTTCTTTTCACTCACGCTAACGTTAATATAAAAAAATAGTCACATTCACGAAAAAAGTCTAACTAACTAAATTATTTGTTTAATATTTACTGTTCTATTTTATTATTAAGAAATTTATTCTTTGTCATATTGTCATAATTTTATTTTAAGCATTGTCTATATGCATTTCATTGGTGCTTTACCAAATCGTCAGTAGACTTCAATAATATTTTTGAACAGTTACAAACCTCTTATCTAACAAAGAAATTATTTTTAAAAATAAGCATAGTAGGCTTTGAAACTTATACCAAACCCAGCAAATAGTTTTGAATTCGATATGAATCTATTTTATTTTTGTACTATGCTTATTTTTGAAAATCATTTATTTGTAAATTCTCTATCTATGTTCAGCACTATTTAGAAATAGGGCGTCATGTTTGAGGAATCTGTCATTACCCTAACTAACAAACCTGGGGAATGCGACATTAGGGGAATGAATTCATTCATACTCTCTATTCGGATTGGTTTAACATCGACCCAACCTCTGGTATAGGCAGGGTATCTTCTTAAATTTCTTTACTATCCATCCCAGGCATCACAAAGAGACCAAAGGACCCAAGTGGGCCGGTTTTTAGAAACCGGCAGCCTGTTCAACCTAACCTAACCTAACCTAGATCTGTATTTCTTCAGAGTTTACGGATTGTTTACATTGTAGAAGTGGTATTATATCACAAACTTTTATTTATATTTGCTAAATTCACAACCGTTGCGCAGTGCTGTAAAATAAATTTTCTGATTCAGCGCATCGAAATACATGTAGGAAGGTTGGTCTGATTAAATAAGCGGCCCAATTTTTTTCTTTTATATAAAGGGTGATTTTATAAGAACTATCGGAAAGTAAAAAAAAAAACACATAAAATTCAGAAAAATGCATGAAATATTTATTTGGATCGATAGTTGGGTCGATATAATTTAATGTTTGAAGATTATTTCATGCAAATGTTGGCCGCGGCTGCGCCTCAAATGGTCCATCCGCTTAGTCCAATTTTGGCATACTCTTTCCAACATTTCGGCCGGTATCTCACGAATAATGTTGACAATGTTGGCTTCCAGTGCGTCAGTGCGGGCTTGTCGCTATAGACATTAGCCTTAACATAGCTCCACAAAAAATAGTCTAGAGGCGTTAAATCGCACGATCTGGGCGGCCAATTGACTGCTCCCAAGCGTGAAATAAACTGTTCACCGAACTCGCCTCTCAATTGATCCATTGTTTCGCGTGCTGTGTGGCATGTGGCACCGTCTTGTTGAAACCACATGTCATGCAAGTCAAGCTCTTCCATTTTGGGCAGAAAAAAGTTTGTTATCATCGCACGGTAGCGCTCACCATTCACAGTAACGTTGTGATTCGCATCATCTTTGAAGAAATACGGCCCAATGATGCCGCCAGCCCATAATCCGCACCAAACGGTTGTTTTTTGTGGATGCATTGGTAGCTCTTGCAATGCTTCTGGCTGCTCTTCACTCCAAATACGGCAGTTTTGCTTGTTCACGTATCCATTCAACCAGAAATGAGCCTCGTCGCTGAACACAATTCTTCGCGCGCGATGAACTTTCTTAACAGAGCACGCATTTTGGTAATAAAATTCAATAATTTGCAAGCGTTGTTCGTTTGTAAGACGATTCATGATTAAATTATAGACCAAACTGAAGATGTTTGACAGTGACACAAGATACAAAACGTGCGTGAGCTGTCAAAACTAGTGTTGCCAAAAAGATAATAGCAAAAAAGTCACTCGTTATTATGACTGCTTGAAAATAATGTTTTTTCCGCTATTTTTGTCTTCTTTAGTACTTACACTATGACTTCCATATCTCGGGATCGGTAAAATGTACATCAATAATTTTTTGAAGCTTAGTTAAATAATGCCTTTAGAGCTCACAGTAGAAATATCAGAAGAAAATAAAAAAATTTAGTTAGTTTTTTTTATAATATAAAAATTTTCTTCCAGAAATTTTAGTTTTTTTTTTACTAATTTTGCCCTAGCACCTACATTTATAGCCAGGATGTTTTCATTTAAAGTAAGAACAATGCTAACTACGTACCTAATAAAATCTTGTTCATGGATTTTTAAGGTAGTATTTGCAAAGTTTTTTACAGGCACCTAAACTCAAAAATTATTTTGAAAATTTATGATTTTCGACCACTGCCACATGTAGGGAACATGTCCAAAATGAACAAAAATGTCCACTAAATTCATATTTAAAGAATGGCCTATCACCATGTTTAAAAATAAAATTTACATTTCTAACAAAATTTTTTACAATTTTAAAAATTATTAAAGCACTTTTTTTGGAAAAATTTACGATTTTTAGTTAAGTTTCAAAGTTTTTAGATTCGATCTTCGTTACGACTTAACTTTATTTTTGACAAAAAAAATATCGGTCAATATAACTTTTATTTTTGACCAAAAAAATATCGGTCAAATTTTAACTTTTATTTTTGACTAAAAAAAATCAGTCTTTAACTTTTATTTTTGACCAAAAAAATATCGGTCAAATTTTAACATTTATTTTTGACTAAAAATATATCAGTCACATTTTAACTTTTATTTTTGACCAAAAAAATATCGCTCAAACTTTAACTTTTATTTTTGACTAAAAAATTATCAGCCAAATTTTAACTTTTATTTTTGACCAAAAAAATATCGGTCAAATTTTAACTTTTATTTTTGACTAAAAAAATATCAGTAAAATTTTAACTTTTATTTTTGTCCAAAAAAATATCGGTAAAATTTTAACTTCTATTTTTGACCGAAAAAGTATGAGTCAAAAAATAACAGTTATAATTTGACTTTTTTGAAAAAAGTAACAAAATAAATGTATTTTTAGTTAGATTTGTATTCCTTAGCTCACGACCATCACATTGCTATACTCAAATATCGTATAGACAAATTATTTCTGTCTGACTTTTTGAACTGAAATTTTGATAATAACTGTTATTTTCGGTCCCTGGTGTAAAATGTATGCGTTAATATTTTTAACTCGCATGCTTGCAGAAACAAGTTGCTCCTAATCATACGTGATCATACATGATCACGCGAGATTCACTTGAATCGCGTGAACGTTGCCCATCTATAGTATAAGTTATAAAATATTTATTCATAAAGTTACACAAAGCAATCTTCACTTGTGTTTATATGGCAATTAAAAAATTTAGTGTCTGTGGTCATGTGTCTCAGATGTATAGACTTAAAGATAAATATCTACAAAATTAAAATGCATTCAAAATTAAATACCTCAGACAAAAGCACTTGCAAAAATGAAATACATATTCTGCTTCAGTTAATTTATATACTGAAAAAAGCAAGCCTACAATAATTAGTATTTTGAGGTAGGTAAATGCCGACCAAGCCTCTATTTTTTGTTGCATTAAATGAATTCGATTTTTTATAATGATCTTTTATAATGAACTTTTTAGTTTAAATAAATTAAACAAACATACGAGACCAAAAATGTCATTAAATAATTTTTTCAAACAAATAAATATTTAACAACGGCTTCATAGCGGTACAGTAAAACTAAAAATCGCACAATAAACTGAAAAACGATATCAATTACGATTCAATTAATTTTGTTATTAAAGTTCAACCTACGGCAAAAGTTGTATATACGAGGGCGGATCAATAAGTCCGTGACTTTTTGTTTGAAACACATTTTTTTTTGCAAAACAAAAATTTATTTTTCAACATAATCTCCTTTCAACTCAATACACTTAGTCCAACGTTTCTCCAGTTTTTTTATCCCTTCCAAAAAATAAGATTTTTCGAGGTACTTAAAATAGTCATTTGTTTGGTCAATAATTTCATCGTTGGAGCTAAATCTCTTTCCACCGAGCCATTTTTTTAGGTTTGGAAATACACAGAAAAAACTAAATTTCATTTTCTATAAAGGAATTCAATGAAATAGTAAATATTTTGTCTATGAACGGACCCACAAACGAATTTGCAAATATAGACAAAAATACCTCAACAATTTCATTGAAAAAACGTGTTTTTTCAGTGAACGAATTGTTTAAATCTATAAAAACAATTTGTCTAAAAATATTTACAAATTTTAGGCAAAACAATTTACTAAATCAAACAAAAATATTTACTGGATTTTCTGAAAAATATCAAACAATATTTGTGTCTGAATTTAATAAGCAATTAGTCTAAAAATGCTAATAATTTTTAAGCAAAATAATTTACTTAATCAAACAAAAATACAAACAACATTTTTGTCTGTGTCATATCATCATCCATTAAGCATTAAGGAATTTCACTTTGTTAAATCTGAATGTTTATCTAAATACTCTAAAAAAATTAATGACAATTGACGCAACGACATTAACTAATCGATTCACTCAAAAATCTTTTGTAAACAAACTTGGTATAATTGCATTCCTCTTGCTATGATTGTTGTTGTTGTTATTTGTGTGTATGTCGTCATCGGGGTGGTTTTTACGACACAGTTTTATTGTTGTTTTTGGTGTTTGCATTCTAAATAAAAGTCAAACAAACAATTCATAGATTATGGAAAGAACATTTACTGAAAATTAAATTTATTTTTAGAGAAACTTTTGTTTGAAAAATTTTTGGTGATAATTTTTTCTGTGCTCATACTAGAACTGCCCGTACGGATATATATTATGGAATAATCCTACACCGCAATCCACTAGCTTTTGTCGACCTTTAAAACTAGAATACACAAAACAGAATAAAGAAAATATCTCAAAAGAAAAGCAAAGATCTCCCACAAGATCAGCTCCATATTTTGATTCTACGCGACACTCAACGACTTTCAGTTTGTCCATACAAATTACATGGAAAAAAATTTCTTTTCGTATTTGTCGAACAAAACTACGAAAAATATATATATTTTTTCATTTTGATGGGCATATTCTTGTAGGAAATCAAATTTTCTACATAAAACCTCTCAAATAATTTTTTCGTAATATTAGTGGTTAAAAAGTTATTAGACGTTGAATACTAGCAATTACAGTACTGAAAGCAAATACTTCATACCAACTTTGTTCCTATTATTCAAACACTGATAACTTTTTACCCGTTAAGTTTACGAAAAAATCGTGTAAGAGGTTTTTGTGGAAAATTTAACTTCCTACAAGAATATACCCATTAAAATGAAAAATATATATATTTTTTTCGTAGTTTTGTTTGACAAATACGAAAAAAAGAAATTGTTTCATGTAATTTGTATGGAAAAACTGAAAGTCGTTGAGCGTCGCGTAGAATCAAAATATTGAGCTGATCTTGTAGTTAAGCTTGTTTTATACCTACTAGAAACTTTTGAGATTATAGCACTTGAAAAAAACAAAACAGAATTTTTTTAAGAACTCTAACATACATAAATACATATGTACAATTGCTAGAATTCTATTTTTCAGTTGGTCAAAATTTTTAAAAATTTTTAGAAAGGGTTGTTTTTGATCGCATTTATTCAATTTACAAACCACTCGACTTATCAGTGTCAACCTGCGGATGTCCAGATTAAAGTTATCCGACCCGGTTGCATTGAGATATTTGATCACGTCGCCTAGACCAATCTCTGATAGCTCCGATAAGTCGCATATTTGTGGAAACAGAAGGTGGAAAACTGTCTTCTCCGTACCTTGTTCATGATAACTAAGGCAGTACGCATTGTACGATACGCCATCCCGTCACCACTCCGGCGATCCTCGAATTGTCCTTATGGTTTTTGTTTGTTAAATGTGCAAAACCGCACGATCTGTTTTTAAAAATCTTGCCGATTTTTACTTTATTTCCAAAATTTTAGGGTTTTCTATTTCATCACTATCGCCCAAAAAAGCAATTTCGGCAAGGAAACTTGCCTAGTGTAGTAAGTTCTGTCCACTACACTATTGGGTACCCCCATAGTATAGTGGATAGTGTGCTAGACTATTAATCGGGAGGTCGCAGGTTCGATTCCTGCCAAGACCATGGGTGTTTCTGCAGAAAAGCCGATAAAGGTTTAAGCAGTATGTGTGTTCGTTTTTTATTTTTTAATACTTATAGTGGTGTACAAAACTGCATTTTATCTTATTTTTTAATAATTAACCAACCCATCATTGTTGGACCAACTAAATTGAAAATGATCTTCAATGAAATGGATCTTCAATGAAGATAATATAATGGATGCACACTTACTATGTAGTTTCGTTGACGAGTTGAAGTTCGCCTCCACCTCATTCTTCATATTTGACTGCCAGCTACTGTTTTTTTTTTTCTTTAAAATTTAAAGAAATTGTTCGGATGAAAAGATACAATTAGCCTTCCGAAGTCTTAATTTTTGGAGTGCTTAAAAGGTTTGATAAATCGCTGTATGAAGTGTATCGAACTAAAAGATGACTATGCGGAAAAATGTGTTTGTCTATGTTTTTGCAAAGGGCATTTTCTTATAAAATTCATATGAGAAATCGTTCTGAATTTGATTAATTATCTTTAAAAAATTCGTTGCTACACAAAAATCTCTGTGGGAAATGCTTAAAAAAGCGCTGTAAATAAATGCATGTATTTTGCTAAAAAGCACAAAAATACCAGAAAAGCACCGAAATTGGAACACTGAACACAGACAACTCTACAAAGATATCACAAAAGATTAATTAGAAAAGAAGGGAAATGTTTAATGCACATAACACATTTGATTGCATTTGTAACAATTTTTCTTGTTGTTTATGGGTTCATTAAACTTCTCTTTTTATAAATAAATGTATTTTTAAAATAAAACAAAAAAAATTGAAGAACGTGTAAAAAACTTGCCGCAATGATTTCATGTTGGAATTCTGATATCACCCAGTAAAATAAAATAAAAAACTACAAGCAACAATTATAATATGTATAATAATAGAAGAATCAACATTTAATCCTATGATGAGATGAGTACCGCTGTCGTTAGCGCGCATGAAAAAATAAAATTATCGTGAGTGGGCGAAATGGCGTATGGTTGTCTACGAGTCATTTAAAAACGATTTTAATAAATTTTAATTGCAAACATTAAATGATTTCTTTGATTTACTTATTTTTCGTGAGCCTTGTAAGCTTGAATTTCCATGATAGTATTTTCTTACACTCGTGTGAGCGTGAATGCATGAGTAACATATTTTTGGAGCAAAATCCTATTGCATCTCCTATTCTCTGGCATAGTGTATGTGCAGCAAGGCGAATTAATTTTATCAGGTGGTGTTGATTCTAAAACAATTACAACATTATAATAACATATGTCAACATATACAAATTTTGACAGATGAGCCTCTAATTTGAGGAAAATAGCTAGAACAGCTGTGCTTATAATATCATCAGGCACAATTGAGCCAATTGAACAGTCGCCGATAAAAGTTTCAGACAAATCAATGTTTTGAAAATAAAACAGACAAACCCCTGAAGAAGTCGACATATAATCGACGAAACGTCGGGACAAATTGTAATTATAGTGTTTAATTACTTGGGAATACAGGCCTTATTAGCTTAATATACATATGTATATATAAAAAAATCAAAAAAAAAAAAAAACAAAAAAAAAAAACAATGTTCATCATATATTTACCTATTTACATATTTATTTAAAACGGCTTGCAGTAGATTTTAAAATAATTCTTCCGAAAAAAAAACGAAAACCAGAGAGACGGACATCATGGTAACAATTAGATGAACTTGTGCTGATGCCCTTGCTAAAAAAAACACAGTTCTACCAAATTAAAGATTACTTTTGCACAGGACAGACCGAAGTCCTACTTGTAGGACTACTATGCTAATTCTTCAAACACTAGGCTCGAGCCGCACTTGTAGGACAACGTTGCAACGATATCCGCACATTGCGAATTCAGCAACCACGCCATGTAATAGTGTCAACGTAATACGACTTTTGAGGAGCCACTTTTGTGACTATGCAGTTCATTAGAGACCGACAGATGTAGGTAGTTCACCAACCCTTCGCTGGCGGAGGCAGATCTCAATGAAACAGTGGATGGCTCCAGCGGTGAGCCTTTATAAGCACGACGAGTACATCAACTCTATATTTATAGTCCCTTTCACTGGACTTTTAAACTTCATTTGATCCCGATCGCTTAAGGCGTTCTTATGTTATGAGAGGTTTACATGCACACACACGCATACACACATACATTCATGCATACGGACATCATCGTAAAAATAGTCAGAATAGATTCCCATGGCCTCAAAACGGCGATATCTGATGAAAACTCGATTTTCGAAAATCGGGATTAGATCAGGAAGTTAGAAAAACAATTCTGAGCTTCTTTTAATTAGCCAAACTAACTAAAACGAAAACTTTTTCATGTTTATTTTATTGATGACATATTTCAAAAGCAAGCAAAAAATACAACGATGAGCCATATACATAATTTGATATCGCTTGTTTCAAAATGAAGGTATTTCGCTAAACCTTTTTCTTAAGGGCTTATGCTTTCAAATTAAGGTATAAAAATTAACGACATTCTGTTCAGTTTCAATATTGGACATGTTTGAATATATCTGTGGAAAACTACACCAAGTCACATTTTGGAAATCTTACAAAAGACCGCAAAAAGAATGTTTAAAATCGCAAATTGCTCTATCTTTATAGGATTAACAATTTGACTAACACCAAATATTTTATATAACTCTAATATTATTTTTTTTGTGTCTAACATATCCTTAATAAAATTACGTCATATAATATTACCGCTACTTATCAAGAAGGACTTGGTGTTCTTTACACCCCCCCACATGGTTTTGAGCAGCACTACTGTCCTTAGAAGAATAGGACTTACTGAATTTTACCTTACGATAGAGGAAAAAATGCTGATTCCAAAAGTATAAAAACTAGGGATGCCAGATTTCGGAAAGGCATAAAGAGCACAGTCAGCTTAAAAAAGAGCACAGTCAGCTTAAAAAAGAGCACACTTTTTCAAACAATATAATAACTAGGGATGTAACGATACGCCGTTTTGCCGATCCGATACCGATACCGATATTTAAAAATAAATATCGCCGATACCGATTCCGATACCGATACGAATATTGAAATTGAGTTCAAGTTTACTTCAACAAAACTCAACTGCAATTTTTTTATTATACAAAATTACATTGTAAGAGAGAATATTTAAAATTGATTTTAACCCAGTATAAAAAATTGGAAGTAATTTTTAAGGAGCTACATTTTCTTTGCTTCAAAAAAGTCTATATTAAAAATATGCAGATAATTAGTAGAAAAGCAAGAAAAAATTTTTAATTCCTTTGTAATTTTAAAAAATACTCGCTATGCTTTTTAAAAAATCGATTTTTTAAAGAACATTTATCAAATAATATTCTTATAAATAACTTAATAGCTTAATTATTAAAAGTCTTCTAAAAGTTTATATTTATTCACTTAAATTTACATGAAAATAAAGTTTTGAGTTTAAATTCGCATAAAAAAAATTTTGAAAATGGGTAATTTTTTATCCTTTTTCCATGAGGAAAAACAATTACATATAGAACACTGAAAAAGAAATTTGTCCTAGCATCGCTTCCAATTCGGTGATTGGTAATCGAAAAACAGAACTTCTTGCAATGGCAAGGATATGTAAAACTAATTAGAAATTATCCAAATTTGCAATACTTCCGGATCGCGAATTCTACATTTTCATGGCTTCTTTAGTGTCGTTTTTTGCTGGAATAAGATTTAAAAAACAACGACTTGAATTTGAATTCATGGAAAAATTAACAAAAAATAAATAATTTTTTACAAAATAACAGCATAAAATATTTTTAATTTTTAAAATTGATATTAATAAGATTTAAAAAATAACGAAGTAAATTTAATTCATGGTAAAATTGAACAAAAATAAATTATTTGTTAAAAAAAACTCTGAAAAAAATTTTAAAGTATCGTCGTATCGACAGTAAAATATCGCCGATACCGATGTATCGGAAAATCTGAAGTATCGCCGATATATCGGTATCGGTATCGGTATTCGTTACATCCCAAATAATAACGCTAAACATCAATGTTATAACTTTATTATGTATACAATAAAAAAAAGATACATAACACAAAAAAAATCGATTACTTCAAAAACAAAGAAAATAAAACAATTCCAATTTTCGTGTAATAAAAACAATCAAATAATTCATTCGGTGAAAAAATAACTAATACTAATGAACACAGCGTAGCAAAATGCTGATAAGATAATTTAAATTTTCTGAAATAAAAATAGCTGATCCTTATCTATCTTCATCTGCTGATTACGATGACATTCTTTTTTCTCTAATAGCTCTGGTTTAACATTTAATATTTGCATAATTTACGCCATCTTTTTTGTATAATTCGCTTAATATTTCACGAACTGTCTTCCAAACTTTAAAATACTTTTCGGATTATTAATCTATACTTTTAGTACAGTGACATTAGTGAGTATATCATATTTAGTGACTAAACTTTAGTCCTTAAAACCTTTTTTTGAAAAATTTCTAAAGCAAAATAACTGATCATTCATGATCGTGATGAAAAGGGGCCTTATCTTCCTAGCAAGAATTTTCAGTGCAGCCAAAATAGCTGTTTCCTCACTTTACAAGTGGAATTGTTCCTAAATTGACCCCTGAAATGACTTAAAAAGAGGCTTTTCCCAACCACTACATTTATAAAGAAAGGAACCGTCAATGAAATGCATTGAGGAAGTTTGGATCTCTTTTCCGATATACTATTTTTATACACAAGATTTTACGCTTTACTACAGTTTTTACGCGTAAAAATAACGAAAAATGTCATTCGTTTCTTACCTAGTTTTAGGAAATTTAGCTAACTCAATTTCGGTCTCAGGAAGATAAGATCCCATTTTATCAGGATCGTCACGTATAAGTACTTAGCGCAAGTGCACTGCAATGTGAATTGTTGATTTTGAGTGAAAAATATTTTAAAATAATAGAACAAGCATTTAGTACAATCGGATTGAAAAAAGTACAAATTTTTTTTTAGCACTGCTTTAGAAACTTTTATTTTTGTAAGTTTTTAATTTTTTAAAACATTTCTTTTAGAATAATTATGATGTGCTAAATACAAAAAAGGAATAAAGAATTTCATTTCGGTCATTGTGTATAATATAACGGTTCATTACAGTTTTTCAGTGTATACTTTTTGTCAAAGCGTTATTCAGAACAAAAGGCTGGTTCGTTTAAAATTAATTAGATATTATTTGAAAGGCTATTAAATTACGCGTCGAATAGTGGCTCTGATCGAATAAAAGGCGACCAAGTTAGAGTGGATAAAAGTTTAAATTTTATGAAATTTTTAAAGTTGATCGCCAATTGTTGCCTTTTCGGAAGCTGTTTTGTACCACAAATAATAAAAAAATCGATAGATTTATAATTTCATTGAATAGTCCATTCGATTATAAAAATTTTAAGCCATAATGTACCTAAATCTGATGAAAACAAAAAATCTTATATTCTGTGTTTTATTATTTAGGCTATTTATGATCAAATTTTTTTCTTTACTTTATATAAAACAATTTATTCCATTTTTGTTCCCAATGTTTCATCGACTTTTTTCCGGCGTCTTTAGAAGAGTCTTATAATCGACTTTGGATGGTGCTTTAAAGAGAAGTCATCCATATACACCGAAAAACACATATGTACCGTATAAGAACAATGGCTGAAGTAAACTTTTTTCAGTGTATATACAGCATATCATTCCTAATTATCCTAAAAAAATGCATTAGCAAATTTAAACTTTTTCGTTGTAAATTGACAGCCTGTTTGAATGATTTTGTGTATTTTACATAGAATTATGTTTCAACTATTTTTTGCATATTTTTTTATGTAGGTATTCTTTACAAGAAAATTCTCAACATACACGGCAGAACAGAACAACGTTGTTTTTGGTAATTTTCCCTGGTTCCTTAGAATAACTAACCTGTCTAATGCTTTCTGAAAATCACGTTACGGACTTTTGCGCAATAAAATCGTTTGGACTCAAAGGCAAATTAGTTCGAAATAATCACACCAAAATATAAAATTCTCTGTTTCAAGTAGAGAAATGCAAAATTGAAATTGATGAAGTGAGTGAAGATAAATATGCAGAGTTAAATATGTTTTGACGTAAACCCTTACGTCATTACATATTTAGAGATATTTACCAAATATGTTTTCGCTCTCCAAATATGTTTTCGCTTTTCAAATATGTTTTCGCTTCTCAAATATGTTTTCCTTCTAAATATGTTTTCGCTTTTCAAATATGTTTTCGCTTCTCAAATACGTTTTTGTTCTAAATATGTTTTCGCATCCCAAATATGTTTCTGTTTCCTAAATGTGTTTTTTTATTTTTCTGCAACTGCACAAGTCTTGTTTCTCTGAAGGATTTTGTGAATTCTGGGAAAACTAAGATAGATGACAGGATGGGATATACCGCGTTTTGAAGGTATTCCATCCTACTTTTGTAATCCATATTGAAAAACCTAAGAAAATGACCAGATCTATTTTTAAATAATTTTTTTACTTTTTTGTGAGTACTGGTACTGCTTCTCTGAGGGATTTTGTGAATTCTGGGAAAACTAAGACAGATGACAGGATGGGATATACCGCGTTTTAAAGGTATTCCATCCTATTTTTGTAATCCATATTAAAAATCCCAAGAATATGACCAGATCTATTTTTAAATACTTTTTTGTGAGTACTGGTACTGTTTCTCTGAGGGATTTTGTGAATTCTGGGAAAAGTAAGAATGACCAGATCTATTTTTAAATAATTTTTACTTTTTTGTGATGTTCGAAACTCTGGTGCCAGTATGAGCGACTATGATATAAATACATCAAAGCAAATAGTATTATTGTGGATTCCGATTTTTTTTTTGCGGTTAAGGGTCGTTATAAACTTTTGGATATCATATCGATGGTCATACATTGACAACTTGTAACTGAATTTTTATTATTTTTCACAAAACGCAGAAAATGTCCCCATTCTCAAAATAAAACAACAGAAATTAGTTGAGAGTATCTACTAAATAAATTTCAGCTACATATTTTATTTCTATGATAGTAACGCTTTCAGCATATTTATAACGTAGTTTCTTCTACTGAAAAGTTGGAAAAACCAGTTACGTGTTGTCAACTTATGACCATCGATATGAAAGTTTTTTGAAGGTCTAAAACTTTTATAAATTATGTTGCTGATAGGCTATTGGACTAATTTTATGCACAACTGGACCCAATATCAAAAGGTTTTTAAAATGTTGTATGTACTACTTTTTATATTTTGTTAGAGAAAATACTAAAATTTATCATCAGAATAAAATAAACACACTCGTTTTTGTTTAGGTAATAAACAAAAATTTGGTAATTATTGGAAACTAAATTTTTATAAAAATTGTAATGATTTCTGTAAGTAAACGGCATATATTTACGATTTGAATATGTATGTCTTTCCAAACATAGAGAAGTTTTTAATAATTTTTATTAAATATTTCAGTATTTCTGGGGGGGGGGGGGGTTATTGATAAAATCAAGTCTGGGGGGCATCCCCCACCAGAAAGGTCTATCTACGCCAATGGATATGTCAGAGTATTAGAATAATGTTTTCATTTAATAAAATAACTTATTTTCTTCAACTTATTTAATTATTAAGCGGTTAAAGCAATGCTTTTCCTACTGATTATAACTTGAAAAAAAAAATTGTCCATGAACTAAGTAATGACCTATCATTTGCATTTTTGTTTAGTTTTTGTATTGTTACGCTTCAACTATTTTGCAAGCGAATGGGATGTGTATTCGTTATTTTCATATTGAATGCAAAACGCACGTTGGTTATTTATGATTTTCCATTTGCATTTTAATTTTGTCAATGTTCATATTGTTCTAAATAAGTATTTATGAAATTGAAAAATAAAGGGTACATTAACAAGTTATTTTAAAACGATAATGTTGATTTTTGGTTAGTGTTGATAAGACGCGAATTCGTGGAATTCTAGTAACTTGACTCTGGGAGTTCGTCAAGGTCCGCTTTCTAGAATTGGAGGGGAAGGGGGTTAAATATTTGCCACGGAAGTTATTTCATAACTTCTTAATTTATTTTACTGTGATAATAATTTTATATGGTAATAATTTATACTGAAAATTTGTTAAAGCACGTTACGTAGGGCGAGGGGTCTAAAAAGTGCGGAATAACCCGTTAATACCACTTTTTTAGTATAGAACGTAATTTGCATTTTTGTCTCACAAATATTTTCCATTTTTTCTTTATGTCTGACTTGAATATATATCAGCGATCTCTGAGGGACCTACCAGTTCGACCAATCTGTCGGATATAGCTTTGAGAAAATATGGAGAAGAAATAAAATTTTTCATGTTTTTTCTTTCATGTCGTTAACTGAAATGCAAAATTAATTATTACTAGATTTGACTGCAGCTTTGCACACTTAAAGTTCAATTTATTACTACAAGACTGTTAGCAAAATATATTAAAATAAAGTTATATTTTGGCTAAAGTTGAGGTTTGAAAAAGAATAAATAGTGCTACCGACATTAAAACACAACATAAGTTGCTTCCTACTTTGCACTATCATTTATATACATATGTATATCAGTAAAATAGCGCCCTTTCGCTTTTTCCTATTTTCAATTAGAAATGAGATTTTTATCGTGCTATTTTCTACATGTTAAGATGGATATTAAAGTACCTTCATACCAAATTTTATTAAAATCAATAATCTATTTCATTTGAGTAGAGTCACATTGATGAGTATATTAGGATATCTTACTGTTATTGCAAAAAAAACGTGTGGGTTTGGTTTATGTAGTCCTTAATACTTTCTAAAATCAAAATACACAGAAAAAATTATCACCAAAAAGTTTTCAAACAACAATTTGTCTAAAAATAAATTTAATTTTCAGTAAATGTTCTGTCCATAATCTATGAATTGTTTGTTTGACTTTTATTTAGAACGCACACACCAAAAACTACAATAAAAACTGTGCCGTAAAAAAACACACCGATTACGACATACACACAAATAACAACAACAATCATAGCAAGAGGAATGCAATTGTACCAAGTTTGTTTACAAAAGATTTTTGAGTGAGTCGATTAGTTAATGTCGTTGCATCAATTTTCATTCATTTTTTGGAGTATTTAGATAAACATTCAGACTTGAACACTTTGTTAAAAGTGAAATCCCATAAATGCTTCTGGATGATGATTATGACACAGACAAAAATGTAGTTTGTATTTTTGTTTGATTAAGTAAATTATTTTGCTTAATAGTTGCTAGCATTTTTCGACTAATTGTTTATTAAATTCAGACAGAAATATTGTTTGATATTTTTCAGAAAATCCAGTAAATTTTATTGTTTGATTTAGTAAATTGTTTTGTCTACAATTTGTAAATATTTTTAGACAAATTGTTTTATAGAGTTAAACAATTTGTTCACTTAAAAAAAAACACGTTTTTTTCAATGAAATTGTTGAGGTATTTTTGTCTATATTTACAAATTCGTTTGTAGGTCCGTTCATAGAAAATGAAATTTAGTTTTTTTGTGTAAATGATGATTGTAATTTTTTTTGCTAACTACGAAAACCACATTAGTTTTTTTCTAGCACATCTTGTTTTAAAGATATTCTGTATCACATTATTAAAAGAATACTTTAAACTTCCCTTTTCTAATTCAATAAAACAAATTTGTAAAGGGTGGGCAAATTTGAGGTTAGGAAGTAAATAGGCTGTCAAATGATGAAATGTCAAGAATTGAGCTGTGATCTTTTGGCATTTATTTAGAGAAAACTTGGGAAATTTAACCATGGAAAGCTACACTATTGAACAACGAATTTTAGTTACGAAAATTTACTATCAAAATGGTGAACATTTAACTGTATCACTTCGCCATATTCGAGCAGCTTTTCCTCATAATCAGGCTCCTTTAGTTCTTGGATGAGTTGAACTTTATAAACGCGAAGATGAAGATCTTTATGCAAAATGTTGCCAAAAGTGTCTCTGGTGATATTCAATTGTTGCGAACGTCGACGATTTGATGTACCAGGCTCATTCGAAGTGATACAGTAAAATTTTCAACATTTTGATAGTAAATTTTCACAATTAAAATTTGTTCTTCAAGATTGTAGCGTTCCATGGTTAAAATTTCCCAAGTTTTCACTAAATAAAGGCCAAATGATGACAGCTCAATTCTTGACATTTCATCATTTGACAGCCTATTTACTTCCTAACCTCAAATTTGCTTACCCTTTATTTCATTCACATTTAAAAAAAGTGTATTTACATGGTTTTGCACTTAATGCTGACTTTAGACGACATGTTTTTTACATATGGCTTGTCAGGTGTGTGAGACATATCGCTGCGAAAATTTTGGTGACAAATGATCCAAAAGTACTCGTCCTATGATTTGAGAAAATGAGACTGGTACCAAAAATGAGGAGTAGTGAATGGTGAAAAAAGACATATTGTGTAAATGGTCACATATTAACCATTTTCAGTCAATTTAGTTGGTACTCCGGCTAGCATTCTAGTAAACGGCACTGAACAAATTCGATGCACCTGGATCTAAGGCCTATCACATAGTATCTATATAATATTAATTGTCTCCCTTCAATGAGACTGCCATGCCACTCAGGAACCTGTTCCGTAACTATATTCAGATATTAACTCCACCTTAACTGGTATTTATAACATTGAAACATAAGTTCCCCTGTGGTGGAGTGGGTAGTGTACTAGCATGTCATGCCGGAGGTTGTCGGTTCGAATCCTATCAAAGACACCGCTTAAACATAAAATACAATTTCTACTTGTATTTGTAACAATAAAAAAAATAAATTAATCGATAATTACAGTTGAATTTTGGAATAATATTTATATATAATCTATATTATTCTACACCGATTAGGACTGCATAAGATAGTTCAAAGACAAGTTACAAGGTATCAAAGTACAATACAATACAAAGTATCAATTAACCCCATGCTAGGCCATCCCCATGTAAAAGTAGCTGGTCCGCTTCATAGGAAGTGTTAGAACTCGGACTGGTTCCTATCATCTGGGGATCGGTCACGTGACTCGTTTTGTGTCAGTTCCATTTACCGTAGGGATGTAACTTCACATGTTTGTCAAAACTGTCAATTTACAGACGGTTTATAAATTTTTGCTTTCATAGCTACACGTGCAATTACATCTGACATAACCTCTGAGTGTTCACAACATCTGAGCTTTTGCACAATTTTCATAAATATATAAAGCGCTCTATGCTTTTTAATGTTTTTTCAGCCAAACCACACTTTTGTTAATTCAATACAGCTGATGTCATATGAATTGTCAGATGAAAATAGAACACGCTCGAATTGAAAATTTTTCATATCACTTTGCTCCTGTAAATGTCATCTGACAATGTTTCACTCGGCATGTATAACTTTTGCAGTGGGAAATTTGACAAATCAGATGTAAAATACATGTCGTCTAAAGTCAGCATAAACTGACTATCTTTTTTACATCCCTACACTTTAATCGTTAAATTACTTTAAAAAAAATTATCACATATTTGTTGTTGATAATTGAATAAATAACTTTGAATAAAAATACTATATAAATTTGTTAGCAACTTTTGTTTTTAATTTTCAGTTGCATGTATGAAAAACTATTTATCCAACCGCTCATTAATTATTGCAAATTTTATATGTAATAATATTTGATGATTCTTTTTTTATACACCCCATATTTCAGCAGATAATAAATATTTGGAATATAGTGATACCAATCAGATTTTTACAAAATAAAAATACAAAAAAAAAGATTCGAAAAAATTTTAAGACAATAAGTATTATTTACCTAATTACCTAATGGAATATCTCCTTTAGTTTTACAGATAATTGGATTCCATTTCTTTTTAAATTTTTTGGGCGACCTTACTTAAATTTTTTGCACTGGTGGACTAACATAATGGCCGATAATTAAAAAAAAAAACAGCAATATTTATGATACAATTTTGTACAAAACACAGACAATTTCATGCCGATATCTTTTTTCGTTAAAAAGTTACACGCATCTAAACATGGAACATGTAAAAAATTAAATTTTTGGAGGTTTTGCCAAAAATGGTGGTATTGTTTTTTCGGTCATATAAAATAAATTTCCTTTGGAACATACATAGGCACACAGAAAAAAATAGACAAGAATTATATTCAATAAAACCATGTTATTAAAAAAAATATGAATTTCAATAACATTTATCTTTAACATAATAAAATATTTCGTTGTAAGTATTTCTTTTCCATGCCGGTTATTTCTTTTCTTTTTATACATAAGTACTTAAAACAAGTTGTATCCCATAAAAAAATAACTGGGATATGGCTCAGCTAGAGAGTGTATGCTTTACGTCCGGAAAGCCCGGGTTCGTATTCCAGCCATGTCAACATTTTTTTAATTTATATATATATTTTTATTTTGAAATAATTTTGTTATCAATATAGAGGAATTCTTTATCACAGGAAATTTGAAAAAAAAATTATTGAATACCGGGATTTTTGTTATCAAAAACGAAACTTATTTTTTTCTGTGCAGTTAAAAAAATACATATGAAAAATTAGTGTAAAAGCAAAATCGGGTCAAAGGAGGAGGGTTCTCCTTCCGCCCTATCCAAAGTTGACCGATTTTAAAAGAAAATTTACGGTTTCCTTAAAAGTTCTCAAAACTACAAATCTTCTAACGCGTTAGGTGTTACCTAAATATACCGAAAGTTATTTAGATATCACACGATATATAACGACAGGTTGGCTATTTTTGTAAAAAATCTAATTTTTTGGAACATAATTTTCCGCGTAAGGTTTTGGACTGGAGCAAAGAAAAGTTGTTTGTTATGTTATTTAGTGCACTGAGTTCGAATCTCCGGAAGGTCGCAGGTGCGATGCCTGCCAAAGCAAGAATTTTTTTTTTGTTTGTAACTTTTTGGTCTTGAACTTAGGTTCTCGCAATTTGATCATGTTTATAAACCGGACGCCTTTACCATCTCAGCTAAAGCTTAGTACAGACGATTGTCAGATCTTACAATATTGAAAGTAAAATGTCCTAAAAATTTCTTACAATCGTCTGAACTGAAAATTTTTGTCTGGCAACGTTGACAGAAAAAGCATTGTCAGTCGATTATAATAATTCCTGCTGAAAAAAATTGGCAGACATCTCACAATCGTGTGGACGCATCGCGTTGTCATTGTCAGATTATTGGCAGAGATTTTTTAATTGTCAGATGTGCGAAGTTTCTGCATCTGACAATGGCGTCATTGTCAGAGACTTCTTTATATTGGCAGCACTGCACACATATTTTTTAGGGAAAAAATAAAATAAGAAAAATTATGCAGAAAAATAGATAAAATTGTTTCATCATGTTTAATAATAATTTATATTTTTACTTTTTAAAGTTAACAAAAGCACAGATGATAAATAATTGATGATTTCTGTTAAATGATCTGAGTCTGGCAGCACCAAACAACAGATCTGACAATTTTTGCATCTGACAACCTTGTGAACTGTCAATTGTTTTACTGACAATATTGTCAGATAAATTTATTGTCAGACAATTGTCTGCCAATAAATTGTAAGCTTTTCTAACAACTTTGATGTAACCGTGTGAACTAACAATATACCTTTTGGTGACAATTTTTTATTGTCAGTACATCGTCAGCACATTGGTAGATTTGACAATATTGTAGGATCTTACAACCGTCTGTACAGGGCTTAAGTCATATTGTTAAATAATGATTGCACAAAGTATATATAGACATGTAGTGACTTGCTTGAATTAAATACAGTAATTTTTGTAGAATAACTATTTTCGTTGTTACTATTTTAAATTAGTAATTTGAACCATAAAAATTCATAATTTTAATCACAATTATTGTTAAAAATTAAATTAGTAATTTTAACCCTCAAAAATCGTTTTAATTTTCAAACATGTTTTTTCCCAAATATATATTTTACAATTCAGTAAAATGTAATACTTTGGTCTTGAACTTAGATTCTCACAATTTTTCGCATGTTTATGAACCGGGCGCATTTACCATCTCATCTAAGTCATCATGTTAAATAACGATAGCATATAGTAACCACAGACATGACATGACGTACAACTTTAAAAGGTTATTTTAACCAATGAAAGTTGTTATTTCATAAGAATTGCAACAACAATTTACATTAACAGCAAGTTAACTAATTAAATTGGTTAGATTTACCAATCATTTGATTTTGAGTGTATGAGTATCAGAAACAATACTATAGGAAATCTCTCTTGATAGGAAACTTCTTCTAGAACAAAATATAATAGACCTTTTTCTATCAAAGAATCAAAGTCTTGTTTTTCATAATCTATTTTTATCGATTCCACTATATACATTTTATCAATCGTAATACAACAATATAAATCGGTTAAGTTTAAATTTTTAAATTTTGTTTTGGGCAGCCCAATTCTATCTCATTGATAATAAATTTATATGTACTTGGATGTATTTTTATATATATATATATATATATATATATATATATATATATATATATATATATATATATATATATATATATATATATATATATATATATATATATATATATATATATATATATATATATATATATATATCCCTAGAAAAAGAGATGAGTTCAACTTTATAGTATCACCTACTTAAAACGTGCAAGACCTTTGGTGACCGGAAAAGAATAGGTAAACCAACGTTATTTTCATTCCTTAAGAAATGATTTTGTTTGGTTAGCAGATGAATACAAAGTGTAAATAAATTAAATACAAAAGCTTCAATTAAAGATAGCCTGATTGATCTATATTAATTAGGTGGTGTTATGAGTTCTACAAAAGATGTTTTACGTGGTTGGCAGATGGATGAACTTTTCTTAGGTGAGATCTTAAACTATAAGCAGTATAATTGCTATTTGTTCAAAACATTTAGACATTATCTATTTTATGTTTGCGGCATTACAGAACACCAAATGTTAACTTTAAATTCAAAGTGTTTATGAATTAAATTTCTCCTGTACGCAAATTGAAATAGTTTAAATTAATCTTAGATTAGAAAAACATTCATTGGCAAAGGCGTTTGATATAAATTCTTTGCTTGAAAAAGGGTAAAATTTTTAATCGTAATCGCGCGATTAAAGGGTTCGATTAAAAATACGATTAAAATATGCGATTGATCGCGATTACGATTATAGTCGCTGTGCAAACAGTAATCGCATCCATTATATGCAATATTCAAAACTCCAACAGCAACATAACTTTAAATGTACTTTTGGTTTCAACTGAGATATTTAAAGATGTGGCAACATAAATATTTAAAGAAACTTCAATCCCACCCAAAATTCACTAGCCCGTAACATTTTAAATTATAGTGACCACAATCATTTAAGAAGAAGGGACACAAGAGAGACAAATATCCAATAATAGCAACACCATGGCAACAACATTTTTAGGTTTAAAATGTGAATATGTACTTTTTGTTAGTTCATGGAATATTGAAAATACAATAAATTAAAGTTAAAAACAAAAGCCCGATAAATAATAATTTCTAGAAAACTTACACGATGTCGCACGAGCTATAACGTTTGAATTATAACTTCCCAAGGTAGATTTATTTAACAGGTAGTCTTATTTCCACAGCTGATTGCTCTTTTTTTCATTTGTTTTTATTTCTAGCTGTCAACTATGTTTACGTTTATTTTAAACTAAAATTAATTCTTTATGTTTGTTTGGTTTTTCCATTTAAAAATATTGTTTGAAAATTTAATTTAAAATAAATTTTAATAATGTATAAAAATGTTTTATCAAATGCTCAGCAAGAATTTAACATCAGCAACCAGCTGCCAAGCCAAAAGCAGAAGTTTGGAAGTATTCGCCTCGTATTTTGCCAAATAAATTATCAGCGGAACAATTGGAAAAGCTGCAACGCGACACAAACAATTTAATTCGAAATGGCGAAGATTTTGCGCAGAAATTACGACAAGGATTAGATGAAGTTTTCAAGTTTGGAACGTATCAATAAGCCATTAACATATACATACTTAAGCTGTTTTTAGACTATTATACAAGCTGTTCGACTTCTGCACAAAATGCTACCCTGATATAATGTGTGGTTATTGTTTTTTTAAAACTTTCCATAAACTCATTAGATCAGGGTTGCATTTTCCACAGAAGTCGAACTGTGAGATAGTGTAAAACAGCTATTATGTAGTATACATGAAAAAAATAGCAAAGTAATCAAAAGAATAAATTTTATGTTTTAATAAAGAAAACCTATGTATAGCCTACATACAATATCGAATATTCCAAACGAATAACATTAAATTAAAAATTTTGAAAACCCACGAAGAAAATGGATGGATAACTTCCAAACGGCTGAACCGATTTTCTTCAAACATAGGCCAGTAGCTTTTAGATCAAGTCACCTTTCAAACGAAAAAAAAACTAAATTAAAATCGGTCTAGCCGTTTTTGAGTTACGGTGTCACAGACACATAAATTCAAGAGGATACAGCCAGAAAAGTGGAGATAACTTCTAAGCTGATGTACCGATTTTTTTTCAAACATAGCTAAGAACGCTCTCGATCAAGTCACCTATCAAAGAAAATAAATTAAATCAAAATTGGTGCAGCCGTTTGGGCTGCGCGATGGCATGTACAGACATATACTACAAAACTTATAACACCCATCTTTTTTGGTCGAGTGTTAAGAAGGCTAAGCAATATGTTGTTTTACTTAACCGGTTTAGATAAAAATGGCGGCATTCGATGCAGGTCTTCAAGTCTAAAAAAAGTAGCCGGATCCAGAAAATCAATTTGAAATGTACAAACATAATGTCTATTTATATTTATTTATTTAACACTTGACAGCTACAAGGAAAATTTCTAGCAACAAACTACATCTTGTTTTTGGATTGTTGTATTTGTTTTAGAACTACGATTACCTGTAAAAATAAATATACCTTGATAGCTTGCGGTCTACATAAGGTGACCATTTTTCATTTTACTCAAACCGGGACGCCGGAATATTTTAACTCATTTAGTAGGTTCATAGAAAAAAATACACTTTTAATCAGTTTTATGTTATCCAAATGCTTTTTATTAAAAATTAAAAAAAGTTATAGATTATACATATCATAGGGTATATAGAGGCCAAACTGAAACTTCAAAAACTTAATTATGCTGTCAAAAACCTAAGTCTAAGAATGTATTAGTAGAATATTTTGTATTGGTATTGGTTTAAAATAAAAATTTCCCCACAACACTAAAACCGCACTTGGTTGCAATAAGAAGTATTCGAAATCATTCATATTTTTTTAACATGAATTTTTAGAAGTTTGTGCAATTATTTTTGTATTAATTAATGAAAATATGAATTTAGAATGCTTTTTAATACATTCGAGCTCAAAAAATATTGATTTGCTAAACATTTGTTTGCAATTTTTTCTATTTGGTACTAAAAATTTTTATCCCAAATAGGAACAAAAATACAATACTGCTGAATGAAAAAAATGGTTTAAAACATCGATAAATTTCAACATACAAATGTCAAAAAATTAAACAAATATTTTAAAAATGCAATTAAAAGAACAACAAAATTTATTTAAAACAGTGTAAAAAATTAATTAAAACTAAAAAGTGATTGTGCTTGTGAAAAAAGTGCAAATTAAAGGATATTCAAGTGCGAAATTTATGCTCATTTAAGTGTGATGAAATGAGAAAAATATTCTTGCTCAAGTAAGTTGAATTCACAGTACTCATATGTCGTTGATAACATAGATAGCAAAGTCTCGCACTGTCAATAGAATAATGCCAACTCTCTTCACACACAGAAAAAAACTAAATTTCATTTTCTGTAAAGGAATTCAATGAAATAGTAAATATTTTGTCTAGAAACGTGCCTAAAAAGATATTTGTAAATAAAACAAAAATAGTTGAACAATTTCGTTGTCTAAAAATATTTACAAATTGTAAACAAAACAATTTATTAAATCAAAAAAAAAAAAGATTTACTGGACTTTCTGAAAAATATCAAACAATACTTTTGTCTGAATTTATAAAACAACTAGTCTAATAATACTAACAAATATTAAACAAAATATTTTATTTAATCAAACAAAAATATTTACTGGATTTTTTGTAATATATCAAACAAAACTTTTGTCTGGGTCATCATCATCCATTAACCATTTATCAAATTTCACTTTGTTAAATGTGTTCAAGTCTTAATTTTTATCTAAAAACTCTAAAAAATTAATGAGAATTAACGCTACGACATTAACGATTTGATTCACTCAAAAATCTTCAGTAAACAACAGGGTATAATCGCATTCCTTTTGCTATGATTGTTGCTATTGTTATTTGTGTGCATGTCGTGATCGGGGTTGTTTTTCACCACACAGTTTTTCTTGTTGTTTTTGGTGTTTGCGTCCTAAATAAAAGTCAAACAAACAATTCATTGATTATGTAAAGAACATTTACTGAAAATGAAATTTATTTTAAGACAAACTTTTGTTTGCAAATTTTTTGATGATAATTTTTTCTGTGCACGTATAGATATTGTGAATTCATCAAAAATGAGAGGGCAACATTTTTTCTTTCAACACACTTGAGAGAGGATAACTTCATCACTTGAAAGTCCACTAAGGCTGAGGCCACACTGGCGTTTTTAAAACGCGGCGTTTCTGCTTTTTACATTAAATTAGAAAGTTCTCAATTTTTTAAAACTTCAAATTTAATACAAAAAGCAGAAACTTTTTTCCACGCACAAACACTTTTTAGTTTTAATTAATTTTTATTCACTAGTTTGAAAAAAAACGGTATGTTTCTTTTTATTATTTTTTTCAAATAATTTTTTAATTTCATTGACATTTGCTTGTTGAAATTTATCGATGAGTTGAATTATTTTTTTGTTGAACAGTATTATATTTTTTCATATTTGGGATAACAAATTTTAGTACAAAATAGAGAAATAAATAGCAAAAAAATGTTATGTGTGTGAAGATAAATATGCCGAGTTAAATATGTTTTTAAAAAATATTGCATGCGAGATTTTTTTATGTACGTATTTTAAGTATGTATTTCGTACTGATTTTGGACTTTTTCTGCAAATACGCTCACTGTATCCAAACCCTTCTTCCTCAGGGAGTCAAACATGGCAGAAAATAAAGGTGAGGGACTGCGTTTACAGTTTCTTTCAAAAGTATTTGTGAAATTTTTTATACTTTTGAAAATATGACTTAGTTAATATTCTCTTATATGGATTCTCTAAGGGATGTGCCCACTCTGCCCAAACCCTTCTTCCTCAGTGAATCCAACCTGGCGGAAAATAAAGGTAATGGATAGGGCTAATAAACTGCATTTACAGTTTATTTCAAAAGTATTTATGAAATGTTTTATAAACTTTTGAAAATATGACTTAGTTAATATCCTCTTATATGGATTCTCTAAGGGATATGCCCACTGTGCCCAAACCCTTCTTCCTCAGTGAATCCAACCTGGCGGAAAATAAAGGTAATGGATAGGGCTAATAAACTGCATTTACAGTTTATTTCAAAAGTATTTATGAAATTTTTTATAAACTTTTGAAAATATGACTTAGTAAATATTACTATATTCATATAAAATTACATTTAAAGCAAAAATGAAATTTTTTAAATTGTTTTTGTTTTAAATGTAATTGTACGAAAGAAATAAATGTCGACATCGACCAACAGGCAGTTAAATTTAACTCAGATAAAATGTTTCATATGTATGAGTGGACGAAAAGGATAAAATAATTTATCACAATAAAAGAGCTTCAATAAGTAAGTATAAAAAATTAAAATTGTTTAATTGCACTAAATAATACCATTGTATTTTTAAAGTGTGATTTGTACCAAAAATGGTACAATTGTACCAATTTTCCCATCCCTTGTATATAAATGCTGCAATTCGGCTTGGCGTTTCCGGTATGCCGTGGCGCTAAAGTTCTACTGTGTGAGTTTTCTGCGTTTCAATGATGTCGAAAATTCTGAATTCCGATAATCCCAACTTAGCCATAATGTAATTCATATCGTTTTGTGTTAGCGGTTTTGGTTCATCATCTTCTACATTGGCCGCGTAATCGGGGTCGTGCAAATTGGATGGCAAAGAGAAAACACTTTCGAGTGCCCATGCGGACATAATCTCATTACGCGGATGTTTAGGTGGTTCGGCACCATCAGAGTTTGACACTGGAAGTGAGGCAGTAAAAGCTGCAACATTTGCTTTTGTCTTCAACTTCCTCTTATTTGTTCCAACAGCATAATTAATGCATATGTAGCACCTGGTTTCATCATGGTCGTTTGGGTCTTTTACCCAGATTACGGGCTTAGCAAAATGCAAGTGTCCTCTTCGTCGATGAAACCAATTCGAAATAGTGCTATAGCAATTACTGCATACTATATTCGGCGTGATATCTTCACCACTTGTGTCCAGTTTTTGTCAAAAGCGAAATAAGAACGGTTGAAAAGCGGGATTTTAAAGAAAATATGGCAAAAAAGCGGGATTTAATGAAATATCTTATGGAAAGCGAGATGTTGTAAATACACTGATGATAATACACATGTATATGATTTTTTATAAATGTATGCAACTACACAGTTCCATATCGTTAGCTAAAATGCGAAATAACGTAACTAATAAAAAATTTAAAGTCGCTTTTCCTATCATTATTTAATATATCAAAGCGCTTGTCCCTATACAAAGAAAAATTTCAACATAAAATCGTCGAAAACCAGGTTAATTTAACATTTTTCATGTTAATTCAAAATGATTTACAATAATCTTGAAGGAAGATTTATCCATTTATTTAATATTGCAGTACAGTTAAATCAAAATGAAGCTGATACTGAAATAATACGAAAAATTATGTAAAATTAAAGTTTTTTCGAGTTGAAATATCGTGAATTTGCTATTGGAACAACACGAAAAATCATGTTGAATCAAAGTTATTTCAAGTGAATATGATATTGAAACAACACTAAGAATCATGTTGAATTATAATTATATCAAGCTGAAACAACATGACTTTAATGAAGCTATTTTATTAATTATTTTACTTACGTGATGGCTGCCCCAGCCAAGACTTGAACTCGTGCCACTTACATGATAGTCCGCGCGATAACCACTGCAGCCACAACAGCTTGAAACTTTATTTTAGCTATACAGTAAATAAATACCCATCGTACGTAAAATGAATTTCATTTAAATTCAATATGATTTAAATGATTATTTAATATAAAAATTATTTGAAATTAAAGTTATAGTCATGTTGATTTAAAATGAAATGTAACGTTTACAAAAAAAGTTATTTTAACAATGAAAAATTTTAAATCAAACAGATTTAAGGTTAAATTAATAATTTTTCATTTAAAATTAATATGAAATAATGGTAATTTTAAACCAGCAGCAGTAAATTTTCGCTGGTAATTCGTTTTTTATCGTCTACATAGCCGACTTATGTAAGAATAAACAACAACAATTCAAACAACTAAGCACAACAGTGAACTGTAGCAATGAACAAAGCAAATAAACACTAACACACTTAAACGATAAATTATTTATTGTAAATTTAATATGATTTCAAATCACAATTGCGTCATGTTGATTTTACATTCCTTTTTTTCTATCCGCCCAACCGAAATAAGAGCGTTAAGCCAAAACGACGGCAGCAGGGTACGTATTTACCGTACATTCAAATTAAAAAATATATATTGGAATGTATGGTAAATACGTACTCTGCTGCTAACGCGACGGCGCAACGCTCTTATTTAGGTAGAGCCCTATGTGTACAAACTTTCAAATTGTTATCATAAAAATCAATCGCATTAAACACGAAAATGAAGAGACTTTTTACTTCAGTCACTTCAAGTATTTTATTTAGTCTTTTTTCTCTCCTATAAAATTTAAAACAGTGTAGTTATGCAATTTTGCATTTCAGCTAATGATATGTTCTTAGGAAATTCATTGAGTTCATTGATGCCTTGAAATTTAAAAAAGTCCATTTTTATATGTTTTTTAAAAATGTATAATTTTTATGAAACAAAAGTTTTATAAATTGCTTTAATCCTAAAGAAAATTTTTTCTTATCTCATGAGACATGAAGTCGTTAGGACCCCACAAAAATAAGAAAGTTGTAAGTCAGTGAGTGAAAAGATCCAAAGTCATTTTTTATAAAATTCAGTTTATAGTCAAGAGAATATTTTTGATCAAAAGCAGTTCTGTTTTTTCACTTAATGTCTTGTAACTTTTTTCTATTTTGTCGGTTCTTAAACATTTTATGTATCATGCACAGAAAAAATTATGATAGCTTTTTTTTTAAACAAACATGTTTTTGAAACTGATTTTAAATCTTTATTATTGTCTCTATTTAGTTTAATAAATAATTTTGTTTGACTTATTAATTTCATTTCATTTACGTACCGCATATGTTGGCAAGCTGATAAAATTATGAAATTCTTTGATTTATTTTTTATATTTCTCTAAAACATTTTTTGATTGAAACAATTTGTTTATTGAAAAAATCAGAATTTTTTTCAAACAAATTATTACAAATTTTTGCATTTGAATTTACGAATTTCTTTATATGACCTAAATTGAACAAATTTACATTTGATTCAGGGAATTTGGTATTTGAAGCGAAAAATTATTTTTTTTTGTGTGTGTTCGGGACCAAATTAGTTTCAACTTTGGGCTTTGAAACCTATTTCTGGATTTTCGTTTCATTTTAATGTAGAAAAATTTAAATTGAAGGCATCAATGTTAGTCGAACTCTATTGTTTTTAAGTCGTTCAATTTAATTTTTGCAATAATCAATAATTTTCAATACTACGTGCCTTACTTGACTTCACCATCCTCACACTGTGAAATGTATAACAAGAGCTATGATAAGGAGAAAGTGGTTAATCTTAAAATATCATGGTGTTCAGTTCGACCCTTATACAGTCAAGAATTTGTCTTTTCAATTAATACATGCATTTAAAATTCCATTCTCAAAAAAAATAATTTAATTGAACAATTAAGTATCTTTGGACTAGAAATTTTTAAGTATTGAGTTTTGAACCAAGGTCTAAAAACACGCTTATTTCAATTTTAAGTTCCTTTAACTCAATGAGTTTTAATCCAACACAAGAAAGATCATTTTGCTCAGTTGAAACATTTTCGATATTTTTGGGAATAATTAAAAAAAACAAAACTATAAATTTTAAAACTCGAAAAAGTGGGATAAAGCGGGATGACAGTTTTAGGAGGGATCGACTTCTTAAAAGCGGGATGTCTGGTCAGGTTACGTATATGCAAACTTAAATTCCGGAGTTAACAAATTTTTTCGTTCCTTCTTTCCAACTTTGGGCACTATATGACCACAAACGCAAGAAAGTTCATTTATTTTTGGACACTTGCTATTTTCCATATTTTATGTTTTTGCTGTTCAATTGTTATTCACTCAAAACAATGTGTAGAATTTAAATAATAAAATGCTACACGATTAATTGCTTGTAAAACACTGATTTATTTTTACAATCCTATTTCCTTAAATACTAACGTTGATTTTACTTAAAATACAATTAGTATAAATTTCCTGATAGTACTTAAGGTCATAAAATCAATATGCTAAGTATGGGTTTTTCCAATATTTGGTTATTCTTAATTAAGGCTTTTTTACACATCTGGTTAAAGCAATATAGATAAGGGTGTAAACAATTAAAAACAATTGAATGCAATAAACATAGAAGATAGTAATCGAATGTATTGCAAATAGAAGATGCTAGTTAGGTTTTTCCAAATAAGCTATTAAGATAAACAAATACGCATGTTTGACCAGCGCATGAGAAAAATTTTATGTTCTTCGGAAAAATAAAGTTTTAGCCAAAATATACATGAGTCCATAAAACCCGAACAGCATATAAACTAGCACACCCCAAATAGGGTTTTGTTAGTTTCGATAAGTACTTCGTGAAATTCCACACGAGAAGGAGTTCGCACTCGATGACTTCACAAATGTTTCACAGTGTAATTTAGCTAACCTTAGGTTAGGTTAGGTTGGGAAGGGTAGTGCCGCACATCCACTCGGAGACCCAGTTGGATCCATTGTGATTCCCTTCTATTCATACCCCCTATTAAAAACCCAGAAAAGGAGCATCCTGCTATCCGCCATTCAACCACCTTATTCCCATAATGAAGCCCCTGATATCCTCAAGTTCACACTTCGCGATATCACTAATGCTTTCATGGAAACGTCTGCCAAGCCACCTAAGCCTGTGTCGTTGCATCCTCGGGCAATGGCAGATAACATGTTGAATAGTTTCTGGTTCCTCCTCATCATCGCACATCCTACAAAAATCTGGAGTGCCAATCTCCCAAATGCTGGTCTTCGCCCTGACCGAGCAGTGACCAGTCAATGCGCCTATTAAGACCCCTATCACCTTCCTATTCATGCTCAGTAACAGTTCGGATCTGCCTAAGTCAAGCTTTAGCTAACCTTAAGTTTGGGTCTAGAACATATCCCTGACAACGCCATTTATAAATTACCGGTAACTTTCATAGAAAGTTCCAGAACTATACTATTACAAGCATGATAGTCGCAATTACGTCTATGAATATAAAAATAATATTAAAAAAAAATGCAATGATAAGAAGAGTAGGTGTATAGAAAATTAAGAAAAACAACTGTTCAACAAACAAATACTTATAGCAGTTGTTAAACAAAAAAAAAACTAATGTGCGTATCACTTTTTTATTAGACAGCAGGGAATAGTACACAAAATTTATTTCGTATTAAATATTTCTTTCTTATTTTTATCTAGCAATTAGCACTAATTTTATGAAATTAATATATGAATGACTCAATGTTTTATTTATTAAAGGAATTCGCAAGGAAGTACCAACTGTTGCATCGGTTGTATGTAATAAGTTTTTTTAAATAGTTAGTTGCTTCAATTTTTTTCACATAATTTTGTTCTGAAAAATATGAAAGACTGTTTTATTAGGCAATTCAAAGCGGTATTGCATATTGTTCTATCCCGTATTTTGCATTTAAATAGTACATACTTAATACTTTGAACATCTCATGTCTCAGAACGGTTATAATTTTTTTTCGCAGAAACTGCAAGTTAAATGTGTTGTCTTTTACACTTTTTTTATTTTACACAAAAACTTTTGTTTTTTTTATTTTATACATTTTATTTTAATTTAAAGATCAAAATTTGAAAGAAAATTATACAATATGAAATACGATTTTTTAAAACACACTGCATTTATGTAAAAAATTTTATGAATCTTTTGTTTGAAAATTTTAAAGAAAATTTTATGCATGAATAAAATATTATATGAAATATGAAAAATAGGACTGATATGACACTGCTTTGAATTGTCTATATAAGTTTTAAATAAACTTAGCCTACCAAATGTCGTAGGTAATATTAACGAAAAAAATTAGTAGACCCTTAACGAAAAAAATCGTTAAGCAAACTGACTTTTTATTCAAATCTAGAGAAAATTTATTAAAATGAACAAATTTTCTTCAAAACAAATAACGCATTTATGTAAAATATAATCTGTTGACTTGAATAAAATTAGTTAAAAGAATTATGTTAAACTCTGTTAAAACAACGAAATTTTTGTTAAAACAGTGGTAAAATAGTATAAACGCATCGTAATCAAAGCTACACAACAAATGTTTAAATTTACATCATGAAAAGAAGTTAATTACAATAGTGTACCGTTGATTTGACAAAATTTTGTTAATTTAATTCGCAACAAAAGTGTTGTTTTGAATATCAATTCGTTAAAATTTCGTTAAGAAAAGAAGAAGACTTAATAAAATAAAGCATTGTAGATTTGAAGAAATTTTTTAATCTTCAACTAATTTACTTATTAGAATTGAGTAATATTTTTTTAAATAACTAAAGGTACATAGAATTGAATAATAGGCTGTAGAATTGATGAAATTTCGTTAAGTTCAACTATTTTATTTTATTTAGATTGAATAAAGCCACGTAGAAATAAAGAAAATTTTTCATTTCGTGTAATAAAAAAGAAAACCATAAATAACAACAGTTAAGCTTGTGTGGCGAACACTTTATTTCACATTGTGGTTGTTTATAAGTATAGTTTACTTCTTAAAAAATTAATTGTTTAAAATAATTTAGAGAAATTTAAGAAATCTAAAATATTGAATATAAAACTAGATTAAAATATTTAATATAAATATATATTTATAAAAAAATGTGATATAAATACATATACATATTAGTGTTGTTTGTATACGATTGGTATACATATTTCATAAGTTTATAAATATGAAGTGTTATAATTATATGTAAAAAGATATTCTCTTCAATTGAAAGTTTAATTGTGCATTTAAAAATTTATATTTCTCTTTCCTCACATAGTACATTCCAGTGTTGCGAAGAATCGTGCTCACAATTATTTAGCAATATTCACAGTTTTAAGCGACATATTAAAAGGAAACATATACACAATTTCAAAAATCACACAGGTCAAAATGATTTTGATTTAAAAACATTAGTGCAGAGTGACAAAAGACTAAATTTGGTTAAAGGTAATATAAGTGATCCAAATATTGACAAAATTTTGAAAAAATATTGGAAAAAAAACCGCAAGGCAAACTATATGATAAATACTTTAACTTAATGCGTAAGCTAAAGCAAGGTGGCGTTGTCCAAAAGAGGCCTTATTTTCACAAAAGCTCACAGGATACTAATAAAAGAGTTTTAAGTCTAGGTAAAAGCTCCAAAATTTTTTTAAAACTTGACTTACTTTATACATATACATATATTTTTAGATGCCCCAGAAGAAAACATAGACGACAGTATTGAAGCGCTTCTCATGGACAACTGCTCTTGGGCAGAAGTTGGCAGTTCTTGGGCTGCAACCAAAAATTACCAGCTCAACGAAGTATCACATGCGAAATGCACTTCTGACGTACTAAACAAATGGATACAGTACAAAAAGCCATTTGGGTTCAAGTTGGTACGTCTTTGATTAAAAATCACCAACAAATTCTACCTTTATTCATGTAAACTATAATTATACAACTCCACTTGATTATTGTTCTGAGCTAATTTTTTTATTATAAATACAAAAACCATTTATAAGCATTATTAAATTTTTAATAATTTCATGATTTTGTACTTTTTGTAGGTGGACATAGATTTTAAACATTTTTATCCAAAAGCACAGTGCTTTCGTGACAATTTCGAAACTTTCGGCTTGAAAATTGTCTCCGTGTTTGAAGACCGTATCAAGGTCCAATCCAGCAAAATCTTATTTCAAACAATGAAACAAATGGACATCATAAGTGAAAGTAAGAGTGGAAATATTTTATCCATAATGCGTTTCATAATTAATTTATTAATATATAGTATATATACAACCGATAGAACAGCTAGCAAGTACACCTTGTGAATTCCACACAAAAAAAATTATCACAAAAAATTTTCAAACAAAAGTTTGTCTAAAAATAAATTAAATTTTCAGTAAATGTTCCTTACATAACCAATGAATTGTTTGCTTGACTCTTATTTAGGACGCAAATACCAAAAACAACAAGAAAAACTGTGTTGTAACAAAACAAGTCCGATTACGACATACACACAAAAATAACAACAACACAATGATAGCAAATGGAATGCGATTGTACCAAGTTTGTTTACTGAAGATTTTTTAGTGAATCAATTCGTTAATGTCGTTGCGTTAATTCTCATAAATTTTTTTAGAGCCTTTAGACTTTAGAGTGGTGGAGGTTGACTTGAGTTGACTCAAGTCAACCTCCACCACTCTAAAGCAGCATCCGCTGCAATGCTCCTCCGGGTGGTTGAGAAGGAGGAGCTAGTCTTTGTCCAGGAACCCTGGGTCCACCAAGGACGGGTTTCTGGGCTAAACCTCAGGGGCTACAAGCTTCTATTTGCCAGAGGAACAGGTAACATAAGATCTTGCTTACTGGCTAAAAACTCTTTACGTATCTTTATTTTATCTGATTACAGTGATGAGGATACTGTTGTTGCGGCATTGGAGACAACCACTGGCACTATCTAGGTAGTCTCCAGCTATATGGCACATGACCACGGAGAGTGTCCACCAAATGAGAAGGTACGTGGGCTTGTGGCTAAAGCGGCAAGCACAAGTACGCCCATTATTATACGTGCTGATGCCAACTCGCACCACATCACTTGGGGTAGCAGTAACACCAACGCACGAGATGAGTGTCTTTTCGATTTTATTCTTAGTAATAATCTTGAAATAGTTAATAGAGGTTCAGAACCCACTTTTATTGTCTCAAACCTCAGCGAGGTTTTAGATATCACATTGGTCAGTGCACAGCACACCAACTTAACTAGTAACTGGACGGTATCGGACGACTGTTACTTTTCCGACCATCGTTATATTGACTTCTCTATAGGGATTTTTGAATCTAGGCCGGATCCCATAGTAAATAGAAAGAAAACTAACTGGGAGATGCAAAGCAATCTCCTTCTGAATACCCTAATCTCTGCTCCCACAATAAACACTATTGGGGACATCGACTCGGCGGTAGATACGCTCAGCGAATCATTCCGCTATGCCACAAGCATGTCCTGCAAACCTATGGTATGCAAAGGCAAAAGTAAACCACCTTGGTGGTGTCCCGAAATTGCACAGTCGCGCAGCGATTGTCGTAGACTATTCAACGAGGCCAAACCATCAGGCAACTGGTCGAGCTATAAGACCTCTGCGAATAGTTTCAAAAATCTAGTTAGGAACGCTAAGAGGAAGTCTTGGAGGAATTTCTGCAGTGGAGTGGAGGGTTCCTCTAAGACCAACCGCCTGCGTAAGATATTGGCAACCTCACCGGTTGTACCCACGCTCAAACGCTCAGCGTGGTACTTGATACACATTTCCCCGGCAATCTTCCAGCCCCTGTAGCAGGGGCTGGTACAAGCCGTACCCCTGAGTCGCCCTCTACAGTCACCGTCCCTCTGGACATCGACAGACTAAAATGGGCGATTAACAGCTTTGATCTATTTAAATCTCCGGGACCAGATGGCATAATTCCAGCTGATCTACAGAGAAACATGGACCTGGTTATACCATGGCTTTCTGTAATATATAAAGAATGCTTAAACTACTCTTATATTCCAGCTTGCTGGAGTAGGTGTAGGGTTATCTTCATCCCTAAAGGTGGCAAGACTTCCCACACTAAACCTAACGACTTCAGACCAATCAGTCTTACATCCTTTCTGCTCAAAACCCTAGAAAGAGCTATTGATATACATCTGAGAATGTCTATACCCGCGACACTTCTCTCTCCCTCACAACATGCCTACACCAAAGGCAAGTCTGTGGAAACTGCCCTACACTCTCTGGTCAGCCACATAGAGAAATCTCTAGAACACAAAGAGTTCACTATGGTGGCCTTTTTAGACATAGAGGGTGCCTTTAACTACGTCAAACCCGATTCCATTATCTTGAATATGATAGAACTAGGGATTGATTCTAATATCTGCACTTTCGTTAAGAACCTGCTAACAAATAGGGTCATAAGCGCCTCGATTGGAAGTGTTACTGATTACAGGGCAGCCAATCGGGGCACTCCACAAGGAAGGGTTCTATCACCACACCTGTGGAATCTGACTATCAACTCTCTGCTGCTAAGTCTGGAGCGTAAGATGGTTAAGACTGTCGCATACGCCGACGACGTGGCGGTAGCCATCTCTGGCAAGCACCTGAGTACAATCTCTCAGTGTATGGAGTCCGCACTGGCACTCGTTAGTGAATGGAGCATCAATTGCGGGCTGGGCGTCAATCCAGCTAAGACTGAATTGGTGCTTTTTACTAGAAAGTACAAAGTCGAAGACTTTATGCCTCCTAGACTCAACGGGATCACATTAACGGTCTCGGATAACGCGAAATACTTGGGCGTAATCCTAGATAGAAAACTATCTTGGAATCGAAACACCCAGTACAGAGCGGATAAGGCTCTCGTGGCTATCTATACTTGTAAAAGAGCCATTGGTCGCAGCTGGGGCATAGAGCCCAGAGGGATCAACTGGATCTTTGAAGCGGTAGTTAAGCCCATTTTATTTTATGGTGTATTAGTTTGGTGGGAAGCGGTAGAGAAAGACTCTCATCGCAGAACACTTAATAAAATATTTCGGGTGGCAGCGACCCTGATAACAGGTGCGCTCAGGTCGACTCCAACGAAAGCACTCTTCACGTTGATGAACTGGCTTCCGGTGGAGGGTATGGCCAAACAGCTAGCTTTATTCTCGGCGATCAGGCTGAACGCTACATGCCCATGGTCACAAACTGATTATGGGCACTCCAGGATTCTGCGACATCAAGGAATTCACAGCAACATTGATTATTGCGCACCGAAGCCTTACTTTGGTGGGTTATTCCTCTCACTTGTTCCCAGCAGGGAACAGTACCTCTCATCCCTCAACCCTGATGGAGCGATCAGTCTTTACGGATGGCTCCAAAAGGAGCAACAGAACTGGCGGAGATTTCTATGTGGAAAACTTCAACGTAAGAGTCCCATTTAGGCTGCAGGACGGTTGTAACGTCTTGCAAGCTGAAATCGCCGCTATCACTAGGGCGGCAAGATGGCTTAGGTACTATAGGATATCGGAAGATATCTATATATTTACCGATAGCAAAGCGGCCGTCACCGCTATAAATGGTGTATACACCACTTCCTTGGCGGTTGTCGAATGCCGGGTATCTCTAAACGAGAAAGTGAGACATTCGAGAGTAACACTGTGTTGGATTCCGGGACACTCAGATTGTCCCGGGAACGATATTGCGGACGGAATTGCCAAACAGGGCGTGACATTGAGCAACTCGATGATATGCTACTTCGTTGGCATCCCTCTATCACATTGTAAATCACTGATACAGCTTGAATCATTCAGGCTGGCACAATATAGGTGGGAACGCGAAGGCACCTGTCGCGTGGCTAGGTCCACGTGGCCCACTGTGACCTCAGCAGGACACGAGATCTGCTCAGGCTCGGTAAAGGTCGAACGAAACTATTAGTAACAGTGCTCACAGGGCACTGTAATATTGGGACCCATGCCAGAAGGATGGGTCTAAATCATAACGACTACTGCAGAAGTTGTAATGATGAGGAAGAGGAGGAGACTGTTCTCCATCTTCTATGTCAGTGTCCGGCTCTAGCCAGCTTAAGGACGAGAATCTTGGGCGCTAGCATATTTCCAGACTTAGAGAGTCTAGCTAATGTAGGGCTAGTCAGGCTATCCTTCTACTTAGTTCAATCGGGATGGTTTGACACGGCGGCAGGGCAGTTGTAATTTCTATGCCCTGTCTGCTCTAGGGTAACACAAAAGGACCGAATCAACGGACCCAAGTGAGTCACTTCTACAGTCGTGACTGCCCTCCTTACCTAACCTAACCTAGACTTAACACATTTAACAAAGTGAAATTTCATAAATGGTTAATGGATGATGATGATGATGACCCAGACAAAAATTTTGTTTCGATATTTTTCAGAAAATCCAGTAAGTCTTTTTGTTTGATTTAGTAAATTGTTTTGTTTACAATTTGAAAATATTTTTAGACAAATTGTTTTATAGATTTAAACACGTTTTTTTTTCAATGAAATTGTTTAGATATTTTTGTCTATATTTACAATTTGTTTGTAGGTCCTTTCCTAGACAAAAATTTACAATTTCATTGAATTCCTTTACAGAAAATTAAATTTAGTTTTTTCTGTGCATATTATTATTCATTTTTTTGTATTTATATGTACTCAAGCAAATTTATATGTACTACAAATTACATAGCTTCTCCCGTCGATATAATGTGTGTAAAAGCTGCATGTCCACAGTTGACGGGCATAGTACACTTGAGTTCATGTCAGCACAGGAGTTGGCAAAATTTGTTTGCAAGTCAAAGAAAATGGCCACATGAATATTAGTACTATTATTTTTAACCCTATCTTTATCCATTTTTGCTATTTCAACTCTTTTCAAATGCAATTCTTTTTCTTCCTTGGCCGCATTTTTAAATTTGCAACTTGTCACAAGTACGCAGGTGTCTGTTTGGGGTTTGTGGAAACTGATGTTAAAGCATGTGTTAAAAATATGCCTTTAGTAGCTCTTTTGCACTGCTTCTATTTCCTTTTCTGTGCAAAATTCCCTGAAAAGTGCATACATTTAAGCTTCTGGATAAACACTTTCTATTCGGGGCATAATTATTAGACTAACGACTGGAACACTTGGGAAATGATCTAATTTGTTGTTTTACCAACTGAAAATGGTGGCGTGTCATAATGTCTAGTGACATAATGTCCATGGACATTATGTCACTCCAAAAAGTGTCATAACGTTCATGGGCATTGTGACACTTTCAGAAGTGTCATAATGTCTATGAGTGCAGTGTCGTAAGGTCCATGGACATTATGACACTTTTTAGAGTGTACAGATTTTTGCACAGCTTAAGGGTTTCCTCTCTTAGTATATCGAATAGCGGCATCGCCAAAGTGAGATTTTCTGCTTATCCGCTTTTCGATATACTGAGAGGAGAAAATTCTTAAGCCCGGCCAAAGGCCGGCATTGCGGACATCTTTATTCTAAGTTAACAATTCGCGACATCATTGCTGTTTTGGCCCACCGACCATTTTTAAAGAAATTGAGTCAGGTATGGAGTATACACATATATTATGAATGCCCTCTTTTAGAATCCGAAATCTATTGCGCAAAATTATTTCTGGTTTCTGAGATATCAAGCATTCGATATCATCAATTTTGTAAAAAAAAAATTTATAAAAAAAATAAAAACAGAAATCAAGTAAAATACCAAGTTTTATCAATATTTACTTTTTATTCCATGTAAATATCTTTTATAATAACATGTATACGCTTATTTTCAATAAACAGTGGGAAATTTCATCTCAACAAGTTACTCAATACACAAACTACATTCATGAAAGTTGACAAAAATTTTAATTTTTCTTCCAAACATATGTCGGAAGCACTGGTGAAAATAAAAAAATTATATCGGGTATATTTTGAGAAAACTTCATGTAAATCTTCTTTGTCGTTTTTCTCCATTCTGACTTTTTGGCATATGACCTAAACCAGCAATGACGTCGCTATTTGCTTACAATTCTTACCTATAAGTCAAAATTGCCAAATATTTTACGCCATAGATAACTATGCACAGATAGATATATATTTAAAGATAATTTTCCTTTGCGCTGCGGTAGTCCGCAGTTCGCACTGCTGCTTTATGTTCTGGACCCGAAGTTGGGTCGGTAGTGCAGTTCGCACTTCCGGTTTATGGGTTGGACCGTAAGTTGGGTCGTTAGTGCTGTTCACATTTCCGGTTCCTGTCTGGACCTAGAGTTGGGTCGGCAGTGCGGTACATATTTCCAGTTCCGGTCTGGACCGAAAGTTGAGTCGGCAGTGCGGTTCATTATTCCGCCTCCGGTCCGGACCGGAAGTTTGCCCCGTTTAGCGGCATCATAGGGGCTGCAGAAGCCAATTTAAATATTTCATTAAACCACCATATTTGTATGCGATTAAGAATAAAAAATAAAGAAGAACACTATAATGTTACAAATCGAAATGTCTTAAAATTATATCAATAGGAAAGAGGTATTTTTCATGCGGAATGCGCCGCTCTATATGCGCACTGCGCAGAGCAGGGTGCTAGACTAAAGAAAGCGCTGCGCATACCAAATGATATTTTTTCCGCTCCGCTCTTTGCGCTTGTGAGCATTTTTAATACGCTTGTAAGAAGTGCATAATGAGCAAAAGAAGTGCCCAAATCCGAACTCTGGTTCTCACCTTGCGCAAAACAAGTTTTCGTGTAATTTAGCTTTTTCGTGGATAGTAAGCATATTTTTTGAAAATTTTGCAAAAAAATATTTTTTGCTTACTCCAAATAGTGACGTATAAGGGAAAACAAGACTCATTGTTGTGTATATAAACTAGTGAATGGTAAGTCGATTTTGATTGTAGTCGAAAATAGATTTTCAATGGCAAAACAATGATTTTTTATAATAGATTTTTTACGACTTTATACTGAAATCGACTTTTGGCTCCGATTAATCGAAATTATAAAAACTAGCAAACAATAAAGTTTAGAGAGAAAAGTTGTGTAAACCAAATATGTACATTTAGATGGCTTAATATAGAAGAGGCGTTTCTCGAGTTTTAGTTATTTTACAGGAGAAATGAAAATCTAAATAAAAGCAATTTTTGGATGGCTTGGGCAATTTTCTCTACTCCCTTTGATTTGCACACTTGCAATTAAGAACCAAATAAAAAAATTTCATAAAATATTTCATGGTGTAAATTTTATATTAGAAATGAAACGGGAAAACAGTAATACTAAATTGAAGCGATGAAATATTTCATGAAACTTTTTTTTAGTAAGGTACTTATTGCTAGCGCGGAAAAGCAAATGGGGTAAAGAAAATTTACGAAAACCATATGAAATTTTATTTCCTACCACTTTTACAACACAACTTGTTTCGCAGTCCATTCTATTAGCAAATAAAGAAAGTTTTATGTCACACATATTTAATCGTGTAAATATAGTTTAATTAAAAAATACAAATAAATAAAAAGCGGCTATACAAGTATCGAATTTTACCTACGATTAGATTAAGCGGTTAATTAATCGGAATGGAAAATGGTTGATCGAAGTCGAAAATCGATTTTTTGCCTTGTTTACTATTCACTAATATGAGCCAAAGCCGATTGTCAATATCTAAGGAACTATTAGCAATTTCGTGGAACGGTGGTCGGATTGGGAAAGAGAGCCCTGAGGTATGTCTTGAGTTCATGAATTTTCTGATTGGTGTGTTATTGTCTTGGTTGTTGTTGGACTGCTAAAGTGATGAAGGCATAGCACTGATTCTTTGGTAGCACCGGCAGCCAACATATCATAATGCACTTCACAGCGCCCTCCTTCGTCGGTATTGTGGCAGAACCGTCGGCGAAGTAAAAGAACTAATAAATGGCTAAAGTTAAAGTAAAAACAATATAACATTATTTGTAAATTTTTCGACCTTTATGTATAAATAATACTTTGCCTAATTCTTTTAAACCTCGAGCTTAAATGAATTAGGCAAGGAGTTATGTAAAAACAAAACTTTAACTAAGAATAACTTTTGAACGAGTGAAATTAGCTAAACATTTTACTAAACTTTTTTGTAGAGAATTAAATTTCCTATAAGAATATTTATTGGCTTTTTTCCGGGAACTAATATTTACATGAATTACAAAACTCCAAAGTTTAAAAATAAAATTGTAAAATCATACCAAGGTTGAGGGCATGGTTATAAGAAAACGGATGTGTGTGAAGATAAATATGCCGAGTTAAATATGTTTTTACGTAAATGCTTACGTTACAACATATTTAGGTGTGAAGATAAATATGTTATGACGTAACGAAATTGGAGTTAATAAGCTAATTATGTGGGAAAAAACATATTTAGGAAGTTTTTATAGATTTTTTTATTCGATTCTATTGGAATATAATTATATTTAATATAATTACAATTCTGACAATGATTTTCTGAAAAGTTTTATGAAAACTCATCTTTGGTCATACGTATGTATAATCTCTGAGAGATTTTGGCCAAAGTGGCCAAATGAAGGGTTGGCATGCAATCCCACTATATAGGAAATGACTAGTAGGATACTTTCTACAACCAATTTCATTGGAATCCCTGAATTGAGTTTGTGAACAATTTTACAGCTCATTTAAATTAATTTTTGTTCATACGTATGATCTCTGAGGGATTTTGGCCAAAGTGGCCAAATGAAGGGTTGGCATGCAATCCCACTATATAGGAAATGACTAGTAGGATACTTTCTACAACCAATTTCATTGGAATCCCTGAATTGAGTTTGTGAACAATTTTACAGCTCATTTAAATTAATTTTTGTTCATACGTGTGATCTCTGAGGGATTTTGGCCAAAGTGGCCAAATGTAGGGTTGGCATGCAATCCCACTATGTAGGAAATGACTACTAGGATACTTTCTACAACCAATTTCATTGGAATCCCTGAATTGAGTTTGTGAACAATTTTACAGCTCATTTAAACTCATTTTTTGTCATACGTATGATCTCTGTGGGATTTTGGCCAAAGTGGCCAAATGAAGGGTTGGCATGCAATCCCACTATATAGGAAATTACTACTAGGATACTTTCTACAACCAATTTCATTGGAATCCCTGAATTGAGTTTGTGAACAATTTTACAGCTCATTTAAATTAATTTTTGTTCATACGTGTGATCTCTGAGGGATTTTGGCCAAAGTGGCCAAATGTAGGGTTGGCATGCAATCCCACTATATAGGAAATGACTACTAGGATACTTTCTACAACCAATTTCATTGGAATCCCTGAATTGAGCTTGTGAACAATTTTACAGCTCATTTAAACTCATTTTTTGTCATACGTATGATCTCTGTGGGATTTTGGCCAAAGTGGCCAAATGAAGGGTTGGCATGCAATCCCACTATATAGGAAATTACTACTAGGATACTTTCTACAACCAATTTCATTGGAATCCCTGAATTGAGTTTGTGAACAATTTTACAGCTCATTTAAATTAATTTTTGTTCATACGTGTGATCTCTGAGCGATTTTGGCCAAAGTGGCCAAATGTAGGGTTGGCATGCAATCCCAGTATATAGGAAATGACTACTAGGATACTTTCTACAACCAATTTCATTGGAATCCCTGAATTGAGTTTGTGAACAATTTTACAGCTCATTTAAACTCATTTTTTGTCATACGTATGATCTCTGTGGGATTTTGGCCAAAGTGGCCAAATGAAGGGTTGGCATGCAATCCCACTATATAGGAAATTACTACTAGGATACTTTCTACAACCAATTTCATTGGAATCCCTGAATTGAGTTTGTGAACAATTTTACAGCTCATTTAAATTAATTTTTGTTCATACGTGTGATCTCTGAGGGATTTTGGCCAAAGTGGCCAAATGAAGGGTTGGCATGCAATCCCACTATATAGGAAATTACTACTAGGATACTTTCTACAACCAATTTCATTGGAATCCCTGAATTGAGTTTGTGAACAATTTTACAGCTCATTTAAACTCATTTTTTGTCATACGTATGATCTCTGAGGGATTTTGGCCAAAGTGGCCAAATGAAGGGTTGGCATGCAATCCCACTATATAGGAAATGACTACTAGGATACTTTCTACAACCAATTTCATTGGAATCCCTGAATTGAGTTTGTGAACAATTTTACAGCTCATTTAAACTCATTTTTTGTCATACGTATGATCTCTGTGGGATTTTGGCCAAAGTGGCCAAATGAAGGGTTGGCATGCAATCCAACTATATAGGAAATTACTACTAGGATACTTTCTACAACCAATTTCATTGGAATCCCTGAATTGAGTTTGTGAACAATTTTACAGCTCATTTAAACTCATTTTTTGTCATACGTATGATCTCTGTGGGATTTTGGCCAAAGTGGCCAAATGAAGGGTTGGCATGCAATCCCACTATATAGGAAATTACTACTAGGATATTTCTACAACCAATTTCATTGGAATCCCTGAATTGAGTTTGTGAACAATTTTACAGCTCATTTAAACTCATTTTTTGTCATACGTATGATCTCTGTGGGATTTTGGCCAAAGTGGCCAAATGAAGGGTTGGCATGCAATCCCACTATATAGGAAATTACTACTAGGATATTTCTACAACCAATTTCATTGGAATCCCTGAATTGAGTTTGTGAACAATTTTACAGCTCATTTAAACTCATTTTTTGTCATACGTATGATCTCTGTGGAATTTTGGCCAAAGTGGCCAAATGAAAGGTTGGCATGCAATCCCACTATATAGGAAATGACTACTAGGATATTTTCTGCAACCCATTTCATTGGAATCCCTGAATTGAGTTTGTGAACAATTTTACAGCTCATTTAAATTAATTTTTGTTCATACGTATGATCTCTGAGGGATTTTGGCCAAAGTGGCCAAATGAAGGGTTGGCATGCAATCCCACTATATAGGAAATGACTACTAGGATATTTTCTGCAACCCATTTCATTGGAATCCCTGAATTGAGTTTGTGAACAATTTTACAGCTCATTTAAACTCATTTTTTGTCATACGTATGATCTCTGTGGGATTTTGGCCAAAGTGGCCAAATGAAGGGTTGGCATGCAATCCCACTATATAGGAAATTACTACTAGGATACTTTCTACAACCAATTTCATTGGAATCCCTGAATTGAGTTTGTGAACAATTTTACAGCTCATTGAAACTCATTTTTTGTCATACGTATGATCTCTGTGGGATTTTGGCCAAAGTGGCCAAATGAAAGGTTGGCATGCAATCCAACTATATAGGAAATGACTACTAGGATATTTTCTGCAACCCATTTCATTGGAATCCCTGAATTGAGTTTGTGAACAATTTTACAGCTCATTTAAATTAATTTTTGTTCATACGTATGATCTCTGAGGGATTTTGGCCAAAGTGGCCAAATGAAGGGTTGGCATGCAATCCCACTATATAGGAAATGACTACTAGGATACTTTCTACAACCAATTTCATTGGAATCCCTGAATTGAGTTTGTGAACAGTTTTACAGCTCATTTAAACTCATTTTTTGTCATACGTATGATCTCTGAGGGATTTTGGCCAAAGTGGCCAAATGAAGGGTTGGCATGCAATCCCACTATATAGGAAATTACTACTAGGATACTTTCTACAACAAATTTCATTGGAATCCCTGAATTGAGTTTGTGAACAATTTTACAGCTCATTTAAATAATTTTTGTTCATACGTATGATCTCTGAGGGATTTTGGCCAAGGTGGCCAAATGAAGGGTTGGCATGCAATCCCACTATATAGGAAATGACTACTAGGATACTTTCTACATCCAATTTTATTGGAATCCCTGAATTGAGTTTGTGAACAATTTTACAGCTCATTTAAACTCATTTTTTGTCATACGTATGATCTCTGAGGGATTTTGGCCAAAGTGGCCAAATCCCACAGAGATCATACGTATGACAAAAAATGAGTTTAAATGAGCTGTAAAATTGTTCACAAACTCAATTCAGGGATTCCAATGAAATTGGTTGTAGAAAGTATCCTAGTAGTCATTTCCTATATAGTGGGATTGCATGCCAACCCTTCATTTGGCCACTTTGGCCAAAATCCCTCAGAGATCATACGTATGAACAAAAATTAATTTAAATGAGCTGTAAAATTGTTCACAAACTCAATTCAGGGATTCCAATGAAATGGGTTGCAGAAAATATCCTAGTAGTCATTTCCTATATAGTTGGATTGCATGCCAACCTTTCATTTGGCCACTTTGGCCAAAATCCCTCAGAGATCATACGTATGAACAAAAATTATTTAAATGAGCTGTAAAATTGTTCACAAACTCAATTCAGGGATTCCAATGAAATTGGTTGTAGAAAGTATCCTAGTAGTAATTTCCTATATAGTGGGATTGCATGCCAACCCTTCATTTAGGCACTTTGGCCAAAATCCCTCAGAGATCATACGTATGACAAAAAATGAGTTTAAATGAGCTGTAAAATTGTTCACAAACTCAATTCAGGGATTCCAATGAAATTGGATGTAGAAAGTATCCTAGTAGTCATTTCCTATATAGTGGGATTGCATGCCAACCCTTCATTTGGCCACTTTGGCCAAAATTCCTCAGAGATCATATGTATGAACAAAAATTATTTAAATGAGCTGTAAAATTGTTCACAAACTCAATTCAGGGATTCCAATGAAATTGGTTGTAGAAAGTATCCTAGTAGTAATTTCCTATATAGTGGGATTGCATGCCAACCCTTCATTTGGCCACTTTGGCCAAAATCCCTCAGAGATCATACGTATGAACAAAAATTAATTAAATGAGCTGTAAAATTGTTCACAAACTCAGTTCAGGGATTCCAATGGAATTGGTTGTAGAAAGTATCCTAGTAGTAATTTCCTATATAGTGGGATTGCATGCCAACCCTTCATTTGGCCACTTTGGCCAAAATCCCTCAGAGATCATACGTATGACAAAAAATGAGTTTAAATGAGCTGTAAAACTGTTCACAAACTCAATTCAGGGATTCCAATGAAATTGGTTGTAGAAAGTATCCTAGTAGTCATTTCCTATATAGTGGGATTGCATGCCAACCCTTCATTTGGCCACTTTGGCCAAAATCCCTCAGAGATCATACGTATGAACAAAAATTAATTTAAATGAGCTGTAAAATTGTTCACAAACTCAATTCAGGGATTCCAATGAAATTGGTTGTAGAAAGTATCCTAGTAGTCATTTCCTATATAGTGGGATTGCATGCCAACCCTTCATTTGGCCACTTTGGCCAAAATCTCTCAGAGATTATACATACGTATGACCAAAGATGAGTTTTCATAAAACTTTTCAGAAAATCATTGTCAGAATTGTAATTATATTAAATATAATTATATTCCAATAGAATCGAATAATAAAATCTATAAAAACTTCCTAAATATGTTTTTTCCCACATAATTAGCTTATTAACTCCAATTTCGTTACGTCATAACATATTTATCTTCACACCTAAATATGTTATAACGTAAGCATTTACGTAAAAACATATTTAACTCGGCATATTTATCTTCACACACGTAGAAAACGGTTCATATGACAAAGAATTTCACTTGGGCCTTTTTCGTAGAGCATTTAATTTCCTTCAAGATATGCTCAGGTCGATTCCGTTTGGATTGACGATTTGGGAGTTAAAAGGCAAAAACCTACATAGACAAAAAAATCTAAAATTGCAATGATAGACCTCTATATATTAGTATTAAGGGCTCAAGTTCTGACAGTAATTCTTTTTCGTTATTCCAAATATTTCCGATATACTTTTAAGAAAAACAAAAGGTCGAATATACATATGTATGTAATGAATAGCGAGAATCGTTGGCCAATGGCACACAAATCGTTACATCATTACTGGTTTGGTCCACCGACCATTTAAAAAAAATAGTTAGGTATGGTATGAAGGTATCTTTCAGAATCCGAAACCTGTTTTGCGAAATTTTTTCTGGTTGCTGAAATGTCAAGCATTCATTGTGCCCGATATTATCAACTTTATTAAAAAAAATTTTAATGAAAAAATAAAAATCAGAAATCGTGTAAAATACCAAGTTTCATCAATATTGAATTTTTATTCCATGTGCATATCTTTTATAATAACATTTTCAATAAACAGTAGGAAATTTCATCTCAACAACAAGTTACTCAATGCACAGCAGTTAGTATCAATGGCACCAACTCTACCAATTTCGTGGTAGATATACCTCTTTTGGGTATCTGACTCAACTCTACCACTTTCCGAGGAAAATCTACCACTTTTTTAGTTTTTCAAAAATAATCCTAAATTATAGTAACCTGCATTTTTTTTATCTAATCCAAGCTAGAAGTTTAACTTAAATATATTTTTAGCAATTCATGTAAACAACGCTGTGTTTATTACATTTTTAAAACCTGCTTCTAGCACAAATTTTTCCCTTACTGGGTGTGAGAAAATTGCTCGTTCTTCCATATACATAGCAGTGCGATTGTTGAAAGTTAATTTGTGAAAAACTGTAGAATTAAACTATACTGATACTCTGCAAGGTTCATCAGCGCTAGCGCTGGTATAAACTACATATGTATGTTTCTTCTGCATACATATTAATATTTATCCTCACAAAATATTTCAAAATAATTAAACAACGTTGGCACAAATGAATTCTTAATTTTTTTACACATTTTTATAATAAAATTTTGAGCATTAACGATCCGTTATTAAGAGTAGTATAAGGTTCCTTACAAAATATTCCGTATAAAATATTCCTTATCGAAAAGAAAAATTAATTAAGTGTAAAAAATCTTTTTCTAAGGTATTTAAAATACCCTAAAAATAAAAATGGTGGATCTACCTCTTTTCATAGTAAGATTTGTTTGAAACTATCTCTTTTTCACATCGAATCTACCTCTAAGGCAGATTTTGGGTTGGCATCACTGGTTAGTATACACATGCAGCACAAAAAGCTTGTTTTATAAAGAAATTTAAAAAAAGTGGCTTATACATACGGTGAGCATTCGTAATTTTTTTAAGAATACAGTCCTTTTTTTTGACACGATGTCCTTTTAGATTTTTATCAATAAGTGTCTTTTTTTAATAAAATTGTCCTTTTTTAAATTGAATTGTCCTTTTTTTGAGCACTAATATTTTTCTTTAAGCTAAAATAGCCGAAATTAATTTACTATATATGGTTTAACATACATCATTGGAGGCATTATTTATTTTTGAAAAACGAGAAATTTACTCATATTCGGTTTACAGAATAGAGCCGTATATATTATATACACATAATATATACAATAAACTAATACTACTTAAAATATTTACATATAACATTTCTAAATGTCCTTTTTTGTTTCAAAATATGGCCACCGTACTTATGCACCACAAAACAATATTTTGTACTTTCAGTAAAATAATATTAACTTCTAACTGCATTCGTGAAAGTTCACAAAAATTTACAATTTTCTTCAAAACATATGCCGGAAGCAGTGCTGAAAATACCAAACGATTCTATCGGATATGTTTGGAGAAAACGTCATGTAAATCCTCTTTGTCGTTTTCTCCATTCCGACTTTTTGGCATATGCGGTAAACCAGGTGACGAAATGTATGCGCTCTAAATGAATAACGTGTTGAAAACAAAAGCATGTTACACCATACAAAAACCTACTCTCCACTATATGCTATGTTTCTGTGAAGGTCTTTGGGTTTTCGGCTCTTTATGTTTTTTTAAAAGAAAATAATGTGGATATCGAGGAAAACACTGCAATCAAGCTGACTTTGTTCGAAATCTGTGTATACAAAATAGGTAAGATTAATTTTCGATTCTCTATTGTAATTACATATAAAATAATTATATATATTTGTTGGTCATGAAAACCGGTTTTGTTTAGAAAATGGTGTAAGTAATTATATTGGCAACAAAGTCCATATGTACTACAAAACTTTGGCGAAAATAACCTACAGCAAGGACGCTAATATTTATAAAAACACACGCATATATATATATATATACAAAATATGCGATAAAATGCGAATGATGAGGTGAACACATTCAATGGGATAATAGTAGAGCAACAGCCGATATAATTAAAATTAAATTTATAAACGTATACGGAAGACACAAATCATCTCACAATAAACACTTGACAATTATTCTAAATAGAAATAAAAAGGAAAATCTGTGATAAAAATAGCCATAGCACGAGCTCACCAAAAAACGCAAAGTTTTGAATTGAAAGCAAAGGGAGAATGCAAAAAAAAACTATTTTGCATTAAAATGGACAAGATATTCAAAACTGTAATAATGCAAATAGAATCTAAATGTGTCAAGTAGTTAAAAAAAGATTTTATAAAACAATTCGTCTTCAGATGTACAGCGTCTAAAATGTATATTCGACATGCATTAAATTTTGCAAAAATGTTTGTAAAAAACAAAGTCTTATAAATAAAAAATATATTTTTTATGAATTGCATAGAACAAAACGGATCAGAAAATTTACCGTTACTATATTCAAAGTCAATTTAAGATGCAAAAAAAAATAAAATTAAATTTACTCGACTTTTCCATTGTTCGATTAATTAAGGTTTTTAAATTAATCGAACAATCGAGGAACACTTTCATTTCGTTCGAGTTATTCGAGTAAGCTTTACTGCTAAAAATTATTCGAGTTAATCGGAAAATTTTTGAATTTACTCGGTTTTTAGCATATTTTTGTGAACAAAAATAAAACAAATGAAACTTTGTCACTTTTTTTTGTATTGTTGATTAAATAATCATCATCTAATAAGGCCTAACGCAGTTTATGTCAATAAAAAACTTTTTATTACATATTTACCCAGCGTTACGTCAATTTTTTGTTGACATTTTTCCGTTTTATATACATATTTTAATAAAGAAAACAAAAGAAAACATATTTGTACATAAATTAGATCATAAACTGATCATTTCAAATAAATAGTTTTTTTTTCATTATTCAAATGCTTCGTTTGAAAAAATTTATCATCAGGAAATGTTTAATAATATTCAGACCTGGGAACAAATTACGGCATTCCATATCGATCGAAATTTCAATACAATTTAAATACAAATTTCGATCGATATGGAATAAAATTTTTTTACTTAAAAAAAGGTCGCAAGGCCATTAAGCTTAAAGTCATTGAATAACGGGTAGACACTGAAAGAACACGATTCCTGCTCAGAATGGTCGTCAGAAAGCTGTGACGGGTGTGACCTTACAAATCTTAGTTTTAAAGAATTATGACTTTCAGCATAAATTCTGTAAAATTTTTACTATAACGTACACATATTTTTGGTATAGCTGTCTGTTCAAAGTGTTTTTAGCTGTATTACGTATTTACTGTTTGACAAAAAATCAGTTTTTTTTAACAAAAAACTATTTTGAAAATGTGACGGGTGTGACCTAATACGAAAATTTAAAAAATTCGAAGAAATAAAACTTTTTATTGATTTCATTAATATAAATATGTAATATAAAAATAAATCATAAGAAAATTATAGCACATTAAATTATTTGCTATCCGTTCTATTATAGACAGCAGAATATTCTAGCTGAGTATTTTTTTAAATTCAATAAAAAGCGAAAAAGTATATTCTTTTCAGAGATAAATGTTTTTATTAATAATGAGAAAGGGAAGAAAAGAAAATCTGAGATAAATATTAAACATACAAAGAGGGAGAGCAAAATGGTTCGTGGATGATCATTTAAGTGCCTCAAATTGCTCAAAAATTTTAAATAATGTATTTTTTTATTTTTTCTATAATTATCCTGCTCAAAAAACATCAATTGAGAGATTTTTATTAAAAATAGCAAAATAGTTTTTTCCTTGCATAGGGCCGGTTTACGTGGAATCACTCATATGCAAACAAGATTGAAATTTTTTGGTTTAATGTCATTTTAGCATTTGAGGGGAACATCAGTCTCTCTGGGTTCTACAAGTAGGAATGCTGGATGCGGTCATAGTGTTTTGGGTACACCCATATCAACTTTGTATATATAGCGACACATGAAGGTACAACGGACCTAAACCCTAAGTACACATTACAAAAAGAGTTCCAAAAGAAGAGATACCTCCTAGTGTTGCAAAATTAAGAATTGGACTGCACTTGCACATATGTCAAGATGACGACCGAGAACATTAGCCAATATTGCCAAGCTTTGGTTGGTTTACAATTATAAAAAAACATAAATAAAGACCGGAACTTATATGTGGGGTATTTTGGAAAAATCCGACTGGGAAAACTGCATTTCACCACCAAAAAATCAGATGGAGAAAGTCTTGCTTAAAAAGGATACAGAAGTAACAAATAAATATATATAAATAAAAAATTCTGTATTTTACATAAATTTTTACAAAAACTAATGCTTGTCGAATATATAATTTGGCCACTGTATGTAAGCACGATTTGCATTATGCTATCATCCTTTTTTATTGAGATAATGGTTCGTTTTGTTATAAGGGAAAAAGCGGAAAAGAAAAATAAAACAAATTCTGTATCTTACATAACATATGAATGGCCTCATGGCTTAAACTTACTTTCTGTTGTCCCAGTGGTATCGAGACAATTCTGCCTCCAATATGACTACGTCCCTCCAATATACAAAAGCTGTTACATCCATTTTGCAATAAATGATTGGCAGCCGATAATCCAGACATACCAGCTCCAATTATAATCACTTTAAAGTGTGTTGGCTGTGTAGTGGTACTAGCTGCGGCGGCTATGGCAGCTGCATGTTCATCAGTGGGTGATGGAGCTGGTGTATGTGGAGTAGTTTCACCCATTATGGCTCACTTTTTACACAAATTCAATCACGTTTAACCACAGATTTCCTAATGCATTTATATATATTTTTTTATTTAACTAAATTCAAATTCTTTTCTGGGTGTAAGAAAATTTTCTCTCACTCTTCCAAACACTCATACGATTCAATTTTTCTTTAACTTTTGCTTAAATAATTTCACTTTGTGGTTGTTTCCTGTATGGATTTTTCTATTTGGGTTCGTTTCTCTTCTTCTCGCGTCGTGTGTACTCCGTTTTGGTAGACACTGAATGTCAAAATATTTGTAGCGACTACAATACGTCGTTTTTTGATTTTTGTTTTAGGTCTTGCATTGGAACAGACTGCGCAATCGTTGGTGGAATTCTGTTTTGTGGTTAAATTTTTCTTAATGTTTGTTTTGATTCATTTATTGTTCAGTACGCTTCCCGCACTTTGTTTTTGGTTGGATCAATTAAAACGTAACAGTATTTTGAGACGTAACATTAACCGGCAATCAGAGCTACAAGCCGATTGGCTGAAAATCGGCGGTTAGCCGCCGCCTGTCTTTTTCTTAGCACCGCGCCTCCACCGATTGACATTTTCAATATTAAACAACTGTTTAAATTTACTTAAATGTACTTTAGTGATGTTGCTCCATACAAAATAAAAATTAACCTATATGATAGAAAAATAAGAAAAAAAACTAATTTTAGTATCTAGTTTTTAAGCAAAAGGTCTCTTTTTTATATAAAAAACAATTAACAATAACAATTGTATTTTTATTTCGTTTTTCTTTGCTCACGTCCTTGCACGCTCTGATTTATTTATTAATTAGAACCATGTACTATAAACAGAATGATGAAACGCTGAAAAATATTTTATTAAGGACACCATTTTAATGGTATTCAAGAAAAAGTTGAAGTCTATTATTTCTTTAGTACTTTTTCATATTTATGAAGTTGGAACTCCGCCATTTATTTATCGATTTGGAAAATGTACATTTCATATGAAAGGTTATAAATCCAAAATGGTAATAAAAATACAATTGTTATTGTTAATTGTTTTTTATATAAAAAAGAGACCTTTTGCTTAAAAACTAGATAATAAAATTAATAAACGAAGGTAAAAAAAACAGAATAACTGTGAAGAAAAAATTAAATAAAAAAGTTGGCAGCAACCCATATTTTCCGACTTATGAGAATCTGAAATTTTCATATAAAACTGTGATTATGCATTTCATATATATGAATTGAATATGTCAATATTGGTGTCATTTAAAAGCTATGCAGGAAAGCTTTACTAAGAAGCATCATTAAGTCCGTGAGAAGTCCGGCTATGCAGGAAATCATTCTTCAGCGAAATCGCTATTCGACATACCTAGAGGAGAAAATCCTTGAGCCCGGCCGAAGGCCAGCTATGCAGGAAATCATTCTTCAGCGAAGCCGCTATTCGACATACCTAGAGGAGAAAATCCTTGAGCCCGGCTGAAGGGCGGCTGTGCAGGAAATCTTTCTTCACCGAAGCCGCTATTCGACATACCTAAGGGAGAAAGTCTTTGATTCCGGCCGATGGCCGGCTATGTATAACTACAATATGTGACGGCTTTTAAATGACACCAATATTGACCTATTAAATTCGTATAATAACTGTGACATTTTGTTTTTACTATTCTGCCGACGTTTTTGCTCGTGTTATCTCAAAGTTAACATATACCTAGTTTATACGCAGAGCTTATTTGCAAATAAAAACGTAAAATGCTGCCAAATACTTTTTATTGTAACTTCAGTCACTGATTGTTCATCTTTTTGTGAATATATTTATCTATTTATTATTTTTTATTAACAAACACATGTAAAGGTGGCAACCCAAACTTTTTATTTGCAAATAGCGCGTTAATCAGTAATCAGCAGCACTACGTTTTTATTTGCAAATAACACGTTCGTATAAATGTAGTAATAGTGTCTTGATGAGCAAATTATTTGTCACGTCTGGACCGCTGTTGTCTTGTCATTGTTATGACATCGTTGTTTAAACAATTGTTATAACAACGATGTCTTAATAACCAGCATTATTTTCAATACGAAAAAAAGAGAGAGCAAACAAAAGAAATTTGCTATCTCAGCCGCACCACCTTAAAATAATATGACTAGGCCTAACAAAAACATTGTACGTACTCTCCACAACAAATACCTTAACAAAATTGTCGGCACGTTTGGCGCAAATGTATTTATTGTGGACCCACCTTAAGGATGGCAAATTAATTAGTTTTATTCATTAGTGCTGGTTCACACAGATCAAGTTTTCTTGATCGAGTTTTGATTCAGCTGGGAGAAAGACAGAGAAAGGAATACAAATTTCTGTCTCTCTCCCAGCTGAATTCAAAATTGGTCAAGAAAACTTGACACGTGTGAGCCAGCACTTAATTAAAGAAGAAATTCAACATATTTTCCCTTGCGTTGAGACGAGGTTCACACAACTGGGCCTGCAGGGTATTGTTGTTGCGCAACTATTACTTCAGCTGGAAGAAAGACAGAAATAAAATGTGTTGCTTTCTCGCGTTTGAATTAAAAGTTGCGCAACAAAAATGGCCATGTGTGAGTGCCGTCTTATATATTTGCGTACGTACAGAAATGGCTCCCCTACCCCCTCTGCATAGAATTTGACTCCAAGCATTTTCATCGTGTCTTTTATATGAAAAGTTCAGAGGCCCATAACTCGGAAAATATAGGTTGCCGCCAAAAATTTTTTGTATTCAAGCCGGCACTTAAGCCGCCACCGAGTCATCGCCGGCCAATATTATCCGCACCGCTGCCGCCGATGTTCGTAGCAACTTAAGCTAAGAACATTTGTTTCGTTTTTTGTGAAATAAAAATTTTTTAGCTACAAAAAAAATTTTTTTTTATATAAAAATTTTTTTTTATTATTCAAGCCGGCACTTAAGCACCCACCGAGTCATCGCCGGCCAATATTGTCCGCACCGCTGCCGCCGATGAAAAACCCTCGGCCTGGAGCTCTGCCGGCAATATGCTTTTTAGTTCCATTAATAAAGTCTACCTAATATGAATATAGTTTAAATTGAGCTAAATAAAACGTGCAATTCCAATAAACAAATTTTATCAATATTAAAATTTTCTCGGTTTACAAAAGGAGTAATCGCCTGTAAAAAATAACTGTCAAAACTTCTTTGGCACATCTTGTATCCATCATTTGTCATCATTCACAATAACCTACAGTGAAGTCAGCGAAAATCGTATATTACTTAAAATAAATAACTTGCAATAAAGCAAATTGTTTCGTTCTTCTCTTTCCTTATTTATACCGACCAACAAATGCACAACTGTTTTTGTTATTCCCATGTTTGTTTGTGCAAAAGACAACCCTGATAAAATAAAAAATGTGATTGTTTAGAAAATTTCCGAAAAATGACGAAAACCGTAATACATACTGTCAAATTTCTTTACGTATTATTTTATAGGGCATAAAAATTTGTTTTCACACTTGGATTTTTACTTAAGATTTGAGTTTTTGACAAGTATTAATACTAAATTTAATAGTCTAAAGGGCGCTTTAAAATCATTGGCACATAAGTTGTAATATGAGGGGTGTAGAACCAAACACTTCTATCTCCTTTTAATAAATGTGTCTGACAATGCCACCTGGTTGCGTTTGATGAAAACAAAAATTCAAAATATGTTTTCATCCATTCTCTTAAACAGAAAAACGAACAGTTATTAGATATGTGTATCATTACAGATAGAGGTTTTCGCTATTTATTAAGCAACTATATATTGGAGCCAATATAGATAGGTGTGTTTCCATATATATAAAATAAACTTTTTGCAAATCAGTCGATAAATGGCGGTGGTCTGAAGGAACACCAATAAAAAATACAAACGAGTTGATAACCTTCTACTTTCAATGAAGTGGACAAATAATTGTGGTAGAAGATATCAAAAAATAGATATGTGTCGGTGTTTTTAAAATTTACGTCTGTCCTTTATTTAAGGGGTATGTAAGATCCTCCCCTTCCTGTTGCACATTGTTATAGTGAATAGGAGTAGGAAATCTTGTAAGCTCTACATTTTGGGAACATTTTAACTATATAACTAGCTATTCGACTTAAACGGCGATGCAGCGCACATTGGGGAAAAGGCCAATCTAGCGGCAAAAAAATAATATCTTCCAAACTAGTAGTCTGATCTACAAAAAACGTGTGCATGAATTATAGGAAAGGCTGTAGGCTATACAGTTTGTAAAAAAATAGCCAACTATTTTTAACACAGTGGGCCCTATATGTTGCTATATATGACCAATTTTAAAAATTCAAAATTCATAAAAAAATCCAAAGTGCATCAAAGTTTGAATATAACTGCGGCCGAACATTGCTATGGTTTAGTATTCTCAAATGATTTTTATACATATACGAAGCAGACATGCTTTACAGGCATTTCATTCACTCTTGTGTTTTGATAACATTTACTCTATTCGTTCTCATTGAGCCTTTTCATCGCGCTCCCCAAATTGTAAAACAATATTTCCCCGAAAAATAACCTTTAAAAAAAATCCCCCAAGGAAATCGTCTTAAAAAAAGCGTATTTTTTGGAAATTCTAAGTTTACACGATGAAATATTCAATGAAATTTGCTGCATGAAATTTTGTTTATGGTCAGGGAAGAAAAAGTGGTATGAAATGAATGTTTAGATGATTCTTGTCAAGTTTCTTTGCCCCATTTGCACCTCCACAGATGCAAGAAGCAAATAAAAATGTTTCATGAAATATTTCAACATTTAAATTTAGTCTATATTATTCACGGACTTATATATTATGTATCAGGAGAAAATGTTATCGCATACAAAGTGTTACTAAAGTTTACATACCGCTGAAAATTTTAAAGTTTTTTAATAAATTACTGATGATTTGGTAAAGCACTAATAAAATGTTAACGATAATGTTAAACTTTCAGATAAAACTTAAGCTCAGGCAAATTGAGAGTTAGTAAACTTTTAAATAAAGTTGATATGGCTGAACTTTATGTTCATAGGGATAATTACATTATCTGGGGTCCAAATCTCTCAACATACTCGTATATAAGTATGTTAAAAATATTTTAGAAGTAGTTTTAATTATAGATCAAAGCAAATAAACTTTTAAGGAACTTCCCCAAAAAACCCAATGTATTTTTTAAATAACCCCAATGAAAACCCCAAAACCCAAATAAAAATGTTCATCCTTTTTTGTGATGACAATTCCCCTAATTTGTGGTCAGAACCCCTAAGCTGCGTGACCGTTTTGCGACTAAAGTGGCGATTTGCCACTTTTTCAACTGCCTTGCCACTTTTAGTGCCCCTTTTTTAAAATCACCTAATTTTGCCACTTTTTGATATATTATGCCCCTTTTTATGAAGTGATACTTTTTGTTTTAATATGAGTTTTTTAGAGTACGAAACTGTTTATATAACAAAAATATTCATACAACAATATGTCTTTTAAATCTATTATATATAAAGCAGGGAAAGGCAACCCATACTATACATTTTGCGATTGAATGAGCTACATGATCTCTCCGCTCTCACCTTGAACCGGTGTTGCCAGTAAAATTTCGTCTCATCTCGCCAATATTCTCGAATTTGTTATAAATATCATTAATTTGTTTTTAGTAAAACAAATTTTGTTACAAGCATTTTAAATACCTATTCTAGAATTTCTTTTATAATGTTAAAGTTTTTTAATTAAAAATGTACGGACTATTACCAAAAATTACTTCTTTTATTCTTCTATTATATTGCGAAATATATGTTTTGTTATAAAAGGTATCAACTATTTTTAAATAAGTACAAATACAAAATTAAAAAATACACTTTAGAAAGCATTTATGTGTGTAGAAAACATATTAAATTCCTATGAAACGAAGAAAAAAGTTGGTAGGGAAAATTTTTTATTTGGCAACGCTGATTCTAAACAGCTCAGTTAATGTTTTTAACTCTCTACATTGAAGATAAAGAATAAAAATAAATAAGAGAATAACAAAGTGCCCATGGGCGGCATTTTGCCTTTCCTTGATATAAAGTCTTATGAAATAGTAAACCAAGTAAGTCTTATGAAATTGTAAAATAACCACGTATGCTACAAAATACATTCCGCTCTGTTCAGTAAACCGAGTCGATTTTAAAACGAGCTATTTTCAAAACCGAATAATTTTTAATTTGGTGTTCCGTAAATTGTTCGACTTACTTCAGTAGAAGTTGAGTATAAATAAAAATTGTATATGTTGAAAATATCTAAAAAAACATCATAAAACATGTTATATATAGATACAGGTGAAAAATATAAAAAAAATAGAAATAATAAAGAAAAATTTGCTTCATTTCATCAAATATATTTTTCTTCATGTCTGCAGTATATATGAGTCATATTGATAGTATATCTTAAGTTATTTTTTTCAGAAGAAATTTTTATAAAAACAAATATAATTTTTCAATTAAATTATATTTTTATTTAGAGATAAATGTGAAGCATGTTTGACTGTAAACCACAGACTTTGGTCCAGTGGTCTAAGCGGTAAAGAACTCTGATGAGATTAGCGGGAGCTATCGAAAAGTCAGTTCAGCCCTCCGCGTAGTCAAAATTTTCTTTGTCTACAAGCTTCACATTTATCTCTAAATAAAAATATAATTTAATTGAATAATTAAAATTAAAACCGAACTCAAGCCAAAATAATTAAAATTTCTTTGGACATAAACCCACACAGTTCGACTAAGCTCATAACTTAACTGAAAAATAAATATATTTTAGTCCAAATAAATAAAAAACACATTGAACTTTAAGTACAAAGTGCTTTTTTTACCATTTGGAAAAATTTCTTAAGGAAAAATAGCATTCGATTTACTTTCGAGCAGGTTTGTTTGCTCGATTTTAAAACGAATAAAACTATGTGAACTCGGTTTTGAGAACACCAAAAATATTAATTCGTCTTGAAAATGAAAAATTTACTCGGATTCGGTTTATAGAACAGGGCCGATTATTTGTAGGAGAGCAAAGAAATATTCTATTTAAAACAAAGATACTACACATTCATGCGAATATTAGTTCTAAAACTTAAAAAACAATCAAACTGTATGGCATGGCATCATAGTCATTTCTTATAAAAGCAAGTATTTTTGACCGATATCAATAAAGAGAGAATACTATGCATTTTTTTAGTATTTTTATGTTTGTTCCCTGAGAACTGCGCCATTTATAGGCCATATTGGTCCACTATTTAAAAGTGTTTATATTGAACTTGTTTTCTGCCCGACACCGGGTGATCTCTGAGGAATTTCGGGAACATATTTTTTTGTAACACATTTGTACCAAATGGAAATTGCAGCCAGGGATCCACACTATTCGAGGATATAAGTCTCATTTTTTAATTGTATTTGTGAATTTTTTTACAAAACTTTGAAAATTGAACCCTAAGGGAATTTTTTGTAATCTATGAGGGATTTTGGCCATTTGGACCAAATGAATATTGCAGGCAAGGATCCACACAATTTGAGGGTATAAGTCTCATTTATTAATTATATTTGTGATTTTTTACAAAACATTGAAAATTAATCTTTAGTAAATTTTTGCTGATCTCTGAGGGATTTCAGTCATATTTGGGCACATCTTTCTTTGGAGCCAAGGATTCACACTATTCGAGGATATAAGTCTCATTTCTCAATTGTATTTGTGATTTTTTTACAAAACTTTAAAAATTTAACTTAAGTAAATTTTTGGTTTCCTCTAAGAGATTTTGGCCATATTTGGGCACATCCCTCGGAGCCAGGTATAACCACGTATGTGCGTATGTGTTGTGTCAGAATAATTCGTTAGCAAGTGGCGTACCTCGTTGGTGCTGAAAACTCATGCATCCAATACAAGGATTTGGTTTAATTATTTCCTGTTTGAAGAAGTTGCCCCTTTTTTCGGAGAATCCCCTTTTTAGTGCCACTTTTTTCCTCAAAATCCCCTTTTTGTGCCACTTTTTGAAAATGTTCAACGGTCACCCTGTTTGTGTGCACCCAAACAAATAAATGTACTCTTGCTAGTCTTTAGTGTACATCATGGTGAAATAAGTATACAGGTGACCGCATAAGGGAAACAAATACAACAATACAACAAAAAACATAGAAGATGCTTGTCAAAAATATATACGTGCTGGACGTGGATTATGCACAAAACTAGCAGAGCAAAAAATAATCAGCTGACGTTATGGCGCCACCTGTATACTTATTTCACCATGGTGTACATCAAGGTATATTTATTTAACAGGTAAAATTGGTTCTACAACAAATAAAATATTGAAAAAACAACATGTATTTTGTTGCTATAATTTATATTTCAGATGTCAAACCAAATAAAATACTAAACCAAACAGCGTTATCACTGTTGATGCTTTCATACCAAGTTTTCTTTAAATTTTTTTCGTTTGCTCAAATAGTAGGCTATACCTATCTTTTATAACTTTGAAAAAGTATTTGTGTATATTTATTTAAAGAAGATATTAAATAATAACGAGAAAAATATTTCCTGCAAACAATTGGAAGATATCCCCTTAGGCAATGGTTTAGCAATATCCATAAATTGTCATCTAGAAGAATATAATTGAAGTAATATTTTTATTTTCTTCATTTTATAATTTTTGACACAATTACGCAATATAAAGAGAAAAATTTTATATATATTAATTTTATTTTTAAAAAAATATACAAAAAAGGGCGTAATCTCCACGACAAATGAATTTTTGCTGCAAAATGTAGGTATGCAATTTTTACAGAAAATGAGGAAAGATGGAATCCAAAAAATCGGTGTTTATCAATTAATATTTTTTAAAATGTATAATCTTCTTTTTATATTCCTAATAATATTTTAGCGATATCTTCTTATTTTCTTATAAGTGGCTATCTGGCGATATTGCTAGTTTATCATCTAGAAGAATCGCTTTAGTATTGCGTAGGAGTACTGCCATCGAGACACGTTTCTTCCCGAAGGAAGTATCTTCCGCAATACGAAATCGATTATTGCCGCAATAATATTTTTCATCCAGGCAATACATGTAGTGTATTTCTGTGTTTGTTGGGTTGTAGCAAATTTGTTTTTCAGCGGCAACGCTGAATACAACTTATACTACTTATACTACAACACAAGCACATAATTAATGTAGCTTCCCAGTAAACAAGTTTTATCGATATGTCCGATGTTAAAACGAATCCTAAGCGTTGAGAGATTTTCAATGTGTTTTGCTTTTGTAATTTGAAAATATTCCATAAGAAATTTGGACCTTAGTAGAATAGTCGGCAGTTTTTCTAGCGGTTTTCTGAATTGTTTAATAAGTCGTTTCTGCTCATTTTCTTAAAAAACAATTATCTTTTAGCAGAATAGTTTGACCATATTCTAAACAATTTTATAAATTAGCTAACGACTTTCATTGAACAACAGTACGGGTATTAATTTTTTACATATTTTCAGAAATTTATAGTTTTTGTGACGCTTTTCCTCGCCATTATTACGACAGGTTGTTGAAATTATAAGAAAACTGTGAACATCTTTTGTTGTTTTGACAGACATCCTTTCATTATTATTTGTCTCTAGGACAAATTGCTATAGTTCTAAGGATTTCCTCAGATAAAGAGGTCCGCTTTTGTACCAATTACTTTTATGATTTTTGTACGTTGTCTGATCGACTTCAGACTGCTCTGAAACTATCAGCTGTAGAACTAATTTTACCTGTTAAGGCGGCTTTCAGACTATTAGATTTGGTATTAATACTTGTCAAAAACTCAAATCTTAAGTAAAAATCCAACAGTGTGAAAACAAATTGTTATGATTTGTCAAATAATACGTAAAGAAATTTGACAGTATTATGGTATTCGCCATTTTTAGGATATTTTCTAAACAATCACATTTTTCATTTTATCAGGGTTGTCTTTTGCACAAACAAACATAGGAATAAGAACAACAGTTGTGTATTTGTTTGCCGTATTAAATAAAGAAAACGAAGTACGAAAAAATTTGCTTTATTGCAAATTATTTATGTTACGTTTTATTTGGAATGTGATAGTGTAGCAACAAAATGTAATGAGAAAATTTTCTGTAAGATTTTTTACAAAATCTTACAAATCTAATAAAAATCTCAAAGCTTGTATTACAATGTGAAAGGGCCTTAAATAAATATACCTTGGTATACATATTAACCGGCCCATACATTAGACAGTATCATTGAATATGTTATTGTACATATTTTTTTCATTTTAACCTATGTTATGCAATATTTGACACAATAAGGGTTTTCACGATGGGTAGTGCAAAGTGTGCAAACGATGCAAATATGTGTAAAAATACATACATTTGCACAACACAACAACAAAATACGCGTGTTTGCAATTTGCCCTTTTTTACCTCGTTTGCACTACAAAACCTTAAGCAATGGTTGTATATATATATGCTTAGTTGTAAATAAAATCAGCCAGCATATTGTTTTTAATGGAAAAACTATATTTTTATACAATGTTTTTAAAATTTTATTTGGTAATTTGCATTTAATAATTTTTTACACATGATTTAATAATTAATTGGTGGTTTGCATGTTAATATATTCAAAAACAAAAATATAACTTTTGACAAAACTTTTTAGTGCCCCAGACTATGTTTTTATTAAATGAGCTGTTTAAATCTAAAATGCAACAGAATTAAAGAGGTCGTTCCCGATCTACTATAATATGCACAGGAAATTTTGAAAATGTAAATTTTGCACAATCACCATCGCAAAAACCCTTAATACTTTCATGAATTTCATGATTTTCTTAATACATTAAAGGTTTTCACGACTGTGATCGTGAACGAACTTTTTAGTTCTGTTGCATTTTAGCTTAAAACAGCTCATTTACTAAAAATAATAGTCTGGGGGCACTACAAACTGCTAATTTGATGTAAAAAGTCCGGCAGCATTGACTTTTGTCGTCAAGAGCTATAATTTTGCTTTTGAGTGTATTAACACACAAACCACAAATTACTCGTTAAATGCAAAATATTAAATGCAAATTACTAAATAAAATTTAAAAACTATTGCATATCTAAATAGTTTTCCTATTAGAAAAAAAACCATATGGCGGCTGCAAATATGCGCAACCATTTTTGCTCATGGTTTCTTAGTGCAAACGAAGTAAAATGAAGCAAATTGCAAATACGTATATTTTGTTCTTGTGTTGTGCAAATGTGTGTATTTTTGCAAACATTTGCATCGTTTGCACACTTTGCACTATCCATCGTGAAAATCCTTATTGTATCACCTTCTAATATAACAAACAAGTTGGCGATATTATGGCATAGTATGAAAAATGGCTACTATTTTGCGAGTGTATGAGCCGCTTACAGTTTTCACCAATGTTGTAAGTTGTGAAATTTTATTTTGTCTTAAAAATTTAAACATTTTGTAAAATTTTTATCCATTTGCAGTATATAATATTTTTTAACGTTTAATTTATTTATGGCATTTTCAATTGTAAATTGAACTAACAAGAAGTATTCAAATTTTGAAACTAAAGCTGTTAATAATAAGTCCAGCCAATGCCAAACAAAATATTATAAAAAAAAATCATAGGTTATATTTCCTAAAATTATGGTATAATTTAAATAATACAAAATTTGTGCTATGCCTTTTCTGCTTGCCTTTAAAGGCAGGCTTTTTTAGTTTGTTGGTGACAGGTTTTGGGAAGATTATAGGGTAAGAAAAAAGCACAAATTGAAATTGGACAGGTTTTTTTGATATTTCTCTCTGCTATTTTCGTACTCTCAGCATAAAGAATGTATATAAAGTAATAGTATTGGGATTTTTCCCAATTAAAAAAATTTACCACGCTTTGAGATTCATCCCAAATAAAACGCTTAAGCTGAAAGTCCATAACACGCGTTACACGTTTTTTTAGGTCATTCGCAGCTGTCAAAAAAGTTGAATCAGTGTAGTTGTACGTATCAGACTACAGAGCATGACACATTGACGCGCCCAACGCACAAAGTAGGTATACTTTCTACTTTTGTAAGCGCCATCAGCGGCGTGCTAAGAGGCTAGCTGTTTTTTACAGCCATTGATATTTTATTTTCAATGCTATCGATGATTATGTTTTTATAATGTACTATTTAGCTCTTGTAATACAGTTTAAAAATATTTGCGATCATAAAATAACAAGAAAACTTCTTTATAAAAAGCATGGCATGTAACTTGAAACGCTGCAAGGCATGGAATGCGTAACACGTGTGAAAGCGTTGGCGCGAAAACGCGTGTTATGGACTTTCAGCTTTAGTTTGAGTACGATTTTACGACTAACTGTGCTTTTCTATTTCTTTATTATTTATATGCTAAGCACCACTCAACAAAAGCAGAAGACGTAATATTTTCAATGCAACTCGCAAGCACGCTAAAAGCCACATAGGAGCAAAATTACTTAAAATTCAACAACAGCATACTTTTATAAGCAAACCAACGGCTTAGGAATGGGAAATCCAACATCATCAATCCTCACGGAAGTCTTCATGCAAATTTGGGACTTAAAGACCAATTTCGGAATAACATTCCTTGCATAGAATGTTATTCCGACGATATTATATGTATAATGGAAGGAAATAGGGAGGAACAAATTCTGAATCTCCTGAACAAACAGCACATAAACATAAAATTTACAATTGAAGTGGTAGAGAACGAAAGGACAAGTTACCTAGACCTAACGATCAGGGAGAACAAGAGCTTAAGGAGAGTTGAATACGAAATATGCAGAAAACCAACTGCTACAGACACAATAATACACAATTCATCGTACCATCCTCAACAACATAAGAACGCGGTATTTAGTGCCTATTTCTCCAATTTATTTATATATCAATCAGCGATGGCAAAGTTGGTACAATTGTACCATTTTTGATACAATTCGAATTTTAAAAGTACAATGGTACACCAATGGCTTATTTAGTACAATTAATAATTTTTCTATTTTTTTAGAAATCCTACTTATTGCAGTTCATTTATAGTGATAAAATATTTTAACCTTTTCTTCCGTTCGTACATATGCCACTTTTATCGAAATTAAATTTAAATTTTGCGAAGTATTGAAAACGAAATTTGACATAAAAGTGGTCAAATAAGGTTAGCTCACAAAATATCTCTATAATTTCATACTCTAACATATCATGATACATATTAGAGTCTGGGAAAAATAAAATTTTATAAATTTATTTGCATTGTAGTTAAGGTAAATTTTTCGGAACTTTGTTAAAACTATGTATGTCTTTCTACCTTCCAATAGGTAATTTGTGAGCTATTTTAGACTAGAAATTGATTAGCCAAATCCGACTTAAGCACAGTTTCTGGTTTCTGGTTTCAAAAATCTATTTTGGTACAATGATGACCAAAAAAGTACAATTTTAGAGAATGATTGGTACAATTTTAAAATCTCAATTGCCATCCCTGTTATCAATTGATATATAAATATAATATTTCCATACAAAAATGATGAAAATCGACATTTAAATATGAATTGATATTTAAATAGCATTGGTGAAATAGGCTCTTAGTCATAAATTATCTAATACTCTGTATGAAAGCGGTCACTGTACTCATATTAATTTTAGTTGATACATTTGTTGTTGCAAAATACTTTGTTTTTACTAGAGCAATTATGCTGAATTAACCCTAGAATACTAACTCACGTAAATTTAACGTGAAGTTTTTTATTATTGTTGCTACAAAAGCATCTAGCGGCATAACGGCACCAAATTCCGCAAATGCTTTTTTCAGTAGCTTTTGAACAAACGCAAAACCATAAACAAATCATATCTCGTCATTAAACTGAAATAAGAACGTGAGCATTAAAAGGCTATATGTAAAATGTACGTACTTATTCCATAAAAAATTTGGACCTTAGTAGAATAGTCGGCAGTTTTTCTGGCGGTTTTCTGAATTGTTTAATAAGTCGTTTCTGCTCATTTTCTTAAAAAACAATTATCTTTTAGCAGAATAGTTTGACCATATTCTAAACAATTTTATAAATTAGTTAACGACTTTCATTGAACAACAGTACGGGTATTAATTTTTTACATATTTTCAGAAATGTATAGTTTTTGTGACGCTTTTCCTTGCCATTATTACGACAGGTTGTTGAAATTATAAGAAAACTGTGAACATCTTTTGTTGTTTTGACAGACATCCTTTCGTTATTATTTGTCTCTAGGACAAATTGCTATAGTTCTAAGGATTTCCTCAGATAAAGAGGTCCGCTTTTGTACCAATTACTTTTATGATTTTTGTACGTTATCTGATCGACTTCAGACTGCTCTGAAACTATGAGCTGTAGAACTAATTTTACCTGTTAAAGCGGACTTCAGACTATTGGATTTGGTATTAATACTTGTCAAAAACTCAAATCTTAAGTAGAAATCCAACAGTGTGAAAACAAATTGTTATGATTTGTAAAATAATAAGTAAAGAAATTTGACAGTATTATGGTATTCGCCATTTTTAGGAAATTTTCTAAACAATCACATTTTTCATTTTATCAGGGTTGTTTTTTACACAAACAAACATAGGAATAAGAACAACAGTTGTATATTTGTTTGCCGTATTAAATAAAGAAAACGAAGTACGAAAAAATTTGCTTTATTGCAAATTATTTATGTTACGTTTTATTTGGAATGTGATAGTGTAGAAACAAAATGTAATGAGAAAATTTTCTTTAAGATTTTTTACAAAATCTTACAAAATCTAATAAAAATCTCAAAGCTTGTATTACAATGTGAAAGGGCCTTAAATAAATATACCTTGGTATACATATTAACCGGCCCATACATTAGATAGTATCATTGAATATGTTATTGTACATATTTTTTTCGTTTTAACCTATGCTATGCAATATTTGGCACAATAAGGGTTTTCACGATGGGTAGTGCAAAGTGTGCAAACGATGCAAATATGTGTAAAAATACATACATTTGCACAACACAACAACAAAATATACGTGTTTGCAATTTGCTCTATTTTACCTCGTTTGCACTACAAAACCTTAAGCAAAAATGGTTGTATATATATGCTTAATTGCAAATAACAACAGCCAGCATATTGTTTTTAATGGAAAAACTATGTTTTTATACAATGTTTTTAAAATTTTATTTGGTAATTTGCATTTAATAATTTTTTTACACATGATTTAATAATTAATTGGTGGTTTGCATGTTAATATATTCAAAAACAAAAATATAACTTTTGACAAAACTTTTTAGTGCCCCAGACTATGTTTTTATTAAATGAGCTGTTTAAATCTAAAATGCAACAGAATTAAAGAGGTCGTTCCCGATCTACTATAATATGCACAGGAAATTTTGAAAATGTAAATTTTGCACAATCACCATCGCAAAAACCCTTAATACTTTCATGAATTTCATGATTTTCTTAATACATTAAAGGTTTTCACGACTGTGATCGTGAACGAACTTTTTAGTTCTGTTGCATTTTAGCTTAAAACAGCTCATTTACTAAAAATAATAGTCTGGGGGCACTACAAACTGCTAATTTGATGTAAAAAGTCCGGCAGCATTGACTTTTGTCGTCAAGAGCTATAATTTTGCTTTTGAGTGTGTTAACACACAAACCACAAATTACTCGTTAAATGCAAAATATTAAATGCAAATTACTAAATAAAATTTAAAAACTATTGCATATCTAAATAGTTTTCCTATTAGAAAAAAAAACCATATGGCGGCTGCAAATATGCGCAACCATTTTTGCTCATGGTTTCTTAGTGCAAACGAAGTAAAATGAAGCAAATTGCAAATACGTATATTTTGTTCTTGTGTTGTGCAAATGTGTGTATTTTTGCAAACATTTGCATCGTTTGCACACTTTGCACTATCCATCGTGAAAATCCTTATTGTATCACCTTCTAATATAACAAACAAGTTGGCGATATTATTGCATAGTATGAAAAATGGCTACTATTTTGCGAGTGTATGAGCCGCTTACAGTTTTCACCAATGTTGTAAGTTGTGAAATTTTATTTTGTCTTAAAAATTTAAACATTTTGTAAAATTTTTATCCATTTGCAGTATATAATATTTTTTAACGTTTAATTTATTTATGGCATTTTCAATTGTAAATTGAACTAACAAGAAGTATTCAAATTTTGAAACTAAAGCTGTTAATAATAAGTCCAGCCAATGCCAAACAAAATATTATAAAAAAAAATCATAGGTTATATTTCCTAAAATTATGGTATAATTTAAATAATACAAAATTTGTGCTATGCCTTTTCTGCTTGCCTTTAAAGGCAGGCTTTTTTAGTTTGTTGGTGACAGGTTTTGGGAAGCTTATAGGGTAAGAAAAAAGCACAAATTGAAATTGGACAGGTTTTTTTGATATTTCTCTCTGCTATTTTCGTACTCTCAGCATAAAGAATGTATATAAAGTAATAGTATTGGGATTTTCCCAATTAAAAAAATTTACCACGCTTTGAGATTCATCCCAAATAAAACGCTTAAGCTGAAAGTCCATAACACGCGTAACACGTTTTTTTAGGTCATTCGCAGCCCCAACGCACAAAGTAGGTCTACTTTCTACTTTTGTAAGCGCCATCAGCGGCGTGCTAAGAGGCTAGCTGTTTTTTACAGCCATTGATATTTTATTTTCAATGCTATCGATGATTATGTTTTTATAATGTACTATTTAGCTCTTGTAATACAGTTTAAAAATATTTGCGATCATAAAATAACAAGAAAACTTCTTTATAAAAAGCATGGCATGTAA